>OZ024800.1:37580634-38191478 GCA_964017045.1 Omphiscola glabra
TTGTTGTTGTTTTTTTTTGTTGTTGTTGTTGTTTTTGTTGTTGTTGTTTTTTTTGTTGTTGATTTTGTTGTTTTGACTAATGCTATTCGGATGTCATTTGTGGTAGTTTATTTCAGTTAAACCGAAGAATTAAGTTTACAAACATATAGTCCATTCCATTATCTTTCATTTGATACCTCATTTTGTCTTACAAACCCAACAATACTATTTTAATTAGTTTTTTTAATCCCAATCTGGTACCCGGGTACGAATAGTTACAGCCTTGTGTAAATTTAAACCAACCTCCAAAAACAACGTTTTTCGTATAAATCATTTATATACATTTATGTTTGAATTTATACAATTGTTCTTAGCATTTATTTGATTGTAGTGACGGATCTCTTGGTATGCGAGTGATCTTTATCAAAACTAGTGCATGTAAAACCTAACAGACCAGCGGTTCTCATTTTGTTGGTCGCGACATTGGTCGTTTAAGACCATCGGAAAAAAACATTTTATATCCTAACACAAGGGTCGGTTAAGATCATCGGAAAAGATATTTATGAAGTGGCAACGAAAATAATGTTATGGCTGGGGGCCACCACAACATGAGGAATTGTATTAAAAGGTCGCGGCATTATAGAGGTTGAGAACCAATGTAATGGACTAACGATATATTGAAAGGCAGAATACGTCGTTGTTTATAGGAAATATAGAAAAAGCTTTTTTATTCTTTCTTTTCAGTCAGCTCATTTTGCATAAGATGGAAGTTTGTGCAATTGTTCAATTTCCGCCGATGCAGAATTTCTTGTCTTGCCCTAGAAAAAAAAGGAAAAACAGATTTTTGGGCGTGGGGCTGAAAATTTGTAAGAATATATTGTCCTCAGCAACAAGTTTATGTGCCAAGTTTAAGCTCGATAGTTTGACGGAAAGTGTGTCAATTAGCCGCCCGAAGTCGTGGCTCGCCTGTGATGCGGCTCGCCTTTGATGTGACTCAACTGTGACGTGGCTCGCCTGTGATGTGGCTCCCCCGTGATGTGGCTCACCTGTGATGTGCCTCGCCTGTGAGTGGCTCCCCCGTGATATGGCTCCCCCGTGATGTGGCTCGCCTGGGACGTGGCTCGCCTGTGACGTGGCTCCCCCGTGATGTGGCTCCCCGTTATGTGGCTCACCTGTGATGTGGCTCGCCTGTGACGTGGCTCCCCGGTGATGTGGCTCCCCCGTGATGTGGCTCGCCTGTGATGTGGCTCGCCCGTGACGTGGCTCCCCCGTGATGTGGCTCGCCTGTGATGTGGCTCGCCCGTGACGTGGCTCTCCCGTGACGTGGCTCACCCGTGATGTGGCTCATCTGTGATGTGGCAAGCCACGTTTAAAAGAATCTGGGTTCAAACTTACAAAGAGTTTGAATCATAAAAAAAATAAGCGAGCTGCCTTGATTGAATAAATGTGGCTTCGCAAATCTGACTCAAACCCTGTTGTCATTTCTTGTCATTCTGCCAAATGACCGCCATGAAATGGACTTTTTGTATCGTAGTCCGGATAATATTACAATATGTACGGATAAGCAAATATGTGTAGGTGAATTTAAAGTATCATACGGACCGTCGCATAAAAGTTATCCCCTAGAACGTAGATTCATAAAGAAAAGTTAACACTTTTCCCATAGAACGTAGATTCATAAAGAAAAGGTAACACTTTTCCCATAGAACGTAGATTAATATAAGAACACTTTTAGGCCAAGAAGCTTTCAAGGTTCTACTCTCGTCATAAGTCCCTTTGATTGACAGCCCGAGGCGGCAGGTGCCGCCAACACTGTTCTTTTAGTGGACATCTGTTAAAAAGGTTGCCTGGCGCCGATGTCAGCTTAAGCTAATGTTACACGTTTCTAAGCTTGTTTTTTATGTCACTCAACGCCAGCCACTCTCCGCGGTGGTCTACGTGTTAGATCTTCAGCTATAACAGTGCTGTGTTCCTTTCAAACAACTCTTTCCGGTTTTGCTTTAGATGAAAGGTCTTTCCGGGAGCTGTTTTTGAGAAGAGGCACGTTTGACCCCAAGGCGAGTGACTAGGGAATTTAAAAAAACTTTGCTTAAATAGAGGCGAAAGTAAGAAAACAGATTAAATAGACGAATGAGTAGGAATATCAGTCCAAGGCAAAGAGAATAGTCAGTTGGAGGGGGGCGGACAAGGATCGATCTTAATGGAATGATGTGGTTGAACACACCAAGCTTGTACGTCGGTTATAGAGACCTTGATGATAATGACAGTAAATATGTCAATTAACCATCATCCACTATTAAAAACAATTCTATTATTTGTAATGAGATGAACGATACATCAATGAATTCACTGACCTTTATGTACAAAGTGATCTTAATGAGCAAAGGGAACTTAATGTACAAAATGAACTTAATGTACCAAGTGACCTTAAAGTACATAATGGCCGTATTGTACGAAGTGACTTCAACTTACAAACTGACCTCAATATACCGAAGACTCTTCAATGACGTGATTAATTTTTTTTTTTAATTGTTTTTTCTAAATTCACGTTTCTTTCACAAGGTTTCCAAGTTGAATTCTAGAACGAATAACACATACACTGGCTCTAGCTAACATGGAGATAAAAAAGATCGCTCTACACATATCTTGGGCTAAGATCGCTCCACACATATCTTTGGCTAAGGTCGCTCCACACATATCTTTTGGCTAAGATCACCCATCAAATATCTTTGGCTAAGATCACCCATCAAATATCTTGGGCTAAGATCACCCATCAAATGTCTTGGGCTAAGATCCTGCCTCCCATATCTTGGGCTAAGACTATCCCACACACATCTTTGGGTAATAACGCTTATCACATATCTTGGGCAAAATCTGTCAACATATATCTTGGGCTAAGATCGCTCCAGACATATCTTGGGCTAAGCTCACCCCACAAATATCTTGGGCTAAGATCACCCCACACATTTCTTTGCCAAAGATCACCCCACACATATCTTAGGCTATTTCGCCCCACACATATCTTGGGCCAAGATCGCCCCTCACATATCTTGGGCCAAGATCGCCCCTCACATTTGAAAAAAAAACAAGACAAAAGTTTCTTTCAATTTTTGATCAAGATACCAATACATCAAATTCCGTTAGCATTCTGTTAGTATTCCGTTAGTCTAAAATATATTAATATCACCTATAGAGATTTTCTTGAAAACGTAAGATAACGTTTTCACATTTTTTAGATTAAAAAAAAAATGGGCAGGGTTGGCGCAACATTTAACAATTAAAAAAGACACGATTTCTTAAATATTATCAACTAACTTCAGTTAACCTCTTCAGCGACAATAATGCCATAATCAGTGATAATTTAGATTTGGTAATTTAAGGCCATGTTTAAAGATGAAGGAAAAAAAGTAGTTTGTTTTGGTCTTTAAAAATACAGACATTTTTTTTTTTTTACAGTTGATATGGAATAAATAAAATACAGTTTTTTTAATGTATTTCTTATACTCTTTGTTATACTCTTTGTTATACTCTTTGTTATAATCTTTTTTATATTCTTTGTTTTATTATTTGTTAAATCTTTGGTTACATTATTTGTTAAAATCATGCTATAATATTTGTTACAATATTTTTTATAATCCTTTCATAGTCTTTGTTATAATCTTTGTTACAATCTTTTCGTCAGCTTTGCTTGAAATTGTACTTTAATCTTTATTATAATCATTGCTATAACGTTTGATGGTTCATTCCTGGTCATACGACCCACTGTTGTTTGACAATAATCAATCGTGTTTAAATAGTATCGTCTTAATTCCTCGGCACCATGTTCTCATGCACACATCTGTGTAACGAGAACGCAGAAAAGTGGCTTCCATTTTTTCGACCAATCTTCAACTTAAACAGAATGATGAAATATCGATCTCTTGAAAAGAAGAAAAGTAATCGAGATAACTATTCTCCCTTTATTTTTCTCTCTCATCGAAAATAACAATGAAAATCTTTAAATCATTACCGCCATGTATCAGATGTGTCCACACTTGATGAGGGCTTCAAAAAAAAATGGTGAAATTTTTGGTTCTGATTACGCAATTTTAAAGTATTTTTTTTTTAAAATGTCTGTTTTGAATTAGAGACGACAAATCTTGCAGGCATGAGAAGATACCACATGATCATTTGAAGGGGGAGCTAATCCTTCCGTACATTTATTGATGGGTTTCTGTCATCTCTTCCATTTTCTGGATGGTTGCACCACCCCACACCCCCAATTACCTTGAGTCACAGAGCTTGTGTAAGCCTCTCCCCCCCCCCTCTCTCTCTCAATCCAACGAGCGGTTTTTGTCCTATATGATGCGCATTTATTTTATGTCCCCCAGAGGCGTGAGACCTCGCGCATTGATTGACGTAGATTAATAAGAAACAAGATGGCGTCGGGAAAAATGTGGCAGTGAATTATTCACATCAAATCAAAGAAGGGGGTAAAAAAATGAGATTCAGTCACCAGTGGGGAATCTCGCTCAGGATCCCGGCCATCTTAAGGTTAGCAAAATATCCCGGGAAATTCATCCATCGGAGTCAGTCTCGAAGTATTAAAAGACATAATTTTTAAAAAACAACATTTTTTTGTACAGTTTTAAAATAAGATGTTCATAGTTTCGCTTAGTGCCACAAGATTCTTGGACATATCAAATGTATACAATTGCGCTCAATTATCGAGCTAAGAAGCTATAGTAGCCATGATCTCAAAGTATTTCAAGTGGCCACAGCAGAGACATCGGGCGGAAAGGGGGGGGGGGGACATCAATATATAGTCGTATTCAACATATTTTCAATTTACACATTTTTAATTGCGATAATCGATATTGTAATTAACACTTAATTAAATCGATTACAAATTTGCTTTATGATCAACAGTGTGCTTTTTTAATGTGTGCCTTACATTCCTTGGTTTCTTAACAGAGACTGAGAGAGTCACATTGTCATCTTGGAGTATATATATATATATATATATATATATATATATATATTATATTAATACATGTGTGTCTGTGCGTGTGTGTTTATATTATTTCATTTACAGTTTTTTATGTTTGATTCAGGCCTCTAATTAACCATTGTAAAATAATGCATACAATACTTGGAGTGGATGAAATTGGTAAAACACAGTAAGGTTAAACCTGAAAAAAAAAAAAAACGCAACAAAACAACGAACGTGTCGTCAGGAAGACTTCATCAGCGAACAAACAGAAAAACGAATAAGATTTAAAAAATCAAAAAATTATAATGTAGCACTTAGCTGAGAAGTAGTGTCCAAGAGGACAGCAAAAGATGTGTCCATATTGGAGTGGATGGTCTGATGGTGTTTTATTCTGAATTTTATGGCCAACCCATTCCGGCGAACAGATACGTCAATTTCATTTGCTCTTTAAATCAACGAATCTTTTAAACTAAATTTTCTTTCCATAGATTCTTTTTATAAAAAAAAAATTCATTAAGTTTTTGTTGAAACAGTGTAACACTTTCACATCATTTTGTAGTGTTCTGATGAAGGGTTAGTGCAAAATATGGGGGTTGGGGGGGGGGGGTTGGGGGGTTGACATTTTGTACCACATCGCACTATTTAAAGCCCTTTAGTTTATTTACATCATTTCAAGCTTTGGTGAACTTAATTATACATAGGCTGCCTACACACTGAGCTAAGAAATAAGCTCCAGATTATTGAACCAAGCTAAGACATAAGCTCCGGATTACTGAACCAGGTTAAGAAATAAGCTCCAGGTTACTGAACCAGGTTAAGAAATAAGCTCCAGATTATTGAATCAAGTTAAGAAGTAAGCTCCATATGTCTGAACCAAAGCTAATTAATTAACACAAGATTACTGAAAGAAGCGAGTTCAGACTTTCAACCTGTCATTGAAAAACTGGTATCCCTTCACAAAATCTCCTACAACATGTTACGGGCAATTGAACCGTGACAAAAGTTAGTTACTGATATTAAGCGGGAACAGATTCTTGATCAACAATTATACTAGATTACAAGTTGAGGTCCTGGTATTGTTGGATCAAGATAATCAACTTCATGCGTAAAATATTCCAATATAAGTTACACTTTCATTCTATGATTTTATAATTTTACTTCAACTTCAAGGCTAGTGCAAAACTGCTATTCTGAACAATTTGTTTTACGGGTTAAATATATGAGGCGGTTGTGATGTATCTATGGCAGTGGTTCTCGGCCTTCCAAACCCCACGACCCTTTTTATACAGTTTCTCATGTCTTGGCGACCCCCAAACACAAATTATTTTCGCCCTACTTAAAAAACTGTGTAGTATATGTATTTTCTGATGGTCCCTTCCGACCCCTGTGAAAGCGTCGTTCGACCGCCGAAGGGGTCGCAACCCACAGGTTGAGAACCGCCGCTCGTTTATGGCCACAAGGGGGTGGCGGGGATGCTTTATTGGCCACAAGTGGGCGGTGGATGAAACAATACAAAAAATAAGCATAGGTTGAGAACCGCTGGTTTATGGCCAGTAGTGGGCGGTGGACGAAACAATACAAAAATAAGCATAGGTTGAGAACCGCTGGTTTATGGCCACTAGTGGGCGGTGGACGAAACAATAAAAAAAAATAAGCATATATATTGAACCAACTCTGTGATGGTTTCATATTATAAATTAAATACAATTAATTCCATAAATAAAGTCACTTTTATCCCGTTTTAGAATGATAAGCAAAGACCCTGGCAAATAAGGTACCCCAGATTAATTTTCTAGGAACGAATATAGACAGATCGTGATTGGCCCAGTAACGCAAAACCTTGTCACATGGCTGGTCACAGTAATGAGCCGAAGATACTGTTCGATTTCGTTAATAACAATCTTGTTTGTGTTGCATCCGTCCCCAGCGCTTATTGCCCGAAATCGATTCCATAAAAACGTAGAAACTTGTTTCAGCGATTTCCCGGCGGGAGATGGAGTCGATTATCTGTTTATGTTCTGCTTTACAGACATCGTTTCGGTGTCTGTGCACATCACGTGTGTGCTGTAACTAGGATATAGGTTAAAAATTTAAAAAATGAAGAGAGATGAGTACGAACCAAAAGACAAACAACAATAAAATGTTGATGTATGGCGAACGTCATGTCTATTTACTGGATTAGAACAGCTTAGAATTGTTTCAGAAGATATTTTTTTTTAAATTTTGCCCGTTACATGTTTTTAACTTCATGGATGACTTATCGGTTATTTGTAGGCGCAGTTCTCTCGTAAAGCCACGCTCCGCGTAGACTAAGACCTTTTTTCACGAAGAGTGGCTCAACGGCTTCGGTGGTAGGAGTCACCGCACGAGACCTCTACTGCAGGATGCCGCGACCGAGTCAGAAAACTGGTGGAGACTGGCAGGAAGTGATCAAATCCTCATTGGACATATGGGAACCCGGAACTGTCGGATTCATGGCTACCTACAAAGTCACTGTCCAACACGTAGTTACCTACTCAGGCACGGTCCGACATGTTCCTACCTACACAGGCACTGTACGACACGTAGCTACCTACGCAGGCACTGTCCAACACGTAGCTACCTACACAGTGACTGCCGACATGTAGCGGCCTACACAGGCACTGTCGACATGTAGCTGCCTACACAGACTCCGCTAACGTATTTATCCTAACTGCATCTGTAACCGTGGCCGCTCAAACAGCTCTGACAACAAAAGGACATTTTGAGTCGTTTTTCTGAACTATGGAAAGTCGTGCAGACAATTATTGTTGTCTCTCCAACATTGTATTTGATGGAAGGTGGTTTAAATGGCGTTGTAGCAGAACGTAGTTTTAGTTTTGTTGTAATAAAACATTGATTGATTGAATATTAATCTAACGCTTGTATCTATGCCATTTTAGCATGCTCACGGCGCTATGATGTCCTTAAACAGTGGTACAACAAATCATCTCACAAGTGCCCCGATGCAAAGCGAGATTTTTACAGTTCAACCCCGGAAAAGGGTGCTAATCGTTCTATTTATGGCGACGCCCTCTTGATCTGGACCCCCTTTGACTTGATGGCCGAGGTTTATAAGAGTTCAGGCAAAAGCATGGAATGAACATTTTGAAGTAGGCGCGAATTGAAGTCGGTCTCTACAATCCTTAACATTGATTGCTGGTTGCGCTGGGGAAGACTTCATGAGCTTCGACTCGATAGTTTGCTGATTTTCTTAAGTAGATTAGATTAGATCGGATTGCCATTTGCTATAATAATATGGTGTTATTGTTTAGTGCATCGCTATTGCTATTTAAATCATCAACAACGCATCTGCGTTTTACAAGACAAGAGTAACCCATCAAGCAATAGTGTTTATTGTTTTTTGCCGAGGTAAAATCGATACAAGGAATGTTAGCATCATACTTATCGTCTTATTGAAAGCATGAGGCAAAATTCCATGACCTGCATCAAAATATGTTTATTCACAGAATATTCACTTCACTCAGTGTAAAATAAATCTCTTAACTGGAGGAAACATAATTGTCATTGTTTTGTTACTAAATATATATATATATATATATATATATATATATATATATATATATATATATATATATAATTCACTCAGATTTTTTGGATAAACTATCACAGTGCTATGAGATGTACATTCATCTCGGCCAGCACCTTTAACGCCACAGCAAACGATCTCTTCCTGTCTACTCGCTCTTCTGCGCATGTCATATTAATTTATCTAACTTCCTGTTGATACTAAATTGCGAAAGCAATATATTATGCGAAACATTTCATTAGGTTAAGATTTGAGCTGTTATAACCGTGTTAACCTCAGAGTGATGTCACAAACTGTTCTCTTTCTGTGGCACCTAAAAATTGTCCGGATCCCAACGAGTTCTAACGTATTTTAAAATTATAAAAATTTAAATATTTCATCCTCATCCTGGCTTTCGTGCACTGCATATTGGAACAGTTTTAAGATTATTTTAAGTTATAAGTTGTTTTTTTTTTATAAATGTGGGTCGTTTATGCATGGCGATTACAGACCTGTGGATCATGAGAATATTTTTGTTTAGGGGGTCGTTCGCAATTTACTTCACGCTCAAGTGAGGGGGGGGGGGGGTCGAGAATTTGTGACACTTTGCGAGGGGGCGAGAGGCGAAAACTGTGTTACGTAACACTTTGTAATTTTTTTAAAATCTAAAATGTTCTAATTTTAAAAAAAATATTTATTTAATTAATTTTAAAAGCATTAATTTGAGGTCCAAATTGCCTCACGTATTTTATGTACTATAAAACTCAGTCGCTCACACCTTTTGGCATATCGAAAAATGACGCAGAAAACTGTTGTGGCCATTTTACATTAAGCTTTGTGGATGACTTCATTGTTTCGCGTCACAGATTTCTCATAATACTACATCTTAATCCATTATGGGAAACTTTTAAAAAATATAATACAATCTTATTTTATTTATGAAAACTTCATGTATGTTTTGATTTTAGTAGGTGTGACGAGACACGGGAAGCGAAAAAAAAAAAGGGGGGGGGGGGTAAAGAATTTGTGACACTTCGTGACAGAGGGGTCGTTTTTTGCGTGATGTAATTTATGAACGACCCTTTACCACAGATTGGGAGTTTATGATGAGACACCACACAGAAGTCAGTCAAAGTCAGTAAAAGTAAGACAAAGTCTGTCAAAGTCTGTCAAAGTCAATGTCAGTCAACGTCAGTCAAAGTCTGTAAAAGTCAGTCAAAGTTTACGAATACTACAAACTGGGATAAGTGATATAAAAGGTGTTTACGCTTAAATAAGAAATAGAACAATCAACACGTAACATTTGTTTTTAGGAGCGGACATCTCACCAATAACATTGAATCTGATTCTGAATTTTTGAAAGCTTAACGAAAATAGATTAGCAAACTCGACGTCTCTGGAAAACTGATTGATCTCGCGGAGGCGACCACAAGAGGTTAAAAGACACCAAAAAAAGATGTGTAGCAATAATCTTTTGTTCACCTCAGATAGAAACTGACTACACAAAAAAAAAGAAGCAAAAAAGGACCGCCCTTTAATGATATTGGGTTTCCAGCTCGCAGACGTTAAGGAGAGTCAGACGTTGCCTAGGGCAGTACTCAATCGGTACAGTATGTGATCGAAGGTCCATTGTTGACATAGGACTGGTCCGTCTTTGTTATGGAGATATGACCCAAGTTGAAAGCCCGGAGATAGGATTTCAGTGAATCTAGTCTTACATTTGTTGTTTAATTAGTCTTAAATTTGTTGTTTATCTAGTCTTGCAAATGTTTATACACCTATTCATATAATCGTATCTAAAAAAAAGTTAAACAACATTTTCAGTAATTTTTTTAAAATCCTCTCTTTGATAACTCATATCTTACTTCTAATACTTAGGATGAAATTCTTAATTGTCCAGCATTTCTGCCAATGAATAAAAAAATATATTTTCCTTTTCTCTACTTCTCAATGTCTCTCTCTCTCTCTCTCTCTCTCTGTCACTTTCTATCTTTGTCTTTTCGTCTCACACTCTCTCTACATATTTGTCCCACTTTATCTCTCTCTCTCACTCAACCTCTCAAGGGCTCTCTAAACAGTTCTCTATTTGTCTTTTGGTCTTTTTCACTGACTCTTTCAACCACTCTATCTCTTGTCTCTCTCTATCGCAACGTCTCACTCACTGTCTCTCTCCTTGTGTCTTTCTTTTTCTCAAAGTCTCTCTCTGTCCCTGTCTCTGTCCCTGTCTCACTCACTTCCTTTCACTCACTCCTTTTCACTCACTCTTCCTTTGTCTTTCTCTAACTCTCTATCTTTCTCTCTTTCTATCTATATAGATATAGTAATAGCTTGATTTTAACACAAGTCATTAATGAGATTAATATGTATCGACCTAATCCCATCCCTAATGGTACACACATAAGATCAACACAGTCACTACTAAAACAATGCGCTATGGAAACACCCACTAGGTTGCAAATGTGCAATCAAAAACACACTCACTACGTTACAAATGCGCAATCAAAAAACACTCATTACGTTACAAATGCGCAATCAAATATGAGCCCACCTACTTTCTCTTAAAACACTCACTACTTTTCCAATTGTTACACAATCACAGCGAGAGAGCCTCTATGTTGTGAGTTACAATAGCAAGAAATCCAATTTATTTCAATTACGAAGCAGACATGCCGAGAACGATGAACCACAATATATTTCGGGAAACTACTCATTCGATTTCTTTGTCATAAAAGAAATAAATAAAAATAAAGAGAATTGAAGCACACATTTCACATACTTGTAACAAAGCCACAATGAAAACTATGATTAGTGAGGTCCCAGTCAATGCTTCTTTATTCAATCGGAGACCGCTGTAAGAGCACAGGGTTACAGCTCACGAGCAGCTCACGTGGGAATTCGGTATCTCATTAAACAAACATGCCAGCCATTGTTCGCGTCGGACTATCTAATTATTTGTAACAGTATTTTAGAAAGGGTTGGCTAATTTGAAGTTAGCGAAGAGGATGATCGATTACATGTGAAAAACATTGGTCCCAAAACTAAATGGGAGTAAGCGTGGGCGTCACTTGGAAAGGGCAGGGTTGGGCGTTTGTCCCCTACCCCCCACCAATTTGCAGGTTTTATTTAAATTGCTACGTACTGTGACGCCTCCAGCAATAAACAACTTAACAAGCCGACCAAGTTTTGGTTTTGCGCCCCACCACCCCAAGGAAAAAATACTGAAATGACACCCCTGGTAGTAACATGTTGTTAAAACTTAGATTTTTGTTTTCAAATCTTCAAAAATAAAATGCGTTTCTAATTTCCTTCACTAATTACTTTAATTCTTAGTAATCGGGAAGTAATGGAGTGGCCCTCTTCCTGTTAGCAACAAGATGGCTGATTCGCAAATGTATTTGTGTACCGAAGTAGATGAAAAAATGGAAATCGATGAATGACAATATATACATATATATAGCATCATTGCTTGAAGCTAGTGTAAGACAAGGACAGTAAACCCAAACTTCAAAATCCGGAGATGGAGTCGCGACGTCGATCTGATGCTGACACCGATGTCATTCCGGCGACTCCTGCGACGCAGTTACTGCCAAGGTGCATTAACAGTTGTCCTTCCCTTGGGTCCACTGGCTGCGCTGAGAGTGGGGGGTTCTGCTGCACTGGGCACTAGCTGGTCTCCACGTAACACCGCTCAGGTTAAGTACCTGTCCTGGCGACCTGACTTCATGCGGAGCAGAGCTGTTTTTGTAAGTGAACAATGAACATGAGAACCTCGTGCGACCTGGGTTTGATACTGGCCTACAACCGTTGGACAACACGATAAAGGCTGCCGTTATGGACGAGGAGCTCGCCAGACTCGACCTTGACAATACCTGCCTCCAAAAGACCCGACCAGCGAATAGTGGTACCACCAACAAAGCCAAACACACGTCCTACTAGCAGGGGAAACCCGCAGCTGAACCTAGGAGCAAGGGAAACCTGCAGCTGAACCTAGGAGCAAGGGAAATCCACAGCTGAACCTAGGAGCAAGGGAAACCCGCAGCTGAACCTAGGAGCAAGGGAAACCCGCAGCTGAACCTAGGAGCAAGGGAAACCCGCAGCTGAACCTAGGAGCAAGGGAAACCCGCAGCTGAGCCTAGGAGCAAGGGAAACCCGCAGCTGAACCTAGGAGCAAGGGAAACCCGCAGCTGAACCTAGGAGCAAGGGAAACCCGCAGCTGAACGTAGGAACAGGGGAAACCCGCAGCTGAACCTAGGAGCAAGGGGAAACCCGGAGCTGAACCTAGGAGCAAGGGAAACCCGGAGCTGAACCTAGGAGCAGGGGAAACCCGGAGCTGAACCTAGGAGCAAGGGAAACCCGGAGCTGAACCTAGGAGCAGGGGAAACCCGGAGCTGAACCTAGGAGCAGGGGAAACCCGGAGCTGAACCTAGGAGCAGGGGAAACCCGGAGCTGAACCTAGGAGCAAGGGGAAACCCGCAGCTGAACCTAGGAGCAAGGGAAACCCGGAGCTGAACCTAGGCAGCATGGTGTTGGATTTGCCTTAAACAAAAAAAAAAAAGAACACTGGCGGCTCAGGGACGTCATTTTGGTAGGGCAGGGCGGGGCATTTGCCCCCCCCCCCACCCCCATGAATTTGAAGGTTTTATTGAAATTGCAATGTACAGGGCGCCTCCAGTAATAAACAATTTACAAACCGACCACGTTTTGGTTTCCCCCTACCCACCCTTGAAAAAAACTGAAATGACGCCCTTGTAGCGGCGTGCATTTAGTGTCCATCATTGAGATCGGAGAGGATTCTGCGCCTGCTGATGTCACCAGCTGTAGACAAGGACAACACATTCAGCGTGTATGCCCCAACTCTTAATCGACTCCAGCGGAGAAAGCTCTGCTCTAAGAGGCCCTAGACCAAGAATTATCATGTGCCCCCAAAACAGAAGCAATATACATTTTTGGAGACTTTAATGCTAGGGCGTTAGCTAACAAGAAACCTGGCCTTCATGTCTTGGTTATCACGAATTGTGAAGAATTAATGATTACGAACAACGTCTGCTGGCATTGGGCTGCTCCCATGTCCTATGTGTTACAAACAACGAGTTGTGCTACTCATATATTATATGTGTTACAACAACGACTGCTGGAGTTGTGCTACTCCCATAGTCTCTGCGTTACAACGACTGCTGGAGTTGTGCTAATCCTATAGTCTCTGTGTTACAACGACTGCTGGAGTTGTGCTACTTCTATAGTCTCTGTGTTACAACAACGACTGCTGGAGTTGTGCTGCTCACATAGTCTTCGTCTTACAAACAATTAAATTTTTTACACGTTTCATGGAGGATACTAAATTTCATGTAGAATTTCCCAGAAGGTTCTATATTGTTCTATGGGGATATATAATGGGATCTAAAAGCTTATTCGAAAAAAATTGTACTGAGCATGATCCCATAGAGGAGCGGGATCCAACAGTAAACTGGAACCCATCGATAACGTGATCCCATCGGTAACGGGATCAAATCGGGATCGGGATCCTATAGGGAAACGGGATAAAGCGGAAAAGCGGGTCCAGAGGTGGAACGGGATACCACAGATTAATAAGAAAATACCGTTTAATTCAACCAGTACAGCGAACTACATTGCCGAATAACATTCCCTAATGCACTTATCACTCATAAATATAAAAAAAAATACGAAAAGCAAATTTGGGGGGGGGGGGGGATTGTAAATGTGTTACAATCCCGTGGATGATTTTTAAAAAAAAATTTAAACTCTGTGAGGTGGAATGGGGGGGGGGGAGTAATAGGATACTTTCACTTCCACCCGAATACCACAAACCCCTTTATTCTTTATTCGACAACCCCTTGTCAACCTAATTCCACGACCCCATTTCACCCAAATCCACAGCCCCTTCCTCCTTAATTCCACAGCCCCCTTTCTACCCCCAATCCAACACCCCCACCACCCTAATCCCCACCCCCCAAACACACTTTCAACCCACATACATTGACGTCTGTGTCTTGTTTTTTGTTCTGTCCGTCATTTCTGCCGGTCATCCTATTTAGACTGCTAAACATTCTGTGAGACATGACATGGCGTCATCTTATATCACGTGGACTTACCGGAAGTTGTTTTTTTTGTTGTTGTTGTTGTTGACCTTGTCAATGTCTTTAAACACATCACTCCGCCAGGGTACGGGCTTTGCCTGGCTTCCCTTCTATTTTAAAATACAGACACGTAATGTCGGAAGTCTTAAGTTATAGAACACGTTGCCATACAGAATAAAGCATATATCCCCAGGCACAAATGGGTTTACCAGTGTTACACTGGCCATCGAGAATATCTGATTTGTACAAACTATTTTAAAAATTGCATTTTAAAAAAATATGTTCACAACAATATTTATTAAATTTCAACTGGTCAGCTACTTCATGTGGAGTAAAATATGAACAGCGGTTCTCAACTTGTGGGTCGTGACCCCTCTTGGGGTGCCACGACCTAAGACACGTGAAAACATATGGTTATGAAGCATAACCGAAAATAATTTTGTGGCTGGGGGTCGCCACAATAAGATGAACTGTATTTAAAGGTCGCGGCCATAGGAAGGTTGAGAACCACTGCCTTAGCAGTTTTTATTAGAATGTGCAAAGCTCAAGTTTGAATCATAATCAAAAAGACATCTACGGCAGCGTCGAATGTACCCAATGTTTTTTTGCCTCAAAGGCCGGTTATGTTAATACTCTTTTTTTCAAACAGTATGAATTTAACATTTACATTCACATATTATATAATTTATTTTCCTGGCATCAGTCACAATGGGACGATGGTTAAGATTTAGAGGAGAAAATCCACAAGGCCTGGGATTATACTTTTCCGGATTATACGACGTACGGCACATCGCATCTCCCCGCATCTGGTTGATACAGCTTGATACCCTGTGCCGTCGCAGGAGTTGTCGGAATGTTTCATTGCGTCAATGCTATCCTCCTACGGGACTCCATTTCTGGGCTTTAGATTCAGAGTTTCCTTCTCTTAGATGAGTTGCCGTCCAAGTTGAACGAGTCCCATCCACCCGGCGGTGCTGGTGATTGAGCTCTAGACCAGGAACTTGAGATGGACTCAGTTTAGACCACTCGGCTACCCAGCACCCATATATATTTATATTGTATTGTGAGGTTGAAGAAAATGTTATGAGTTGTCATCGTTGGCCATTTAACTTCTTGGTGACTACAGGGAGATTGTTACACGTCGTATGTCAACGATGTAGTGGAAAAAGTTGCCAGAGGAGTAGCTAAGGGGGGACAGATGTCCCTGGGCGCCAGACTAGTTAGGGGGCGATCTTATAAAAACTGCAGCGAAGTGAAGTCGTTACACGTCAGATGTCAGCGAACAAGTTACCAGAGACGTAGCTAAGGGGGGCAGAGGGGACACACAACCCTGGGGGTCATGCTGGTTGGGGCGCCAAAATGTGCTTTGATATTATTTTATTTATGTAAATATAATGGGTTTGAGAGTTGAAAAAAAGAAAGGGAGCTCCTTAAAAAAATTATTGTCCCCGGGCGCCAAACACTCTAGATACGCCTCTAAAAGTTACTGAAACATTGCATACCATAAATTAACAAAATTTCAGCAACATTTTGGCTTGTGAGACGTCATACAATTTCTCTTTTTGTAAGAACTCGTGGACGCTGTTTAATACATTTCTTTCTGCAGGAGAAAATTGCATTTTGAATTGGGTCAGCGAACAAATCAATTCTTGATAGAAATTGGAATGTGGAGTAAAATGGTGAGTCTCTCCAGGAGTTACAACCAGCCACAAACAAGAAATAACAGAGGGGGAGAGAGAGAGAGAGAGAAAGAGATTAAGAGAGTGGAAGAGAGAGATATGTACATAAAGAGAGAGAGGGAGAGAAGAGACGAAGCGAGAAAGAGAGAGACAAAGATAATGAGACAAAGATAATGAGTCAAATATAGAGTGGGAGAGAAAGAATATTATAATAGAAGGAGAGAGGGAGAAAGGAAGAGAGAGGGAGAAAGAGAGAGAGAGAGATAATGAGATAAAAAGATAAAGAGATAGAGAGATAGAGAGATAGAGGGAGAAAGAGAGAAAGGAATAGAGAGAGGAAGACAGAGAGAAAAGAGATAAAGAGAGAGAGAAATAGAGACAAAGATAATGAGACAAAGATAATGAGTCAAAGATAGAGTGGGAGAGAAAGAATATTATGTAGAGAAGGAGAGAGGGAGAAAGGAAGAGAGAGGGAGAAAGAGAGAGAGAGAAAAGCGAGACAATGAGATAAAAGGATACAGAGATAGAGAGAGAAAGAGAGAAAGGAATAGAGAGAGGAAGACAGAGGGAAAAGAGATAAAGAGAGAGATAAATAGAGAGATAGAGAGAGGACGAGAGAGACAGAGAATAAGTCTCGTCATTATCACTTATGGGAAAGTGATGCTACACTCGTAGTGCTGAAACAAATTGGTGTTTTTCTTTCTGTTCAGACGGTCTAAGATGGTGTTTTTCTTTTTGTTCACACGGTCTAAGATAATGTTTTTTATTCTTTTCAGACGTCTAAGATGGTTTGGCTGGTTTGAAGCTGCTAGTCCTTACTTAAGGCTCTTACCTGGTTCCTGGATGGCCGGGCCATTAGTGCAACGACGTGACAACCTATGAGGGGTGTGGCCAACTCGACATTCAGACATAATGGTATGGTTATTTGTGAAATTCAACCGATTTCTTGCAGCAATCGCAAAAATGCTGATGAGCCGCCAAAATCGTATATTTTGTCACGTTATAGAATCAATTAAATGGCGTATTCGCAGTACTCGATGAACAGCCAGAATATAGCAGACCGAATATAGTAGATCGAATATGGCAGGCCGAATATAGCAGACCGAATATAGCAGACCGAATATAACAGATCAAATATAGCAGACCGAATATAGCAGACTGAATTTAGAATTTAACAAACCGAAATTGGCAGACCGAATCCAGGAGACCGAATACAGCAGACGAAAGATTTAACGGCCTAAGTTTAAACTTGTTGATGTGTTGTCGTTTTTCCCCCCATGCTAGTCCAGTTTTAAAACCACAATAAATCAGTTTTAAAAAATTCATTCCCCAAGGGCTGTAATCAGAACTGAACTGAGTTCATCTTTCTTGTACTGCTAAAATGTGTAAACAAATTGGTCATCTCCTTTTTTAAAAAAAAAACTGAATGATGTCAATTTAAAGGTAAGAGGGGGGCGGGGGGGGGGGGGGGGGGGGCTAGCTAGAAAGTGCTGTAAAGAATTATTTTCCAGATTGTTTTGGAAACGAAAATAGAAAAAAAAAATCAAGTATGCGCGTCCTTTTACCAATGAACACTGCAATTTTAGAATTTAAAAAAGTATATATATCGATCAGAGACACATTTATTTGTATCACTTCCACAAGCTTCGCAGTAGGATAAAAATGTGATCGATTGTAGTGAACTGTGCTTTGTTGAGATTAACACTCGGTTGAATCCGTGATGGCTCAAAGGCGTTGTAAACGCATTAAAAAAATAAAAAATACTGGGTACGTCAGCCATCATGTGATTTTTCTAAAATGTTTCATAGGAGAAACAGTTGCAATTACAATTAGCTGCATTTGATGTTTTGTTGTTGTTGTTTGTTTGTTTTTAGTTTTTGTTGTTTTTATCAATGTACATCGGTTGGAAAAGAGA
Source organism: Omphiscola glabra (assembly GCA_964017045.1). Taxonomy (NCBI): domain Eukaryota; kingdom Metazoa; phylum Mollusca; class Gastropoda; family Lymnaeidae; genus Omphiscola; species Omphiscola glabra. The sequence continues at coordinate 37,598,822 of OZ024800.1, forward strand.
CCCTAAAAAAAATCATTTTTTTTCCCCCAAACCTGTTACAAACCGTAAAATACAATTACTTTCTAAACTCTGTTTAAAAATAAAAGTAAAAGTTTACTGAATTTGTCGACACATCAAGGTGACCGTCGCCTGACTACTCACACAGGTGCCCCCCCCCCCTCGGGTTTTAATGTTGGTGGAGGCAGTGACGTAGAAAAATGATATCTCTGCCGTGTATTGGGGTATAGAGGTACTTAACACCGTGTGCACAATACTGTGACAAAATATTTTTAACATGTACCAACTAGATTCATCATCATCATCATCAGGTCCCGTAGTCCTTCGACCGTCGGGGCGCCACAGATGACATGTACACTGTTCTTCTCCATTCATCTCGGTCTTCTGCCCTACGCATAGCATCGCCTAGTTGTAATCCCGTCCATTCTTTGATGTTATCTTCCCATCTTTTTCTTTGTCTTCCTCTTCTAGATTAGGACTTTAAAAAAAAAAAAAAGAATTGTTTAAGTACAGTTAAACGCCCTTTATCCGAACTGCCCTTTATCGGAACTACCTTTATCCGAACTGCATTTTATCCGAACTGCCCTTTATCGGAACTACCTTTTATCCGAACTGCTTTTATCCGAAATGCCCTTTATCCGAACTACCTTTCATCCAAACTACACTTTATCCGAACTGCCCTTTATCCGAACTACCTTTTATCCGAACTGCATTTTATCCGAACTAGCAATGTCTTTCATTACTTTTTAAAAAAAAAATATTATTATCCTAGGAAAGTCCGAATGCTTTGGCGCATTGACGTAAAAGGACTGGAATATAATTCCCGGCTCCTACAGCTCACTCCGAGCAAAATAGAGATGCGTAATGTGCATAGAGGGACAAGACTGGGATAACGTGCCTAGAGGGACCAGACTGGGATAACGTGCCTAGAGGGACCAGACTGGGATAACGTGGCTACAGGGACCAGACTGGGATAATGTGGCTACAGGGACCAGACTGGGATAACGTGGCTACAGGGACCAGACTGGGATAACGTGCCTAGAGGGACCAGACTGGGATAACGTGGCTACAGGGACCAGACTGGGATAACGTGCCTAGAGGGACCAGACTGGGATAGTGAGAAGTGCAAACGTGTTGATTAAGAAATATCAGTCCAATGATCCCGGCTTTTTATCATTTCTATAAATTAGCCTACTTCCTTAGGGACAACACAGAAACGTCTTTAATTAGTAAAATTGTGACACATATAATATATTATACATATATATATATATATAAGTATACGTATATAACTTTAAGCCCTTCGACCACCTGTCTCGAGATATGACAAGTACATTAGCCAGAGGTCAAAAGCATCGCCTGGAGCGTCATAAGGGAAGTAATTATTACGGGACATGCTCAAACATCGCGAGACAGCGCGAGCTCTCTATTAACACCAATTTTCGCACTCACTCGAGTTGACAAGCTCATTTTGTCCCCCGTGCTTAATGTGGGCAATTCATTTCAGCTGGAGCACAAAACAAATTGATTTATTGAAAGGGGTCTCTCCCCCCCCCCCCCTCCCCACTAAAAAAAACAAAAAAAGATGTATTGATCTCTGCGACAAATAATTATTCTGAAAGTGTCTCCTTTCAATTATTCATAAAATGTTGTCCATTCGGGTGAATGATACCAATCAACATGATTTCAAATATAATTGCCAAGTTAATAGAGTTCTGTTGATTTAATTATTGTATATTTCTGGCAATAATTGATGTGTGTTTCTTCACATAGATCTCTCCATGATTGGCATGTCAGTGAACAACATAAGGTGCACACGCAAAAGAAAAATCTGTAATCGAAATATCTGTAAGGCACTTTAGATGCTTCTTGCACTCTCTGCTTCTTCTTGGAAATATCAAGAAGTTAAATTTTATGCACATTTCATTTTTTGTGCTGTGACATTAATTTTTTTTAAACTAAAGAATTTTTTTTTTTTTTTACAAAAAAGCATCCCAAGCATTCTCAAAAACGATTAGGTTGCAATATTCCTTTACAACATCCCATCGAAGCCCTTTCCACCAACCTCTCCTCCACCAAACAAAATAAAAAGTAACTCTACCAAACCAACCATTTAGAGAAAGTTTTTTTTTTTTTTTTTTTTTTTTTTTTTTTTTTTTTTTTTGTTATAATTAAATCATTAAGAAAACATTTTTCAGCTCTCACTCTGCAAGCTATCTTCTGGTACAAAAAAAAAACCAAAAAGCCCTCACCTCTCATGCCCCCCCCCCCTCTCCAAAGCTTCGCCAATTTATACCAAGTAGCAACTGCTACACAAAGCACCACGAAATAAAACACACACACACAAAAAGCGCTTAATTAAAAACAAAAATCAAGTATCACAAAAATCAAACCTAAAACACATGTTCATGGAACCAGTGGCGTAGTGAGGGGGGGGGGCAAGGGGCGCATCATGCTCCGGGCGCTACTCACAAAGGAACGCCAAATGGTATATTTTACTATAATATTGTATGATTTTCGAATAGGGAGGGGCGCTAAAAAGGTATTGGGGGGCGCTAAAAAGGTATTGTGCCCCGGGCGCGAGTTAAGCTCGCTACGCCACTGCATGGAACAAACCAATCACAATCCCCACAGATTTGTTCACGTCCAATACCATGTGATAGCCTCGTGAATATTAATCAGCATCGGTTTTAATAAAAAAAAATAATTTAAATGACACGGGGAAAAAAGTAAGGAAAAAGAACCGAACTGCATTTTATCCGAACTAGCAATGTCTTTCATTACTTTTTTTAAAAAAATATTATTATCCTAGGAAAGTCCGAATGCTTTGGCGCATTGACGTAAAAGGACTGGAATATAATTCCCGGCTCCTACAGCTCACTCCGAGCAAAATAGAGATGCGTAATGTGCATAGAGAGACAAGACTGGGATAACGTGCCTAGAGGGACCAGACTGGGATAACGTGCCTAGAGGGACCAGACTGGGATAACGTGGCTACAGGGACCAGACTGGGATAACGTGGCTACAGGGACCAGACTGGGATAACGTGGCTACAGGGACCAGACTGGGATAGCGTGCCTAGAGGGACCAGACTGGGATAACGTGGCTACAGGGACCAGACTGGGATAACGTGCCTAGAGGGACCAGACTGGGATAGTGAGAAGTGCAAACGTGTTGATTAAGAAATATCAGTCCAATGATCCCGGCTTTTTATCATTTCTATAATTTAGCCTACTTCCTTAGGGACAACACAGAAACGTCTTTAATTAGTAAAATTGTGATACATATAATATATCATACATATATATATATATATATAAGTATACGTATATAACTTTAAGCCCTTCGACCACCTGTCTCGAGATATGACAAGTACATGAGCCAGAGGTCAAAAGCATCACCTGGAGCGTCATACGGGAAGTAATTATTACGGGACATGCTCAAACATCGCGAGACAGCGCGAGCTCTCTATTAACACCAATTTTCGCACTCACTCGAGTTGACAAGCTCATTTTGTCCCCCGTGCTTAATGTGGGCAATTCATTTCAGCTGGAGCACAAAACAAATTGATTTATTGAAAGGGGTCTCTCCCCCCCCCCCTCCCCACTAAAAAAAACAAAAAAAGATGTATTGATCTCTGCGACAAATAATTATTCTGAAAGTGTCTCCTTTCAATTATTCAGAAAATGTTGTCCATTTTGGTGAATGATACCAATCAACATGATTTCAAATATAATTGCCAAGTTAATAGAGTTCTGTTGATTTAATTATTGTATATTTCTGGCAATAATTGATGTGTGTTTCTTCACATAGATCTCTCCATGATTGGCATGTCAGTGAACAACATAAGGTGCACACGCAAAAGAAAAATCTGTAATCGAAATATCTGTAAGGCACTTTAGATGCTTCTTGCACTCTCTGCTTCTTCTTGGAAATATCAAGAAGTTAAATTTTATGCACATTTCATTTTTTGTGCTGTGAAATTAATTTTTTTTAAACTAAAGAATTTTTTTTTTTTTTTACAAAAAAGCATCCCAAGCATTCTCAAAAACGATTAGGTTGCAATATTCCTTTACAACATCCCATCGAAGCCCTTTCCACCAACCTCTCCTCCACCAAACAAAATAAAAAGTAACTCTACCAAACCAACCATTTAGAGAAAGTTTTTTTTTTTTTTTTTTTTTTTTTTTTTTTTTTTTTTTTTTTTTTTTGTTATAATTAAATCATTAAGAAAACATTTTTCAGCTCTCACTCTGCAAGCTATCTTCTGGTACAAAAAAAAAACCAAAAAGCCCTCACCTCTCATGCCCCCCCCCCCTCTCCAAAGCTTCGCCAATTTATACCACGTAGCAACTGCTACACAAAGCACCACGAAATAAAACACACACACACAAAAAGCGCTTAATTAAAAACAAAAATCAAGTATCACAAAAATCAAACCTAAAACACATGTTCATGGAACCAGTGGCGTAGTGAGGGGGGGGGGCAAGGGGCGCATCATGCTCCGGGCGCTACTCACAAAGGAACGCCAAATGGTATATTTTACTATAATATTGTATGATTTTCGAATAGGGAGGGGCGCTAAAAAGGTATTGGGGGGCGCTAAAAAGGTATTGTGCCCCGGGCGCGAGTTAAGCTCGCTACGCCACTGCATGGAACAAACCAATCACAATCCCCACAGATTTGTTCACGTCCAATACCATGTGATAGCCTCGTGAATATTAATCAGCATCGGTTTTAATAAAAAAAAATAATTTAAATGACACGGGGAAAAAAGTAAGGAAAAAGAACCGAACTGCATTTTATCCGAACTAGCAATGTCTTTCATTACTTTTTTAAAAAAAATATTATTATCCTAGGAAAGTCCGAATGCTTTGGCGCATTGACGTAAAAGGACTGGAATATAATTCCCGGCTCCTACAGCTCACTCCGAGCAAAATAGAGATGCGTAATGTGCATAGAGAGACAAGACTGGGATAACGTGCCTAGAGGGACCAGACTGGGATAACGTGCCTAGAGGGACCAGACTGGGATAACGTGGCTACAGGGACCAGACTGGGATAACGTGGCTACAGGGACCAGACTGGGATAACGTGGCTACAGGGACCAGACTGGGATAGCGTGCCTAGAGGGACCAGACTGGGATAACGTGGCTACAGGGACCAGACTGGGATAACGTGCCTAGAGGGACCAGACTGGGATAGTGAGAAGTGCAAACGTGTTGATTAAGAAATATCAGTCCAATGATCCCGGCTTTTTATCATTTCTATAATTTAGCCTACTTCCTTAGGGACAACACAGAAACGTCTTTAATTAGTAAAATTGTGATACATATAATATATCATACATATATATATATATATATATATAAGTATACGTATATAACTTTAAGCCCTTCGACCACCTGTCTCGAGATATGACAAGTACATTAGCCAGAGATCAAAAGCATCACCTGGAGCGTCATACGGGAAGTAATTATTACGGGACATGCTCAAACATCGCGAGACAGCGCGAGCTCTCTATTAACACCAATTTTCGCACTCACTCGAGTTGACAAGCTCATTTTGTCCCCCGTGCTTAATGTGGGCAACTCATTTCAGCTGGAGCACAAAACAAATTGATTTATTGAAAGGGGTCTCCCCCCCCCCCCCACTAAAAAAAAAAAGATGTATTGATCTCTGCGACAAATAATTATTCTGAAAGTGTCTCCTTTCAATTATTCAGAAAATGTTGTCCATTTTGGTGAATGATACCAATCAACATGATTTCAAATATAATTGCCAAGTTAATAGAGTTCTGTTGATTTAATTATTGTATATTTCTGGCAATAATTGATGTGTGTTTCTTCACATAGATCTCTCCATGATTGGCATGTCAGTGAACAACATAAGGTGCACACGCAAAAGAAAAATCTGTAATCGAAATATCTGTAAGGCACTTTAGATGCTTCTTGCACTCTCTGCTTCTTCTTGGAAATATCAAGAAGTTAAATTTTATGCACATTTCATTTTTTGTGCTGTGACATTAATTTTTTTTAAACAAATGAATTTGTTTTTTTTTTACAAAAAAGCATCCCAAGCATTCTCAAAAACGATTAGGTTGCAATATTCCTTTACAACACCCCATCGAAGCCCTTTCCACCAACCTCTCCTCCACCAAACAAAATAAAAAATAACTCTACCAAACCAACCATTTAGAGAAAGTTTTTTTTTTTTTTTTTTTTTTTTTTTTTTTTTATAATGAAATCATTAAGAAAACATTTTTCAGCTCTCACTCTGCAAGCTATCTTCTGGTCCAAAAAAAACCCCAAAAAGCCCTCATCTCTCATGCCCCCCCCCCTCCAAAGCTTCGCCAATTTATACCACGTAGCAACTGCTACACAAAGCACCACGAAATAAAACACACACACAAAAAGCGCTTAATTAAAAACAAAAATCAAGTATCACAAAAATCAAACCTAAAACACATGTTCATGGAACCAGTGGCGTAGTGAGGGGGGGGGCAAGGGGGGCATCATGCTCCGGGCGCTACTCACAAAGGAACGCCAAATGGTATATTTTACTATAATATTGTATGGTTTTCGAATAGGGATGGGCGCTAAAAAGGTATTGGGGGGCGCTAAAAAGGTATTGTGCCCCGGGCGCGAGTTAAGCTCGCTACGCCACTGCATGGAACAAACCAATCACAATCCCCACAGATTTGTTCACGTCCAATACCATGTGATAGCCTCGTGAATATTAATCTGCATCGGTTTTAATAAAAAAAAATTTAAATGACACGGGAAAAAAAAAGTAAGGAAAAAGAAAACAACCCCCCCCCCCCCAATCAATATTGTGTTTCTGTCAGAACGAAAACGAGTCACCTGTGCTTATAAATAGCAGCGGAGATACAACACTTACAACACTATAAACATGACAAAGTGATGGCCATGGCCACTGGTAATTGTTCGATGGCATGCTACGTAATTAAGTGTCTGAGAGACAAGCACTTGGAGTGTAGGAGGGGTAAGGGTTGTTGGTGATCAGGGCGGATATGACGATGCTTGACACAGAACATGTGACGTGAGTTTAAACATGTATTTTTTGTCGTATATCGCGGAACTGGACCAGATACAATGTCGAGCAGTGATTCCCAAACCTTTATGACTCGCGGAGCCCTTTTAGGGGTTTACAATGTTTGGATTTATTTTATTTCCCCGAGAATCAAGGCCTAATAGCTCCGTGGTTTACGCTCCGCTCCGTACCACAGGTGTAGATTGAATTAAACCTTTTTTTTAAATAAAAATCGTTATGTCATTGTTAAAAAATGAACAAATTAAGCCATTGAAGCAGGAACACTTAGTGGTATCGTAGGGTGTACAAACTAAAATAAAAATATTATATATTTTAAAAACGTTTTTTTTTTAAAAAAAAAATTAAGATTTCAAATGAACTAAAATGTAGAAAATAATTTACAAATTCTTAAAATGCATTAGCAAAATTAATGCAGACGTGTAGATGAGTACTCTATGTAGCCAAAGGATTCGAACTGAATGTTCACCAAACTTAAATACGTTTCATTTTTATTAATTTTTTAAGGAAAAAAAATCATTTATGCCAAAATTTCTTTCACGTAATGTATTTTAAATAATGTTTAACTATTTCTGCTTTTCCACTTTCTAGTACGTTTTAACTCGTCTTGGATAGAATTATTTTTTTCTTCAAGTTTTTTAAACAGATTTTTAGTATTAAAATTGTAATCTTTAAGCTATCGACAAAAGTAGAATCATTTACTTTTGAAATCGCCGAAAGCTTAATCAAATCCCGGGTAAAAAGGGACTTAACTCTTAACCTGGGCATTAAAAAAAGAGTAGATCTGAGCTAACACACCCACCCGTTCCGTCAACCGCGAAGCAGACAAGGTTAACCAATATAATTTTAGCTATAATGTCAAACCGCATCCGTCGTCTGGCCGTTCACCAGAGGAACACTGCACGAGAAATTCTCAACTGTTACGTGTGTAAACAGAACACACAAAAAGGAAGCTCCCTCCACACATCCGTAAACTGGGAATGCGAGTAGAGGCGAGGAGTGAGTCAATATTTTTGTTGGAAGTAGAGCCATATATATTGAAACGATTGAAATTCTGTTACAAATGTTAAAAAGTTGGACTTTAAAGATAATAAATAAATAATAACTACATGTTAGATATTCATTTTCAGCGAATTTACAAAGTTTGTTTTTTTAAAGATTGTATTTTTAAAAAAATACAAATTCGTTAACAATTTTAATAAAAGATAACTATCTCTTCATTTGATCTGTGAACAATCAAAATTTTTAATTTTAATTTAAAGAAATGAAATCATACTATTCAAGGTAGGCTAATGGTTCCTGTCCATCCTATCTTACTGAACTTCTTACTGTCTATTCACCCCATCGAAACCTTCGTTCCTCCGCAGACACGCCTATTTTTTCTGTTCCCAGAAAACGCACTAAAAGATATGGTGAACGATCTTTCTCTTTCTGCGCACCCAAACAATGGAGTGGGGGGGGGGGATCATCCAGCAGGAAGGAAACAAGCAAGATAAATAGATGTGGAAAGGGAGTAGGATGCGATAATGAGTAGCAAGAGACAAGAAGAAAACCGAGTTTATATAGTTTTATAAGCTCAACTTCGTGGACATTTGATGTTATGTTGTAACGATAAGACTATGACGTTATGGCTTAAACGGTGGAGAATTGATTTGAATGATGGACGAGGCTTCTGGGGCTAAATGACACCTCTCTCCTTGCCACTCTACTCGAGCAAACAAAAGTATGACGATAGGAGGCGGAAAAAAAACGATATTAATGAGTGGGCAGCTGAAGCTAAATGCCATATTAAAATATCCTATTACATCAGGGTTACAAACAATACGACAGAAGAGTAAGGCATTTAATTCTAAAACGGGCGCCAATTTGTGGAAACATTTCACAATTAAGAAATATAAATTGCTAAAGATACAAACAGCATCAGGCTAGCAACTGTGTCTTATCCTGGCTAAAAAAATACATGAAAAGATCTGAGAAATCCCATTTTCTTCCATGGCTGACTCAATCAGCTCCTTACTTTAATTCGTCTCAGATCCCAGGTCTTGCCTCCTTGAAAACCCGCTTTTAATTTTCTCTCCGTCAACCCGATCGATTGGTTTCAATCACAATTTGACCGTCTCTTGCACAAAGACAAGCTGGTCCCGAGCCGGTCCTGACACTGATGTCGCGAAGGTTCGATTGATATTTATTATTTCGGATCGTTGTTGTTAATTTTTTTTTTCGGACAGGATCAGGCATATACATAAATATGTGATAGGTTCATGGCGGGTGAAAGTTTGTGATCCTGTGGCGAAGATGTGATCGAAAGCACCGGGGGGAGGGGGGGAGGGTTGGAAAGGATTACACGAAGGGGGCGTCCCCAGACGGCCTAATGCTGTTCGCGGTGACAAGTTGTATAATATTGGCTAATGTGAGCATGAATTGTGCATAGTGTGCGAATAGATCTTTAATTGCAAATGTCTGTTTCGATTGACAGCAGGGTCAGAATAGATTGCTCTAAGGATTTTGAGTTTTGAAAAAGAAAAAAATAGGCATATATACGTACATGTGTGTATGTTGTCGGGTCAAAGTTGTTTGAGGGCAGATTTTTGTATAGTGTTTCGCGATGTGTCTCGCTTCATTTGATACATCTTTTACATTGTGTGCCTTAAATATAAAAGCAACAAATTATAAATTACCATAACGAATATTTTATGGAACGCAAAAGCGGTGGGGGAGGGGGGTAGTGGGGAATCATCAACATGACTTATTGACTTTTGTGTGTTTATCTTTGGTGCGGCTCACAAATGTAAAGAGTGTTGTCAAATAAAATGATGGCGCATCTAGGCTTAATTAGACTTTGGGGGACTTTGCAGCTAAAATTTAACATGCTATATATTTTAAAGAGATGCAAGTGTGACTTTTAGTTTGATCACAAAAGAGTTATAAAATTTTATGGAACTGAATTACTAAAACTGCTAACTCTACGATGTGATCGTATTAGACGTAATTAAAATGGCTTGACTAAATTTGGCTTGACTAACTTTGGATTGACTAACTTTGGATGTTACCAGCTTTTGATGTGACTTACTTTGGCTTGACTAACTTTAGATGTGACTAACTTTGGATGTGACTTACTTTGGCTTGACTAACTTTGGATGTTACCAACTTTTGATGTGACTTACTTTGGCTTGACCTACTTTGGTTTGACTAGCTTTGGCTTGACTAACTTTGGATTGACTAACTTTGGATTGACTAACTTTGGATTGACTAACTTTGGCTTGACTAACTTTGGATGTTACCAACTTTTGATGTGCCCTACTTTTGCTTGACCTACTTTGGCTTGACCTACTTTGGCTTGACCTACTTTGGATTGACTAACTTTGGATTGACTAACTTTGGATTGACTAACTTTGGATTGACTAACTTTGGATTGACTAACTTTGGATTGACTAACTTTGGCTTGACTAACTTTGGATTGACTAACTTTGGATTGACTAACTTTGGATTGACTAACTTTGGCTTGACTAACTTTGGATTGACTAACTTTGGATTGACTAACTTTGGCTTGACTAACTTTGGATTGACTAACTTTGGATTGACTAACTTTGGCTTGACTAACTTTGGATTGACTAACTTTGGATTGACTAACTTTGGATTGACTAACTTTGGATTGACTAACTTTGGATTGACTAACTTTGGATTGACTAACTTTGGCTTGACTAACTTTGGATTGACTAACTTTGGATTGACTAACTTTGGATTGACTAACTTTGGATTGACTAGCTTAGGATTGACTAACTTTGGATTGACTAACTTTGGATTGACTAACTTTGGATTGACTAACTTTGGATTGACTAACTTTGGACGCTCTATTTAAAAAAAAATATTGTTAACGTAATTTGATTTTCAGTTGACACCAACTCATTCAATTTCATCGGGATATTTACACGCCTGCCATCCTCACACAGAAAGGCAGATGTGTGGTACGTTGGATCGCATTCGGCCCAATCTTGGCTCCAAACGTCAGAGGGTATGAGAGTGCGCTATTTGATTCCTAAACAATGTGTTTGAAAGATATGTGTAAGAAAAAGTAAAGTGACTTTGTTTTTTTATGATATTTTAATTTAATATCATTCAAGGCTTTACTATTCAGTTCAATGGCGTAGACATGAAGTATGACGCCCGGAGTGCGCTTTCATTTTGCCCCCCCCCCCCCCCCCCCGTCTTTTCTTTTCCGTTAACGAAAATCGCAATGTATCCAGAGTACAAGTTAGAAATAACTTATGTGTAGGAAATCCAGTGGATAGAAAAATGCGACCCCAAAGTAATGGCCACCCCACCCAGGGCCGGCCTAAGGCCACTGCAAACTATGCGGCCGCAATGGGCCCCGCACTTTCATAGGCCCCGCGCTAATATATTTTCTAATACAAAATCTTAATTTTCACTTATTATCCTCATCCCTACCCAGTCTGGGCCCCGCGCAATCCATTTCACATAAGGCCCCGCAATTGTTAGGGCCGGCCCTGACCACACCTCCACTACTCATCCTACGCGCATGCCCGAGATCCTTCTATAAAACAGCCTTCAAATCCTTAATGGTCGTGTTAACACAAAGCTGTTTAAGTAAAGTTATGCAACAGTTGACTGACCTAAAGAGAATGAAGTGTCCTTTAAGCAAACGATGACTGACCTAAAGAGAATGAAGTGTCCTTTAAGCAAACGATGACTGACCTAAAGAGAATGAAGTGTCCTTTAAGCAACCGATGACTGACCTAAAGAGAATGAAGTGTCCTTTAAGCAAACGATGACTGACCTAAAGAGAATGAAGTGTCCTTTAAGCAAACGATGACTGACCTAAAGAGAATGAAGTGTCCTTTAAGCGAACGATGACTGACCTAAAGAGAATGAAGTGTCCTTTAAGCAACCGATGACTGACCTAAAGAGAATGAAGTGTCCTTTAAGCAAACGATGACTGACCTAAAGAGAATGAAGTGTCCTTTAAGCGAACGATGACTGACCTAAAGAGAATGAAGTGTCCTTTAAGCAACCGATGACTGACCTAAAGAGAATGAAGTGTCCTTTAAGCAAACGATGACTGACCTAAAGAGAATGAAGTGACCTTTAAGCAAACGATGACTGACCTAAAGAGAATGAAGTGACATTTAAGCAAACGATGACTGACCTAAAGAGAATGAAGTGACCTTTATGCAAACGATGACTGACCTAAAGAGAATGAAGTGTCCTTTAAGCAACCGATGACTGACCTAAAGAGAATGAAGTGTCCTTTAAGTAAACGATGACTGACCTAAAGAGAATGAAGTGACCTTTAAGCAAACGATGACTGACCTAAAGAGAATGAAGTGACCTTTAAGCAAACGATGACTGACCTAAAGAGAATGAAGTGACCTTAAGCAACCGATGACTGACCTAAAGAGAATGAAGTGACCTTAAGCAACCGATGACTGACCTAAAGAGAATGAAAATAGCCTTACTTCGCTGAAGAGATTTCTATCTATCATAAGAAGTTTAATCGCCCCGAAAAATAATAATTCTTAATTGGTTGCAAGTAATTGAACTAATTTAATGTATTTAATTTGCAATATTTTAAAATAAAGATTTAGCCAAACAAAAAATGCAAATGTCGTTGGCTCAGGAAAGGAAAGATTAGGCTGGTGTGAAGATTTAATTGATGAAACTGATTGTCGCGGGTATGCGGCCCACTTTAAAGAACAATGCTAAATTTGGCAAAAACTTTCCTTATGCATTCAGATTGGTTTAGAATTTCGATGGCGCAAGGCGATAATATGGCGCAAGACGACATGATAGCGCAAGACGATATAATGGCACAAGACAATCTAATGGCACAAGACCATCTAATGGCACAAGACCATCTAATGGCACAAGACCATCTAATGGCACAAGACCATCTAATGGCACAAGACCATCTAATTGCACAAGACCATATAATGGCACAAGACCATCTAATGGCACAAGACCATCTAATGGCACAAGACCATATAATGGCACAAGACCATCTAATTGCACAAGACCATCTAATGGCACAAGACCATCTAATTGCACAAGACCATCTAATGGCACAAGACCATCTAATTGCACAAGACCATATAATGGCACAAGACCATCTAATGGCACAAGACCATCTAATGGCACAAGACCATCTAATGGCACAAGACCATCTAATGGCACAAGACCATCTAATGGCACAAGACCATCTAATGGCACAAGACCATATAATGGCGCATGTGTAAAAAATAAAGATTAATTCCTCCACAATTTGAAGTTTCTTTGAATTGTAAAAATGTAAAATATTTTTAGTTCGTCTGTGCAATGAATGAAAGCTTTAGCTCCACTATGAATTGAATGAATGATTTAGCTCCACTATGAATTGAATGAATGATTTAGCTCCACTATACATTGAAAGAAAACTTTAGCTAGACTATACTTAAATGAAAGCTTTAATTTTGAAATTCACGTGACAAGATAAAAATATTAAATTCTCAAAGTCGCCTGAAATATTGAAGACTAGTTATAGCCCGCCAAAACTTTGGCGGTAACAATGCGTGAACTTCCCATCTACTAAAGTTATACTTGACAAATCATGAACTCAAGTAACGCACATTTAAGAATCCCAATTTTGGCTACACTCCTTCCCCCTCCCCCCTATGATACATCAATGCACACTTTTTATTTTAAGCCCATAAATTATTTTAAATATTCTGATGTCCCAAACACTTTTAAAACGAATATTTTTTACACCATACTTAAACTGAGACGATTTCATTTTCCGAAAAGAAAATATTACGCACTAAACGCAGTTGCTTTATTTTAAAACAAAATCATTTAGCGTATAGTTATCGGGAATTATATTTTGCGCGCTATTGAACTCATTATTGAACCATACTTTCTTTCAAACATTTAGAATTATTTGTGATATACTCTCAATAACAAATTCGCTGATCAGGAAGAAATCAATTAGGAAGCAGTCCACTAGTGACACCAGATACGTAATATATATAAGAGACTAGCGAGGTACCCGGCATGCGTTGCAATGCCACTCAAAGAAATAAAATGGTTTTGTCTTAATTGTTTTTGGAAGTACTTTTTATATACAAACTATTTTTCCGTTTTTACCGCCAGGTGCGTACTCGAATAATTTAGAAGGGTTTTCGAAGCGTGAGCAGGCCACACAGTGCTGCAATGTGAAAAGCATGCATTTTCAAAATTTAGTCCATAAACGTGTAGCGATTGATCCACCCATGCAATCTATGTTTGAGATTATATATACATATATCATTTGGTATATATTAATAAATTTAGGGGCCCCGGCCCAAAGGGGAATACTGTAAAATGGATATAATAATTCAGAAAGCTACTAATCATGTCACATACAAACTAAAATGTCGCAGTTTGTATTTCATTAAATTCCATCAACACATGCAATAGCTCTGTTTGAAATTATATTTACATAGCTCATATAAGGAAAAAAAACGAATTTAGGGGCCCCGGCCACCAAACGGAATATTGTAAAATGGTTGTATTTATTCAGAAACCTTTTGCGGGCGTGCACTCAACTCACCAAAATTATATCGCAATCACATGAATTGTATAAGAACGCTTGCGGAAATTATATTTAAATAGCTCATATCAGACAAAAACTAAGTTAGGGCCCCCGATCCAAAACTGAATATTGCAAAATGGTTGTACAGATTCAGAAACCTACTGTTTATGTCACACACAAAACGGAAATATCACTATTTTTATTTGATTAAATTGCATTCACTCATGCATTAGCTCTGTTTAAAAAAATATATTTTATAGCTCATATAATAGAGAAACAAATTAGGGCCCCCGACCCCAAACAGAATATTATAAAATAGTTGTACTAATTCAGAAACCTACTTGTTATGTCACACACATATTGAAATGTCGCTGTTTGTATTAGATTAAAATTCCAGCCACCAATGCATTTGTTCTTTTTGAAATTATATTTATTAAGCTCATATAAGAAAAAACAAAGTAAGGGCCGCCGAACCCGAAACGGAATGTTTTAAAATGGTTGCACTAATTTAGAAACCTTAGCGGGCCGGCGCATATCAATTCAAGAAAGTTTTATCGCAATCGCATGAATGGTACAGGAACGCATACGAAAATTATATTTATATAAGTAGTATTAAGGGGAGGGGGTGAATTTAGGGCCACTGGCCACAAATGGAATATTTTAAATGGTTGTATTATTCAAAAACCTATTCGGGCGTGATCACAACAACTCATAAAAGTTTTATCGCAATCGCATGAATGGTATAGGAGCGCATACTCTTTATATTTATATAGTTCATATAAGAAAAAACGACCACAGGGCCCCTGACTTGAAAAGGGATATTTTAAAATGGTTGTAATAATTCAGAAACCTCTGCGGGCGTGCGCTCAACTCAAAAACGTTTTATCGCATTCGGATAAATGGTATAGGAGCGCATGCGGAATATTTTTAAAGTGTTGTAACGACTTAGAAAAATGCGCGGGCTTGTGGACAAGCACTCACCGAAGTTTGATTGCATTTGCATGAATGGTGTAGGAGCGCATACGGAACATATCCATACAGACAGACATTCATATTTATATATCATCATCATCATCATCAGGTCCCGTAGTCCTTCGACCGTTGGGGCGCCACAGATGACATGTACACTATTCTTCTCCATTCCTCTCGGTCTCCTGCCCTACGCATAGCATCGCCTAGTTGTAATCCAGTCCATTCTTTGATATTATCTTCCCATCTTTTTCTTTGTCTTTATATATATATATAGCTCAAATTCTTACTATCACTTTTAGTACAAATAACGATTCTTAGTTAAGGCATGTAATCGTCAAGACATGGAGCCTAGGCATTTTGGGAAAAGAAATGGATCCAAGAAATGCAGCCAAGACATAGAGCCAAGACATGGAGCCAAAAGAATGGAGCCAAGACAGAGAGCTTAGAAATGAAGCCAAGACATGGAGTCAAAACATCGAGCCAAGATATTGAGCCAAAAATATGGAGCCAAGAAATGGAGCCAAGAGACATGTCTGCTACACAGGGCGTGTTACATCACTAATGTGCTCCCCGATGTTGGAGAGATTTCTTTCATTTTGTAGAGAGTTGGCGCGAGGCTAGCTCCAAACCTGATATTGGATTGGGTGGTACGACACAGTTACGACACAGCTACGCCACAGTTACGACACAGCTACGACACTTATTTTAACGATGAGCAGAAACGAGCGCAACTTCATTACGGATGGTCGTGTCTGTTAAACTAAACAATGTCAGGTGTTGTCGTTCGTTCACTACACAATCACAAAGTACAAGACATTGCTCCCCAAAATAAACTCCTTTTTGTTGGGGTTCTATTCACCGACCACGTAATAGATTCGTAACAGATTCATGATAGATTTATGACCAGTTCGTGATAGATTCATAATGGATTCATGACAGATTCATGATATATTCATGGCAGATCCATGATATGTTCAGGAGAGATTCATGGCAGATTCAAAATTGATTCATCATAGATTTATGATAGATTCGTGATAGATTCTTGTCTTAGCAAAAAAATATATTTTTATTCAATTACACAAACAATACGTTATTTTAAGATTAATTAAAATTAATTTAACTATGATACGTGTCCCCCCCACCAACCCCTCCCCCCCATCCCCCCCCCCCAAAAAAAAACCCCACTTCAACAAAATGTATATTCCTTTATAAAATAAAATATATCTGCAGTCTCGAAAGCCTGTGTGAATCGATGAAATTTTCTCGAAGAGATGTTGGGGAAAACGAGTCTGTTAATTGCAACGGTACGTCAGAAGAGCGTGCTTGGAGCGTGGCCAGCATAACACTTCACGTTCGCGTGACAAAATTGTTTACTTCCTTCTATTTAAAGGCAACCTCAGCTCGCCGTAGGAAATGAAATTATTATTTTTTGGACACAGAACATCGTGTCCACGGGTGGCGTGTCCAATGTGATAAGCGTGTCTTTTTTCCTGACGCATGAAGTACAATAAGAGCTTTCAGATCGAAGTTTATACCGGCACCCCGGTCCATCCGCACGGGACAGATTCACACGAAGGTGACTGTCACGTCGGCTTGAGTCTGTTGAAATGGAATGTTCACGTTATAGTTCGATGACCACGGTATCGTCTTTTAGGGCGATGGACGTCAGCCAGATACATTGATTTCAATGAACAAGAAGATAAAGATTACTGAGTCGGCTTTTAGGGCATTGGAATCAGGTTCCCAGTCAGTCAGTCAGTGTTTATTTCAGACAATGTCATGGGGGAGGGAGGTATAGATGTTCGAGCGGGCAGTTTTAATAGCGTTGATGGACGAGGGGTGAGAGAGACAAGAAAGAGAGAGAGAGTGAAAGACAGGGGAGAGAGAGGGTAGAGAGATAGAATAGGAGAGAGAGAAATAGGAGAGGAAGAGCGAGAGATAGAGAGAGAGAGACAGATATGGACAGAGAGAGTGAGAGATAGTGTGAGAGATCGTGTGAGAGATCGTGTGAGAGATAGTGTGAGAGATAGTGTGAGAGATAGTGTGAGAGATAGTGTGAGAGACAGTGTGAGAGATAGTGTGAAAGATAGTGTGAGAGATAGGTGAGAGATAGTGTGAGAGATAGTGTGAGAGATAATGTGAGAGACAGTGTGAGAGTCATTGTGAGAGATAGTGTGAGAGATAGTGTGAGATATAGTGTGAGAGACAGTGTGAGAGATAGTGTGAAAGATAGTGTGAGAGATAGTGTGAGATATAGTGTGAGAGATAGTGTGAGAGATAGTGTGAGAGATAGTGTGAGAGACAGTGTGAGAGACAGTGTGAGAGACGGTGTGAGAGATAGTGTGAGAGATAGTGTGAGAGATAGTGTGAGAGATAGTGTGAGAGATAGTGTGAGAGATAGTGTGACAGATAGAGTGAGAGAGATAGTGTGAGAGATAGCGTGAGAGATAGTTTGAGAGATAGTGTGAGAGATAGAGAAGAAGAGAGAGGAAGTGAGCGTGAGAGATCGTCTTCAAAACTGATGACTGTTGATTATATTGGAATCGGATATCACAGACGTGTGTACTCTGCTATAGATATTAACACTGGCATGCTGTATGAACACGTTCGCCCAGGTGGAGAGCCCACTCACTGCGGTCGCTCAACAGTACTGCAGGCGTTAAGAACTACATCGCCCTGCACAAAACGTGCTGGCACCATCTTGAGCTGTCTACTTGATAGCAACTTCGACCATTCTCAAAACAGATTACTTGTGCCACTAATTGTCTTAAAAATGTGTCATCCGACCGTGTTGCGCTTAAAAGTTGGGATTCATTGTAAAAACCGATCACCCTATAAGAACGAATTATACAGCAGATATCGCATCGTTTTGTCAACAAGAGCGAAGCACCCCCTAAAATATGTTGCTAACACCCCTTTGTTGTATCCTGCATGTTAACTTTACTATTGTTCATGGGTGGCTGGGTCGTGGACTGACGGTCTGGCTAAATCTTCGGACGGCTAATTGACACGCTTCCCGTCAACCTATCGAGCTGAAACTTTTCATACAAAGATCAGTTAGTTGACTGACAATTTCGTTTGAAAATGTCTATGGTTCTAAACTTTGAAATTTGTTTCCTTGCATCAGCATACATTACACTTGCCTTATCATTGAAATGGGTTGTATATCGAGACTGGTCAATGAAATCAGGTTTTCCCAATTCCATTGTATAGCGAGACTGGTCAATGAAATCAGGTTTTCCCGATTCTATTTGTAAATCGAGACTGGTCAATGAAATCAGGTTTTCCCGATTGCTTGTGTATCCCTACTTCTAAGAATAGTACGACCGAATCTCGCATCCCACTACATAATGAAAAAATACATTTGAAAAGGGATTCTAAAGTTGTTATTGAATTTAAAAAAAGAGACCCGCAGAGCTTAGAGACAAATAAGCTTGTGATTAAGTGCATAAAATAATCATTAACAAAAATTAAATCATGAAGTGATAAAAATCTTTATTAATCTTTTTAAAACTTAAAACTCAAAGGTTACTATATTTTTAATAGTAACAAAGGTAACTATATTTTTAATAGTAACTTTTCATCACTCTACCCTGAAACGCTATCTCGCATCCGCTTGCGCACCCCCATGTGACGCGTGCATCACAGGTGCGGAACCCCTGGTCTTAAATGAATATGACAAATATAATTTAGTTTAACGATTCTGCGAGCAGTCGATAAAATATACAAAAGATTGTGTTGTTTTTAAAAATAATTATTATTATGTAATGTATTGTTAAATAGAGCTCTCACACTAACAGTAAGCCTTTTGTCCCATCTTACGATAAATCCATTGATCCATCCTCGTGTATCGTCCGGTGCGGTATAGAATTAAACATTATTTACACATGACCGCACTTGATCTATGAGTCGGGCAACTCAGAAGGGCGAGGTCTCGGAGTTCTGATGAAACAAGCAGACAATACATGTTGGCAGGACCTTCGGCGGACACTAGCAAGTCATACCGGTGAACCGGTGCTCAAAGAATAATGTGAATATAATTAGCTTATCAATCGATGAGTGATATCTCTGTTGGTGCTGCACTGAAATAAAGATAATGTATCATGATAACAAGCCGTAAAAAAAAAGGGTATGGGGGAGTGGGGTAAAATGTATTTTTTTTCTTCTCCATTATTCCTCTTTTCGATTTATAAATCTTCCTTTTAATTCATAAGTCAAAATGAATCGGACGTCGTCTATATTTATGGAAACCACAGTCAGTGGCGTAGCCAGAGGCGTAGTTAGAGTGTTTGGCGCCCGGGGACAATATTCATTTTAAAAAGCCTCCCTTTCTTTTTTCTACTCTCAAACCCATCATTTTCATCAATAAAAATATTATCACAGCACATTTTGGAGCCCCTAAGTAGTCTAACGCCCAGGGACCTCTGTACCACCTGCCCCCCTTAACTAAGCCTCTGGCGTAGCTAGGGTTGGTGTCACCCGGTGCGGTTTGCACCCCCTAGCTACGCCACTGACCCCAGGTGTCCTAGTGTTTAAGGCCGCATCGCCTACGCTATACACATACATTTTTAAGGTGAAATCGGTTGAATTTTTATTTCATTGTAATATGTCATCTTGCCACCTCGTAGCTTTGCTTGCTCCACAGTTTGGAAATCCAAATACCATAAAGCTTTTCAAACATAATTTGAACATGTCATCATTTTTTTTTCCATCGGTGTTTTATTCTAAATCAGTGGTTCTCAACCTTCCTAATGCCGCGACCCTTTAATACAGTTCCTCGTGTTGGGGTGACCCCCGTTAAATAAAAGTATTTTCGTTGCTACTTCATAAATATGGGTTTTACGATTGTCATTGGCGACCCCGTGTGAGGGTCGTTTGAGCCCCAAT
The DNA here is from genome assembly GCA_964017045.1 of Omphiscola glabra. Classification (NCBI taxonomy): domain Eukaryota; kingdom Metazoa; phylum Mollusca; class Gastropoda; family Lymnaeidae; genus Omphiscola; species Omphiscola glabra. The sequence goes on from OZ024800.1 coordinate 37,619,309, forward strand.
TGGGTCGCGACCCACAGGCTGAGAACCGCTGTTCAAAACTTTGATTTTTAAAAGAAAAGATGGGTGGGTGGGTGGGGGTGTGGGTGAAGAGATTGTAAAATGAACTACTTAATGCAACGATATTTAGCTATGCTTTGATAGTCAAGAAAAAATTATTTCTTTTTTTTTTTTAAATTAAATCCTTTATGTTAACGTCTCGTTTGTGTGATAAGGGCAAAATCTTCGGACGGCTATTTGACCCACTTTCTGTCAACCTATCGTCACATAGACTCTTTGCTCATGACTAGACATTTTATCAAATGTTCAGCCCCACCCTTCAGCCCCTAGCCCCAAAATCACAGACGTGTTGTCTGCTACAAATATTAACACTGTCTATGCTGTCTGAACACGTTCGCGCATGTGCAGAGCGCATTCACCATGCGCTTTCCTTTTTTTTTAAAGGGAAAGATAATACTAATTTCATGAAATAAATTCCCTAAAACTGTGCAGAACGATCACCAATCTACGTTTTGCGGATGACATAGACGGACTTGCGGGAAGCGAGGAAGAGCAAGCCAACCTATTAAAGAGTCTCGACAAGACTTCATCGTCCTTTGGCATGCAAATCAATGCAGAAAAGACAAAAATGATGACGAATAGCACTAATGGCATCACCACTGAAATTAAGGTCGGGGAGGAAAGATTAGAGACAGTTGGCAACTTCAAGTAACTCGGAGCAATAGTATCGGAACAAGGCTCCAGGCCCGAATTAATGGCCAGGATTGCGCAGACCATGACAGCACTAAATAGGCTCAAGAAAATATGGAACGACAAAAATATAGCCCCCAGAACCAAAATCAGGCTGATGCGCTCATTAATCCTCTCCATTTTCTTATATGCCTGTGAGTCCTGGACATTAACTGCAGAACTTGAAAGGAAAATAAAGGCGATGGAGATGAGATGTTACAGAGGCATTCTTGGCATCTGCTATAGAGACCACATCACCAATGAGCAAATAAAAGAAAGGATTCGTCAGGCAATTGGGCAATACGATGACCTCCTGACATCTGTTAAAAAGCGCAAACTTGAGTGGTATGGCCACGTGACCAGAAAACAAGGGCTCGCCAAAGAGATCTTGCAGGGCACTACTAGAGGAGGGAGAAGAAGAGGAAGACAAAGAAAAAGATGGGAAGATAATATCAAAGAATGGACGGGATTACAACTAGGCGATGCTATGAGTAGGGCAGAAGACAGAGAGGAATGGAGAAGAATGGTGTACATGTCATCTGTGGCGCCCCAACGGTCGAAGGACTACGGGACCTGATGATGATGATGATGATGAAAACTGCGCTAAATGACTTTCTTACCCAGAAAAAAAATCACAAGTGCGCACGATGCGTAATAAGTTCATGTTTTTTCTGAAATAGTTAATGAACTAAATCTGTCGTGTAAAAGCGGATGGGAAATTAAAATATAAATATAAAAATAAATTATGAAAAATACATATAAACAATTTATACAAAAAAAACTTTAAGATTTCTTTTTATCTCGGTCATACATGCGAGCTGCGTGCTCAAAGATTGAAGTAAAAAGTAGCAGGATCAAAGGATCAAAGATACGATTAGCACTCTTGACATTTTCATCGCCTACAATTAACGTGTGCCTGGGCACGTCAAATAAAGTTCAACCAGAGCAAACTCCAAGAACAAACATTGAACTAACAGGAGCATGTTTTGTAAGACCGGACTAGATAGCGAGCTAGAACTGCCCCCCTCCCCCCCGCCCCCGGGACCCACTCACCCGCTCAAGGAAAAAAAATCAAATTTTGCATAGCGTCTTTTGATGTAGAATATTTTATTTTTTTATTTTTACATTAAAATTTTTACTTGGAAACGAACATCCCTTAGTGTTTTATTTGTGTTTCGTTTTTTACATTTAGCTAAGGAGCCCTGATTTTTGATCACATTGAAAAGAAAAATGCTTAAGATTAACTAAAAACCTTCTCCAAGTTTTCCTCCATTCTTTGTAATTTTTTTTTATTGATTCAGCACGCACGCAGACCTACCCGCATTTCTCTTAGAAGCAAAACAGATATCTCTTATATATATTACGCTTCTGGTGTGACTCGTGGACTGCTTCCTAATCAACGAATTCGGTATTGAGAGTCAATTACAAGTAATTCTAAATGTTTGAAAGAAAGTATGGCTCAATACTGAGTTAAAATAGCGCGCAAAATATAATTCCAGTTAACTACGCTATATGATATTTTTTTCTATTATGCAACTGCATTTTGCTGCGTAATTTTTCTTTTTGTTAAATGAAATCGTCTCAATTTAAATATGGTGTAAAAAAATATTCGGTTTTAAAGTGGTTGGGACATCAGAATATTTAATTTAATTAATTGGTGGGAAGTAAAAATGTGTGCAGTGACGCATCAGGGGGGGGGGGGAGCAAAAATTGGGATTCTTAAATGTGCGTTACTTGAGTTCATGCTTCTCTCAAGTAACTTTAGTAAATGGGAAGTTCGCGCATTGCTGTCGCCAATGTTTGGCGGGCTGTAACCAGTCTATATTATTTTCGTAACTGTTGTGATCGTAAAGAAAAAATGATAATCAATTAATCGAAACACTTAAGATGGCGGCTTAAATTTTTTACCAGCAATGATTTAATTATACGTCAGATAAGCAGTCAGGGATCTTGAAATGCATGGGACCCAATTTAAGGAAGTTATTGAGAGATACTGAATAGCGAATGCAATATGTTTATTTAAAACCTTGCATGATTAATGTGCACTTGTTAACAAGTATGGAAAACTCAAATGCTTTTAGCAATGGATTAGATCATCACGTGCCACATGCACTTATCATTTCGGTTTACACGAGTAAAGGAATATTAGCCTCCCGTAAGAGCCGGATGTTTCACCATTCATTGCGTGCCAAAATGTGTAGTGCGCTCTGCGTTCTTAGCAAGAGGCGCATTCGCTGGGTACGTCATGTATTGAGATTGGAGGCATGCCGTATTCCAAAGGATCTGCTGTGTGGAGAATCGGCAGAAAGGGGCAAGACTTATTGGAGGTCCGCGGCTGCCATTTAAGGACGTTTGCAAAAACAAAAAGGACATGCGTGAAAGCCAACACAGAAATCAAAGAATTGGAGATCATCGCTGAGCAACGTTCCAGCTGGCGAACAGAAGAAGCGCGATACAAAGCCTTGCAATGAGCATTACGGAAGGCCATGTTGAACAAGAAGTCAAATAACTCTTGCGAAAAGTGCAGCCGACACTGCCTTTTCGGGACCGACTGCGTAAGCCTTTTGCTGAAGTGCGAATAGTTACACCAACGTCTCGCAAAGATGGAAGGATGCCATATATATATATATATTTTTATTATCTGGATTGAAAGATCAATACATGTGGTCACTTCTATGGTGGAAGTGGAGCATCCTCTCTTCTCCTACGAAAGTTTTCAAAGTGGAGACAGATGTAGACTTCCCAGCTATTCGTCATGGAATGAACTTTCCAGCGGTGTCTAATGGGAAGGACTTCTTTAGTGTGTGTTGTGGATATAGAGTCCTGGAAACTCGCAGTCCTATGTGATGCAGGATCATTGTTTTGTAGCGGATGTGCAGTGATGTGAGACCTCCCGGAAATAGGCCTCCGACTTTGTCTTCAAACTCAGCTGCTAATTTTGGAATGCTTCTTGCAGTTTGGTAACCAGTCTATTATGGCAATATGGCAAACACTCTTTATGGCAATATGGCTACTAGGCTATATAACAATATGGCAACCACGATATATGGCAATATGGATAACCCTGATATATGGCCATATGGCAAGCGTGCTATATGGCATTATGGCCACCAGACTATATGGCAATATGGCAACCATACTCTTTGGTAATATAACAAGGAGGCTACATGATAAACCCAGGCTATATGACAATCAGTCTATATCACAACTAGGATAAATGACATCTAGGTTATATGACAACCAGGGTATATGAAAACTAGGCTATATGACAACCAGACTATATGAAATCCAGGCTATATGAAATCAAGGCTATATGAAGACTAGGCTATATGACAACCAGGTTATATGACAACCAGAAATAAGTAAAATTATGTAAGGACAAGGAAAGTGAGAAAACATTCATAAACAGCCCTAAGCTGTCATGTCCTTGACCTACCACGAATTCATATCGTGGCATTGAAGAGGGCGTATGTGTCAGATCCTTGAACAAAAAATATTGAATTCAGATCTAGGCATTGAAGGGACATAAGCTGTTTTGTCCCCTAACAACATCAAAAAAAAACAAAACCAAAAAAACAGCAGATAGTGGCATTGAAAGGGACATCAGCTTGTACATGAAAAACCAATGTATAGATAACACTGTTTAAGCCTCACCCAAGGCGAAGTGAGGACGTATTGAGACGCCTCGGTTGGATAATTGAATGGTACACGTGAGCCAGGCCAAAGCTTGGGGCTATGTATTGAGACGCCTCGGTTGTTCGATTGAATGGGGATATGTGAGCTGGGATATATTAGCTGGGATATGTAAGCTGGGCCAAGGATAGCGTTACTTAAACGGAAAATAACTATCTAGCAAAACGTTTATAACATTGGACGGTCCAGCCTGATTTCATCACAGTGTACAGAAAATTCCCTAATGGATATATCAATTTACACCTATCTTTGCAAAGGGCTAGCGACTCACAGGTTGAGTACCGCTGTGCTAGACGTTGATAATTCTGAAAAAGGGAGATGAAAAACAAAGAGAACTTGGAAAATTCAATTTGTTCTAAAAACAAATTGGCCTCAGCCTCTGCTCGCCATAAAATGATCCACCTGATGTAATTTCTATGTAATATTTATTTTAAAGATAGGTGTAAACTGATATAATTTTACTTATTTCTTGTTGTCATATAACCTGGTTGTCATATAGCCTAGTTTTCATATATCCTTGATTTCATATAGCCTGGATTTCATATAGTCTGGTTGTCATATAGGGGTCACCTAGGGGGGAGGGGCAGGGGGGTACAGATGTACTCGGGCGCCAAAATTTGCCTTGGTATTATTTTATTGATGAAAATAATGGGTTTGAGAGTTGAAAAAAGGAAAAGAGGACGCTTTAAAATGAATCTTGTCCCCGGGCGCGAATCTTGTCCCCGGGCGCCAAACACTCTAGCTACGCCCCTGCCCGGGGTTCGTGTTTATCTGTCTTGGAATTGACAGATGCTCGCGCTCCAGCCAAAGTATCCAGCGCTGGTGTCGACCGCAAAGCGTTACAGTAGCCTGTAGGGCGTCAATTTTATCAATATTTAGAAGGAAACCTGTTTTTGTTTTTCGGCACTGTTGAACATAAATATTTTCATTTTTTTTTTTTTTTTAAATCCTCTCTTTAAAAAAAATGTGTGTGTCATTAACAAAAAGGATGATTTTGTGCAACAATTTCAAGATTAAGAAATATGTCGAATTTCACGCTTCGTTTCGCCATGACTTACATGCTATGATCGAGTCACTAAATATGTCATAAATATTCAAGTGAAAAAAATTTCGATAAACATGCAAAGTAAAAAGGCACATTTTTTTAAAAAAGTGAAGATTGTCCTTAAAATAATCCTTAACATTATCCCTAATTTTGTCCTAACATTATCCATAATATTCTCCTCAACATTATCCGTAACTTTGGCCTTAACATGTGTCCTTACCTTGCCTTTAACACTGTCTTTAACATTATCCTTAAAATTATCCTTAACATTGATCTTAACATTATCCTTAAAAGTATCTTTAACATTGATCTTAACATTATCTTTTCTTGCAAAAAAAAATTTTAAAAATAGTTTACCTAGTAAGCTGCATTAAAACGTACGAATAAAACATAATAACAAAAACAGACATTCCCACTCGATGTCACAGGGCATACCTAGAGTTTATGCCACATAGGGCGCTCCAAGCTTTTCTGCCGCCCCAATAGATGAAAAAAATTTACAATTTTCCAAAACGCCAGCTTTTCATGTGAAGAAAAAAAATTGTTCCGCCCGCACCCAATTTCCAATGAACCTGGACACATTTATGCCGGGGTGGGGGGAATTTCTGTTATATTCACGTAAACACACGCCGCTGTGTAAACAGCTACATCATCACGGCCTTTCTGGACAGCAATTACTGCAGCGACCAAAACATCAATTTATCGGAGCCGTTTTCATCCCTTTAAAATTTGTTATGGTTTTTGGGTTTTTTTTAAAAAACAATTTCTGTATGCTCGGCTTCGTTCGGATTTCTTTCCTTTTTACGAAGGCCGTATTAAGATGATGTGAAAACCTAAATGTAAATAGAGGAAGATGGCGGGGAAAAGGAATAGTAGTACAGGCCAAAAAATGGTATGTGGGATTGTATATGAACTAGCTGTTCAGATATATCGATGGTCACCAGTAGGAGCGATGGTATATGAGGTAATATGGGGGTGATGTATATGTGAAAGTAGTATATAGGAAGAAGCTTTAGTCGGCCGGAATGGGAAGGGGGGTGGGGTGGTATGGGGTTGGGGGGTTTCAATGATAGGAACAGGTGGGGAAAAGGCAGGGGGGGTTTTAAGGGTATGACATCATGAGCAGATCATATGGGGCTCGGTGGCGATGGAATGTGGATTAAGAGATTACCTGGCGGACGGGGGGCTATAACTGTTTCTATGTTTCATAACATCATTGCCATTAATGCGTATTAACGTCAGGACCGGGGGGGGGGGAGGGATATGCTTCTCGTTAAATATGATTTAGAGCTCTCTTCTAAGGTTCTTTATTTTATTTGAGTAGAAGGCTACTACACACAAAAAAAGGTGTTAAAGCTGGCAGCGTCTTAACAAATACTATTTCAACATATGAGGATGTCATTTTTGCTTCTGCCGGCTCAGATTAACATTCCTGGGACCATGAAGGCTGTCCCCCCCCCGCCCCCCATACATCAAAGAACAGTGCCGCCTCGCTTGTCCTTTTTTTTTTTATTACCAATGGCTTTACTAGTCACACTAAATCGTCATCATCTCAGGGCACGGACGGTACTCGGCGCCTAGGCTCGTAAGCCTGGGGAATGACGGTACGTCGCTGAACAAAATCCACGAGGACCGAGAGAGGGAGCCAGAAAATAATAAAATGGACGTGTCTGGAAATATAATATGATGTTTCAAAACGAGGGCGAGAAAGTGGCCAGTTGCCCACTCGAAAGATATTCTCTGAGGTCGAAGGGCCTGTAAGGGGGCAGCAATTAGGTCGGTCTTCTGAGAATAATAACGTAGTTTCCGGGGGGCACGTGCAGTCAGCGAAAGTGCGACATTGTCCTGTTGGAAAAAGCTTAGGCGGACAGATTGATTTCACGTGCATACCTCTCTGAAGTGATACGGCTGCAATGATATTTGCTCCGTGATGAGCTTAAATTAAATATCGTTGTTAAAGTTGTTTTTTTTCGTCTTTCCTCTCCTGTAACTGCTACGCACCGTTATGCTTGTAAAGATTAAATCTATGTTAACAGTTGGCTCGTAGATGTAAAAAATGCGTAACAAAAGACAGAACTGATAGTATACAACGAAAAAGGAGTAAAAAAAAATCCAGTGAAACTAATCTTTAATGTAATTATAAAGCTCTATACAAATACAAATTTGAGTAGAGAAGCAAAAAAAGTGTTTCAATAGAGCAAGTGGAAAAAGGGGGTACAAAGCTCAAAATAAAAACTATTAATTTATACACACAATAATATAAACGTCTCTTATGTCTGTCTATAGGTCTCGCTAAGTCTATATTTTGGTAAGTCTAGATAAGTCTAAGCTTCGAAGAGGCTATGTGTAGAGAAACCTGACGGGATGAATAAAGAAATTAAATTCGAACGTTCTAGTACAGAAATATTATTATTACCGATCGAGCGGTTGCTGGTTGGGACGGTCCACGCCCGGGGAGGTCTCTGGCGTTCCCCCGCACGGTCCGGCGTCGAGGAAACCCGGCGCTTGGCTGGCGTGGGGGGAGCGCCAGGGAGGGCATAAAGAGCTTTAAGCTCGACGGCCCGCTGACGTCATTTCCTAATGTGATATTTTAGTACAGAAATTACTTTCCGGGGTTCTGGTCGACATGTCTGTGGTGGCTTGCCGATTTGGAAGCGTTGGCTACCGGACCCCCTCAACGGTAACCCGGCAAAATAGACCGCCAGTGCGTGCCTCGCTGCGTCAGACAAAGGGATGCATGGTGCCTGCCGGAAATAAAAAGCTCCTACATGGCTGCCAGCTGTGATATTTGACAGATGGAAGAAAGGGCGGAGACAGGCTTGGGATCATGATTGCAAGTTGCCGTTAAGGGATATGAGGCGAGAGGCTGCCGTGGAAGCCTCTGGCCGATCATTCTAGATACGCAGCCTTGAGAAAGCTGCTCCTAGGCAACCGTTTCGTCCCAGCCATTTCGCAAATTAGGTGCGAGGTGGTAATCCACTGTAGAATCCCTGGTAAGGGACGTCCGATGCTTCCCCGGGACGAGTGGGGGAGATATTAGGACGTTAATGTACCGTCCCAACACCTGGGAGAGTGGGCTGCGAACGCCTTAAGCGCACCGTTTTTTATCGACCCTAACTCCCCGGACGGGGAGAGTCTCCATCAGCAGACCCGACCGAGCGGTTGATTGTGGGGGCGGTCCACGCCCGTGGGTGGGTCACTGGTGGGTCTCTGGCGCCTGGCTTGTATAGGGGGCGCCAGGGTGGGCGTAAGGAGCCTAGGCTCGACGGCCCGCTGACGCCATTTCCCAATGAGATATCTCAGTACAGAAATTAATTAATTTCGTAAAATAAGATTCTTGATTCACCTAAAAACGTTTACTTAAACTTAAGGCACAATACAAATTTAATGTGATGATAAGTCTAATTTATTCATTTGGCAAAACGCAATAATTGAATGCTCAAAGATTAAGGCTTAGAGTAGCGGTTCTGGACCTGTGGGTAGCGATCCCTTTGGGGGGTCGAACATTTGGGGTAGAAAGACCCTTACACAGAGATCGCCTAAGACCATTTAAAAAAACAAATTTATGAAGTAACAACGAAACTAATTTTTTGGGTGGCCGGTCACCACAACATAAAGAACTGTATTTAAGAGTCGCGGCAGTAGGAAGGTTGAGAACCCCTGAATTAGCGGATTTCAGCTGAAATCTCAGTTACTTGCAATGGCCGTGGCGTTACTAACGCAACAGAAATTATGCTTTTAGCGTGCTAGGGAGGGAATTTATCTATTGTCCCTTGGGCTAACTTATGGCTAGACATATCACTAGCGGAATTTTAATAAGTCCATCTAAATGTTTATTGTCCTGAAGATACATGATTGTTAACCACAGATGAGCTCTCTAAATCAGCGGTTCTCAACCTGTGGGTCGCGGCCCCTTTGGGGGGTCACACATCCCTTTCCCACGGGTCGCCTAAGACCACCTGAAAACACATATATGCTCTACAGTTATGAAGTAGATACGAAAATAATTTTGTGGCTGGGGTCGCCACAACATTAAGAAATGTATTAAAGGGTCGCGTCATTAGGAAGGTTGAGAACCACTGCTCTAAATGCTTACAGTGGTGAGGCTTTTTGTTTCCAGTTGATATTTTGCCTAGATGCTTACATTTGTTGGGCTACCGATGCCACATTAATTCTCTAAATGCGTGAGTCTGGTTTTTTTCTTATTTAACAATAGGTATAGTCAACCTGGTTACCGGACAATTGTTTGAAACAAATTTTGTCGACTGAAAATTGATCGACAGAAATTTGATCGAACGGAAATTGGGTCCAATTTTTTTTTTCAGTTCACATGTTATAATTTTCGTCAAATTTCTTTTTGAACACACTATACTAAAAAGTTAAACAAAATAATTCGACCAAATATCCGTTCGATCAAATTTCCGTCAATCAATTTTCCGTCGACGAAATTTCTTTCAAACAAATTTTCGGATACGAGTCAACCTTATAACGTCGAAATGAAATTTTTAAAAATATTTTGCTTAATCATGTTACAAAAAAAAAGTAATTTGTTTTATTTTAAGGTTTTTAAAGGTGCTTTCCACAAATACAATATTTTACCCTTTTTTCTAATGTACTATTGTGGGAAGCCCTAGATTTTAATGCAATGAAAAATATGTAACGTGTGCCATTTTGGGTGTTACAACGACGCGAGGAAGATTGGCTCTCTAATTAAGCCGGAGCACTTTAGCGAGCAGTCCTCACTGTTATTTCAACGTGTCCATTAATGATGATATAATGGACGACAGCTTTAGTGTCCTACATCAGTCAGCGACTCAGCTTATACTCTCTCTCTCCGTCCCGAGGTTAACTAGACATCTTATACTCTCTCTCCGTCCCGAGGTTAACATGACTGAATCAGTCCAATCACTGGGGTGTCTCTCGCGTCCTTATCGACTGTACTGTTCTCGGTGTCATAATGGTTGGTCACGTTCAGTTCAGTAACAGGGAGACTTCACGTGACGTCGCCTAGGTCACGGACACTCAAGGGACTTTTGTGTACTGCTTGGACTGTGAGGCGAGCGAACGCGTTCATTGCTGTGTTTTATTCATGACTTATGAAATAGGATTAATTACCTAGACACGGGCTTAGTGTCCCAGGAGTCTGCTTGTGAAACATTTGATGTAATTGGGTTTTTTTTAACCACACTTTGGACTTAACGGTTAATACGAGGTATATAATGGTAAAACAAATTTTAAATATTTGCCAAAACAAGAGATTTAGCAGAAACTCAATTGTAAAATATGTTTAGAGACCTATTGTTTTTTTTTTTTACTCAGCTGGCATTTGAAGAGCATTGACTAATTGAGAAGGGGCTGAACTTGATGCTCTAATATGTGATCATGTTTCATCAATATCAATAAAAAATCTTAAAACAAAATATTTTTTTCCTACATCACAAATATGAACAAAGTTCTGACTGAGTTATCCTTGAATGAAGGCGGTCCCATACAACGTTTGATACAAGTGATACAAGTGATACAAACAACACGATTGAGTAGAATGTCATGCCGTCGACCAGGGGGCATTATTTAATGTTGCAGATTCACCCCTCTTCCTCCCACCACCCGACTTTCCACTAAATCCTTCTCGCTTGCTTATTAACAAAACAGGATCTAATATCGACTGGGCTGTCCAATAAACGCATTGAATATTTTTTGGGATCAGCGGAAGTGGAGAAATCCATTGTACGGACGTATAATGAGATTCAGGGAATGCGTTTGATCGTTGCGCACGGGATTTCTCAGATTGTAACAGTAAAACAGGACGCAAGCTCGTCTGCGTTCTGTGTAACAACTCATCTTTATTCCACACTCTACATCCTCTTTAGCCCTCACATCACACGATCACTCATTCCACTTTTCCAAACCAAAATTCACGCGCTTAAGTTGAAACATTCGTGAATAACAACAACTCACAAAGTCCAGTAATATCACTTGACAACAACGAAGGACAAATCAGGTCACAACGCTCACTGAATACACACAATAATAATCGTCAGCAACACATACTTTGACACAGATGGGGCGGTAAAGGCAGAGAAATCCTCTCCTGATACTTTACATTGTGCAATCTATAACCCAAAATTCTTATCGCAGTCATCTGATAATAGTATTTAGATATATTCTGTTACATGAAATTCTGATGGTGTAAAGTCGGTGATGTTTCAATCTTTGAATTTTCTGATTGGAAATGATTGAAAATATTCCTAATTATTTGTTCATTTTTAAACCGAAGCTATGAATGGGATAAAGCTAGATTTGAAACGGGATAAACGCTTTTTTAATAACAAAAGAAAATATATAAATTCACTTTTTTTCAGAAAAGTTAAGGCGTGTCTCTTATTTATTTGTACTGATCTCATGTATGAACTTTTTATGAATCTTGGACCAATTTTGGACCAATCTTGGACTAATCTTGGACTAAACTTGGACTAATCTTGGACCAATCTTGGACTAATCTTGGACTAAACTTGGACTAATCTTGGACCAATCTTGGACTAATCTTGGACTAATCCTGGACTTATCTTGGACTCAATTTGGACTAATTTGGATTTACTTGGACTAAACTTGGGCAAAACTTGGACTCTTCTTGGACTAATCTTGGACTTATCTCGGACTCATCTTGGACTAATCTTGGACTAATCTTGGACTTATCTCGGACTTATCTTGGACTTATCTTGGACTAATCTTGGACTTATCTTGGACTAATCTTGGACTAATATCAGCCTTATTTTGGACTAATATAACCCTAACACTAACCGTAAAACTAACTCTTATTGATTAACTAACTTTTGAGATGGACGTTACAACGGATTTTTAAAAATATACGCGATTAAAAGAATTGCTGGTTTCCACAGTGAGGTGAGCAGGGGCAGCAGCAACAACCCCATCTAACGCAGCAGACAGCAGTTTGGGTATGAAAAGTTGTTCATTCATGGTGAGAGTTTGTATGAGAATCACTGTTGTTAGTGTAAACACTTTTTGGTCCATGAGTTATGTCATGAATTGTAGTATTGTGGCTAAATGGTCATTGGACGACAGGAAAATACTAATAGAAAAGTGAGTGGATATAAGGGGGGAGACAAGTTGAGTTGGGTGGAGATCGTGATGGACACCCGTGGTAGTGCGAGTTAATTTCATACCTGTTTAATGAGGATTTGATTATGTGGTCCAATAGGGTTAGTGACTCTTGATAGTACTGCATTTGTTTATGAGGAATAAAGGATTGAATTATGCAACTTCTAATATTCGTGAACTTAACTGTGTGATTGGTGATCCATAGCTGTCAACCAGGGCCGACCCTAACAATGGCGGGGCCCTATGCGAAACAGATTGTGCCGGGCCCATTCTGTGTAGAGGATAAGGATAATAAGTGAAAATTAAGATTTTGTATAAGAAAATAAATTCGGGGCGGGGCCTATGAAAGTTCGGGGCCCATTGCGGCCGCATAGGTCGCAGTGGCCTAGGGCCGACCCTGCTGTCAGCCCAGTAGGGCGTACAAGGACATAGTTGTAATCATAGACGTGATAAATAATTCACCTGCATCAATAGACCCTAGACAACGAAAATAGGTCGTAACACCCACCTAACGCAGCAGACCTCGCACCGGTTGCAGCACACCATTCAGACGCAGCAGACACCACACCGGACGCAGCAGTCACCGTACCAGGCGTAACATACACCACACGGGACGCAGCAGAACTCGCACCGGACGCAGCACAGAAGGCCGGACGCAGCAGACACCACACCTGACGCAGTAGAAACCACACCTGACGCAGTAGAAACCACACCTGACGCAGCAGACACCACACCTGACGCAGCAGACACCACACCTGACGCAGCAGACACCACACCTGACGCAGTAGAAACCAGACGAAAGCAGCAGACACCACACAGGACGTGACAATTTCCGGTCTACATTTTTGTGTGTTATTATTTATGCGTGTGGTAATTTGCTTTCGAAGAGTGGAGTACCTCGGGGCGTGTAATGGCGCATCAAGTTCGAACAATCATAAAAACTTTAAAACATTATTTTGCTTCAAATGTCAGCGTTGTGTCTCTCCTAATGGTTGCAAGTACATTCTAAATATATAATGGTAAATACCTTCTTTGTTTCTCACGTAAACTTGCCTAAAACATATTTTGGTAGATTCCTTCTTTGTATCTCCGATTTGGAATGTAACTAATCAAATCTAGATCTTTTACGTTCTACCTTACGAGTAGCTGGTCTCAAACATTATTTCATCCCGCCCCCACGCTCTTCTTTTTTGACGCAAGTGTTCTAAAATTATATCAGCAAGCTCCGCGAGTGTCTGCAACAGTGTATTCCGTTGAGGCTTAAGCATCTTCTTGGACGCTACAACAACTCTATCAGACTGGTGACCTTTTAATAGTCGGCCACAGTAATAATTCCCCGTGCCGGTCTCGCAGACAGACTCAATAAATCCATTCTGACCCATCATTTCGCCCGGCCTACTTTATGGCATGACCATAATCTCGTCGGTGCGATTGACTGCGCACAACAAATCCAAATACTGATTGTTGTTTTGATTTTGTTTCTTTTTTTTCTTCTTCAAGAAGCAGCGCACAGGATTGGAAAGAGAGAGAAAAAGTCAAACCGCATGTTGTCAGAATCCCATACCTCGACATATTCGTCCACGTCGGGGGGTGGGGGGTGGGGCGGGGGGGTTGATTGGAAAAGGCGGCACGATATCTGTCTGTGGTAAGAAATTAGAAAGATATTTCATGATAGCGTCCAGCTGAAGGAGATGGACATGCATCTGTGGATAGATTTTTATGACGGCATCCCATTTAATAGTCGTTCTTCTGCGAGTTGATTGACTGTGTGTGGGATTGTGTAAAGCACTAACTAGATAGTTTTGTTTTTCTACATCTATGTTATGATTGTTTTATTATTTTTTTAAGTTTGTTTTACAAATACATTTTTATAGATCAATGGGTATTGCTCAGGACTGACATGTGGTATCACCAGTTGTCCATTTTTGTTAATGTTGTACGATCTGATTTCGGTCCCAGGGACTGACGATGACATTTTATGTGGATACGGTGAAGGGTGAGTGAGGGCAGCCGGGTCTGTGAGGTCATTGAAGTTTGCGAGGTTTTAGAGGTCAGTGAGGTCTTTAAGGTCAGTACGGTTTGTAAGCTCAGTGATGTTTTTCAGTTCATTGATGTCCGTGAGGTCTGTGAGATCAGTGAGGTCAGTGAAGTCAAAGCCTCCGCTAGGTCTATAGGTCTGTCACAGACAGTGAGGTCTGCGACGACAGTGAGGTCTGCGACGACAGTGAGGTCTGTGACGACAGTGAGGTCTGTGAGGTCCGTGAAGTATGTGAGTGTGGTGATTTGATCATGCGCGCTCGCAGTGACCTGTCTTCCGGCTGTGCCAGGTTTTCCAACTCTCTATTTAAGTCATTTAGCAGCGAATTGTCAATGGATGTTTCCGACTGCCATTAGCTTTTTCTTGTTGTTGTTGTTGTTGTTGCTGTTATAATTTTATTTACTTTAATTGTTTAAGTTATTCATAAATGAATTCCCAGTAGCGACAAATTAGAGATTAAAAAAAGAAATATCTATTTAAATATTTTTTTTTTACAAAAATTAACTCCTTGTATTACTGTACCCTTGTCTATGCTCCATACTTTTGAAATTATACAAAATCTTAGCACCAAAAAAAACACATAAGAATGCAGCCCCGTTTTTATCGGTGTAATTTCAAAGTTTGTATTTATATGCGAGGCAGTGTCATAACGACAGCATAGTTCTACCGGAGTCAGGGATGGAATAAAATAATCACGATGTGTCACCCTGGATACCGTTACCGACATTAAGTTATTAAACCCGAAGCAACCGACCCTAAAGAGACAACAGGATTTTAATGGCGGGCAGAGTATCGTGTAGAGCAGCGGTTCTCAACCTGTGGGGCGTGACCAATAGGATTGGTACAACACGTGTGGGATATCAGTGGTACAACACTTGTGAAATATCTTTGGTAAAACACGTGTGGGATATCAGTGGTGTAACACTTGTGAGATTATTGGTGCAACACTTGTGAGATATTGGTAAACACTTGTGAGATATCATTGGTGCAACACTTGCTTTTGCCTAATGTGTGTTGACTAACCACACGATTGATTCTTGCATTAGCCAAATAATAGTAAGTACCATGTAAGTACCATGTAAGTACCATGTAAGTATCATGTAAGTACCATGTAGGTACCATGTAAGTACCATGTAGTACCATGTAAGTATCAAGTAAGTACCATGTAAGTACCAATTAACTATGTACGTACCACGTAATTACCATGAACGTACCATGTAAGTACCAAATAAGTAAGTACCATGTAAGCCCCATTTAAGTACCATGTAAGTACAATATTTTCTGTGTAACCTTGAGCATAATCTGTCTCGTGGCCTTGACCTTTCTTTACGCTGTGTTGGTGATGTCCAGAGGCGGAAACAAAAATGTTTTCGAAAGAGCTAGAAACAAGTAGAAACTGTGGGCGGAAGTGACCTTTCAAAAAAACGTGAAGGAAGTTAGGATATAAAAATCGGGTTAAAAACCTCCGACTCCTGACCATAAACTTAGACTCTGACTCCTGTTCAATGACTTAGACTCCGACTCCTGTTCAGTGACTTAGACTCCCGACCTATGTTCAATGACTTAAACTTCGAATCCTGTTCAAAGACTTGGACTCCCAACTCCTGTTTAATAACGTAGACTCCGACTCCTGTTCAATGACTTGGACTCCCGACCCTTGTTCAATGACTTAAACTTCGAATCCTGTTCAAAGACTTAGACTCCCAACTCCTGTTCAATAACTTAGACTCCGACTCCTGTTCAATGACTAAGACTCCGACTCCTGTTCAAAAACTTAAGATCCGACTCCTGCTATGATAATCGAATATGTCAAAACTTTACTCTTGATTGTATTTCCTTGTATTGGAAAACAGAGAAATTGCGGGTTGGACGGCCATACATACCAGGTAGTCGGATATTAAGTACATCCTTTACAATAATTCTCTATCTCTTAGTTGGAAATCTTAGAATTCTTGCGACTCCGATAGGCAAATATTTCATTTAACTTGATCTCGAAAAATGACTTTTTTTATTGCCCCGATTCTGCGGTGTGTCAGCAGTAGAGTGGGCTATTGGTCTGTGCGTATTTACACCATTCCGCGATGGTGGGTGGGCGTTAATTAGGTCTGTCTGAATATCCAGGTCCATGAATAGCGAAACTGACCTTTTGTCAGCGTCACGCAATTGTCTAGAGGCCGAGACTGGTCTCACATTTGTTGTTGTTTGCGAAAAATAGATATTGCAATCGGGGATGACGTTAGAAAACCTGATAGGACTGCCATTTGAAAGGCACGTTTAACACTTATCTTGTGTTAAAAAAAAAACAAAAAACTAACAAACACACACTTTTAAATCTTTGAGTCTGAGTGACAATTTTTCTGTTTTTAATTGAGATTTACTGGACAAGCACTGTGTAATGTGAGTGCATCACAAACAAGACACCAGACACTTTACTACAAGGACCTAAGGCACGGATCTGTGTCGACCAGGGATCGGTTTATGTGCAAATACTTTAAACTTTCTTAATTCAGCTTAAACGCGTAGGGGAGAAAAAAAGTTAGTTAATGATATTTATATATTTATGAAGTTCAGTTAAAAATTAAAAAAAAAAAACTGTCAAAAATCTCAATTCAAGTTCTAGATAGAAAGGCGTCGTCTGGTAAAAATCATCTGTATTCTGGAAAATGGCGGCTCAATAGAAAGTTTAGAACATGATACCACCCATTCCACTATCTCTTTTTTTTTATAAATAGCTTGATTACAAATAGCTTGTCTACAATTAGCTTGATTACAAATAGCTTGATTACAAATTGCTTGATTACAAATAGCTTTATTACAAGTAGCTTGATTACAAATAGCTTGATTACAAATAGCTTAATTACAAATAGCTTTATTACAAATAGCTTGATTGCAAATAGCTTGATTGTAAATAGCTGATTGCAAATAGCTTGATTGCAAATAGCTTGATTGCAAATAGCTTGATTGCAAATAGCTTGATTGCAAATAGCTTGATTACAAATAGCTTGATTACAAATAGCTTGATTGCAAATAGCTTGATTGCAAATAGCTTGATTGCAAATAGCTTGATTGCAAATAGCTTGATTAAAAATAGCTTGATTACAAATAGCTTGATTACAAATAGCTTGATTACAAATAGCTTGATTGCAAATAGCTTGCTTGCAAATAGCTTGATTGCAAATAGCTTGATTACAAATACCTAGATTACAAATAGCTTGATTACAAATAGCTTGATTACAAAAAACGTGATTATAAATAGCTTGATTACAAATAGCTTGATTACAAATAGCTTGATTACAAATAGCTTGATTACAAATAGCTTGATTACAAATAGCTTGACTACAAGTAGCTTGATTACAAGTAGCTTGATTACAAATAGCTTGATTACAAATAGCTTGATTACAAATAGCTTGATTACAAATAGCTTGATTACAAATAGCTTGAATAAATTACGCATCCAATACAAGCTAACATTGCGTTTCAAATTATAAAAGATGGACTTTCAAACCTTTTTGAAATGCCAAATGGAAACTTAAGGAACAAAAAAAATATATATATTTTTTAGAGTTATATGTTATACTAGCGAGAACCCGGCATGCGTTGCAATGCCACTCAATAAAAAAAGTATTTGTGTTTTAATTAACTTTTAAAGTTATTTTGAGATAGAAATATTTATTGTTTTTTTCCGTCTGGTGCCATCACAAATAAATTAGATTTTTGTTCCACGCGCCCACCCACCAATCCATCCATCTATCCATACATCCAGCTATCCATCCATCCATCTGTCCATCCATCCACATATCCACATATCCATATATCTACGTCCCTATCTCCCTGCCTCCCTCCCTCCCTTCCTACCTACCTACCTATCTACATATCTATCTACATATCTATCTACCTATCTACCTACCTACCTATCCATCAATCCATTCATCCACTTACCCACCCTTCAATCAATCAATCAATCAAACCATCAATCTATCTAGATATCTTTCTATCTATCTCTCTATCTATCGTCTATTTAACTGTCTATGTGTCTGTCTCTCTGTCTTTCTGTCTATCTCTCTATCTAATAAAATTACTATTTTGAAAATTAAATTTTCACTTGTGTAAGATGATTGGGTTTTGATATTCATTGATATAATTATGTAAATGTATTTACGTTTTGTTAACGTCATTGATTTTCATAATTGGTAAACATATGTTCATATGTAAAATGAGAATATAGCATCTATTTTTACAACTGTAATGTCTTGGATTGAAAGATATTATCCTCCAAGTAAAAATGTATAAACTCTATTTCCTACCCCCGACATAAATGCATCGAAGAAGGTTATTTATTTATCAAAGTCATTTAGAGGTTTATCGTGTGCTGTGTGGGGACAAATGTATGGTATAACCCCCAAACACACACATACACAGAGTTTTTTTTTTTTTAATCATCCACTGGAATGTAACTCCTTTACTTCGCAAATTTTTTTTATTGCATTTAATATGCTTTGTTCTTATTACGATGAGTAATAAGTGCATTAAAAATTTTATTTGGCTAAATAGTTTTGCTGCACCAATTGAATTAAACGGCATATTGTTATTAAAATTATTTTTTACTTTAGAGTTTTTACTACTTTAAAAAACCTAACTCTACCACTAAATCTAACCTTAAATACCCTAACCCCAGCACTAACCGTAAGCCTTACACTAACCCTAAACCATAACCCTAACTGTAAACTTTAAATTTAACACTAACCCTAACCCTGATCCTAACGCTAACCCTAACCCTAACACTAGCCCTAACCCTAAACCCTATCCCTAAACCTAACGCTAACCCTAACCCCTCACTATAACACTAACCTGAATATATAACCCTAACCCCCTAACCATAACACTAACCTAACACTAACCCTCACCCTAATGCTAACCCGAAACTTACTAACCCTGAACATAATGCAAATCCTAATCATAACCGTAAACCTAACTAACACTAAATGTAACCTTATCATAACAATAACCTAATTAATTCTAACCCTAAACCTAAACTTAATCCTAATTCTAACCTAACCCTTACATCTAACACTCTCTACATATCCTAACCCTATCCCTAACCTAAATCTCGAGCCCTAACCCAAACACTCATATCTAAACCAGAACACTAACCTTACACCTTAACCCTAAAACTAACCCTAACTCTAAGGCTAACCCTAAACCTAATCTAAGTAAACCTAACTAAACCTAAACCTAACGCTAACCCTAAGGCTATAACTAACGCTAACCCTAACGCTAACCCTAGCCTAACTAACCCTAAACCTAATCCTAACCCTAAGGCTAACATTAATTCTAAACTAACTCAAACACTAAACGCGACCCTAACCTTAACAGTAGCCTAACCTAAACCTAACCCTAAAGTCTACTTTAACAGAAACCTTAATCTCTAACACTAATCCTCAACCCTAACCCTAACACTTACACTAAACTCTAAACCCTAACGCTAACCCTAACCATAACACAAACCTAACTATCCTTAACCCTAACGGTAACCCTAACACGAATCCTAACCTAGCTAAACCTAACCCTAACCTTAACCCTTAACACTAAAGCTAAAACTAACTCTAAACATAAACAAAAATACTAACCCTACCCTAAAACTAACCCTATCGCTAACCCTAAACTTAACACTAAACCCCAACCCTAACACTAATCTCTAACCTTAAACCGTAATCCTAACCCTAACCAGAAACCCTAACCCAAACCCCAACAGCTTAAGGACCCACTGAGATCGTATTACCACAAGGAGTCCGTGGACCACGTTAACCAACTCCTGATTAAGCACATACGGAAAGTAACGTCGCTTGCCAATAGCCGATCAAATTATATATATATGTTCAAACATAATTATGTAGAAATGTACGTCAATACCACGGGCACGGATCGAACTGAATCCCACGTTTTAGCGCGCACCACCACAGAAAGACAACGAATACCCCACATCATCTCTGACGAATGCTCGCGTCACGTCAACCCGAACTTTGTATGCGTCACACCGGACATCGCCAGCAATACACGGAGAACCGTGTCAGCTTAGTGTAGGATTTCTGTTTTCTCATTATGATGAGATATTTGTCAAGACAGCTTTAGGGCTCACTTGATATCACATGTTTTTTGTTGTTGTTTTTTTGTATATGTGGGTCAATTGTTGTGGGATATGGTTCTCCCCATTGGGTATTAAGTATTCATTATTAGTAATAACAAAGTGTTAATGACAGTACATTTCTTGTTATACTGTCGTTTTTTTTTATTTTTGTTCCAAGACAATTAAAGATAAATGTTGGAAATTATTATTATTTTTGCAAAAAATATCTCACTATACAAGGGTTGTCAGAGATTAACCTACAATGTCATCGCCTGATCTCAGTATATAAGGGTTGGCACAGATTGACCTACATATCACTGCCTGATCTCAGTATATAAGGGTTGGCACAGATTGACCTACATATCACTGCCTGATCTCAGTATATAAGGGTTGGCACAGATTGACCTACATATCACTGCCTGATCTCAGTATATAAGGGTTGGCACAGATTGACCTACATATCACTGCCGACTTGATCAAAATTAAATATGATAACCCTTACATCATAAGAACTGCGTGCTTTACAGAGTAAATCATGTTCTACACGTTATTCTCTCCCCCCTCCCTCCACTAGCCAGTGTTAGTCATTTGAAGATGCTATTCTCCTCCCCCCCCCCACCCAAAAAAATTTGCTTTGTCTAAGTAATTTGAAGATGCTATTCTCCCTCCCCCCCCCCCCCCCAACTTTTCCCCCACTAGCCATTGTCTCGATACTCTGAAGACGCTATCATCACCCTCCCTTTTTTAAAACTCGACCCTTGTCTTAAGATGTTATTTCAGTCAGCGACCGGAAACAGACAAAGAAACCACGCCATAGCACTTAACCAAAATTGACGATGCACAAAAATTGAAAAGCAGACGGCATCGATCATACAATCTAAAGAAAATCAACAGCAATGCTATGTGGAAAACACGGTCGCTTATTAGACGGGCGAAGAATCGGATGTGCGGGTATAAAAAAACAACACAATATGAAAAAGGCGCTGTGAGTGTGCGAAAGTGGTGTGGGGAGGGGGGGGGGAAGATATAGGACAGTGGGAGATTTCAATAAACGTACAGAAAGTGGATGAAGAGGAGGGTAGGTGAAAGATGAATGAGGCGTCATTAAGGTCAATTGGGCACCACATTTCAATATCACTAAGTTGAGTCGAGATTTGACCAAAATGTACCGTTTTAGCGGTTTTATTTCTGCTGTAAGATAGTTTGTTATTGCAATAATTGGTATATCTAATTGTATCCTCATGTTGACTGTCTAGCATTGTAAATTGTTTTATTTGTGACATTTCCCCCACTTTAAAGAAATTTTGCCATTATGTTCCGATTTTTTAAAATATCGCTATTTCTTCTCTTTTCATTCAAAGTATGTTTGAGATTAAGTCTATATATATTTATTTATATAAGTATTTCGTTCATTTTATACAAATAGGCGTACACATTTTATAAGATAGTTTGACGCAGGGGATGGGCAAATTACGGCCCGCGGGCCGCATGCTGCCCGGCAACGGATAATGTGCGGCCATCGAAGGCATTTAGAAATTTGTAAGAAAAACAATTTGTTTTTATGATATTTTGTTGAATTTTACAGAATTTCATATACCTTAATGATTGTTATAACAAATTTTTTAAAATTTCTTTCTAATTTTCTATTTGTTAAAACAGTCCTTTAGTCATGTAATGCTAAAATGCGAATATACCGATATTAATATAGAGAAATGTTTAGCGACATATAAAAATTGGACATAATACACATGCGCCCCCCCCCCCAAATAGCTTTACATTTGTAAATGCGGCCCTCCACACAAAAGCTTTGCCTACCCCTGGTTTAACGTCAAGAAATCATTTTAATGATATTATCAATTAAAGGTGTGTTGGGTTGTGATAAAACTTTCAAGTACATTAATGAGACACAGACAGTGTGTTTAAATAAAACAATATAGGATCAGCTTTGATACCGATTACAGAGATGGACAACGCAAACGTTTCGGCAAATGTTCAACAAAAGGACATTCGTATAAGTATAATGACATTTCCCAATCCCGTAGTGAAACGCGGGAGCGTTAAATAGTACTTGCTTATAAACCTGATTGTAATAATATAATACTGTACAATGAAATATGCACGACGAAATGTAGTTTGTAGGCGAGAACTAACATATTGTTCGGCGGTATATACTCTCACGGGGCGTCAAGTTGGCAACGTAAGAACATATTGAGAGCAGTCTGGTAAAACTGGAAAATTGACATCCAGGACCACACCCCTTTCGACAGAGCAGCCCCATATCTGATTGGGGCATTCAGTAGCAGTGCCGTAGATCCCCAGTGCAGGGCTGCAACGTGGTGCGTCCATCTTCTGACTAATGACGTGTACGTTGTGTCTCGATAAAAATCACGACGGAACACCAACACCACGCGCCATCTCATAGAACCTTTTCACATCCCAGACACTTTCCTTGGACCACCCGGTTCTCCGGATCGAGGCATTTCCCATCGCCTGATAGGCGTTTCTTCCACCTTACAGAATTTCATAAACAAATCTATACAATTAAACAACCCCCCCCCCCCTCACAACAAAGATTGTCTTTATATATTTTTAAATGCATTTTTTATTATTTTTTATATCACTATTCTAATGTACCACCCACTTTTACACCGCAGATGTATTTCACCAACGACTTCAGAAAAGCAAAAGAAAGTAGCAATCACCAAACGCTAATGTGATTTTTTTTTTAATAATCTCTTTCAGCGCAGTTTTCGATAATTTTATTTCCTGAAATCATTGGCATGGTATTTCTTTCATTTGTCTCTTGAAAAAAGGGAGCACTTATTTGTGTGTGTGGGGTGGGGTAGGGGGCTACGGGGCGGGCCGGGGTTGTGTATGAAAATTTTTTAGAATGTTTTTACATCGGCAAAGGTTCTATGTGCCAAGTTTCAGCTCGATAGTTAGAGGGGAAGTGGGTCCGTTAGCCAGAAGGTACCCCGCTAACAAAAGCGAAGTTGATAAAAAGGATTTTAAAAAAAAACCAAAAAAAACATAACACAACGTACTTTCAAATTACCGACATCTCACACGTGTATCAAGACATATCGCACAACTACAATGAGGATATGTCTGTAAATGATAACAAGAAAGATATATTAAAACTAGTTACAGCTCGTCAAAAATCGGCGACAGCAATGCGTGAACTTCCCATCTACTAAAGTGACTTGACAAAACATGAACTCAAGTGACGCAAATTTAAGAATCCCATTTTTTCGCTCCCCCCCCCCTTTTTACCCCCATGATACGTCACTGCACACTTTTTATTTCACGCCCAAGAACTATATTAATATTCTGATGTCCCAAACACTTTTAAACCAAATATCAATTACATCATATTTAAATTGGGACCGATTTCATTTTCCGGAAAGAAAAGAAAATGTTACGCACGAATCACAGTTGCGTTATTTTATTTTAAAAAATCATTTACCGTGCCGGTAGCTATCGGGAATTATATTTTGCGCGGTATCCTGAAACAACGCCATTTCCCATACCTAAATATACGTCACAAAATGCACAGCATATAGCGAAAGTTGTGAAAATAATATCAGCACCAAATTCGCCTTTTAGGAAGCAGTCACGATTTGTAGGAAGCAACCCGAAATTGAAACAGTCAACCAGAGGCGTAATATATAAACGAGATGCTTATAGGAAGTAGGAGGCAAGTATGTACAATCTAACATGCATATAAAATATATTTTATATCGAAATAGACAATAAAACTATTGGGTTGTAGGGGGGTGTGGGGGTGGGGGGGGTGAAGGGCACAATTATTTTTTTTTTCCGAATTAATTTATGAACTTTTTGAAAAAAAAATTCACTAAAAGTATTTTTTATGTGGTCATTTTATGGTTAAAATGATGAAAGGTTCAAGTCGTAAACATTGGAATCATTTGGTTTGATTCAAAGTAAATTCCTAGAAGTAGAAGATACCTTGGGCGAGTTTAAAATGGGGGATTTGGGTGTGGGGGGTGGGGAAGAAAACGATGAAAAAATAAGTGAAGTCGATTGAAACCTGGGAGGAGAGGAAAAGACTCCATTAAAATAAAAGTCACACCGAATAAATAACCCCCACAAAAAAACACACACAAAAACAAACAAAAAAACATTTTTTTTTTAAAAAGGTACAAATCCACCTGCAAAAAAAACCCAGTGAATTTCGGCGGAGAATATAGAGCGCGAAACAGCAACGGGGGGAGACAACTTTCCACCGTTCAGTTTGTTTATCACGTTCTCCAGGATGGCGAGAACGAGAGTAAAAAACAAACGAAACACCAAACTACTTTGTAACTAACAGATGGGAAGGACAACGCCATGATTAAAATTGGAATGTTCGCCATTGTCCTGGACCGCGTCAGAGCCCGTGGCGAAATGTCTGTCGCAAAAGTGCAAGCGAGTGGGACGATTGACCTCACCGGTGGTCAATTTGTTGAACAGCTGACCGGAGGGTTCTCAAGTGAGCGTGGACGTGTGCCACACGCTCTCAAATCCCCAGTGTTTGAGTTCAAAGCTTAAAAAGGGTATCATAAGTGAAGCTTGAAGTGTGTCGGTTATGAAAGTTTAGGGATATGTAGGTGAGAAGTGTTTCGTTCAATCAACAGGTAAAAGACTTTTTAAAAATTAAAAATCAAATAAAAATGCTCTCCTAGTAAACCTTTTCATCAGGGGCCATTATTCAGCAAACATAACTTTAAGGAGACGGCTACAGTTAAACCATTTTTTCATTTTTTTTTTTTTGGGATCATCTTTGAAGGAACAACATAGAAGTCTGCGTCGTTGATGTCCGAAATCAAGAAGGTCTTAATGCGATTTTGATCTTTAAGAATGCGCTTCCTGGTGTATTGAAGCAACGATTGGCCACGAGCAAAGAAATGTAGAGAAGAGATCGATATCATTTTGTCAAACCCAACACATGGGACGTACAGCGACATAACCGGAAGTGGAGGTTGGCTATTTTAGATTTGCTGAGCCTGTTTCGGCGGGGGTTTTGCAATTCTTAGTCCTAGTGATACTGTCTCGGGGGAGATTTGGAATCTTAGTTTTACTGATGCTTCCTCAGCGGAGATTCGCAAGGTTAGTTTTACTTTTGTAAGACGAGCTGCAAGCCGATGGGAAGAATCCCATCTACTCGGAGTGCCGAGGACGGTTCGCTTACTTGTTAACTCTGGGGTTTGAATTCCAGCCCAAAATGATGTCGACACACTTGACCACATAGTCATTCGGTCATGGACGCTTAAAATAGGCAACTTGAATGTCATAGTTGACCGATGAAGCTAAATGTGTTCCTGGCTTTCTTTTTTTTCTGTTTGGTTGTGCGAATAAACTTAAAAAACAACACACCTCTCGTTGACACGACACACCACCCGTTGACACGACACACCACCCGTTGACACGACACACCGCCCGTTGACACGACACACCACCCGTTGACACGACACACCACCCGTTGACACGACACACCACCCGTTGACACGACACACCACCCGTTGACACGACACACCACCCGTTGACACGACACACCACTCGTTGACACAACACACCACTCGTTGACACAACACACCAGTCGTTGACACAATACGCAGGGACTGAAATTCTGGACACCATGACTGAGTTCTTGGATGCCTTCATCTTATTGATTCGGAAATCACCCCCCCCCCCCCCAACCCAAACCTACAAAAAAACACCCCCCCCCCCCACACACCCCCCCCCCCAAAAAAAAAAGAAAGATAAAATATAACTACGTGCAGTTTGAACGACGCCCCTGGTGACGAAGTTTTAGACCCGATTTGCATCCAGACACAGCTGTCTGGCAATTGGTACCTACAATAACGGAACAAGAGACCACACACTGTTCGCATGTGATCTTTATAATTGGTGTCTCAAAACTAGCTTCGACTTACCAAGCCTCGGGGTGAATGGTTGCTAACTGCACATGAGAGGATTACTTCTCAGTAACCAAGAATAACATGGACATACATATATAGATGGATGGATGGATGGATGGATGGATAGATGGATGATGGATGGATGGATAGATATGTACTGTTTGGATATAAATCAGAGAGTGGCAGTCAAGATGTTTTGACAGAAGTAAAATTGATGGTTCTAAATCCTTAGAATTTTTTTTTTCCTTTTACTTTTTAGTTTAAGAGTTTTTTTTTTTAAATTGAATAGATCAGTGGTTCTCAACATTCCTATTGCCGTGACTCTTTAATACAGGTCCTCAAGTTGTGGTGACCCCCCCCCCCCAGAATTATTTTCGTTGCTACTTCATAACTGTAAATTGTATGTGCTTTTTCGATGGTTTTAGGCGACCCCTGTTAAAAGGCCTTTTGACCCCCCCCCCCCCAAAGTTTGTCGCCACCCACAGGTTGACAACCTCTGGAATAGATCGAGCCATGGTTGTCAACCTCCATGTGCGAGACCCCAGCTGGTGTAAGTCCGTCGTCGATCCATCTCAGTCTTGTTCGACCGGTGAGCCGTCTGCCCCACATTTCTGCCTGTAGATCACTTTTGCCGTTCTACAATCCGACAATCTCTCGATGTGTCCTGTCCAGAGCAGGACAGCATTTTTTATTGTTTCGACTTTGGGTGTGTCTTTGTACAGTTGATAAATCTCTTGGTTTGTACCCATTCTCCGACCATCGTCGTCCACCAAAACATCTCTATTATGTTGATTACGCTAATGCTAGTGCCAGCAAAACTTCTCTACTTCCACTGGCCATTCATCTGGCCATTCATCTGGCCATTCATCTGGCCATTCATCTAGCCATTCAACCAGCCAATCACTATTTTAATTGATGAACTATTTCATTTCAAATGTTTGAAACTTTTGCAGTGCAACCATAATGTATTTATTTTTGCGTTTTTTTTTTTGAATGTTTGAAACCACTTCCAAACTTAAACAAACTTGCTACGCCTGAAAAACTTTTTTTTTAATAGGTATAGAAAAGGTATGAATAGTATGTCACCTTCAGCATTTTCAGAAGTGTTAGTGCACCAGATTTCTCTACAGTTTCACGAAGAGATAACGATTCAGTTTTTTTTTTTTTTATTTTGTTCTGCGCCTTGGTTTCTCGGTAAGTTACATTAAAAAAAAACAACTCACTTTGCACTTAGAATTTAATTGAGAAGTTGTTGTTGTTGTTGTTGTTGTAATCCTCGTTTCTTGTGCGATGAATGTTAAAGAAGACTAATTTTCAAACACATGTCTTTCTCCCCTACAAGATTGATGTCTTATGTCTTAACAATGCGGAAGCTAATCTCATTGGGGATTGTCTTTCTCTTGACATTTACAGCGTTTCTGCGACTCGGTTGTAAAAAGGAATTGAGTCATCTGGTGTACTTTAAAGGGGGGGGGGCCGCTAAAACAACTCCCGATATATCAATGACATATGTACGCTCGAGGCATTGGTGTAGGAATTGGGGGGTGGGGGGGGGCTGGTCCACCCCCAAGGGTGGTGTTTTCCTATATTTTGAGGCGCGGCATTTTCCAATTGCGACACTAACCAGGGACTTCATTTGGGTAGGGCAGGGTGGGGCATTTGCACCCCCCCCCTCTTCATGAATTTGCAGGTTATATTTAAATTGCTATGTACTGTGGCGCCTCCAGTAGTGGACAAATTAACAAACCTACAAAAGTTTAGCTTTTTCCCTCCTCCCCTTGAAAAAAACCTGAAATTGAAGCCCCTGGCACTATCCCTAGAAAAGTCACAGGCTCCAGTGGGTGGGAAGATGCTCACTCTTTCATACAAGTTTTATCTCCTATAGCTAATATTATGATATCGTATATATAAATTTTAATATATATATATGTATATATATATATTGCTTCTGGTTGGTGCGTCGATCAACCCTTTTTAAAACACCGCCTCCCGAAATCCACATGTTATATATTAATGGTCTTGAATTATTTTTTAAAATCTGTCACGCAGCGTGCTTCATTCGTTACGTCTGACCTCCGGTATATATGTTGCTATCTTCGTGGTACGGCTGCTATTATTTCTTGAGTTAATAATCTTTGTTATAAGACGAACGACAAAATCTTCTAGTCCCGGGATCCGGCAACCGTCTGCTCCTATCAGGGGGTATTTTCTTGACCCAAACGGTTGACGAAGACTGTGCACTCTCACTACGACATAGGGCTGTGCACTCTCACTACGACATAGGGCAGTGCACTCTCACTACGACATAGGGCAGTGAACTCTCACTACGAAATAGGGCAGTGAACTGTCACTACGAAATAGGGCAGTGCACTCTCACTACGACATAGGGCAGTGCACTCTCACTACGACATAGGGCAGTGAACTCTCACTACGAAATAGGGCAGTGAACTCTCACTACGAAATAGGGCAGTGAACTCTCACTACGACATAGGGCAGTGAACTGTCACTACGAAATAGGGCAGTGAACTGTCACTACGAAATAGGGCAGTGAACTCTCACTACGAAATAGGGCAGTGAACTGTCACTACGAAATAGGGCAGTGCACTCTCACTACGACATAGGGCAGTGCACTCTCACTACGACATAGGGCAGTGAACTCTCACTACGAAATAGGGCAGTGAACTGTCAATACGAAATAGGGCAGTAACTGTCGTTGCATGTTATAGAAAATGAGAAATTAACTCTTTTTTTATAAACACATCGGACCCACCGGGTATTTGCTCAAAATACCCGGTAATAATACCCGGTACAGGGGTGTAAGAAAAGCTGCACCAGGTGTTATTTATTATCGCGTATTAATTGTGTTTGAAAAATTATTAAATAATGTCACGGTTCCTTTTTTTTCTAAAATGTCAGTGACAAATGATACCCAGATGACACAGGACACGACAAATGGGACAAATGATACCCAGAGTTCACATGACACAACAAATTTGACAAAGGGTACACAGATGACTACTGACATGACAAATGATACAAGATGACACATGACACAACAAATTTGACAAATGATACACGGATGACACCTGATATGACATATGTCACGCATGATACAATTGTATTACAGCGAGGTGAGCCCAGCCCTAGGTTGGGGTACTACGCTATTAAAAAAACTTCTTATAATAATAATAATACCAAGAGGACACATGACACGATAAATGTGACAAATGATACCTATATGACACATGACACGACAAATGTGACACATGGTACCCAGATGACACATGACATGACATATGTGACAAATGACACGGTTGTATGTACAGCGTGGCGAGCCCAGCCCTAGGTTGGGGCACTACGCTATATGAAAAGCTTCTTATAATAATACCCAGATGACACATGGCGCGACAAATGTGACAAACGTTACCCAGATGTCACATGACACGACAAGCAGTTGCTTCCATCCTTTCAATTAACTTTCCAATTATCAACATGCCCATCTGGCATGCTCAAACACATATGTTTTTAAAATGCCACCTAGCTTCTTAAGTCGCACACATATTGATGAGCCCTGGATTTTCTATACATATATCTAGTGAATAAACACTATTATTGATACCTTATGGTTACATTCAAGTCAGGATCTTAAAACCTTTTACAATAATTTTGCTGAACACATTCTGAATATACATTCCACCCTACTAGCCTGTGTCAGGGGCGTGGACAATTATGGAGCTCGTTAGCCAGACTTCAAACCCCTGTAAACACTCTCTATTAGAACACGCCCGACCCCCGACCCCCAACCCCCACAACCAACCCCGGCCAACTTTTCCCAAAACCCGACCCACTTTTTTTAAAAAGATATTTTTACTCTTCTCTTTCCTCCAGCCCCCAACGGTCACTTCACTTCTTCATTATAATCATCCCACACCACAAACCCCCCCCCCCCCCCCAACCCTTGCCCTCGCCACAGATTCTATTTAAAGCCTCCTCAAGCATTGTACGGACCGTGTGAGAAGAAGAGATGTTCAACGTGTGGTCCCCACTTAGATCGGGAACGAGTCGCTTCTTTCTTCACCTCTTTCAGATGAATTTCGGGGTGTGGTAAAAATTTTCAAGAGAAGGGAGAAGAAGAGGAAGACAGAGAAAACGATGGGAAGATAACATCAAAGAGTGCCTCAAACGATAATAGGCGATGCTGTGCGAGGTGCAAGAAAACAGAGACGAATTGAGGAGGATAGTTTTCATGTCATCTGTGGCGCCCCAAAGGTCCAAATGCCTAAGTGACATGATGATAATGATGATGATGATAATGATGATGATGATGATAATGATGATGAGACATTTCAATATTCACACGCGTACCGAGCAGTTGTAAAATCACTTAAAACTATACATTTCCTCTTCCTTACATCGTACATGATTAAATCTGTAAGTATATTAAGCTGGTTAAAAAATATGTATTAGCGTCATTGGTGACGTGTGTGGGGGGGGGTGGGAGGGGACATTTCCAAATGGATAAATGAGAAAGAAAGTACAATCTATCGTCAACGTCTTGTCATTTTTTTTTGTATAAAAAACCTCTATCAATTATCGAGACCAGTAATCTTTTACATAATTCAAAGGCCTTCTCACATCCCACACTAGAGTCAATAAAGTTTTGATAAGCTCTTCCCTATCTAGTCTCGCTCTGCGCATAGCGCGTGACACAAATGACGATCTATTTTTGCTTGTCTCCTCGTGGTTTGCCTCTGATCTTTACCAGAGCAGCATGATTCCTCGTTTGGAGAGCACTAATTAGGAGGACATGAATAAATCCCCTCGCGATCAAACGTCTCATGTATCATGTGCAATAATTATACGTCTGGGCTCCTTAAATAAAGAGTGTTGCACTGTTAATTTACTTGGGAAAATGTAACCTGCATTTTTACGACACAAAAAAAATGTTTTTGGAAACATTAGCCGCTAAAATACGTTTAACGTGCATGGACTGAGCGAAAACGAAGCAGTGAGACATTGCATAGCCCCCGTAAAGTCTGCCCTCTAAAGGATAGGGGTAAAACTCTGTGGCTGGCCTGAAATATCGATGCCAATTATTAAAGAAGGCAGCGCTCGGCCATTGCCTAAAGCGATGCACATCAAACGTCTTGCAGCACTGCACAATCCATCTTGATCCTAGGAAGCCAACACGCGAGAACTCTTTCGTGGTAAAGACATACGGGGTCTTCGCAAGACTCTTTTTTTTTGTCTGCGTGTTTCAGGGTAATTTAGACAGCTGATTCGCCCCCCCCCCCCCCCCCCGAATTTTGTAGTTGAGATTGGTGTGTAGCATACCCCAGTTTTACCAACAACCCCAAAAAGTTGCAGATATATTGTAAAGGCTAATTTTTAGTAATTAATTATTTAATTATTGTACATATTTCGATATGTCACTGTCTGATTTTATTACAGCGCTCGTAGGAAGATATGCAAAAGAAAAAGTTGGAGCATTGGAGCAGCAAAAGCTGCAGTGACCTCACATGACAAGACACATTCGTGATCAGGACACACGTATCAGTTTGACAAAAGTACTTCCTGCTGACCGCCTTTGGAACACTGGTTGAAATATCTAGTCCCCCCCCCCCTCCCCCTTTCCCGTCCAAAGTTATCTGCCAGACGATAAGAACGTTAGCCGCAAGAATATTGACTCCTAGACCTTAACAGTTTCATTGGCAATAAACCAACATTTCTTGAACGGTATATTGCATGCTGCACGATTTCAATAGGAACTTTTTTTTGGCCATATTTTTTTTACTAAATCTGAGCTAAAACCAAACAGACACAAGGAAAGTAATAGGGTGCATGTGCCAGTTACACTTAGGAGAGTACATTCACGCTTTCACAAGGGGCTTTGGGGGGGGGGGGTCGTCAGCAAACCTACGGAAGATTTCTTACGGACAGAGTACCCCCGACTCGCACAGTTTTTGTTTTCCTTGCCTCATAAGCTGCCTCAATCTCTTAAGGACTGATGAAGATATCAATTCTCCGTATCCGGAAACAACCACGAAACTAAATTTCATCGAAACTAAATTTGACCGAAACTAAATTTGATCGAAATTAGATTTCATCGAAACTAAATTTGATCAAAACTAAATTTGATCGAACTTAATTTGATCGAAACTAAATTTTATCGAAACTAAATTTTATCGAAACTAAATTTGATCGACACTAAATTTGATCGAAATTAATTTGATAGAAACTAAATTTGATCGAAACTAAATTTGATCGAAACTAATTTTTTCCAACGGTAGTTTCCTCGAACGGAAATAATTGAAAATAATACAAACAAACAAAATTGTATGTTTTAAAAAAAAAAAAACGATTCGTCACTGGCATTTTTCTATGAAAAATATTTTTTTTTACAACTCCTATAAATAGATTTCTTTACGAGCGAGCTTCCTTTCAAGCCAGCTTCATTTCGAGCCATCTTCATTTCGAGCCAGCTTCATTTCGAGCCAGCTTCCTTTCGAGCCAGCTTCCTTTCGAGCCAGCTTCCTTTCGAGCCAGCTTCCTTTCGAGCCAGCTTCCTTTCGAGCCAGCTTCCTTTCGAGCCAGCTTCCTTTCGAGCCAGCTTCCTTTCGAGCCAGCTTCCTTTCGAGCCAGCTTCCTTTCGAGCCAGCTTCCTTTCAATCCAGCTTCCGCTCGAATAACTGCTGTTGAACATTGCCTGCGTATACAAATATTGTTTCGTTTTATTTCCGACAAACATAATCCATTTCACCGTGGCCTACACGCACTGACAACTAGTCACGTTACTTCAAGAACAATTGTCCTGGGTTGAGACAGCACATTTCACCGTGGCCTACACGCACTGACAACTAGTCACGTTACTTCAAGAACAATTGTCCTGGGTTGAGACAGCACATTCCACCCTGGCCTACACGCACTGACAACTAGTAACGTTACGTCAAGAACAATTGTCCTGGGTTGAGACAGCACATTCCACTTCGATGTACTGTGTCCTTTTCTTTTTTACATCCGTGTGACGGTCGCAGTCCACACGTGTAACTAACTGACATCAGCTGCGAGACATCATTAGACGCTTTCTGTTCTTAACGGTCAGTGACATCTTCTTGTGACATCTTCTTGACATCCAACAGCAGTTAATTGGACATCTTGTCTGCCTACTTATGTCGAAAAGTTAGATAATTGGATTTTTAGAAAAGATTGATTTGTCGTCAAAGTGGTCCTCATATTGCCAACTAAGTGCCCTTATTTTATCACCAAACCATTCTTTTGTTGGTCATCAAATGGGTCCTAATTTTTTTCATCAAAATGGTCATTATTTTGTCATCATAGTGGTCCTTATTTTGTCATCAATGTGGTCCTTATTTGGTCATTAAAGGGTTCATTACGATTTTGGTCATATTGGTTTTATTACTACCGTATAACAAAGTTCACAACAGTCCATTGTCCTTTACCGCTCCGTGTGATCTTAGATTTGATAAATAATGCATGATGCTGTGGGTGGGGGGGGGTGTAATTCGTTTTTGTGGTTTTTGCGGCGAGAATGGAAGTAAATTGATGATGTCTTTGACGCATTTGCATGTCTGAATAGACAGCCATGGAAGGCAGGCAGCTAATTGAATGTGTCTGCAGATAATTTCGTTAACTAGGTTAAATATTCAATGTCGTTGAGAGCCCGAGGAAAAGTGTCGCATCTGGAAGGATCTTTTTAATCGTGTAAGGACCGATCTGCAAGAGGTTTGGACTCATTGTGGCGAAGCGGACTAGCGCGGCGGACCCGACCGCCGGAAGCTAAAAACCTCACGCAATGCGTTTGTCTCCCAAGACGAAGGGGAGAATCATTCTCCTGGAGAAGGTTAAGTGAAAGAGTCTAGCCCCACAGGGGGGCAATTTGATTTTTAAGGGTGGCAAATCGAAAGTGAGCTGACTAGAATTTGAAAACTTACCGTCTACTATAATTCAACTTGAATTTTAAAAGAGGAGAATTGTTAAAAGTTTCAATTTAAAATAAGTGTTAAAAATATTCAAATGTGCTAGCCGGCACTTCCCCGGCAGATGGAGCTGGTTGCCAGTGTGCTAGCCGGCACTTCCCCAGCAGATGGAGCTGGTTGCCAATGTGCAAGCCGGCACTTCCCCAGCAGATGGAGCTGGTTGCAAAAGTGCTAGCCGGCACTTCCTAGCAGATGGAGCTGGTTGCCCATGTGCTAGCCGGCACAGCCCAGCAGATGGAGCTGGTTGCCAAAGTGCTAGCCGAGGTTTTAAGAGCGTAAGCTCAAAACCCCACCAGAATATATTTGTGATAGTTAGCGGTGTGAGTAAGGGAGAAAAATAGAACTTTTTTCTGTATGACATTACTGAAAATTTAATTTGTGAAATGGTTAGACGGCGTTTTCTCGAGGATACACCCTGGGACGGATTTACTTTTAAGACAGATATTGTTAGGAATAGCACATCACTATTTAAACATTATTTCTGGTATTGGTCTTAAAAATAGAACGAGTTTTGATTGCATAGGACACGGGACCGGATTAAGGCCTCGGAAACTCGGGCAGTTGCCAAGGGGACGCGGTCAGCGATCTTCAAAAATAGAAAAAAGTTATTGGTTTGGGCGACATGGACGAAAAAGGAAAAGTGCAATAAAAATATTAGCTGAAGATTAAGGCCAGTGAAAAGAAAATGTCATCGGTCGAACACGGTCGGCTAACTGTTCATACTGCCCACGGTCGGTTAATTCTTCATACTGCCCAACGATAGGCTAATTGTTCATGCTGTTCAGAGTAGGCTAAGTGGTCATACTTCCCAAGTTAGGCAAACTGTTAATACTACCCACGGTAGGCTAATTGTTCATACTGCCCAACGGTAGGCTAATTGTTCATACTGCCCAACGGTAGGCTAATTGTTCATACTGCCCAACGGTAGGCTAATTGTTCATACTGCCCACGGTAGGCTAATTGTCCATACTACCCACGGTAGGCTTATTGTTCATAATGTCCAAATACACGTTAAGAAAAACAATTTTATAACCCATTGTTGTTTAATAAATAAAACCTATGTAATAAACTAAATGCCTAATTAGTAGTTCTTTTTTTTCCTGGCACAAGTATGTATGATTATACTTAAAAGGGGCACCAAAGTTAAGCTTGCCCGGGGCGCCAGCAACCGTTGCCCGGTCCTGATTGTACATGTTCATGTTCAGCACATGAAATGAAAACACAAACAGCAGCAACAGCGAAACAATAAACAAACAAAAATCAAACTTCTATTTGATTTTTAAAAATGTATCGTTTGAAAGAAACTCAGATTATTGCGGGATTGGTAATCTAGTGATATTTTTATTATAAGAATCCCTTCTTTTGACATGGCCCCAGTGAGAGCTAGTTGTCACAGCTGTTCTTGTTCG
The DNA here is from genome assembly GCA_964017045.1 of Omphiscola glabra. Lineage (NCBI taxonomy): Eukaryota > Metazoa > Mollusca > Gastropoda > Lymnaeidae > Omphiscola > Omphiscola glabra. The sequence goes on from OZ024800.1 coordinate 37,655,381, forward strand.
CAGTTTAAAGGTAATAATAATGTGAACACGCGCACCTTACGGAAATCAAGACACTTGTAACGTCTTGAAAATAATAATGCACCACTCTAATTAGGGGAGATGTACATTAAAGTCGTTTAATGCCGTTTTTGTAAAGCGCGTTTGTTGTGCAACTTCCGTTTCTAACAATCACATAGACCGCGTCTAACAATAACATAGACTTTGAGCAACATTGACATATTTGAGATTTTCGAAATTATAAGTTTTTTTATTTAAATATATGTTATTTATTAGTCTACAGTCTGCTAAAGAAGGCATCGTGCCGAAACGTCCGTTTTACGATCTACCTTAAGTTAATAACTTCCATATGCCAGGATCTTCCACCTTTTTACATGAAAACTCCCGCAGTAGGTCAGTTTACTGAGGGCAGTAGGTCAGTTTACTGAGGGCAGTAGGTACGTTTTCTGAGGGCAGTAGATTAGTTTACTGAGGGCAGTAAGTACGTTTGCTGAGGGCAGTAGGTAAGTTTGCTGAGGGCAGTAGGTACTTTTGCTGAGGACAGTAGGTGCGTTTGCTGAGGGCAGTAGGAGCGTTTGCTGAGGGCAGTAGGTCAGTTTACTGAGGGAAGTAGGTCAGTTTACTGAGGGCAGTAGGTCAGTTTACTGGGGGAGGAAGTCAGTTTACTGGGGCAGTAGGTCAGTTTACTGAGAGCAGTAGGTCAGTTTACTGAGTGCAGTAGCAACGTTTACTGAGGGCAGTAGCAACGTTTACTGAGGGCGGTCGACTCCCCGTTGTCTAGGGGTTACAGTCACAATATAAATCTCAACTTCCAATGTTACTATCTCGATATTACCACAGTTCAATAGTTTCTTCGTCCAAGGGGTAATTCGATTACTTAACATACCTTTACTTAAATGACAAATGTCTCTTCATGAAAAAAATAACTTCATTATATTATTACTCAAACACTGCTACCATCCAAACCACCATAACAACATTTCAAACATCAAACACGCACGCACAAAGCCTCTCACGATCAACAACTTTTCCATACCAAATCATCCTTAACTCAGCTCTCCAATCTCGTTTAATGTTGGTAGCTCCGATAGAGAGTTTCACATCCTCTACTAGGAATCTTGGTTACATTCTTACTGATAACATTTCTCTCAATAATCATATTTATCCATCTGTCGCTCTGCGTACACCGCTATCCGTCAAATCAGCTCCATCCGCCACTATCTCACAGTAAGCGCAACATAACACTAGTCTGTGCTATTGTTCCCTCTCGTCTTGACAATTGTAACTCTCTTCTGTCAGATTCACTAAAACATTTCATAGAAAAACATCAGAAAGTTTAAAACTCTGCTGCTAGGCTAGCTCTAAAGGCAAAGGAACGTGATCCCGTCACATCACTACTTCACTCACTTCATTGGCTCCACATACAGGCACGGATTGATTACAAGCTGTCTGTTCTCTGTCACAACGTTTTCCCTGTTTCCTGGCCTTCCTATCTTACTGTCTATTCACCCCTTCGAAAGCATCGTTCCTCTGCAGCACACGTATTTATTCTTTTCCCAGAACAAGCACTAAAACATATGGTGAACGATTTTTTTCCATTCTGCGCCCCCCCCCCCTGACAATGGAATTCTCTCCCACTACACATCCACAATATACCGACCATACAGGCCTTCAAAACTGCACTCAAAACACATCTCTTTAAACTCTAATATCCCGACTGATTCCCCCAATAGCCGATAAACGATGCTGCTTGTTCCTGTCCATTGAATGATATGTAAAAGTTCTGGGGTGGGTGGTGAGAATGTACATTTGTTTTTGTTTTGTTGTTATATAGCTGTTTTTTAATTAAATAAATGTATGGTTTTTTTTAATTTCATGATTATGTTTTCTATTATTTGTATGTACAGCGCGGTGAGCTCAGCCCTACACTGGGGTACAGCGCAATGTAAGACCTCTAATAATAATAATAATATTATTGTATTTTTGTTGTTTTTTGTTGTCATTAACATATTTTTTTATTATTTTTTTTTTTGCAAGCCTTGTACACACTTGCCTTAGAGAGATCCTGCACATCAAATGGCAAAACGCCATCACCAATAAAGACAAACCGGAAAGGAAATGGACCGTGGAGGTATAATCCTGGGTAGCTTAATGAATGGTCCGTGTAGGTTGTTACAAAAGACTGGGGCGGGGGTTAACAACAGAGCTCCATTGTTCTTCAGATAATTTATAGGGTGGACGGAAATGGCTGTGATTTTTGGGGAGGGAATTCTTATGTGCATGGGGTAGTGTTAATAGTTTCTCTTCTCTTCGAGATTAGGGGAATTTTTCTTTCCAAAATATTGTGTCATGGGCCTTCCAGACTTCGCAGGGCTATTTTGTTGTTAACAACGGAAATTTCTCATTGACCGCAAATAAGTGGGGTATGGATGGATTAATAGCTAGCACTCCTGGACCCCCTAGAGAGGTGGAGAATTGTATGTAAGATATGTTTCTTCATGACAGTGACATAGAGAAGAGTTATAGATTCATGGACGGTGAGTGTGAGGTTGTAGACGCAGCGGTACTAGACTTAATTAAGGATAGACCAGTGATAGACCGCTAGTCAAGTGCTAGAGTTAGGAAAGAAACTTAGCGGGATTTGTTATATTTTATTCATCAATACATCTTTTATCTATAACTTTTACTGAGGAGTTGTTTGATCATTCGTTAGTGTTCTGTGTTGTCTTCGTTGTATTTCTCAACGCCTGGACTAGTGAATCATCACAGAGAGGAACGGCCCCGTACTATTTACAACACCTATACAACTTGGTACGTGACCGTAAGTACGGGCAAAACCTCACAATGCAATCCCATCTGTGACATAGGTGTAACCCTGGGTAGGTTAATGAATGGACCGTGTAGGTTTATAAGGTAACGATAGAGGTGGAAAGGTGCCACTTTTCGCAACCCCCTCCCTCCTTTCCCCCATCCCACCCCCTCCCCCCGATAACATGACCAGAAATCCTTAACACGAAAGCCACAGGGAAATAGAAAGAAAGGAAGGCCTAAGAATACAGGGAGACACACTTAGCATGTGATAAACCTGGAAGCAGCTAGAAATGAAAAGCACAGGACAGAGATGAATGGAAAATTATTCAATGCGACCCTTGCCCCAGACGGGGTAAAAAGAATAAGTAAATTAGTAGGTAGTAAATACATCAGTGTATCACCAAGTGCCAATAGTCAGATTCGTACTTAGTATCAATAAATACAAATAGGTCGTGAAAAATGCTCAAGGTTTCTGGTGATATCTGAGAAACTTCTTCCTTCCTGGTCAGGATTAATTTTTTATCGACATTTTTTCCCCTTACAGAGACGTTTTTTCAAAGAATATAAAGAGTTCCTACGTCTTTTGTAGAGTTATGCCAAAGTAAATAAGGCTGAAGGAAAAAGTCAGCAAAATTATATAGCAAATTCTTTCTGAAATAGATGGGCAGACATACAGTCGGACCTAAAGTGAGACAGACAGTGGCACAGACAGTGAGACAGTCAGTAAGACAGATAGTGAGACAGTCAGCAGGACAGACAGTGAGACAGTCAGTAGGACAGACAGTGAGACTGTCAGTGGGGCAGACAGTAGGACAGTCAGTAGGACAGACAGTGAGACAGACAGTGGGACAGGCAGTATCACAGACAGTAGGACAGACAGTGAGACAGTCAGTAGGACAGACAGTGAGACTGTCAGTGGGGCAGACAGTAGGACAGTCAGTAGGACAGACAGTGAGACAGACAGTGGGACAGGCAGTATCACAGACAGTAGGACAGACAGTGAGACAGACAGTGAGATAGTCAGTAGGACAGACAGTGAGACAGTCAGTGAGACAGTCAGATAGACAGTGGGACAGAGTGTGACAGACAGTTGGGCAGACAGTGAGACAGAAAGTGAGACGGACATCGACACAGACATAATTTAAAATATAAATATTGGATGTATTCATCTGGAGGGAAAAAAATTACTTTATTCACACAATGTCAGAATCTATAAAACTACATAAGTTGATAGTGCAACAAAACATGGACCTTTTGTAGATGGACGATAACCATCCACTTCAGCGGACAACACAGTTCCATCTATTGCTGTAACATTTCACTGTTCACTCAAGCAAAACTTTGCCTCTGACTTCATTAAACCAACTTCAAATTATTACAAGCTGTTACCGCTCGCCCAGACATATTACAAGAAACTGTTTGAGAGTCGGCATATTGAAATGAAAATTAATCGATACATTCTTATTATTTTTTTTAAAGAGTACACATCCCGAGGGGCAAAAAAAAAATCTTTGCAAAATTCAGTTTTGAGAATACGGAAGTGTATTTGATTTTCGGAATCTGTGCCGATTTTAAACTAATCCCCGGTGAACGTTGCACGCTGGGCTTTTGTGGGTATCGATTATCGGAATTCGGAGCTCTTCGACTACTCTTTATCATTAGACTCGACCACACTGCTAGTGCGTCTGCTTGGGATTTCCCCAAGGCACCGGGTAGCTTCACCCGTTGCAAGTGCTGGGGTCTCTTTCATAATGTCCGTCTTAGTCGATTAGCGTCTTTAAACATAGGAATTCCCCAAGGGGATGTGTCCAAGTGATAGAATAACTCAACGGAAGTAAGAGAAAGAATTTTTGTTAAGTAAAGGTTGGGCGGAAAATGATGTCTCTATGTGAAGTTCAGGGGCTCCCACGGATATAGCTTTCCAAGTCCCGAGATTTGAAAATGTCAACGGCCCCAGATAAATAGTTTTGAGTTCGTCCGAGAAAAAATTGAGTATAAATAATTCCGTCATCAGTTCGTTTTAATTTATCCAATTGAAAAAAAAATGCTTTGCGTGAGCTAACATCATATAAAATGTTAGGCTTGTACGCAAGTTGTTTTAATTTTTTTGGAGGTCCGGCAATATGTCGTTATCAGAGGGGTGGCACGGTGGTCTAAATGGAGTCAATCTCAAGTTCCCGGTCTGGAGTTCAATCCCCACCGAAGCCGAGCCAAGCAATACCATCATTAAATGGCAAACCCTATAGGAAAACCAAATCCGACCACTTGAAGGGATGTGACTAGGTCATGTTTACCAGGTGTCTAAGAAATTGTCTGTAACTAGCACAATTATTAAAGAACATGTCGGGATAACGAACCTACCAATTTGAGACCCATTGTCTTTGGAGACAGTGTCCTAGGAGACCTTCGGGCTAGACGTATGAAACGTGGCTATTTTCATCTCCCGAAGCATTATAAGTCTCCGTAAGAGTGCTTTCGTCGACCTGTGTGAAATAAGTAAATTATCAGGAGACGCGATACAAACAGGCAAGTGGTGACACACGGCGGAGCTACGGATAAATGAAATTGACAGGTTGAAAATTCACGTTCTGCGTGTAATTAAAGCTCACGATCTAGGAAGAGCGTATTTGTGGGGTATGGAGATCTTACGCTTAGCAGCCAAGAGGACTTGTTGGTCACATGGGAAATGTCACATTCAGGGTCAAAATTATAGTCACAGGTAAAAGTGTCACATTCAAGGTAAACCATGATAAGCTTTGAGAAAATTAGTTGAGTTTGTAAAAATTGTTATGCTACAATTTGCAAATGTATTTATATGGAATCTATTTTAATGGAAATATATATATATATATATATATATATATATATATATATATATATATATATATATATATATATATAACTCTGAATTCCAACATGGAGATGAAGTCCCGTATGCGGTATGACACTGACACAATGAAAAATTGCGATAAATCCTGCTGCGCTACTGGTGCCAAGCTGTATCATCCACATGTGATGTTCCCCTGGGTTGTCCAAGTGTGTGCTGAATATCTTTTACATTTTAAAATTGAGACGATTTCACTTTCAGAAAAGAAAAGATAACCCGCAGTTCTTTTTAAAAATCATTTAGTGTAGTTATCGGGAATTATATTTTGCGCGCTATTGAACTCCTTATTGAACCATATTTCAAACAAACAAATTATTATTATTATATGTAGTTTTCTATAGCATGGTACCCCAGCCTAGGGCTGGGCTCACCACGCTGTGCATACAATCTAACAAACAATCATGAACTTAAAAATAAATTTTCATTAATTAAATAGAACAAAACAAATGTGTATTCGCTTCAACAATTCCATAACTATTTACATGTGAAGCCATGGACGGCACCCAGCAGCATCAATTATTTGTAATATACTCTCAATAACAATTAAGCTGATTGGGAAGCAGACAGCTTGTTAGGAAGCAGCCGGAACTGGAAGCAGTCTACGAGCAACGCCAGGTGCGTAGTATATATAAGAGATTCTTAATAATACGTCTACTTGTGCTACAACAACAAAAATGGAATGTGTAGGTATCTATCGAAATGCAGCCTTCGATGTAGTTAAATGCCCTCAGAGCATTATGGTAAATTAATTGCCCATCATTGCCACTTTGATCGAAAAAGGTGGGTTGGCGGTGGGTTGGCAGAGGGTTGGTCAAGGGTTGGTGAAGGCTTGATGGAGTGTTGGTGGAGGGCTGGTGGAGGGTTGGTGAAGGGTTGTGGAGGGTTGGTGGAGGGTTCGCGGGGGTTGGTGGAGGGTTGGTGGAGGGTTGGTGAAGGGTTGGTGGAGGGTTCGCGGGGGGTTGGTGGAGGGTTGGTGAAGGGTTGATGGAGGATTGGTGGAGGGCTGGTGGAGGGTTGTGGAGGGTTGGTGAAGGGTTGGTGGAGGGTTGGTGGAGGGTTCGCGGGGGTTGATGGGGCGTTGGTGAAGGGTTGGTGGAGGTTTGGTGGAGGGTTGGTGGATGGTTCGCGGGGGGTTGGTGGAGGGTTGGCGAATGAAAAAATCAAGAAAGCCTTCCAAAATAGTCCCGGAGGGAAATTGGGGGAGAGGTTTGTTGTAGCGTCTCGCCAACACTCCACAGTAATAAAAAATGGCTATGCATTAGCAAAAATCGTCCGAGGATCTTTCCAGAACGATCCAATCCAATTTTCATTTTAAAACTTTTGAAAAGTCCACGAGTTTCAATCGTTGTCGTTTGATTCCAAGGGGAACGTTGAAACTGTGTTACAAATGAGTCTAAAAATCGTTGGATTAAAAGAAGCCATTTTTAAAAAAAATTATTTAATTTCGTTTATTAAGTAACGTTTTTTTTAATCCTTTATATTAACCTCTTTTTGTGTGTTTAGGACACAAATCTTCGGACGGCTCATCGACCCACTTCCGGTCAAACTATCGAGCTGAAACGTGGCACGTAGGCTCGTTGCCGATGACAACCTCTGTTTTTTCGGGCTGCTTATTTGTTGGCGTAATCTTTCAACTCGATTCCTTCATTGCCCTCCATGACGTAATCTTTCAACTCGATTCTTTCATTGCCCTTCATGACGTAATCTTTCAACACGATTCCTTCATTGCCCTCCATGACGTAATCTTTCAACTCGATTCCTTCATTGCCCTCCATGACGTAATCTTTCAACTCGATTCCTTCATTGCCCTTCATGGTGTTGTGTTCTTATATTAGGCTGCACACTGCTTGGAGATTATAATGGATATCTTGGCTTACCTTGACCCGCGTGCCTCTTGGTATATTAAAAGTAACACTGTGAATTTGAACTTATTAAAACAGATAACTTCATTGAAAGTTATTGGACGTTCTTATTGAAAATGTTTTACTTAAATTTAAACCACAAACAAACAAAAAAAAAAAAAAAAAAAACACGCTCAAAATCAGCCGAACGCAGAAAGTTATCAACTTTCAACTGCATAAATTAAGCACCGGCTTTGACTTAGTTCCAGGAAATGTAATGGCAAAACAGATTCAAAACTTTGGGTTTGCCGCCCATCATAGGTTGGGGTCCAGACCTCTGCCCGCACACCGCTGAATCGCCAGCTTGACCTGCCAGCTGGTCATTAGGACGCATGTTTCGGCCTTTATTGACTTTCGATCAGTTTCCGAAAATAAGAGCCGCACGAATCCTTCCTGGCATAAATGACAAATTTCATTTTCACTACTCCTTAAGGACAGTGTCAGGTTGGCAAATGTACTTAGGGCTGTCTCTCTTTATCACCTTTCTTTCAATCTTTTAAATTTTTACAATTTTTTTTTTAAATCCCCCTGGCTTTTCTTTATCGATTAGTGGAGTCCCCCCCCCCCCTTTTTTTTTTTAGTGTCACGTCACACCTAAAAAATCAAAACATACATAAATTGTCATAACTAAACTAAGTTTTTAAAAAAATTCTTTAACATTTTATAATGGATTGAGATGTAGTATTATTAGAAAACTGTGACGCGAAACAACGAAGTCATCCCCGCGGCGAATGTAAAATCACCACAACAGTTATTTTTTATTTTTTTTTTTGCGCGAAAGGTGAGTCGCGACTGAGATTCACGTTAGCTATTAATACCTGAGGCGATTTCAAGACAGACAAGATGGCTGCCGTGTGAGACATCACAGTGGGGTCTCTCCACATGTTCTTGGTTTTGGATTGTTTCTCTTAGGTTTTGTGCGACGGGTGGTTCGATAAGTTTGTGTCTGGAGGTCTCCTGGGCGTTTGATTCTGATTTGTTTCGAAAATAGCTAGGAATTGGTGGACCTATTCTGTGTTTTTCTGTTCTATATCTTGATCAATATATATGAAGGGCAGTCAACGCAATTAACAAATACTTCCGGGTCACGAGTCGCTTGATATGCAGCAGTGAAATATCTCCACTTTTTTTTCTCTCCTTTTTGACTTTTTGGAAGGTTTCTCTCAAATTTTTATTCCTGCATGGTGGGATATTGTCTTTTGGCTGAACATTTCCCTCATAACAATCAACCGTGTTGAAGCTCTGAGGTGGCAGTGTGTAATTTCTTAACAAAACTATGTAGAACGCGGTGTGGCATTCACTTAAGTTGTTTTGACGGTCTGGAAAATTAAACTTGAAAGAATTGCCCCTCCTTCACGACTCATCGATTAGACTGTGTCAGCTGTGTACCCCTAACAGATATCTCTTTGGTAGTGAAATTCTTACACGATGTGGAACATTTTGTTTAACAAAAAAGAAAAGTGCAAGAGTTTTTCGTGGGGGAAGAAGGAAGATGGGATCTCGACACTCAGCTCCCACAAAGATAGTGCATCAAAAGACTGGTGATGTCACCATTGGACTCATTAATGTGCCGTCATCTGTCTCTCTGTGTGCATCAAAAGACTGGTGATGTCACCATTGGACTCATTAATGTGCCGTCATCTGTCTCTCTGTGTGCATCAAAGGACTGGCGATGTCACCATTGTACTCATTAATGTGCCGTCATCTGTCTCTCTGTGTGCATCAAAGGACTGGTGATGTCACCATTTGACTCATTAATGTGCCGTCATCTGTCTCTCTGTGTGCATCAAAGGACTGGCGATGTCACCATTGGACTCATTAATGTGCCGTCATCTGTCTCTCTGTGTGCATCAAAAGACTGGTGATGTGACCATTGGGCTCATTAATGTGCCGTCATCTGTCTCTCTGCGTGCATCAAAAGACTGGTGATGTCACCATTGGGCTCATTAATGTGCCGTCATCTGTCTCTATGTGTGCATCAAAAGACTGGTGATGTCACCATTATACTCATTAATGTGCCGTCATCTGTCTCTCTGTGTGCATCAAAAGACTGGTGATGTCACCATTGGACTCATTAATGTGCCGTCATCTGTCTCTCTGTGTGCATCAAAAGACTGGTGATGTCACCATTGCACTCATTAATGTGCCGTCATCTGTCTCTCTGTGTGCATCAAAAGACTGGTGATGTCACCATTGGACTCATTAATGTGCCGTCATCTGTCTCTCTGTGTGCATCAAAAGACTGGTGATGTCACCATTGGACTCATTAATGTGCCGTCATCTGTCTCTCTATGTTCAGAGTTCACGTGCGCCTAACTGGCAGCATTGAGACCTCTCGAACATTTTCGCACATCGGAGCGCCGTGAGCATGCTATCATATCATGGAAATGAGGGCTATATGAGTACTCAAATCAATCAATCAATCAAATTAATGTTTTTAAAATTAATTGATTATATATTTAATTTTTTTAAAATTAGAAAGTTTTCGATATTTTTTTAAAGTGTGACGTCACAAACTTTTGAATACCCCTTCCCCTGTCACAAAGTGTCAAATATTTTGAACACACCCCCCCCCCCTCTTTTTTTCTTGAGCGTGACATAATTTGCGAACGACCCCCCCTTATAGTCTTCATAAAGATTTGTATCGATATTAGGAAAAGTTTCATTCTAGTGTTTCAAACATTGGTCATTTTTCTCTCCTTCTATAATTCTACCAATACGCAGCCCACTGACAAATTTATATATATATATATATATACAATGTCTTTTGGATGATTCGTGAGCTCGCTACTTGTATTCCCTCCAGCGTTTCGTCTGCTCAACTTGATGAAAGATTCAAAATAGTTTGTTTCTTCATTTTCTTTTTTTTTAAATACGACTTCAGAATGTCCCGCGGCTCTCAACAGAAATTACTCATTCATCCAAGCATTGACTATTTTTTTAAGGTAAGACATTCCCCCCCCCCCCCCCTTTCTCCCAACCACTCACTTCGTACACTTGAAACTGACGTTTATAATAATAAGAGAAGACTTAGTGATGGAGTATGATCTCCTTTTGTCGGAGTCGAGGTTGTAGAAAAGCTCGACATAACGTCTGCTTCAAACAAAGTATGGAGGTCGCAGTCAGTTGTAAAATTCTCAAAGGTCAATAAACAAAGCCGACCACTGGCTTCAGTCGAGTGGACAACGTTTAAAATGCGCAACAAACGAAACAAATATGCTTTTCATCGCGTTTTCTGAGACAAACTATAAACTTTGCTGGACTGCGATAAAGCTTTTAAGTAGATGAATGAAAAAATGAACAGTCGGTGTAAATAAAACAATGTATGTTAGCCTTAACCCAATCCACCTCCCAAGGGGGAAAATCAAGTGCCCCCACCCCCTACTCCCTGGAGAAGAATGACGTGGTGGTTGGCATTGAAACATGCAATATGTCACATGGAGAGCCTGAGTATGTCATTTTATTATGATTACACCATTTACAAAAACAAATGTTTCATTAGATACTTTCATCAGTAAGTAACAAAATGTACATCATTTATGGATATCCTACCTCATCATCATCATCATCATCATGTCACTTAGTCCTTGGACCTTTTGGGCGCCACAGATGACATGAAAACGATCCTTCTCCGTTCCTCTCGGTCTTCTGCACTACGCACAGCATCGCCTAGTTTTAGTACCGTCCACTCTTTGATGTTATCTTCCCATCTTTTTCTCTGTCTTCCTCTACTTCTCCCTCCTCTCTTTGTGCCCTGCATGGTTTCTTTGGCGAACCCTTGTTTTCTTGTCACGTGGCCATACCCTTCCAGTTTGCGCTTCTTTTTTTTTATTACAGTCACCAGGAGGTCTTCATACTGCCCTATTGCTTGACGAATCCTTTCTTTCACTTGTTGGTTTGAGGTATGGTCTCTACACCAGATTACTAGAATGTATCTGAAACTTCTCATCTCCAGATCCTACCTATAATATGGAATAATGAAACATAAGAGAGAGAAGGACTGCATGTCCCAAACGGAAACAAAGACTTGTGTTATGTTGTGGTTTGTGTTGTTATCAGAGGCTATCAAAGTTGTGTTGGTGAATACAACTGCATCCCAGCCGTGATCAAAGTGGGGAACAAAGACTTGTGTTATGTTGTGGTCTGTGTTGTTATCAGAGGCTATCAAAGTTGTGTTGGTGAATACAACTGCATCCTAGCCGTGATCAAAGTGGGGAACAAAGACTTGTGTTATGTTGTGGTTTGTGTTGTTATCAGAGGCTATCAAAGTTGTGTTGGTGAATACAACTGCATCCTAGCCGTGATCAAAGTGGGGAACAAGTCTCTTCGACCGGTCACAAGAACGACAGTCTCATGTTTTTTGTTTTTTTTAAATACAAAATTAATTTTTTTAAATTGCTCGAAGAGACAATCTTTAATTTAAGGACACTGTAACATCCAATCAAATTCAAAAATAACTCCCCCCCTTTTTTTTCTTCAGTTACCGTTCTTGCTTCAAGATGACTTGATTTCTGAATTGAATTTCGCAGTCAAGCCCGAAAGACGATTTCATAGAAAATTAATTGGTTCTCGCGGAGTTTCCGTTCTAAAAACCAGCCCTAAAAAAATATATCAGATGACGAGGTAACAAGGTCCGTAATTACCGCGTAGAGGCCAGGCGTACATTGGACTACGGTCTGTGCGCTTCAGCCGGACACGACTTTGATCACAGATATCTGTTCCTGTTTGTAGTTGTTGTTTTAATCTCGCCATCGAAACCTTGTGTCGGGAGAGTGCAGTCGGCTGATGTTTATCTCCAACCAGGTCCGCTGTCTACTGTCTTCGGGGATTTTGTATTTTAATTATTTTTTTTAGTGTGTGTGGGGGGGGGGGGGGAGAGTATTCATCCTTTCACCCGGACATTTTACCTTAAATTGCGAATGATACCAGCACATTTTGGACACCGCAATTTCCTTGCAGTGAGCGACACGGACGTTACCCTTGCAGGTGGGTCACAAATAGCGTTTCGAAATTTATTGTGAAAACCATCTTAATAATGTTTTTTATGTTGGTCACTCGTAGGCCTTGGCACAACTGAGTTATCCCCAAGCTGCCGTTTGGTTACTTTAAATTTACCTGCTACCTTCCACCCCCCCCCCCCCAAACGCCTTGTCGTGATAGTGTAGCAAGATGTGTGTGATGCAGTCGCACTATGTCTAACTCAGACTGTTGACCATGCGGCTGACCTGTCCATTGCAATTCCGTCCTAGCATTCTAAACCTATTCTATATTGTCATTTTGATTGATTTGCCATGTAACGAGCAGATACGGCTTTTTAAAGTAAATTATCTTGGGTAAGAGCTATTTTAAAGATCGAAGTGGCTATAGGTACCCCGGTACCAGAATTGAGAGTTTGGGATTTAAAAAAACGATTTAAAATATTATTGTTGGGTTTGTAGCACAAAATGAGAAGATAATTGAATGTTGGAAATGTTCATTCTTCAGTTTTACTAAAATAAAGTACCACAAATGACATCCAAATAGCATTGAGCTTAATGGTGCCCGGGTGCGAATGGCGGCGCTGCGTGTCCGGGTCCATTTTGATTAATGCTATTCGGATGTCAGTGCGTTAACGTCAGACGGCTCAGTGCAGATACGGGAGCCATGGAAATTAAATAAAAATGACCCTCCTCTTAAAGTCCATTGTGTTTTTAAATTTTTGTGTTTAGATAATCTAATAAATAGATAAGGAGCCAGCCGAACTCCGAGAAATGCGATGAGTTAAAATATATATATATAAATTGTCTGTGACGTCACAGACTTCACATCAGTGGTTCTCAACCTTCTTAATGCCGCGACCCTTTAATACGGTTCCTTGTGTTGTGGCGACCCCCAACCACAAAATTATTTTTTATTTGTACTTCATACTTGTATAGTATATGTGTTTTCGATAGTCTTATGCGACCCATGGGAAAGGGTCGTTCGAACCCCAAAGGGGTCGCGACCAACAGGTTGAGAACCGCTGCTCTACTTCCCAATTGTAAAAGATTTATAGAGAAATGTTGAAAATGATTTTTAACACAACAACCAAAACAAAAAAGAAAGTTCAATTCAGTGCAGAATTTTTAAATATTTGTTTCTAAATTTAAATTTAAACGAGGTACAAGACGAGGAGTGAGATGAGACCAAGGACAATGACCTCGCTGTCGAGGTCAAATGAATGCTAAAAGGGTCGTCATTCTCTCCCAGGCCAGATCTCGTCAACAGAAACAGCGCAGTGAAATGATGGTCGTGTCAGAGCCAAGATAGGAAGCTGCACATCCTAAGCGTAAATGGTTTGACGTTTAGCTCATGAAGGTAACCATTCCCGATGGAGGGGTTCTCAAATGAACGCTTGCATCACAAAGCCCTCTCCATAAAAGGTTACGGGTAGACTAATTTGTTTATTTTTAAAACAAAAGATGTCAAAGTTGCAGATTATTGATCAGTTAAGGCAGCGGTTCTCAACCTTTCAAATGCCGCTACCCTTTCATAGAGTTATTCATGTTGTGGCGAGCCCCCAACCACAAAGTTATGTTCGGTGCTACTTTACAACTGTAGAGTGTATGTGTTTTCAGATGGTCTTAGGCGACCCATGTGAAAGGGTCGGGCGACCCCCAAAAGGGTCGCGACCCACAAGTTGAGAACCGCTGAGTTAAGGCAAGACGTACACATCATCGGGGAAAATCGTGAAAATGGATAAAACGTCGCAAAACACAACAGATTAGAGCCCTAGGGTCACTAGACTTTCATATTACATCTTACATCTTCATATTACCTCTTTATCTGACAACTTCATCTCACGTCTTCATCTTACATCTTCATCTCTTCATCTTCATCTTACATCTCAATTTTACATTTTCATCTTACATCTTCATATCTTCATCTTACATCTCAATTTCACATTTTCATCTTACATCTTCGTCTCATATCTTCTTCTAAAATCTTCATCATACATCAACATCCTACATCTCCATCCAAATCTTTATCTTACATCTTCATCTTAAAGCTTCATCGAATATCTTCATCTCATATCCCCATCTTACATCTTCATCTTAAAGCTTCATCGAATATCTTCATCTCATATACCCATCTTACATCTTCATCTTAAAGCTTCATCGAATATCTTCATCTCATATCCCCATCTTACATCTTCATCTTAAAGCTTCATCGAATATCTTCATCTCATATCCCCATCTTACATCTTCATCTTAAAGCTTCATCGAATATCTTCATCTCATATCCCCATCTTACATCTTCATCTTAAAGCTTCAAATAATATCTTCATCTCATATCTTCATCTCATATCCCCATCTTACATCTTCATCTTAAAGCTTCATCGAATATCTTCATCGAATATCCCCATCTTACATCTTCATCTTAAAGCTTCATCGAATATCTTCATCTCATATCCCCATCTTACATCTTCATCTTAAAGCTTCAAATAATATCTTCATCTCATATCCCCATCTTACATCTTCATCTTAAAGCTTCATCGAATATCTTCATCGAATATCCCCATCTTACATCTTCATCAACGGGTATTTTGCGTAGATTTTAAAACTACATTTTGGGGGTGAATGGGGGGGGGGGGGAGTTGGTTAATTTTTCAGGGCAAACCAAATTCCCCAACTGTAAATGTCCCTTCACCACATGTGCCGGCCAACGATAGAATTTCCCACACTCAGGGAGAGACTCCAGCCATCAGAAAAATGGGATTGATATGTGGGCCAAGTTTCAATAGTAATTTCTCTTCCATAGACACGAATGGAGAGAGTCTTCAGCCATCGGAACAGATTGATAGGTGGGTCGGTTGACTTGATTTCGTACTTTTCCTTGATTGTGCCACAAATCTCCTAATCTGATGGAAGGCGGGTGGGACTGTCTCGATGGTGGCGAACAAGTTTCAAGGTCAAACATAAGGGGGCCTGATTAGTTAGCGAGCGGTACTCGGGTTGGAGAAGACTTAATGAGCTCAGGGTCATTGGTATTAGATTAGACGTAAAAGTTTTATAAGTACTACTCCTTGATGCCCTGTCCCCCAGCTTACTGCAGTAAGCGAACCACCGCTCCCCTCTTCTGATTAAATGATTACATTCCTATCATCCAATGTCTGAATCCGACGAGCGATCCACGATTTAAATCCACTACGAACACACGCCACCTCAAGTTTGAGTTGCAGCTGAGTGAGGTGCCAGCACATCATTACAAGCATACGTGATATTAAATTAAAGAGCAGGACGGGTCTACTGCAGAAACAACCAGAACAGCCTCAGCCGCACGCATGCATACGCCGCCAAAGAAGTCACAGTTCTGTTGCGATAGCAAAGAACAACAGAATAGAAATACAGATACTAGAAATACGTCTGGTGCAAAACTATTATAAAACAAGCTGGACTTAAGGAGCCAAGACTCCATCTTACTCCTAAGGCCTATCCAAGATCTTACGCCTAAGGCCTATCCATGATCGCATGCCTAAGTTATATCCACTGTCTATCACCTTAGGCCTGATATTATGACTAAAGCCTATCAACCAACTTACGCCCAAGGCCTATCCACCATCTTTCATCTTAGCTGTCTAACATCTTACGCCTAAGGTCTACCCACAATCTTACGCCTAAGGTAAGCCACCATTTTAGCAGAAAGCCTATCCCCCATCTTTCACCTTAGTTCAATCCACCATCTTACGCCCAAGGCAATCCACCATCTTACGCCCAAGGCAATCCACCATGTTACGCCTAAGGCATACCCACCACCCATCGTCCAAGACTTAGCCCCTGTGGGTTGAAGAAAGAAATGAAATATACTCAGCATCGCTGGCTCGTTCCTGAATAAAATGAGAACCATTTCTTTTTAAACCTGACAATATCCCTCATCTGGAGTCAATTGGACAGCATGTCCGGTCAGATGACACGGAGTTATGCATCAAGCACTGGGGAGCTGTCTTGAACTGCACGGAGCGACGGACTTCCTGGCGACCACCGGTCGAAAAACATAATACTGCAATCAAACTCTCCAACGAGGAAAGGCAAATGAAAAAAAGAAAGAGATTATGTTCCTCGTTGACGTCACGTGGGTGCGCACTATTTATAGCACAATCTAGAGCTCCGAATAGCGTCCAGAATCCTTTTCGTCAACTCAAGAGATGTTGAAAACCCAGGATTAAATATTCAGAAAATTTTTAAATAAACAAGGTCAGACGGTTGAAGCTAAATATTTGTAACAATTTGTGTGTCGTAAATTGAATGCATGGATTATATTGTCAAGTTCACACGATCAAATTTTTGTCAAATTTCTTTTTGAACGCACCATGTTGTAACACAAAATATAGCGTTCACAAAGTAATTTGACGAAAATTTTACATAAATGTGACGAAACTTTGACGAAAATTGGGCGGGAATTTTGTTCAACTGTACAATTGAAATTCTCAATTAAAACATGTTTGTTTCATCTCTGTTTGTTTGTTTTTTTTGTTTTTTTTTCAAAATAACACAGCTATGCTCTCGGATCTAGTACCTTTTTTTTTTTTCAAACGTTCTCTGAATATAAGAATCTAATTATTCCCTTTTACTTCCATTTAAAGTGCATGCCATTAAAGATTTTTCTTTTTTTTAAAGTCATTAAAAAGATCCTGAATCACTTTCCCGTAGATGTGAAATGAACTATAAAAAATATATTTATTGATGAGTGCGTTTCTTAGGATCTCCCCCCTCCCCCCCTCCCCCCCCCCCCACGCACACACTCTTTTTTTTTTTTTTTTTTAGGCTGGAATATTTTCCCCTGGTTCCAAGGACAACGATTGATATCGGAGAAAAATTCCCTTTGCTCTGGGCCATGGCGTTTGAATTTCAAGGGTGGTGTTTTTTTTTGGTTCGTTTTAAGTCCTACAGATCAAGTCCACATTTATGGCTGGAGGTGGTCACTCTAAAGAGTGATAATTGAAAAGAGAAAAACAACAGACAGGCGAAAATAATCGAAAAGTTAATTTAAGACAACTGTACTTCGAAGATAAATGTATAAAGAGAAATTTGTTTTTGCACCATTGTGACAGTCTTAGATCGGAAAAGAGGGGGGAGGGCATGGTGTGAAGTGTATGAATACCCCCGAGGCCAGTCCCAATGCCCTCCCCCTCACCCCCTTTGATTTTCGTTAAACGTATTATTTTTTTTCGACTCTACACGGAATAGGGCAGTAACTCTTCTCATTAAGTCCGTTAACTCAGCACCATTACACACGACAACGTCACAGCAACTAGTTTTTCGGGGGGGGGGGGGGGGATGCTCTTGGAAGACAACCCACCCAGTGTGGGCCGCCTTTGTCTTTTCTTTTGTCACTGTCGTCGTTAACGCCAGAAGTTTTTTGTTTGTTTTCGCCTCCTACGTAAACTGCATCTTTGTTAGTTTTATCTTTTAGAATACTGACCTAAAACAAGGCTTTACACAATCTCTCCTGATTCGGGGCTACCGGGGTCAAACCTGGGACCGACTGACCAAGTGCAACAGATTAATTTTCTTGAGCAAACGTGGCCCAGGTCGGAAAAGTGCATCACGTTCATTTCAAGCTTATGGCGTTATTGTAATTATATATACAAACTTCACACTTTCCGATTCTTTTACAGTGCTTCCAAACTCAAATTGTTTAAGATTTTATTTTTTAAAATTTAATTTCATTATGTAGTTTAATTTTTTCTCCCATAAAATTGTCTGCAATTGTTTTCCCCTTTAACTTTTGATTTAAGAGCGCTTTTCTCACAATATCTTTTCCTATTTTAACTCTTCTCCTTTTTTTTGGATTGAATTTTTTGTTTGGCCTTTACGTCTAGTCTTATTTTAATTTGTCTACGTACTTTACAATTCCCTCATCTCATTGGGTACTCTTTAGTTACGCCAACTGTTCGGGCCTCAATCCTGAGGGGGTCCGCCCTGCCGGGGTGGGGGGCGTAGGAATGGGTTTAGAGATTATTTTATGTATATTTAGGGGCCGTATTTTCGGCGTTGCGCAAATCCTTTTTGTGGTCGAAAAGCGAACGCAAAAAAAAAAGTATTAGCCCGCCGCGGATGGAACTTACTCTAGGTATGCCACTCAAAGTCATTTATAATGGCGGAAATCTATTATTGACACATTCGGCCGAACGGTCTGGCCAATCTCATTAAGATGTAAATAAAACAACCTGGTATTAGATTTGGCCACACTCTCAACAGCTGTTCAGTACTTCTAATTTAATGTGAGCCAGCCTAGAAGGTCTTAACCTAGCCGAAAACGTGTTAACAGCGTTATCTTACGAAAGGTCTTAAAAACACATTGTTCTTGATATGTAAGTGTGTATGTATGTATGTATGTATGTATGTATGTATGTATGTATGTATATATGATGTATGTATGTATGTATGTATATATATATATATATACTTATTTATTTATTTATTTATTTATTTATATATATATATATATATATATGTTTGTGTGTGTGTTTGTGTGTGTGTGGAAATACATTGCTAGAAGCCATGTTTTACGAAGACATTGTCTAAAAATAGCAGCATTGCGTAATTCGACGTGAAGTTTCCCGGCCGGTGAAAACGACCGACTCCATTCCGTTCCGCCTGGTTTCTTTCAAAACTAAAATCTTCTCTTTCCTCTCAATCTAAAGGACCCATCTAAATTTTACCTGCTCTTCTCTCCTTATCTTTGACTGCTCTTCGTGGTCTCCTTTCGACACCTTTTATAAAGCAATCCTCTTTTTTCTTTCGTATTCAATCATAGTTACATAATGTTTTTTTGGTTTTTGTTGTTTTTCCTTCTTTAAGACGACAACACAAATTTAAGAACTGTTCTTCGAACTTCGGTTTGCTAACATACCATCAAATCATATTGTAGGACATGTTCTGAATATGATCATGCTAGGCAGGAGGAAGAACACTGTGGGTAAGGCTGATTTTGACAAAACACAGTGTTGACATAAGTAGGATTGTTGTCGCAAAGAAAAAAACAATGTACACGTGAGAGTGATTTTTTTATTTTGTACAAACAGTGTACACATGTTGTGGCGACCCCCAACCACAAAATCATTTTCGTTGCTACTTCATAAATATAGAGTATATATGTTTTCCGATGGGCTTTGGCGACCCATGGGAAAGGTTGTGCGACCCCCCCCCCCCCCAAAGGGGTCGCGACCCACAGGTTGAGAACCGCTGCACTATATGAAGCCAATTATCTGAAATGCGCGTCTATTCGATACCAAGATTGAAATGAACCCGTTTGGATTGTTTCCCTTCTCGAGTAGACAGCCACTTAAAGAGGATCAACAACTTTCCGTAAACCGTATCATGGACTTTTTAAAGACACAATCTTTATATTATTGTTTTAAAATCCATGACATTTTACGATCCTTAAAGTCTGACATAACGGGGCTATTTAAAATTCAACCTCTAAGCCGGTTAGAGAATTGCAATAATTTTTTATTATTATTGTTATTTTGATGGGTTTTTTTGTCTTGTTTTTTTATCTCTTTTTAATAAACTGATACCGTATGTTACGGACTATAAGAGGCACTTTTTTCTTCGGAAAAATTTGCCCCCAAATTACAGGTGCGTCTTAAACTCGAAATTAATATAAAATAGGTAAAAGAAAAATTTTAAATTGCTTAAAAATTAACTTGCGTCTTATAGTTCGTAGCGTCTTGTAGTCCGTAAAATACGGTACTAGTTTTATTTTACCACTGGCGGCCATGTTAGAAAATTCTACCCTTTCAAATGAAACAAAAGGAAGTCGGAATTTTCTTTTACGCTAATCCAACAGTTATACAACAGTTATCCAACAGTTATCCAACAGTTATCAAACAGTTATCATTCAACAGTTATTCAACAGTTATCCAACAGTTGTTATCCAACAGTTATCCAACAGTTATCCAACAGTTATCCAACAATTATCCAACAATTATCCAACAGTTAATCCGGTTTCAGGATGTGATCTTAGGTATCTGGCATGAAGAGGGTGGGATGTTATCTGTGATCTTATGTATCTGTGAGGAAGAGGATGTGATCTGAGGTATTTGTAGTGAACAGGGTGTAATTAGATCTTAGATGACTGTGGGGGAAAGGGTGTAACACGTATCTGTTGTGTAGAGAGTTGGATGTGATCCTAGGTATCTGTGTTGAAGAGGGTATAATTAGATCTTAGGTATTTATTATCTCATACATTCTTATTATTTACAGATGTAACAACACCGATCTCCATAAACCGTTTCAGATAAATCTTCAACTGAAAGGTCATCACTAATCAATTCTACGTGGATCTGTTCGATTGTTTCATCACCTACACTGGCTAGTCTCTTTACACTAAGCATGTTATCGCAGTATGAGCTTTGAAAAAGGTCTAACCATTGAACTCCCATTACAATAAAACAGCGGTTCTCGATCTGTGGGTCGCGACCCCTTTGGGGTTCGAATGACCCTTTACCGGGGGTCGCCTAAGACCACCCGAAAACACATATACATATATGAAGTACCAACGAAAATAATTTTGTGGTTGGGGGTTGCCACAATATGAGGAACTGTATGAAAGGGTCGCGGCATTAGGAAGATTGAGAACCACTGCGATAGAAGATTGACACTATACGGATTTCATTTCTATATAAACACATTCTCACGACAACAGTACAATCTATCATAATAATATAATGGTTGCATTAAAGCCTGGTAGCATTAAGGCCTGGTAGCATTAAGGCCTGGTAGCATTAATGCCTGGTAGCATTAAGGCCTGGTAGCATTGATGACTGGTAGCATTATTTACAGTAGAGAGTCAACATAAACCAAAACTCTTATTATAACTTTTTTTTTCGTTTTTTCTTAATTATTTAAAAAATATATTTTCAGAAATGGGGCACACGAGAATTTCCCCCGTGCCTTTAGCCTCGTGCGGACACCCGCACATCCGGGGGGTTTCGTTGACAGCCATCTCATTAAGTCACACGATTAATGATTGTGTTGAAGGTCGATATAAGGTGCAGCGTCTCTACTTAAAGTTATGCACCGTGGTGAGTATGGTACAGTGGCGTAGCGAGGGGGGAGCAAGGGGGGCATCATGCCCCGGGCGCTACTCACAAATGGGCGCCAAATGGTATATTTTACATATAATATTGTATGGTTTTTGAATAGGGGGGGGGACGCTAAAAAGGTAGTGTGCCCCGGGCGCGAGTTAAGCTCGCTACGCCACTGGTATGGTATGTAATGGTACGTAATGGTATGTAATGACATGTAATTATATGTAATGATATGTAACTATGTAATGGTTATCTAATGGTATGCAAAGGTATATAATGGTTGAAATGGTATGTTATGGTATCTAATAGTATGTAATGGTTGGTAATGGTATGTAACGTATGTAATAGTATTTAATGGTATGTATTGATATGTGCTGGTTTGTAATGGTTTTCAAAGTTGTGTAATGTCCTCTTATTAACAGCTTCGGTCTGAATTGTATTTTGATGAAGTGAGTACAAACTGGGAACTCGATTAAGGGGGAAGACTTGAGTGAATGAAATAAAGTTTTGAATGATTGAAGGGGCCGGCTTGAGTGAATGAAATAAAGTTTTGAATGATTGAAGGGGCCGGCTTGAGTGAATGAAATAAAGTTTTGAATGATTGAAGGGGCCGGCTTGAGTGAATGAAATAAAGTTTTGAATGATTGAAGGGGCCGGCTTGAGTGAATGAAATAAAGTTTTGAATGATTGAAGGGGCCGGCTTGAGTGAATGAAATAAAGTTTTGAATGGGCCGGCTTGAGTGAATGAAATAACGTTTTGAATGATTGAAGGGGCCGGCTTGAGTGAATGAAATAAAGTTTTGAATGGGCCGGCTTGAGTGAATGAAATAAAGTTTTGAATGATTGAAGGGGCCGGCTTGAGTGAATGAAATAAAGTTTTGAATGATTGAAGGGGCCGGCTTGAGTGAATGAAATAAAGTTTTGAATGGGCCGGCTTGAGTGAATGAAATAAAGTTTTGAATGATTGAAGGGGCCGGCTTGAGTGAATGAAATAAAGTTTTGAATGATTGAAGTGGCCGGCTTGAGTGAATGAAATAAAGTTTTGAATGAATGAAGGGGCCGGCTTGAGTGAATGAAATAAAGTTTTGAATGGGCCGGCTTGAGTGAATGAAATAAAGTTTTGAATGATTGAAGGGGCCGGCTTGAGTGAATGAAATAAAGTTTTGAATGATTGAAGTGGCCGGCTTGAGTGAATGAAATAAAGTTTTGAATGGGCTGGCTTGAGTGAATGAAATAAAGTTTTGAATGATTGAAAGGGCCGGCTTGAGTGAATGAAATAAAGTTTTGAATGATTGAAGGGGCCGACCTACACGCCGACTATCTCACCGAGCTATAATATATTTATTAACAATCACTATGGCTTAGTTCCAGAAGAATCTTCAGTTTTTTTTTTTAATGTTCGAATCAGTGATGACTTTGAAGTCGAAATCTTGCGCAGCTACAGTCATAGTCCAATACAGGACCGGGAGGGGGTGAGGTGTGGAGGAGAGCTCTCCAGCCTTTTTTTTTTTTTTTTGCTCCTGTGCTTCCACTCGTCGTCGTGTCAATCGCTCAGATGACATTCTGGATTAAGGTTCACCAAAAGTCCTTATCTGATACAAACAAATTCCAATAGAACTTCTTCTAGGCGAGTTCAGGCCAATTAGCCTAGTTTTGCTAGACTTTTCTGGGGAGTTTTATCGGTTATATTAATAGAGAGAGAGAGAGAGTGTGGGGGGGAAAAAAGAGAGAGCGGGCTGTACAGATGCCTGGACTAAGTGGTTCATTACCCATACCTGAAGCATTTACTCAATGTGCACCAAGGAGAACACAGTTAATGTTTTCCAAAGATGAGAGGTGGGGGGGGGGGGATTGGAGGTGCTGTTGATCATATGACGGGAGACATGCTACTGGACATTGAGCTGATCAAAGACACGTGACAAAATTTGAAAGTCATTCACCAGGAAATCCCCCCCCCCCCCCCCCCGGGGTCTCCAAGCCTCTTTCAATTGTTTCGACTTTTCTATTTCAACTTTCATTACACAACACGTTCTGTACTAGACAACTGAGACTAGAGTCTGGCGAAGATCTATTCATCAACACATTAGACAACTGAGACGAGAGTCTGGCGAAGACCTATTCATCAACACATTAGACAACTGAGACGAGAGTCTGAAGAAGACCTTGCACCAACACCTTAGACAACTGAGACTAGAGTCTGACGAAGACCTTTTCACCAACACCTTAGACAACTGAGACTAGAGTCTGACGAAGACCTTTTCACCAACACCTTTGACAACTGAGACGAGAGTCTGGCGAAAACCTTTTCACCAGCACCCAACAGACAGGCGTATGTCTTATCATCGAAATGTGTGATCTTTTATTTGTTTCATCCTGAGATGATCACTCAAATGTGACTTTCAGAGCTTCACCAGTGCACCTAAGAGTTATTTAGCGAGACTATTTTGCAAGGATATGAATAACTTTTGTGCGTGTGTACGTACATTTTATTGAAAATTGGTTTTCTGAAGAAGAAAAAAAAATGTTGATATTTCTCGTTGCTATCTTTTTATTCACTGAAGAGAATTGCAATGGGCTAACCAAATTAAACTCTAATGGAAATAAAGAAAAAATTGATATATCAAACCATTAAATGAATTCGTATCCTTCTGTTATATGCACTGTCACTGGTTGTGAGAAATACGATTTTGAAGGTATGAAAAAATATTGGTATGAAAGAAATATTGGTATGAAAAAAATATTGGTATGAAAATATATTTATATGAAAAAATATTGGTATGAAAAAATATTGGTATGAAAAATGAAAAATATTGGAATGAAAAAAAATATTGGTATGAAAAATATTGGTACCGGTATGAAAAAATATTGGTATGAAAAAAAATATTGGTATGAAAAAAAATATTGTTATGAAAAAAATATTGGTATGAACAAATATCGGTATGAAAAAATATTGGTATGAAAAAATATTGGTATGAAAGAAAAGATTGATATGAAAAAAAAAAGATTGGTATGAAAAAATATTGGTATGAAAAAATATTGGTGTGAAATATTGTTATCCTCAATGAAATAGATATCTTTTTCACTACGTAGTTAGTTATCTTACGACAGTGGAAATAAATCAAAACTCTCACACAGTTCTTTTGTTCCTCACATTCTTGAAATTAATCTTAAAAGCCTGGGGGAAATTTTTCTTATTCAAAACCGTTGAAACAGTTCGATCACTGCGCCTGCTCACATCTGCCCAGTAAATGACGTCAGATTTCTCCACCAAAAAATGTGAATCCATGAAACATGCCGTTGAAAGCCACACATTCAGTTGGATGTCGCGGAAACCCTGGACTTCACTACGTAATGTCTGACGGTGGTTGAAATCTCAGAGCAGAGAGGTCACGATGTCTGTGTCACAAAGTATCCGGGGAGTTAGAGGGGTCTTCCGTCGCCGTTATCATTCGCTGGGTTTCAGCCCCTTGGGATATTTAGACCAAGGGTCCTCACATATTATTGAATAGCCTTCTGGAAAATTTCCCCAGTTAATGTCAAATATAGCGCAAAGATGAATGCCGCCCAGTGATGAATACCGCGCATTGATAAACGCCACGCAGGGATAAAACAGAACAGCGTAAAATGCCGCGCAAAAAAAGTAGGCCGTAGTTAAAGAGGATATGTGGTTAAAAAACACAACACTATAACAAAAGTATCACTTTAGGCATGTAAGGTTTACTACAAAACCTGATTAAGGCAGGCAGACGGACAGATTGACATACGTTTGAGTAGTGTGATGCAGGATCATTCGCCATTTATATCATGAATCCTGTTGTCTTCTGTTATTGTAGAATCTAAAACTAAAAATATCTGATGTTCTTCAAATACGATATTTGAAAAAAGTCACAAAGACGGGCTCCAGCCGGGCTTCCAACGAATATACTGAGCAGGTCAATTTGACATTTCATAATTATGTCCAGCGGCTATGCAAACATTTTGTGTGTGTGTTTGTGGGTACGTGTGTGTGTGGAAATCTATATTTAGTCCTAATTTGAGTTTAACTTTTTGTCAGCGCGGGGGCTGATTGACACGGGTCGAAAGGGGGAGAGCACTAACGCGGTCCATTTAGAGCCACACACACACACACGCACACGACAATGGTGCCACCACTCACGCGTTAGACAAGGGGGCAGGGAACTCTGGAAGAAAGCCTTTCGTCTCCTTGTACCACCAAATTGTAAAAGGTACGTGGTCCGGGTGTCTGTCTGGATGTAACGGTTGTAATGCGCTTCACTTTCACAGGCAGCGGCTTAAACAATTTTAAAAATGCTCCAATTCCGGTGTAAGATCAACTGCAAATGAAGGGGATGAGTGGGAGGGAGGGAAGGGGAATACAACGCTATTCGGGATGATTATTGCCATAGATGCACTTTCCTAGGATATATGTACTGTCACAGGTGTATTGTCATAGATGTGCGATAAGATGTAACGGGCAAATATGAATTGTCTTAGATGCACTTTCATAGGATAAATGTACTTTCATAGATGTACTGTCACGGGTGTACTGTCATAGATGTACTAGGATAAGATGTACGGGCAAAGATGAATTGTCATAGATGCACTTTCATAGGATATATGTACTTTCATAGATGTACTGTCACGGGTGTACTGTCATAGATGTACTAGGATAAGATGTACAGTCAAAGATGAATTGTCATAGATGCACTTTCATAGGATATATGTACTTTCATAGATGTACTGTCACGGTTGTACTGTCATAGATGTACTAGGATAAGATGTACGGGCAAAGATGAATTGTCATAGATGCACTTTCATAGGATATATGTACTTTCATAGATGTACTGTCACGGTTGTACTGTCATAGATGTACTAGGATAAGATGTACGGGCAAAGATGAATTGTCATAGATGCACTTTCATAGGATATATGTACTGTCATAGACGTACTGTCACGGTTGTACTGTCATAGATGTACTAGGATAAGATGTACGGGCAAAGATGAATTGTCATAGATGCACTTTCATAGGATATATGTACTTTCATAGATGTACTAGGATAAGATGTACAAGCAAAGATGAATTGTCATAGAATCAGTGACATCAATGCACTGTTGAGAGCGTACCGTCAGAGATGTACTTTCTACGACGTACTCTCATAGATGTACTGGTTTGGGTGTACAGTTGTGCACTTGCGTCCATGCAATAGGTATAGAAAGATACTGCGCCACAAAACCACGTGTGTTAGAAAGTATCATTAACAGTGCTTTATATCATTTTACAAAATTAATTTATTTATGTTGTTGCTGAAACCTTTTGTGTAATTATGTGTAACCCTTGCACAAGAAAGCATTAAAAAAGACTTATTTTCTTATTTTATGTGTATCAGGGGCGTAGCTAGGGTGTTGGGGGCCCCGGGACAAGATTCATTTTAAAGAGCCTCCCTTTCTTTTGTCAACTCTCAAACCCTTTACTTTCATAAATAAAATAATATCAAAGCTTATTTTGGCGCCCCTAACCCGTCTGGCGGCTAGGGACATCTTGCCCCCTCTGCCCCCAATTAGATACGCCTCTGATGTGAATGTTTTGTATGCTTTCAAAAGAGATTTTGAATTTGAAGAAATTTTATATTGATTTATCCTTCCCGCCCAGCCCCTGCCCTCACCCTCGATTTAACAAATACCATAATTTTTCTATTGTACACATCAATTCATATTCATAATGAATTTTCGACTGAAGCTCTTTCAATTGTTTTTTATTTGTTTTGGGTTTTTTTTCAAGACTTTTTCACGAGTAACTTGAAAATGCACTTTATTATATTGGCTCCTGTGTATCCTTGAAAGGATTGTTATCTGGGCATGGGCCCCGTTGTGTCCCTGTAAGAATTGTGATCTGGGCATGGGCCCCGTTGTGACCGTGTAAAGATTGTGATCTGTGCATTGTCCCCGTTGTGTCCCTGTAAGAATTGTGATCTGGGCATGGGCCCCGTTATGACCGTGTAAAGATTGTGATCTGTGCATTGTCCCCGTTGTGTCCCTGTAAGAATTGTGATCTGGGCATGGGCCCCGTCGTGTCCCTGTAGGGACTGTGATCTGGGCAAGGGGCCCGTTGTGTACCTGTAAGGACTGTGATGTGGGCGTGGGCCCCGTTGCGTCCCTGTAGGGACTGTGATCTGGGCATGAGCCACTGACTTTTGATTAACAGTTATCCCACATTTTCCTTTTGCTAATGCTTTCAGATTCGCCTCGCGTCATTTCACTGGATAAAACATTTCGTCATGTCAACTGAAGGTCCTAGCAGAGAGGACAATGACCAACATTTCTGACACAATTAATTATACATTTTTAATTGGACGTTGTGCAGCTACGTCGCAAAATTAAAAACGAGAGTTGCTGCTTTCTGGTTTGAGGTTACAGTCGGTGTCTTGTCATAGGTTACTGCAGATGTCTTGTCATAGCTTACTGTAGATGTCTAGTCATAGCTTACTGTAGATGTCTTGACATAGCTTACTGTAGATGTCTTGTCATAGTTTACTGTAGATGCCTTGTTAGAGGTTACTGTAGAAGTATTGTCAGTGGTTACTTAACTTGTCTCACCAAGGGTTACATTAGATGTCTTTTTGTGTGTTCATGTATATATGTATAGATATATATTTGTCAGGGATTAATGTAGATGTCTTGTCATAGGTTACTGCAGATATCTTGTCAAAGGTTACTGCAGATGTCTTGTCATAGGTTACTGCAGATATCTTGTCATAGGTTACTGCAGATATGTTGTCTTAGGTTAGTTTACTTTTCTTGCCAGTGTTTACAGTAGATGTCTTGTCAGGGTTTACAGTAGATGTCTTGTCAGGGTTTACAGTAGATGTCTTGTCAGGGTTTACAGTAGACGTCTTGTCACAGGTCCTGTATATATTTTATCAGGTGTCACTGTAGATATCCCATTCACGTTCATCATAATAAAAATTCGCTTAGACTAAGCATGTGATAGATACTTTCATTGATTTTACCAGCTGCCACTTTCTCATCGTTTTTCCCGTGTTTAGGATTATTTGATTGTAATTTATGATGTTCCTGACTGCTTCGACCCCAACGGAATAATTGAGCACTGCAACCTCGCCAAGTTGTTGATTTTTCTTGCCAGCATATCTTCTTTTATTTTTTTTTATTTTTTGTTTTTGTTGATAATCTACGTTGCTTGGGAAACGTGATGTGAGGATAATTGGATGAGAAGCGGCTAGAAGCTATGGATTATTGGGTTATTTTGTCAACACTTTATCGGAGCTGGGAAATGTTGTTACCCTGAATGAATCCTGCATATTTAGCTTGGGGCCAGTGAACAAAATAATATTTAACCGTTGCTCTGAGCCAGGGGACCTCAAACTTTTTAATCGTGTGGGGACGGCTCACTTTCTCTCGGGCATTCTTTGGGGAGCCGGGCTAGAGTTTGAAAAGAATGTGAATGGATTCTATGGCCCGCTTTACATTTGTTATTTGTAGTGCAGGGAAAAATTACAATGCTAAGTATGGAGAAACGTTTCAATAAAGATGAATTTTTTAAGTATTTCAATGAAATGCATGGGCGTGCTGTTGGCTAAATACATCGCCAGGAGATGTACTTGGCAAGGCAACAGAGATATTAGTAAGGCGGATAGGAAGGCCGTGTTAAGGACTCTAGGAGGGTCGCGTTAATGACCCTAGGCGAGCCGCGTATGGCCTCGTGGGTCGTAGTTTAGGGATCCGTGCTCTAACCTTTATTTAAAAAAAAAAAAGAATCGGTTCTCAACCTTTTTAGCACAATGCTCTGCTGTGGAGACACCCACCCCTCCCCTTACACACACACACACCAAACAAGGGTTATTCCCATCAAATGGGAAACGGGCATGTGAAAGATGAGTTTACAATTTATAAATGTTTGAAAGAAAATAAATTGTCAACATTTTTTACATTAAGTTAGCTGTTGACGTCTACCGCTGTGTTATTGTGCTTTATGCATCCTTAGTGTTGTCACACGGGTAGTGTTGTCACACGGTTAGTGTTGTCACACGGGTAGTGTTGACACATGGTAGTGTTGTCACAGGGTAGTGTTGTCACAGGGTATTGCTGTCATAGGATTGTTCTGTCACAGTGTAGTGCTGTCACAGTGTAGTGTTGTCACGGTGTAATGCTGTCACTGTGTAGTGCTGTCACAGGGTAGTTCTGTCACAGGGAGGTTCTGTCACATTGTAGTGATGTCACAGTGTAGTCATTTCACAGTGTAGTCCTGTCACAGTGTAGTGCTGTCACATTGTAGTGCTGTCACATTGTAGTGCTGTCACATTGTAGTGCTGTCACAGGGTAGTTCTGTCACAGTGTAGTGCTGTCACAGGAAGTTTCTGTCACAAGGTAGTGCTGTCACAGGGAGGTTCTGTCACAGTGTAGTGCTGTCACAGGGAGGTTCTGTCACAGGGTAGTGCTGTCACAGGGATGTTCTGTCACAGTGTAGTGCTGTCACAGGGATGTTTTGTCATAGTGTAGTGCTGTCTCAGGGAGGTTCTGTCACAGTGTAGTGCTGTCACAGGGAGGTTCTGTCACATTGTAGTGCTCTCACAGTGTAGTGACAATGAGAAACCAGATTGATCATTGTAATTAATATTTAACATTTTCATAGAAAAATTGATACAAATACGATACAAATACGATACAAATACGATACAAATACGATACAAATACGATACAAATACGATACAAATACGATAAAATGCACATTTTAACCAAACAAAAATTAAAAATTCTGAAGTTTTCAATCGAAACCTGGCATATTATAAAACTTCGAAATGAGGACGACTCACCAATTGAGAACCACCTCTGTACAAAAATATACGTGTATGAATAATTCAGTTCTAGTTATTAAAAAACGATTAAATGATTAAGTTGTAATTCATGGGCTTAAAACAATTTAAAAATCGCCATAGGATCTTCCTTGACAGTAAGATATAGTGTGAGTCGATCAAAGTCTAATTTATTTTTGTGATCGCTCTTGCCCCTCCCCCCTGCCCCCTTTTTTTCCCTTCTTCCAATCGTGTCTATTAGGGCGCACATCATATATTCTTAGAACTAGATAGTAGGCAAAGGTTTAAAATGCATTAAGGGAAAAAGTGGGGGGGGGGGGGGGGGAGAGAGATAGGAATTACAATTGCCCTAAAAAGCTGCAGGGGGGAATTTCAAAGTGGAAATAAAATTGTTCCCTCTAGGGGAATGTATTTCTGGTTCAAAAGTGCAAGCGCTGTGCTGTGTGGACAAAGGCGGAAGCTGAGCTGTTTTAAAATGTAAAGTGGGTTAGCGTCACGGGCATTATGTAAATCTGTTTGTCCAGCCGTACGGGCCCCGGTGGGGGGGGGGGGGACAGACGGAGCAGTAGCGTGTAGATGTGACGTGGCAGATTGGCTGAAAGCGGCATTTACAGATTTGGCTGGTCTGATGGTAAATTCAGACAGGAGTATAGCACTTTATGGAGTATAATTAAGTTGTGGGGTATAGTATAATTTAAGTATAGTAAAGCAGGGGTTACATAAATATATAAGAAATTAACATCAAACGTATAGTCCAATCTTAGAGTAAAAATAGTAATTACGTAAATATATTTGTGCTTAAGAGAAATATAGGGAATAATCAAATGTGGGATATTGTCAAATTGTGGGGTATTAGCAAATGTGACATATTATCAAATGTGGTGAGGGACGATGTTAGTAGTAGTGCTATGTTTGAAAATGATGTTTTGGAGAATTGACGTGATCGCTATGATCGGCAGTTAATTTAAGTGTTGAGATCCGCACGGTGTGACGCAGACATCTTTGGTGGAAGATGTTGGTGTTTCCGCTCATGACAGTCATATGCGGCCAACGCCTCACTGCCACACAGGAGCGTGCTGAGCAGGCATCCGTGATAGACGCTTAGTTCTGTGCTTTACGTTAGTTTGAGGTTAATCCACACCCGCTTATTCAATTTCGCCATAGTTGATGCTGCTCTTGCGATCCTGATTTTCACTTCAAGGAATAGTCAGCAAGATATCATGAAATATGCGGAAACTTCTAGTGAATAGCCACAAATATGTCATGAAGTAAGAGAAAGTTTACATGGAATACCCAACAAGATATTATGAAATAGGTAGAAACAAGGGAATAGCCAATATGGTATACAAACTTCTCATGAAAAGCCACTAGTGAATAGCAACAAAGGTATACAAACTTCTAGTCAATACCCACTTAGGTATACAAACTTCTCATGAAAAGCCACTAAGGTATACACACTTCTAGTGAATAGCAACAAAGGTATACAAACTTGTAGTCAATACCCACTTAGGTATACAAACTTCTAGTGAATAGCCACTCTAGTGAATAGACACTAAGGTATACAAACTTCTAGTGAATAGACACTAAGGTATACAAACTTCTAGTGAATAGACACTAAGGTATACAAACTTCTAGTGAATACGCACCAAGATATTGTGAAAGAAATAGAAACTTACAGGGAATATTTTTGTTGTGTTGTTTTTTTTTTTTTTCAGAACAAAATATATTTTTTTTCGGGGGTTAACAATCTTTTCTAATTAAAAGTAAACTTATTGGACCAGAAATTTATATGTGGCAAGCAGCTTAGAACTGATGAAATATTCTTGAGAGATCAAAATACAAGAAGTTCATTTTTTTTTTTTGAGAAACGCGTTTGTTGTTTGAAAATATATCAGATGATTTGAAAGTTTCATAACGACAAGTTTCTTTTTTTGTATTTTGGTGTCATGTGAATCAACAATGCGATTTCAACCTAATTAAATACTGGGGGGGGGGGAGGAGGAATAATAATTCTGTAAAAACTTAAACTGTGGATTAAGAAAAGCTTTGGATAAAAAAAGTTTTAAATAAAGGAACAGGATTTTTTTTTTACTCTTACTAACCCCAGACAAACCTGTATTTTGTTGTGACGTACAAGCGACATGAGCGCCCCCTCAATCAAAACGCATGCAACCGTTGCAGGCAGGTCGCCATCCAGGCCGCACTCGTACGTTTTATGTTCAGTAACTTTAGGGTCGGGGCGTCATTGGTTTTCTCAAAGCACTAGAGGAGGGTAGAAGAGTGGGGCGTGGGGGTGGGGGGTGGTGTTCCCTGGGCGGCGTATTTTCGTACCTATAGCGGGGCTCTTTGTGTCGGTCAACTTTCACAAGTTTTTTTTTAATCCCCGTGTCTCTGGAGGGGGGGGGGAAGGGAGGGGGGCTGGTGTCTAAACAGAATTCTTGACCGGTCCCGGACTGCACTTACCCTAACTACACCATCGGCTGTCGGGTTCTCCCGTACACACCAATTTTACAGCATTAAATTATTAGGGGTTCCTAGTGCTAATTTAAATGTCTACTTTTTAAGTGCACGCTATAAAATAAAAGGGCAGTGCAAAATAAGGCTATCTGCCGTATATTTCATTCGTTGATCTCTTCAAATGTCACAAAAATGGAGTATTATGAGCTAGCTTATAGCGAAAGTGCATCATCCAACGATATTTCTGTATATGTCTTCATTAGTTTTGACTATACCTGTGAATTTATTGGGGTTGGATTGGGAGGGACTTTTGCACAGCTTTACACTGAAGCCTTAACGGTATTTCTAAAGACAATCAGGGACTGGAACAAGCTTCCAAAAAGGAAAAGTTAGGCGACAACAGATGACACACTTGCGTCTATTGCCTCAGGCCTTCCAACCCCCGCTGAGTAGCCGTTTAAACCAGTGAAATGACCCCATCACCACCAGGCACAGAAACATTGCAAATCCCAACTGCATGCATAGGAGCCAGAATGATCAATAAATTGATCGTGGGCCCTTAATATGTAGAAGAAGAAACTTTAGAAATGTTGCATCCATTGAGATCTTGACTTGGGCTCTGGGACAAGGTTACCCCCCCCCCCCCTTAAATCGATTTGCATACCACCAAACGTTTATAATAAATATCCCCACATCTCCACAAATTGAGTTGGAAAAGGAGAAGAATGAATTGTCTCTCCAATGGTGTGTGTAAAAGAGGGGGGGGGGGGGAATTGTGTGTGTGTGAAGGGATTGTGTGTGTGTCTCATCTGATTTATCTTTGTGTTGTGTTTACATAAATGTTAGCAGTGGCGTACCTAGTGGAGGGTGAAGTTGGTCACCACCCCAGGTGACACCTTTGTGGAAAATTAGGGGGAAGGGGGTTGTTTAGAACTGTTGTTGTTTTTTGTCGGGTTTGGGTGCACTTTTAGGAGTCCGCCCAGGGTGTCATTTATTCAGGGTGCGCCGCTGTGTGTTAGAGCAACTATTGGTTTAAAACTGTCACCATGAACATTAAAAGACGTTAGCGTTGTTCAATTTCGACGTTAAAATTCATCGGAAAGCTACAGCACGCCATCTGATCCGACCTTCTAGGAAACTCAATGCAGCGAGAAGTTTATGACATTGTTACGACCTTGCAACGTTTTCCAATAAATTACTTTCCAGTACGAACCCATCGACAAGCCTTGCAAGAGAGTACAGCTAGGCGCATGCGCAGGATAAAATAAGCGAAAGTTATACAGCTTTTAAAAAAAAAAAATATATATATATATTTTTTTTAATATAGTTTTTTCACACACAAAACAACATAATATAAAAACAAAAAACAGCCGGAAAAAAAGACATTATTTAGAGGATGATACTGTAATAATATATGATTCTCAAATAAGATCATGCTCGTTCCATGGATTACAAGCGCTTGAACATAAAACTAGAAATTTCAACAAATATTTTCTAACATTAGTTTTTAATGACTGTGAATTGCAAACATAAAAAAAAAAAGAAATCTAGGACAATCGGAAGCCAAATTAAACATGATTTGAACGCTACACGAACTACATTTGCCTCAGGTTCCGATATAACAAAAGTAGGCGCCATGCGTTGGTATCGATACTGTTGCCATGACAACGCCTTGGAGACGCGTACAGACATTTTTAGGTTCGGGGAAAAAATAACGTATTTCACACCCAACCCACACGTGCTTAACAATAGTTACGGGAGATACAACTCTTTCTTAGTGCACCAGGTTCGGGGTCAGGGTCAGGGTCAAGGCCGGGGTCGAGGTCAAGGTCAAGGTCTGAATCAGACAAATAAGTTTCCCCCCCCCCCCCATTTCATTTTTTTTAAAATTCATTAATTTTTTTACAAACACTCCAGCTTTTTACACTCCAAATGCCTCTTCTAAAAGTGTTTTAAACGCCCTCATCTATTTGTTTAGATTTTGTGGTTGTTCTTGTTATCTATATCAGAACCGCTGTTTACTGGGGCGTCCTAACCTTTGGCGAGGGACGGGTGCCCACATGGGTTGAAAAAATAAACACTGCTACTTTTGTACTCTTGTAAAATATCTCGCTACCGCTGACCCGACATGGTCCCATTAGAGCGTACTTTAGGCTGAAATCCCTTGTGTGCGTCCCATAATGTGTTAGTACACATTCAGATTTGTATAACTTGTAATTCCATGAGATAATATTGCATGCCGGCCTACTCAAGATAAAATGTAACCTTTCCCACTTCTACCCTAACCACTTGTACCCTAACCACTTCTACCCTAACCACTTCTACCCTAACCTCTTCTACTTTAACACCTTCTACCCTAAGCACTTCCGTCTCTCAATCTGCTCCCCTATAAAAACACAGCAACCCCCCCCCCCCGCATTCCCCCCCTCCCATCAAAATTTCCCCGCTTAACCCGTACATTCGATTTCCAACCACCCACCCCCTACTCACCCCCAAACACTAGAATCTAGAGAAAAATATGGGAACAAACCCTGTACAATAACTACGACTCCGTACCACTTCATTAGGCCATGTCTTGTCAACATGGCTGATTGATAAGTCACTTCTTTAGGCCATGTCTTGTCTACGTGGCTGATTGATAAGTCACTTCATTAGGCCATGTCTTGTCTACGTGGCTGATTGATAAGTCACTTCATTAGGCCATGTCTTGTCTATGTGGCTGATTGATAAGTCACTTCATTAGGCCATGTCTTTTCTATGTGGCTGATTGATAAGTCACTTCATTAGACCGTGTCTTGTCAACGTGGCTGATTGATAAGTCACTTCATTAGGCCATGTCTTGTCAACGTGGCTGATTGATAAGTCACTTCATTAGACCGTGTCTTGTCAACGTGGCTGATTTATAAGTCACTTCATTAGGCCATGTCTTGTCAACGTGGCTGATTGATAAGTCACTTCATTACGCCATGTCTTGTCTATGTGGCTGATTGATAAGTCACTTCATTAGGCCATGTCTTGTCTACGTGGCTGATTGATAAGTCACTTCATTAGGCCGTGTCTTGTCAACGTGGCTGATTGATAAGTCACTTCATTAGACCGTGTCTTGTCAACGTGGCTGATTGATAAGTCACTTCATTAGGCCGTGTCTTGTCAACGTGGCTGATTGATAAGTCACTTCATTAGACCGTGTCTTGTCAACGTGGCTGATTGATAAGTCACTTCATTTGGCCATGTCTTGTCTGTGTGGCTGATTGATAAGTCACTTCATTAGGCCATGTCTTGTCTGTGTGGCTGATTGATAAGTCACTTCATTAGACCGTGTCTTGTCAACGTGGCTGATTGATAAGTCACTTCATTAGACCGTGTCTTGTCAACGTGGCTGATTGATAAGTCACTTCATTTGGCCATGTCTTGTCTGTGTAACTGATTGATAAGTCACTTCATTAGACCGTGTCTTGTCAACGTGGCTGATTGATAAGTGACCCAACGTCATACGGGCTTCATTACCAAATAAAAGGTGCTAAGAATCACTAAATGACTCAATTCAAAGAAATCGTATTTTTCTTATACTGGGGCTTAATCGGGAGCAGTTTGTGCGAGTTTTTTGTTTTTTACATTGGTTCCAAGTATTTTTAGAAAAAAACCAGTGGGTCCAAGAGTTACCCAAATAAAAGAGTTAACTTCTGATCTATTTTAAAAAATATGCCAACGGACTGTCCTATACGACTCCAGTCGGCATTGTTAACAAATGTCCTACAGACAGTCCTACAGACAGCCCTACAGACAGTCCTACGGATAGGCCTACAGACAGTCCTACAGACAGTCCTACGGATAGGCCTACAGACGGGCCTACAGACAGTCCTACAGACAGTCCTACGGATAGGCCTATAGACAGGCTTACAGACAGTCCTACAGACAGTCCTACAGACAGTCCTACAGACCGTCCTACAGACAGTCCTACAGACAGTCCTACAGACAGTCCTACAGACAGTCCTACAGACAGTCCTACAGACAGTCCTACAGACAGTCCTACAGACAGTCCTACAGACATGCCTACAGACGGGCCTACAGACAGTCCTACAGACACTCCTACAGACAGTCCTACGGATAGGCCTACAGACAGTCCTACAGACATGCCTACAGACGGGCCTACAGACGGGCCTACAGACAGTCCTACAGACAGTCCTACAGACAGTCCTACAGACAGTCCTACAGACAGTCCTACAGACAGTCCTACAGACAGTCCTACAGACAGTCTTACAGACAGTCCTACAGACAGTCCTACAGACATTCCTACGGATAGGCCTACAGACGGGCCTACAGACAGTCCTACAGACAGTCCTACAGACAGTCCTACACCACACACGTTGCTTTTGATTGGTTAATATATTAGGCCGCTCCAATAAAGTTACAAATTTGTACCTGAGTTCAACCGTCACACAGGGCACTCGCTGCGTGACAGCTTTTTTTCCTCACTCAGTTGTATTAATTTAAAATCTGTTGAGTAAGGAGAGGGCTGCTGTGAAGAGGGAGCAGGACACACCAGAAGCAATGTATTTAAGGGATTGTAAACTTTAAAATATGGTGAACGCTTGGAAACGTTATTTCTGATAAAAGATGTATATAAGCTGCTAATGTGATACTGTTGTTCCTGTAATACTGCTGTCCAAGTAATACTACTGTTCATGTCATACTGCTGTTCATGCAATACTGCTTTTCACGTAATACTGCTGCGCATGTCATACTGCCGTTCATGTAAAACTGTTGTTCAAGCACTAATGCTGTTCATGTAATACTGCTGTTCAAGCACTAATGCTGTTCATGTAATACTGACGAACAGCATTAGTCGGTGACACCTAGTCTGAAAAGTAAAAAACAGATATTTTCCGGAGAATGGCGCAAAGTGAGACCTCTACTGACGAAAGAGAACGAGTGATTGCGGAGATATTTTTTTTTGAAAGACCATTTCTTAGTGAAACTGGCTGTCGTTCATTTTTTCCTATTACACCATATTTGCAAAACCACCAAAGTGATACACTCTTTGACGCTAAATAAAATGATTTTCTTAATTTAAAGGGGGAAAAAAATGTGCAAAAAATATTCTTGCACGAATGTGTAATAACTGCAGACGCGGTTAGATTGAATTTTCTAAATGTTCCCCCCACCCGCCCCCCCCCCTCATTAGTAATGCTCTTCTGTGGCGTTTACAGCCCACGCTGGGGCCCTGCCCCCCCCTCCACACCCGGGTGTAATTATCGATCGACAAATAACCCACGGGATTTATGGGGAGAAATCTCAGGGTGGGACGGCCCGGCATTTCAGATGACTGCAGTCTCTCAGCAACTTGTATGCACTTCGACAGAGATGAATCACAAGACCAGGGACGTGAACACTTGGGGGCAGGATGACATTAAAATGTCCCTTAATAGCTTTTGTTGTTTTCTCTTTTGTGTGTGTGTGTGTTGTGTCCGCTAAAGAAGGCGTCTAGACGAAACGTCACTTTGATTTGTCTTGTCGAAGCTGCTCTTCGCACCCGGATCCCTTTAGACTAAATCCCATTCGGATGTCATTTGTTGTAATTTATTTTAGTTAAACTGAAGAAGTAAATTTACAAACATATAGTCCACTCAATTATATTTCATTTGATACCTCATTTTGTCTTACAAACCCAATAATAATAGTTTAAATAGTTTTTTAATCCCAAACTCTCACTTCTAGTACCCGGGTGCGAATAGTCGCAGCCTTGTCTTGTCATTGCAATCCTTATTCGTATCTTAACCCCCCCCCCCTTATTTCCTTTACAACGGTCGGACGATTACTGCTTCAAAGATGATCTATGAGATTCAAGGTATACGCAGATGCGACTGCGTTTAAACACCATTTACATCCAATATGACTTGAAGGCACGCCCCATAGATCCAACATCGCCATCTAATTTTAACCGCGAGACACGCCCCGTGGATCCTACATCGCCATCTAATTTTAACCGCGAGACACGCCCCATGGATCCAACATCGCCATCTAATTTTAAACGCGAGACACGCCTATGTAATCCAATGCATTCTCCTCGCGCCGTGATTGCCAACATTTTCATTAATATTCCCTTTTAATGTCTTAATGTTTTTTACCTAGGAACCTATTATTTAAACAGACGGCGTGCCTCGTGTGACAATAGCCTCGTGTGACAATAGCCTCGTGTGACAATAGCCTCGTGTCACAATATCCTCGTGTGGCAATAGCCTCGTGTGACATTAGCCTCGCTGTTGTCCTACCCTGTTGTCACAAGCTTGTTGTTAACAAACTGTGGACACGGATAGCGGCTCGCGTAAATATTAGCCGTAAAGAGACGCATTTGTTCTTTATTTCAGTGATGAACATTAAGCGCAATAAAATGCCATTGTGTTTATAAAAAAATAAAATAAACACTACTTCAACAAATATGTTCATGAGATGTTTTGTGCATTACTTTGCAAATATTGCGCATGAAAATAGTGTGTGGAATTTTTATATTAGAGCTGCAGATTTATCAGTTGTTTGTTTAGCCATCCTCTTGATTGCTGTATTTTTTGTCCTACTTCTTATTTTGCTAAGCTTGTGCCTTTTAAAATCAAAATTACTTTGTCAGTGGCGTAGCGAGGGGGGCAAGGGGGCATCATGCCCCTGGCGCTACTCACAAAGGGGCGCCAAATGGTATATTTTACATATAATATTGTATGGTTTTGG
Source organism: Omphiscola glabra (assembly GCA_964017045.1). Lineage (NCBI taxonomy): Eukaryota > Metazoa > Mollusca > Gastropoda > Lymnaeidae > Omphiscola > Omphiscola glabra. The sequence continues at coordinate 37,695,041 of OZ024800.1, forward strand.
AATGGGGGGCGCTAAAAAGGTATTGTGCCCCGGGGCGCGAGTTAAGCTCGCTATGCCACTTGTTGAGACCCGCTGGTCCTCACTTGTGTGAGACCCGCTGGCTCACACAACCTACCGGTCACTTGTCAGTCACTTGTCACGTGATCGACTCAATTAGGCCAGTACTGATGATAATAATGACTCATAGTCAGAAACAATGGAAGTTTCCCAGTCAACCAGAAAAATGGTCAGTTATACGAAACACTGCCCATGTCCAGAGCGTGTGACCAAGCTTGGGACCAAGGGTCAGCTTGTGAACCATTGGTTGACCAGACGAAAAATTAGCATATAGTATATTAATCATATGGATGACCCAGAGGTCAGCGTTAGCTGGATCCAAGTATAAATAGTGTTGTAAGCCAGTTAGTCGCTCTCTCTCGTCCCTATAATTACGGTAGTGTAATTGACAGACAAGCCAGAACCTGGCTTATGACTATTGCTGTTGGAATGTGTCCAATCAAGTGTCGTAGGGTAAGTAATATTAGTATTGTTGTTAGTTTCACATGTTTGTAATGTTAGCATTTTGTTAGAGGATATGTTATTTAGTTATCAAGTCATTGTTAGAATACTACGTTATATGAATGTATATGAATGATTAATTAGTAATATTGTGATAAGACTGTAATTCTTAGGTGTAGCTTAAGTTGTATCTATTATTCTCTTTACAGCCAGTTAGTAGTTAGTTTAGTAAGTTAGTACAGTTAGAGTAGTTAGTTTAGTAAGTTAATACAGTTAGAGTAGTTAGTTTAGTAAGTTAGTACAGTTAGAGTAGTTAGTTTAGTAAGTTAGTACAGTTAGAGTAGTTAGTTTAGTAAGTTAGTACAGTTAGAGTAGTTAGTTTAGTAAGTTAGTACAGTTAGAGTAGTTAGTTTAGTAAGTTAGTACAGTTAGAGTAGTTAGTTTAGTAAGTTAGTACAGTTAGAGTAGTTAGTTTAGTAAGTTAGTACAGTTAGAGTAGTTAGTTTAGTAAGTTAGTACAGTTAGAGTAGTTAGTTTAGTAAGTTAGTACAGTTAGAGTAGTTAGTTTAGGAAGTTAGTACAGTTAGAGTAGTTAGTTTAGTAAGTTAATGCAGTTAGTACAGTTAGAGTAGTTAGTTTAGTAAGTTAGTACAGTTAGAGTAGTTAGTTTAGTAAGTTAGTACAGTTAGAGTAGTTAGTTTAGTAAGTTAGTACAGTTAGAGTAGTTAGTTTAGTAAGTTAGTACAGTTAGAGTAGTTAGTTTAGTAAGTTAGTACAGTTAGAGTAGTTAGTTTAGTAAGTTAGTACAGTTAGAGTAGTTAGTTTAGTAAGTTAATACAGTTAGAGTAGTTAGTTTAGTAAGTTAGTACAGTTAGAGTAGTTAGTTTAGTAAGTTAGTACAGTTAGAGTAGTTAGTTTAGTAAGTTAGTACAGTTAGTACAGTTAGAGTAGTTAGTTTAGTAAGTTAGTACAGTTAGTACAGTTAGAGTAGTTAGTTTAGTAAGTTAGTACAGTTAGAGTAGTTAGTTTAGTAAGTTAATACAGTTAGTACAGTTAGAGTAGTTAGTTTAGTAAGTTAATACAGTTAGTACAGTTAGAGTAGTTAGTTTAGTAAGTTAATACAGTTAGTACAGTTAGAGTAGTTAGTTTAGTAAGTTAATACAGTTAGTACAGTTAGAGTAGTTAGTTTAGTAAGTTAATACAGTTAGTACAGTTAGAGTAGTTAGTTTAGTAAGTTAATACAGTTAGTACAGTTAGAGTAGTTAGTTTAGTAAGTTAATACAGTTAGTACGTTAGCTCAGTTCAGTCGGTTAGTTGAATGAGACTAGGCTCAGGGCTATAGAAGCATATGCCATAGCAGAGCTCAGTAAACTAGAACTCAGTACTGTATACGACGTCAGAGGTTAACAGTTTAACCCTGACGCAGTAATTGCACAAGGCAGATAATAACGTGCGAGTAACGCACTAAAAGAGATAAGGTCAGCAGACGACCCAAACAGAAGTGTTGTAGAGGTAGCAGAGCGTGGCGAGCAGTTCCTCCCCACCCCCTGCACAGCTGAGTGACCCGTGGTTTTGTTGAGTGCTGTAAAGTCTGACGGTGTGTATAGCAGACGAGGAAGCAGGCAAGAGAGGGCAAGCCGAGACGAACGTTCCACCGAACGTCCAGCATCATAACATCGGATTATTAGTAAAGCATTGTATTTGTATCGATATTAATTATTACTATTTGTATGTTTCTATGTATTTAGTATTTTACTTATTAAAGTATTATTCGTGGCCATAGAAGAAATTTCGACACCTCTGTACTTTGTAAAGATTAGTTCACGTTTAATATCTGGTAGTGAGGATGTTATAAATTGTAGCGTGGTGCTCGTGCAGCCAGCGGCGTAGGAAAGGGGACACCGGAGGGGTGGTACGCGCCGAGGCTGCAATTTTTTTCATTATAAAGAGGTGCGCCATTTTAGGCCAACTCTGGAGGGGTTTTTTTTTTTTGGTGGGGGGAGGGGGTTTGTTGTTGTATGGGGTGGCAAAATTCTCGAAATTCAGGAATTTTATTTCAAGAAATCAGTGTCATCATATTTCCTTCATTTTCCCCTTGAAGAGAAAAAAAAGGTAAAAACTGACTTTTGGGGTTGGCGGTTGGGGCTAAACATTTGACAGAATGTGTAGTCATCGGCAACGAATCTATTTGCCGAGTTTCAGGTCCGTGGGTTGACGGGAAGTGGGTCAATTAACCGTCCCGAAGATTATTTTTTTGGTCCTAAACACAGAAAAGCGATGTAAACATGAATGATTTTGTAAAAATGAACGAAACAAAAGGAATGAGAATTGTTTAAAAGTTATGATTATGGATTATCGTAGCGTAGGGCTTCATTTGCTTGTAATAAGATTAATAAACAAACGGGATGTCAAATTGTATACTAAAATAATATAATCTCCTGGACCAATGATTAATGAATCTAAAGTTTATCTGAGAAATAAGCCTGAAAATCAAATAATAATTATTTTTTTTATAAAATTTTTATCTTAAAACTAGTTTGTCTTCTGGAACAGTGTTTCTCAAACTGTTTTACTTTGGCTGACCGTGGACAAGCGTGTTCTCATTGCAGCGGTGACCGGTGGGCAACTTTATCAAATTATTTTTCTATTTTATTTGACAAAACGTATTTAAGAAACTAGGATCATCCCTTTCAGTAGGAATGGACCACCTGCCTCTATCTTGACCGCTAGACGTTTTATGTTTTGACAAATTATGATGTGTTTAAAAAAAACAATCTTCAGGGGCAGTTTTGAAGATGTGACTCGCTTTTGTATGTTTGAAGGTAAAAAAAAAAATTCATCAATGCAATGGGCGTAGCTAGGTTTGGTGTCAAGCGGTGCAGTAAACTCATGGTGTAAACCCCCCCCCCCCCCCCACTCGAATTCCACAGTGGATTTCTTGTTGTTAAAATAAGTCCACAGCATAAAAATGTTTTTAATTTTTACCGATTCGATTCATGTACTTAGAATCGCCAGACCTCATCAATGGAAAGATTTATTTCTCAGAATGTTGATAAATATCTAGCTTCCAGTCACTTAAGAAAGTTACCTAACACGTCAATTGGCGTTGAATCATGGTAAAAACTGTGTCTTTTCTGACCTAATTATAAGGCGACCTCATTTACCACGCATCAATCTTGACATTTTAATAAAGCACGCATTTGGAATGGGCACATGTGTGGACTGTTTACGCGTGATCGGTTATCCTTTTATGAAATTCGGTTTGTCCGAGCAGTGTGCGCTTTGTAACTGTCCTTCTTTTACAATTTGGCGTCGACCCCTGAGATGGTGTCATCAGATGCGGTCCACACCCCTCTGCACCCCCTCCCCCCTTAGTTACGCCACTAGGTGAAGGTTATGTTTTATGCGCAAGATAATCTCCGTAATCAAACATGTTGATGTCTTCGACAAGTTTCTTGTCTCATGTCGTGCTGACCGGCAACGGAAACGCTTTGCGGACAACATTATGGCAAACAGAAAAAAAGAAGAAAACAATGGTGATGATCCTCTTGACGTCACGTTCCAGCTGAAATATATTGGCTATTACAATTCATAGCTGAAATGTATTGGCTATTACAATTCATAGCTGAAATGTATTGGCTATTACACTTCATAGCTGAAATGTATTGGCTATTACACTTCATAGCTGAAATGTATTGGCTATTACACTTCATAGCTGAAATGTATTGGCTATTACACTTCATAGCTGAAATGTATTGGCTATTACACTTCATAGCTGAAATATATTGGCTATTACACTTCGTACCTAAAATATATTGGCTATTACAATTCATAGCTGAAATGTATTGGCTATTACACTTCATAGCTGAAATAAATTGGCTATAGCACTTCATAGCTGAAATGTATTGGCTATTACACTTCATAGCTGAAATAGATTGGCTATCGCACTTCATAGCTGAAATGTATTGGCTATTACACTTCATAGCTGAAATAGATTGGCTATCACACTTCATAGCTGAAATAGATTGGCTGTCACACTTCATAGCTGAAATAGATTGGCTATCACACTTCATAGCTGAAATAGATTGGCTATCACACTTCATAGCTGAAATAGATTGGCTATCACACTTCATAGCTGAAATAGATTGGCTATCACACTTCATAGCTGAAATAGATTGGCCATTACATCTCATCGCTAAAATTGATATACTCCAACACGCTAGCCGCGTACTCTGCAGTGCGATTGGTAGAAACGGTGTCACCGGGGGACTCAGTTATTTCCAACAAGAATTGAGCAATTCCAGCCGTCACTATGCGTAATTGGTTAGATTAGTCAAAATGGAAGACGCCCTCGCTTGAGGGGGCCATTTGTCATTCAAACTGTTTTCTGTACTCCGCCCCCACCCCCAAACGCAAGCAGCAGCGAACTTTTAGTAGGTTAAGGGGATTTATATAGGTTAACGAACTTTATGTAGGTTAACAAACTTTATGTAGGTTAACAAACTTTATGTAGGTTAACGAACTTTATGTAGGTTAACAAACTTTATGTAGGTTAACGAACTTTATGTAGGTTAACGAACTTTATATAGGTTAACAAACTTTATGTAGGTTAACAAACTTTATGTAGGTTAACGAACTTTAAGTAGGTTAACAAACTTTATGTAGGTTAACAAACTTTATGTAGGTTAACGAACTTTATGTAGGTTAACGAACTTTATATAGGTTAACAAACTTTATGTAGGTTAACAAACTTTATGTAGGTTAACGAACTTTATGTAGGTTAACAAACTTTATGTAGGTTAACGAACTTTATGTAGGTTAACAAACTTTATATAGGTCGAACTCATTTCAACTAAACGGAATCAGACTCATTCATCTTGAAAAAAAAAGTCAATTGCAATTTCTTTAATTGAAAAAAAAAATTCAGCATCAAAATCTTAAACAGTATTGTGAAATCCTAAAATATTGTTTTAAAGTTTAACTATAAGTCATTTTTTTTACCGCCCTTCCCCACAACCCCCCCCCCCCCCACACACACACATTCACCCACTTTTGATCCCATCTTAAAAGCTTTCTTGCATACGAAAGAAAAGGCTATAAGCATATCAAGTCAATACTCGCTTAAAAATTATTAAAGTAAAACTCTTCTTCGTACATGCAACTGAAACATGAATGATTGTAAGACGCCAATTCCTTGTAAGTGTTTCATAACGCGCGCCAACGGTTCACGTGTCTATTTTTGCAGCTGACAGACAAAAGTGTCCATGGACGAAATTTTGTGTTTTCTTAAACCTGGGGGGGGGGGGGTTATGTGGGGTGTGGGGGGAGAAGAAAGCTGCTGCATCTACAAGCCAGGTTAAAGAGGTAACGGAAGCATGGGAGCCATAAATGGGGAAAGCGTGGTGTGGGATGGGGGTGTTACCCCCCGAATTGTAGGGAATTGAAATTGTTTGTTTTTTTTCTTTTCAATTTCTCTGTTAAATTTAATAATTTGTTTGAGGGAGCGCGAGCCATTCGAATCGGAGTCACGAGCCATTCGAATCGGAGTCACGAGCCATTCGAATCGGAGTCACGAGCCATTCGAATCGGAGTCACGAGCCATTCGAATCGGAGTCACGAGCCATTCGAATCGGAGTCACGAGCCAATCGAATCGGAGTCACGAGCCATTCGAATCGGAGTCACGAACCCTTCGAATCGGAGTCACGAGCCATTCGAATCGGAGTCACGAGCCATTCGAATCGGAGTCACGAGCCATTAATTGGCTTACGAGCCATGGTTTGCCCAGGCCAGTCTTAAACCTTGATATAAAGCTCATAGAACGTTTCCCTGGCAGCTTTCTCGTGCCGAAACGACCGTGGCGTTACACCAGCTGTGTATTAGAACATTCCATTAGAACAGTGGTTCTCAACCTTCCTAATGCCACGACCCTTAAACACAGTTCCTCAAGTCGTGGTGACCCCCCCCAACCACAAAATTATTTTCGTTGCTACTTCATAACTGTGGTGTCTATGTGTTTTCGGATGGTCTTTGGCGAACCCCCGGTAAAGGGTCATTCGACCCCCAAAGGGGTCGCGACCCACAGGTTGAGAACCGCTGCTTAGAATATGCTGCTCCTAATACAAGTTAAGTCATCTTCATTAAGTCAACATTTTTAATCCGTGTGGCCACTCAGGCGGAAAGCTGAAAGAGTTGTTTTTTGTTTGTTTTTTTTTTGTTTGTTTGTTAAAAATCAAATATGTCTGCAAACATGCACAAACACAAAAACGAATTTTAAAAAACATGTGTCTGGGGGTGGGGATTAAAAATAAGGCAGCGTGGCTGACTTGATGAGATCAAAAGGTCAATCGAAGGGGGTCAAGGTTGTTCTTGAATGTCTCTTTCTCGAGTCGTATAACAAGCGCGTTAACATGCACACACTGAAATTTCAATGACGCGTGCTAATGGTGTGCGAATGGTGTGCGAATGGTGTGCAAATGATGTGCTAATGGTGTGCTAATGGTATGCTAATGGAGTGCTAATGGTGTGCGAATGGTGTGCTAATGGTGTGCGAATGGTGTGCTAATGGTGTGCGAATGGTGTGCGAATGGTGTGCGAATGGTGTGCGAATGGTGTGCGAATGGTGTGCTAATGGTGTGCTAATGGTGTGCGAATGGTGTGCTAAAGGTGTGCTAATGGTGTGCTGTGCGCATTGTGTGGAGCAGAGGCCCGCGACAACCATCTCTACAATTTTCATCATCTTTAGTGCTCTCTTACTTATGAAACACTGTCACAAATGTTAACTTCTTAAGAGAGCACCAGGCTTGTATTTATGCCATCTTACTTAGGGCTAACTGTGATGGCAGAGTTTGGGTTTATTCTCCCCTCCCCTTTTTTTCCATAAATCTGAATTGGATCGAATATGCCGCCCCTCAATTGAAAGAAAAAGTGCCCACCCGTGGAGAATCACCTCCTGCGCTCCGTCCCCACATGTCCTACTCTAATGGCTGACTGTTAAGTCACCACATGTCCATTTAAGCCTCCTTTTCTAAGACACACTGTCCTAATTCTAAGACAATATTTTAAAATAATAAGCCTAACACGCTATATCGGGCCGAAACATTTAATATATAGTAAAATAGTAGAACCAAAAATGTATTTTAAAATCATTTGAGGTTTGGTACTTCATCATTCAAATATCTGTTGATTTGATTAATAATGTCTTTCTTTACAAAAAAAAAAAAATCAACATCTAGCCGTCACGGTTTCTCCTGCGAGAGTGCCTTCGAGACAGCCACTCGAGGGTCGGCCATATAAGTCAATCACTAAGGTTCCGATAAAGCAGATTCTACACCATCGTCTCACGCAGGAGGCCACAATGAAGATATCGATTAAAGCAATGATTCCATGGTGGATAGATACGTCATGTAGCGCTGTTAGTATAGAAGCCTTTCTCGATTTAAAATAGCAAAACATACTGCTCTCTATTATCCACAATAGGTGATTAATAAAAAAAAAAAATGAAAGACCTTCTAAGATCTTCTAGCCTTCTGTGACATTCTAAGACCTTCTAACCTTCTAAGACCTTCTAAGATCTTCTAGCCTTCTGTGACATTCTAAGACCTTCTAACCTTCTAAGACCTTCTAAGATCTTCTAGCCTTCTGTGACATTCTAAGACCTTCTAACCTTCTAAGACCTTCTAGGACCTTCTAATACAGTTGATCTCAACCTTCCTAATGCCGCGATCCTTTAATACAGTTCCCCATGTTGTGGCGACCCCCAGCCAAAAAAATATTTTCGGTTTTACTTCATAACCGTAGAGTATATGTCTTTTCAGATGGTCTTAGGCGACCCGTGGGAAAGGGTCGTGCGACCCCCAAATGGGTCGCGACCCACAGGTTGAGAACCGCTGATCTAATACCTTCTAAGACCTTTCAAGACCTTCTAGCCTTCTAAGACCTTCTAAGACCTTCTAAGACCTTCTAACCTTCTAAGACCTCTAGGACCTTCTAGACATTCGAAGACCTTCTAAGACCTTCTAACCTTCTAAGACCTCTAAGACCTTCTAATACCTTCTAAGACCTTCTAGCCTTCTAGCCTTCTAGCTTTCTCAGACCTCCTAAGAGTTTCTAAGAGCTTCTGAGAGCTTCTATGAGCTTCTAAGACCTTCTAAGAGCTTCTAAGACCTTCTAAAACCTTCTAAGACATAAGTGTCCTCTTCAAAGATCACCGTCCCAGGGCCACACAAACTCTAGTGTCCAAATCAAAGATCAACCTAATGTGTTCTTCATACATTTTATATTTAACCTTTACATACCTGGAAAGTCGCTGGGACTTGCCTTAAAATCGTTTCATACTAATTTTTTTTCCCTGAGATATAATTATGAATTTATATAATCCAAGAATATCAACTTTTTAATTCCATGATTGTACATACAGAAAAGCTTGGTATTATCACGGCTTCGTTGCAATTTGACGTTTCGTGAAGAGTCTTTTCCCTTTTCTTTTTTTTTTTTGTTGTTGTGGATCGATCTTGATATATGAAATTATAATTAAATATTTTTAGTACTTTCTACATAACGAAAACTCAAAGCATATACTAAAGACCCCCCAGCGACAGACAAGCACACACAGAATAATGCACATAAAGTCGTATGCTGTTTCAGTACCGTGAAAATATTTCTCTACTCCAATAAACAACAAAACTGAATTATAAGATTTATTTTTTTTTTTTTTTAAATTTACATTTCTACATTTCTGATTTCCTGTCTGCTTGTCAAGTGGACTCTTCCCAAGCTGTCACCATGACAACCATCTGGTAAGAGGAAAGTACTCTCTGGGACATCCTTTGTTTGACCACAAATCGCTCAAAGCAATATGTAAGACATTATCATTGGAATTGAAATTCAGATTTGTGGATAGTTGATAAAAGCTCCTATGAAATGTACTTTTTTTTATACAATCACATTTCTATTTATTTGTCTTTGTCCTGATCTTTTAAAAACGTAAAACGTTTGAAACGATGCTGCTGGGTGCCGTCCTAGGCTTGATATGTAAAGAGTTCTGGGGTCGGCGGGTGAATATTTTCTTTTATAAAGCTTTTTTCTTTTATTAAATAAATGTATGTAAGTTTTTTTAATGTCATGATTATGTTTGCTAATATTTGTATGTGACGCGCGGTGAGCCCAGCCCCCAGGTGTCAAGTATGGAGTTCATTAGCAATTGTTGCGACTGAATGTCATGTTTATTACGCGCGGTATGTGTTAGAGTGCAGTGGTTCTCAACCTTCCTATGGACGCGACCCTTTAATACAGTTCATCGTGTTGTGGCGACCCCCAGCCACAAAATTATTTTCGGTTATACTTCATAACTATATAGAGCCTATGTGTTTTCAGATGGTCTTAGGCGACCCTTAGGAAAGGGTCGTGCGGCAGTCTTTAGTGGAACATTGTGGAAGTAGAATGTGTTTTCTTTCTGTCTGATAGCGAGCTGCGCTTTATGCAAGTGTCTATTAAAGTAGCAGTTTGTATTTATAATATACTATATAAGAATGAGCTATAGGGACATAACGATTAAAACCCGAAAATATTTTGATACGTTCGGACTCTTAAAAACAATCATAGTTATTTTCTATTATTTTAAGGAAATCGAATAAATTTACATGCGCAAAAAATATTATATTTCCGCTTTTATTTTAGCAAAGGTTTAAGTATTAATATTATAAATTACAAATACATATAAAGAAACAACTAAGAAACAATCTTAAGCATTGTATATGCGTTTGAAAGTTATGAAAAAAAAAATTAAATAGAAAAAATATGATCAAAGAAATACACAGTAATCATATTTATCGGGAAAACCTAAACATCAGTTGTTGTTAGTGCGTTCTTTAGCGCATTGTCAATAAGGCGAAAAAAAATAAATTATTAAGTTCTAAATAATCACGCAAATGACGTCATAGTGCGAATTGCCTATTTAGCCAAATCTAAAAGTTCTCTGATTTAATAAAAGAGCGTGACAAAAATGATAATGTTCATTCCCCTTCTTATATTATAAGTAAAATTAATATATAGCATTGATTAATTGATTGCTTTTTAAATTGCTAAACTTAAATACTAATTTAGCTTTGTATTTTTAACATTTATTTAGTTTGTACTTTTTATTCATTCCAAAAATAAACTTTTATGAAATTTATAAAGTAGTAAAAACTCTACATTTAAAAATAATTTTAATAAGAATATGCCGTTTAATTAAATTGGTGCACTAAAACTAAATAGCCAAATAGCATTTTTAATACACTTATCACTGATCTAGATAAGAACAAAGCATATTAAATGCAAACAAAATCTTTTTGCGTAAGTAAGGGGGCTACAATTCAGTGGATCATTTATTTATTTTTTTGGGTGGCTAGAAATCAATCAAATACAAGCGACATTTCAGTTTGTGTGTGACATAAGTACAACCATTTTAAATTTTGCTTTTGGGGCCAGGGGCCTTATTTTAAAAATAATAAATATTTGAGCTATCTAAATATAATTTAAAACAAAGCTACTGCGTGGGTGGATCAATCGCTACAAATGTGTGGACTACATTTTCAATATACATGCTTCTCATGTGGACAGCTGTATGTTGCCTGCTCACGCGTCGGAAAAACGTCTAATTTATTTGTGTATACAGCAGACGGAAAAAACAATAAATATTTTCTATTTAAAAATTACTTTGAAATTTAATTAAAACACAAACACTTTTTTCATTGAGTTGCGTGCAACGCATGCCGGGTTCTCGCTAGTCTCTTATATATATTACGCTTCTGGTATGACTCGTGGATGGCTTCCTAATTTACTGCTCCCATTTCCGGTTCCTTTCTATTCAGCGAATTTTGGATTGAGAGTATATTATAAATCATTCTATATGTTTGAAAGAAATTATGGTAAAAAAATATTCGGTTTAAAACTGGCTGGGACATCAGAATATTTAATATAATTCATGGGCGTGATATAAAAAGTGTGCAGTGTCGTAGCATGGGTAAAGGGGTGTAGCAAAAATCGGGATTCTTAAATGTGCGTTACTTGAGTTACTTCAGTTGATATTCGTGAAATAAAAAGTGTGCAGTGACGTATCGTGGTTGGAGGGGGGGTGTGTGGTTAAGGGGCTGTAGCTTGAGTTCATGTTTTGTCAAGTAATTTTAGGAGATGGGAAGTTCACGCATTGCTGCCGCCAATGTTTGGCGGGCTATATCTAGTTAGTTGTTAAAGTTATAATTGTTATGAAAAGGACTCGAGTTCGTTCAGTGATATTAAGAATAGTGCGACGTATTACAGCGTGTTTAAGAACCTGACGAACTACTCAATCCAGCGGAACAGAGGAGTTGACACTAGGCCTGGGTTACCGCGAATATATAAGACCACTGTAATAATAAAAATTAGATGGACTATCGAAAAATAATTTTAATATAGTTTGAAATGGGTTTATGTTTTCCAACCATGACGCTTGCTTGGTGATCAGAGGGTTAAATGTACAATGAACACGTTTAAAACTGCCAGCATTTTCTTTGTCGGTTTTTTTATTTATTTTTCTGTGTCTTATCAATTTATTTTTATAGAAGAGGTTACTCTTTTTAGACAACTAGAAGCTAGGACATTCCTTGAAGCAACATTTAGGTAGGACATTCCTTGAAGCAACATTTAGATAGGGCATTCCTTGAGTCAACGTTTAGGTAGGACATTCCTTGAGTCAACGTTTAGGTAGGACATTCCTTGAAGCAACATTTAGGTAGGACATTCCTTGAAGCAACATTTAGGTAGGACATTCCTTGAGTCAACGTTTAGGTAGGATATTCCTTGAAGCAACATTTAGGTAGGACATTCCTTGAAGCAACATTTAGGTAGGACATTCATTGAAGCAACATTTAGGAAGGAAATACCTTGAGTCAACGTTTAAGTAGGACATTAATTGAATCATTTTAAGTAGGACATTCCTTGAAGCAACTTTTAAGTAGGACATTCCTTGTAGCAACTTTTAAGTAGGACAATCCTTCAGTCATATTTTAAGTAGGACATTCCTTGAGTTAACATTTAAGTAGGACATTCCTTGAATCATTTTAAGTAGGATATTACTACAGTGCTTTTAAGTAGGACATTCCTTGAAGCAACTTTTAAGTATGACATTCCTTGAAGCAACTTTTATGTAAAAAAATATTTTAGTCATTTTTAAGTAGGACATTCCTTCAGTCAACTTTTAAGTAGGACATTCATTGAATCATTTTAAGTAGGACATTCCTTGAAGCAACTTTTAAGTAGGACATTCCTTGAATCATTTTAAGAAGGACATCCTTGAATCAACTTTTAAGAAGGACATTCCTTGAATCATTTTAAGTAGGATATTACTACAGTGCTTTTAAGTAGGACATTCCTTGAAGCAACTTTTAAGTAGGACATTCCTTGAGTAATTTTTAAATAGGACATTCCTTGAATCAACGTTTAAGTAGGAAATTCCTTGAGTGAAGTGTTGTATCAAACTCACTCCGTGATCTTTTGTATCAAACTCACTCCGTGATCTGTTGTATCAAACTCACTCCGTGATCTGTTGTATCAAACTCACTCCGTGATCTGTTGTATCAAACTCACTCCGTGATCTGTTGTATCAAACTCACTCCGTGATCTGTTGTATCAAACTCACTCCGTGATCTGTTGTATCAAACTCACTCCGTGATCTGTTGTATCAAACTCACTCCGTGATCTGTTGTATCAAACTCACTCCGTGATCTGTTGTATCAAACTCACACAAATGAATGATCCGTAAATATCTCAACACTCATTAATGGTGATCGTACTCACCATAGATACCTTATGAACAAGACCAACAATCACCTTATGAACAAGACCAACAACCACCTTATGAACAAGACCAACAACCACCTTATGGACAAGACCAACATCCACCTTATGGACAAAACCAACAACCACCTTATGAACAAGACCAACAACCACCTTATGGACAAGACCAACAACCACCTTATGGACAAGACCAACAACCACCTTATGGACAAGACCAAAAACCACCTTATGGACGAGACCACAACCACTTTATGGACGAGACCAACAACCACTTTATGGACAAGACTACAACCACTTTATGGACGAGACCAACAACCACTTTATGGACAAGACAAACAACCACTTTATGGACGAGACCAACAACCACTTTATGGACAAGACTAACAGCCACTTTATGGACGAGACCAGCAACCACTTTATGGACAAGACCAACAACCACCTTATGGACAAGACCGACAACCACTTTATGGATAAGACCAACAACCACTTTATGGACGAGACCAATAATCACCTTATGGACAAGACCAACAACCACTTTATGAACAAGACCAACAACCACTTTATGGATAAGACCAACAACCACCTTATGGACGAGACCAACAACCACCTTATGGACGAGACCAACAACCACCTTATGGACGAGGCCAACAACCACCTTATGGACGAGACCAACAACCACTTTATGGACAAGACCACAACCACTTTATGGACGAGACCAACAACCACTTTATGGACGAGACCAACAACCACCTTATGGACGAGACCAACAACCACCTTATGGACCTAACCATTGGAAAATCACCCCCCCCCCCTCCCAACCAATCCTTACTCCCAATATCTCCGAATCTCCCTCCATCACTGCTATTCAATGCAAAACGAAATGTATCGTTTTAAAACTTTCCGACGACTATAGCGCTAATCTTGATGGCTTTTCATCACCCTGTGCGTCTTTGCTCAGCCAACGCATTTGGAGAAATTGATAAGGAACACGGGTATATTTAAAGTCAATTTTCTGTCATCCGTCATTTGAGTTTTATATGGGAAGCGAAATTATCTTTTGAAATGTAGAGGAGCACGCTCAAATAGCATTGAGACAAGCGCTCAACAAGTAATCAATCATCGCCGGCACAATCAAATGTTTCAACAACAAAGAGCGGCCCCAGAGGTTCTTAGCCTGGCATTTTTCATCCATTATGTCTTTTTTTCTTTATCTGTAAGTGATCTTTATCGTCTGTGTTGTTATCTTGATATTTATCCAAAAAATATCATCAACGTCTTTGTTATATTTGGTAGTTATCCATAAAATATCATCATCTTCTTTGTTATATTTGGTAGTTATCCATAAAACATGTTCTGCCTTGTTGTCTGGAAATATATCTATAAAAGAGCACCATCTTCTGCGTTGTTATCCTCCGGTTAAAGACAGATTTATATCTTAGGGTAGAATTCAATTTACTTGGCAACAATTCAACACTGAGACTTCTATTTGATTCGATTTACTTGACAACAATTCAACATTTAGAATTATATTTGATTCCCCCCCCCCCCTCCACACACTTATATATATATGACACACTTCCGCCTTCGTGAGACGATCGATGGCGTAGCTGTGGACATTTCATCAAATGAATGACGGGGCCGATCCTGGAATCACATATGTTCGCCACATTTCGACACGTATTACCTCACATACTAAAATGAACGTAAAAGATCTATGTTTCTTTACAACAACAACCAACTCAACAAAACAAAACTTAAAGTTCAAGACTCTTTTGAAACATTATTTGAAACACGTAAATCATATTTTAAAGCCGTGATGACATCAGTTGTTTCAAGGTTGCAAAACATCACCACCCACGCCAGACATGCTCCAAAAAACAACAACAAAAGATGTATGATGAATTGCTTCATAATCAGTGATGTGAAACATGGACAGGTGATATACAATACTTAATTATCTTTAACCCACCCTCTATTTTGTATTTCCTTATCGTCAATCCTGTCTAAAAATAGTTTGACATGAAATATGGTGAGTTGGGTTTCGAGGCTTTAAAACCATTTTTGTTCTTTTTAATTTCAAGTCGCATTATTGAAGCTTTGCATTTGTATTTAAGGAACACATTTCTTGCACTGTATAGTTTGTATAAACATTATAAGATTTCAATTAGTTGGGTTTTGGTTTTCATTACAAAATTGATAATCTTGTAAAAAAAAAAAAAAAAAGTAAAAGTATTAGCAAAGTTGGGTAAGACAAAAAAAAAAGTGTCGAGGAGGAAAAGGAAAATATATTTATATCGTAACTAAAAGAAAGAAAAAAGAAAGAAAGAAAAATGAAGAAAGAAAGATAAATGAAGAAAAGAAAAATAAACAAAGGAAAGAAAGATAGAAAGAAAGAAAGAAAGAAAAAATGAAGGAACGAAAGAAAGAAAAATAAAAGAAAGAAAGAAAAATAAAAGAAAGAGAAATGAAAGAAAGAAAGAAGGAAGGAAAAATGAAAGAAAGAAATAAAAAGGAAAGAAAGAAGAAAAATAAAGGAAAAAAAAAGAAAGCACAAAAATGAAAGAAAGAAAGATAGAAGTTGAAAAAAAACCAACATAGTTTAAATGTTGAACAAGACATTGATTTTACCATCTACCTTGAACAAGACATTAATTGTACCATCTTCTTTGACCAAGACATTGTTTGCACCATCTACTTAGACCAAGACATTGATTGTACCATCTTCTTTGACCCCCATGTGAAGATAAAAAAATAAAACAGCTGAGCGAAAGTCAGAATATCCCAGGGAGTCCCAATTCTAACCGAATTAAACAAAGCCATAAAAACCAAATTTTTTCATATAAACCTTTTACAAAATGTAATATCGAGCAATTGTGATTTTTTTTTTTTTGGTGGGGGGGGGGGGGGGAAATACAGGGGGCTGAAATTCGCAAAACATGCATAAAAGTAACGCACTTTATAAGTGGCCCGTCAAAGACTAGCATAAGCCCATTTTATCAATCACATTAACTACACTAATAATGCCCCACCCAGATTTGTTCGACCAACAATTTCAGATAAAAAAAACAAAAGAAAATATTACGCACCAAACGCTATTGCGATATTTTCTTTAAAAAAATAAAATCATTTAGCGCGATTATCGGGAATTTTATTTCATGAAATCGGTGTCGTCCTATTTCTTTCATCTCCCCCTTGAAAAGCAGGACAAAACTTATTTTGGGGGGTTGGGGTTCGGGGGGGGGGGGAGGTAAAATTTGATAAAATGTGTTGTCATCGGTAACGAGTCTATTTGCCAAGTTTCAGTTCGACACGCTGGTGGGAAGTGGGTGAATAAGCCGTCCGAAAAGTTTGACCTTCACAAGCAAAATCAATGACACCTGGGATGGTATTGTGAAACAATGACACCTTGGATGGTATTGTGAAACAATGACACCTGGGATGATATTGTGAATCAATGACAACTGGGATGGTATTGTGAATCAATGACACCTGGGATGGTATTGTGAATCAATGACACCTGGGATGGTATTGTGAATCAATGACAACTGGGATGGTATTGTGAAACAATGACATCTGGGATGGTATTGTGAATCAATGACACCTGCGATAGTATTGTGAATCAATGACACCTGCGATGGTATTGTGAATCAATGACACCTGGGATGGTATTGTGAAACAATGACACCTGGGATGGTATTGTGAAACAATGACACCTTGGATGGTATTGTGAAACAATGACGCTTGGGATGGTATTGTGAATCAATGACAACTGGGATGGTATTGTGAAACAATGACAACTGGGATGGTATTGTGAATCCATAACACCTGGGACGGTATTGGGAAACAATGACACCTGGGATGGTATTGTGAATCAATGACAACTGGGATGGTATTGTGAAACAATGACACCTGGGATGGTATTGTGAATCAATGACACTAGATATGGTAGGGTGAAAGAAGCTGATGCAAATCGAGTTCCAATTAGTTCCAAACCACAGAGCAGCTACAGCTGCTGCGGCACAGGGCCACAAAGGGCACAGGCGATGTCATACAATTATATACATACTTTGTCCAATCATCGCCAACTGATAAAACGGTTATTAAAAAAAATTCACGTTAATGAGGATTGTGTGCGTGCCAGTGTACGTTCACCTTGTGCGGACAAGTTCATCGGAGAACTTAATGGGCGATTCCCATTTAACTGTGGCGTTCTGAAATAGGTGTCGGCATGAAACCCAGGTGTCACGAAGCTTTTTTATGTGCCCAGATACAGTCAACGAACTTTGTCAATTTATATCCTACAAGTGGTATCGATACAGTCAACGACCTTATATCCTACACGTGGTATCGATACAGTCAACGAACTTTGTGAATTTATAACCTACAAGTGGTATCGATACAGTCAACGAACTTTGTGAATTTATATCCTACAAGTGGTATCGATACAGTCAACGAACTTTGTGAATTTATATCCTACAAGGGGTATCGGTACTGTCAAAGAACTTGTGAAATTATATCCTACAATTTTATCGATACAGTCAACAGACTTTGTGAAATTATATCCTACAAGTGGTATCGATACAGTCAAACAACTTTGTGAAATTATGTCCTACTAGCGGCATCGATACAGTGATGATTCACACAGAACTGTCTTCCGCAAAGTCTTTTATCAAATTCATGAGGGACAAAAAATAAAACACTGTTGACCATTCATCAGATTCGAACATGCTTGAGTCGTCTGCCACATGATGTTAGATTGTGAGAGGTTGAAAGTAATCGATCGTGTCCTGACATCATTGACATCAGCTGACATCATTGGCATCATTGACATCATTGACATCAGCTGAAAACGAACGCTAGCTCAGTTACATGAAAATACATCGCAGAAATAGATGTGGAGACACGACTCAATGACATCCTGGAAATCGTGGAGACACAACTCAATGACCTCCTGGTAATCGTGGAGACACAACTCAATGACCTCCTGGTAATCGTGGATACACACGACTCAATGACCTCCTGGTAATCGTTAAGGGACGACTCAATGACCTCCTGGTAATCGTGGATACACACGACTCAATGACCTCCTGGAAATCGTGGAGACACGACTCAATGACCTCTTGGTAATAGTGGAGACACGACCCAATGACCTCCTGGTAATCGTGGATATACACAGCTCAATGACCTCCTGGTAATCGTGAAGACACAACTCAATGACCTCCTGGTAATCGTGGATACACACGACACAATGACCTCCTGGTAATCGTGGATACACACGACTCAATGACCTCGTGGAAATCGTGAATACACACGACTCAATGCCCTCCTGGTAATCGTGGAGGGACGACTCAATGACCTCCTGGAAATCGTGGATACACACGACTCAATGACCTCCTGTAAATCGTGGATACACACGACCCAATGACCTCCTGTAAATCGTGGATACACACGACTCAATGACCTCCTGTAAATCGTGGATACACACGACTCAATGACCTCCTGGAAATCGTGGATACACACGACTCAATGACCTCCTGTAAATCGTGGATACACACGACTCAATGCCCTCCTGGAAATCGTAAATACACACGACTCAATGACCTCCTGGAAATCGTGGATACACACGACTCAATGACCTCCTGGAAATCGTGGATACACACGACTCAATGACCTCCTGGAAATCGTGGATACACACGACTCAATGCCCTCCTGGAAATCGTGGATACACACTACTCAATGACCTCCTGTAAATCGTGGATACACACGACTCAATGCCCTCCTGGAAATCGTGGATACACACGACTCAATGACCTCCTGGTAATCGTGTAGACACACGACTCAATGACCTCCTGGTAATCGTGGAGACACACGACTCAATGACCTCCTGGTAATCGTGGATACACACGACTCAATGACCTCCTGGTAATCGTGGATACACACGACTCAATGCCCTCCTGGTAATCGTGGAGGGACGACTCAATGACCTCCTGGAAATCGTGGATACACACGACTCAATGACCTCCTGTAAATCGTGGATACACACGACTCAATGACCTCGTGGAAATCGTGAATACACACGACTCAATGCCCTCCTGGTTATCGTGGAGACAAGACTCAATGACCTCCTGGAAATCGTGGATACACACGACTCAATGACCTCCTGGAAATCGTGGATACACACGACTCAATGCCCTCCTGGAAATCGTGGATACACACGACTCAGTGATGATTTCTGTCGTTTGAAACAAAAGGATATCCTTTTTGTTTTTATAAAATCTCTGTAATATATTTAGTACGCTACATTGATAAAACTGTAGTTTGGTTAAATTGTTCACATCTTTGCGATTCGCACTGTAGCAAATCGAAATAAATCTTTCAAATACTAATTGTTCTAATAATTTCAGTTCAATTCAGTGACCAATGGTCAACGACAATATAGTAAATGTACACAACGTGTGTATTTTAGCTTGCTCCTCCCAGTGAAAAAACAGCTCAACAAACCGGACAAACTTTGGTTTTTGCCCACACTCAACCTAAAAACAATTGAAAAGACGCCCCCCCCCCTTTCCTCCCGCCGTGGCCTTTATCCCCCCCCCCCCCCCCATTTCGACCTCCCTGTGTTGACTTACACTCGGTTTCCTCGTAACCATAGAATGATTGTCGTTATGGCAACGTTACAACAGTGCGCCATTGTATTTTTCCCCATCAACCTTGCGTAATCCATTTCTTATGTTAACACGGGCTCCATTCGACTAATGTTTCGTCAAATAAATGTGAAGCGAAATGTTTCGCTAGAGAGCATTAACACCGGCAAAGGTTCTCAGCGTGTTTCCATAGCTTTTGCCTTCTGGAAACTAATTGCGTTTCAAATATTGCAACTCAGCTAAAAAGCACCGGCTGGTTTTGTTCTAAAAAACAAAATAACATATTGTGTTCCTTGTTTTCGTTGTTAAGTCACATCATTAGTTTATTTATGTCATCTTTTTAACCAAACCTCTTGAACTGCGCGTGTTTTTAGTCTTGTTTATTCGTCAAACAAAACTATTTTTTCAAACGAATCGACAAGATGATTGATCACCAACGGCCACCATAAATGAACAGCGTGAGCGTTTAGATCATCTTGTAAAACTTTTACCGAGCGTGTCTAAACAGAAACGGAAGTATCATAGTTGAAAATGTTGGCAGGATTATAAAATTAATAATTATTTCGTTTCTTTTCCTTATTTATTACATTTATATTTTTTAAAAAATTAATAATAATTCATTAACTGCTCCTTGGTGACATTTTTAAAATTTTGATTTTTTAAATATTTTTTTTTTTTAGTTTAACGCCAGAGTGAATTTTTGAAGAAGAAAAAAATGTTTTAGCTTCAATTTAACAGACTTCATTAAGGCGTTGTTTTTTTTTTGTTCCTCCTTCTGTCTCGTTTTGTCTTCCTTCGTGAGAATTCAAAAATAGATCACGAGGCTTTTTTCGGTGTATTTTATATTTTTAATTTGATCCCATCTTCCTGAGATTTAATGAGACAATCAGGAAATTATTATAGCTTTGGGTTGTCTTTTCTTTTCGTGTCGCTGGGTGTAAGAATCAGTTTTCTCATCCACGAATTCTTGCACCGGTCAACCCAGATCACGTGACATTCGGTCAGTTCTGAACACACAAAAGAAAAGAAAGGGGAAAAAAAAGAATCCTAATTGCAAGAAATCAGAAAAACAACAATTAATGACGGAAGAAGACGCATGGCGAGAAACAAGACCGGCAGGAAGCTGGTCATTATGTTGAACTGGAATGACGTCATTAGATGAAATACTCTCCAATCAAAACTAAGAACTAATAGGAAATATAACATGGACGTTTTGGGGTCGTTGTTCCATGTCATGACCTTTGACACATGGTCTTTCTTTTTAGGTAAAATATCTCTTAAATATATTATGCGCTGTGACTCGTGGACTGCTTCCAAATGGACTGATTCCAAATGGACTGCTTCCAAATGGACTGCTTCCAAATGGACTGCTTCCAAATGGACTGCTTCCAAATGGACTGCTTCCAAATGGACTGCTTCCAAATGGACTGCTTCCAAATGGACTGCTTCCAAATGGACTGCTTCCAAATGGACTGCTTCCAAATGGACTGCTTCCAAATGGACTGCTTCCTAATGGACTGCTTCCTATTGGACTGCTTCCAAACGGACTGCTTCCAAATGGACTGCTTCCAAATGGACTGCTTCCTAATGGACTGCTTCCAAATGGACTGCTTCCTATTGGACTGCTTCCAAACGGACTGCTTCCTAATGGACTGCTTCCTATTCAGCGGATTTGGCATTGAGAGTATATTACAAATAATTCTATATGTTTGAAAGAAAATATGGTTCAATAATGAGTTCAATAGCACGCAAAATATAATTCCCGATAACTATACGCTAAATGATATTTTTTTTATATGACGCAACTGCGTTTGGCGCGTAATATTTTCTTTTCTGAAAATGAAATCGTCTCAATTTAAGTACGGTGTAAAAATAATTTTTTTTTAAATAGTTCATGGGCGTAAAATAAAAAGTGTGCAGTGGCGTATCATGGGAGAATGTGTGTAGCGAAAATTGGTATTCTTAAATGTGCGTTACTTGAGTTAATATTTTGTATCTTTAGTAGATTGGAATTTCACGCATTACTGCCGCCAGTGTTTGGCGGGCTATATCTAGTAGTATTTCATTGTCCTTTATATTAACTTCGTTTTTGTTCATGTGATGCTTTCATTCTGGTTTGGTATGTAGCAAAATGTTCCGACGGCTGCTAATTGACCCACTTCCCGTCAACCTCTCGAGATGAAACTTGGTACATAGTCTCGTTGCCAATGTCAACAAATTGTGTTAAATTTTCAGCCTCACCCTTTACACCCAAAAATCAATTTTGCTGTTTTTCAAAAGGAATATGATGGAAATATGATGACAATGATTTAACGAAATAAAATTCACGATAACTTGGCTAAGTAAATTTTTAATTTTTTTTTTAATATCGCAAGTGCGTTTGGTGTGTAATATTTTCTTTTGTTTTTCTAAACTAGTAAGCGAAATAAATCCGCGATGTAAAAGCAGGTAGGACGTTAGTATATTAATATAAAATTAAAATATTTCTTAAAATGTATAACAGGGATTTATACGTAAAACTTTATTTTTAGGGGTTGTTTAATATAATATATATATATATAATGTCTAATATATATATATATATATAATGTCTAAAGCATAGTTTAAATTGGACTTTTTTTTGTGCATCACATTATGTGTAAGACTTTTCTAGCCACAAGGCCGGAGAAACATTATTGGCCCTGAGTTGATGGTTCACCATCTATACGCTAGTCGCAATGACTCTATTAGCCCTGAGTTGATGGTTCACCATCTATACGTTAGTCGCAATGACTCTATTGGCCCTGAGTTGATGGTTCACCATCTATACGTTAGTCGCAATGACTCTATTAGCCCTGAGTTGATGGTTCACCATCTATACGCTAGTCGCAATAACTCTATATCGTTGCAGATTAACTTCACAAACTTTCTCTCTGGACGATGTGTGTAAACACAATAGATGATGAGCTAAAACTTCGGCAACAAGTCTCTAACGGTGTGAGTGTTAGAGAAAGAGAGAGTGAGAGAGACAGACAGAGAGAGAGAGTGGGATCGAATAGTGGGATCGAAGAGGGGGGTCAAAGAGTGGGGTCAAAGAATAGGGTCGAAGATAGGGGTCGAAGAGTTTGGTCGAAGAGAGGGGTCAAATGGTTGGGTAGAAGAGTGGGGTCGAAGATTGGTAGAAAATATACTTTGATCTGACCGAGTTACCCCGATCACGGGGGCGAAATTACCGAAATAGTCTCTGACCTACTAGACAAGACTTCGGTGCTAAAGTTCTACACCTGGTGCATTCCGCGTGCACCGGCCACAGCTGGTTCTGCGTCATGAACAATACAAAACCCATTTTAAAAAATATCACCTTTGTTCGTGTTCAAACGTATGTCACCAGGCTTCGGGCGTTATTAATTAATGGATAATAATTGAGATAAAAAGATGTTGGGTTTTTTTTTGCTGTTGTTGTTGTTAAGTTCATTAGCAACGTTGTTGTGTTTTATTATTGCACATCGTGTTCCGGTTATTTTAAGATATAATAATATTGTTGTTATAATGTTGTTGTTACTCATATTGAAACACGTATTTTTGAAGAGAAGAATCCTAAAACCACAGCATAACCCCTGTCACACGTTTTTTTTTTCCACAAGTTATTTAGATAACATCAAAGAGTGGACGGGATTAAAACTAGGCGATGCTGTGCGTAGTGCAGAAGACAGAGAGTAATGGAGGATAGTTGTCATGTCATCTGTGGTGCCCCCAACCAGTGGCGTAGTGAGGGGGGGCATCATGCCCCGGGCGCTACTCACAAAGGGGTGCCAAATGGTATATTTTACTATAATATTGTATGGTTTTCGAATGGGGAAGGGGCGCTAAAAAGGTATTGTGGGGCGCTAAAAAGATATTGTGCCCCGGGCGCGAGTTAAGCTCGCTACGCCACTGCCCCCAACGGTCCAAGGACAAAGGGACATGATGATGATGATGATATAGTACTAGAATACGTAGAATATGTTACCACGGGAACAAAGGAAAGGCATGTTGCACTACTTTCCACCGGCTTTTGCGAAGTCTCAACATCTAAGATTGCCATTTTTCTAATTATGTAAAGCTCAGTTCACACGATCAAATTTCTTTTTTTAATCATTATTAAGTTAATTCTAATGATGCGTTCAAAAACAAATTTAACGAAAATTTGATCGTGTGAACTAATCAAACCACTCCAAGTCAAAGCGTTTGGACGAAGAGTGGGGTCGCAGAGTAGGATCGAAGAGTGGGCCGAAGAGTGGGGTCGAGGAGAGGGATAGAAGAGTGGGGTCGAAGAGTGGGGTCGATAATTTGATCGTGTGATCTAAGCATAACTCAAAAGGGGTTTCATGTAGTGTATGCTCAAAAGGGAAAATTCGATAATTTTCACCGCCCTTGAAATTTATATTTAGAAAATAGTAAATAGACTTCCATGACTTTTTAGAAATATATATATATGTATAAATGTTTAAGTTTCTAACATTTTAGGGTTTTGGGAGTTTTTCCCTTCTATATGTGTATAGAGCAACTCAACCTCCACATCACGCATCAGAGAAACAAAAAAAAAAAAAAAAAAAAATCTTTTGATAAAATTTGTAAAATATGTCCTTAACTTTACACACAAATAAGTTAATCGTTTTGATTATCTGTCAATGTTAATGGATTTTAATATACTGTTATCTTCGTAAAAAGTTATTCAACCAATTACCTTCACTTTATTATCGGTGGGGGGGGAGGATGTAAATAATAAGCCGAATTCTTATAACTAAAGAATATTCTCTAAAGCAATTTTGACGTCTGTAACAGTCGTATGTTTTTATATGAACTAGACATACAAAATTGACCATGCCACTAAAGTGAATTTTGAGCTAAAGGGAAGCAAAAAAGCTCCTTATATTTAAAGAGAATCTTAACCCGTATTTATTCATGCCCCTGAATTGTATTTTAAGAGAAAGGAAAAAAAAATTATGTTTCTATTTTTTAAGATTATATTTTCACGTCCTTAAAATAAGTTGCTTTTATCGACCTAAACGTGTCAACAATCTCTTTCTTTTTCATTTTAAAAGGATAATATATCATGTTTAAAGTAAAAACAAATTTTACAATAACAATTTTTATCCTCATAAATATGGGCCTAACCCTATCCTCTCTTCCCCCCCCCCCCCCCCCGCCTGAAACAGAAAATTCGGTCAGTTCCGAAAAAAAGACAGTCTAACCCTATCCTCTCACCTGAAACAGATCATGCGACATTCTGGCAATTCCGAACAAAAGACAACATAATTGAAATGGCAAGAAATTAGAACGTTTTATAAAAGTAGCCTCCCAGGTCTCTAAGGACGCTTTCCAAAGACAAAGGGTCTCAACGTGGGCGGTTCCTTATCCCGACAACAATTCAGCTCAGCGTACCGTGGCGACATTAACATACTCTTATATCAAAATGCAACAACTAAAAATCCTGTCGTCAAAATATGTGGACTTGATCATCTGAATGGTTGATGCAATAAGTCAGTATATGCCCTACTTAGAGCCACACAAATGAGTCAGTATATGCCCTACTTAGAGCCACATAAATAAGTCAGTATATGCCCTACTTAGAGCCACATAAATAAGTCAGTATATGCCCTACTTAACGCCGCAGCCTATCAGTCTGTATATGTCCCAAATAATGCCACACCAATATGTCAGTACCGATGTGTCTTGGTGGCGTCAAATTAGGTAGCGTCCTGGCACCGACACTTTTCAGCCTCAAGTTCTCCGCCGTGCTGTCTGACGCTTCCAGGGACGGAGACATTGGTATCCGTATCAGATAACTAACTAATGGTCAAGCATTTAACCTCTACAGCTTATCTTAACTTGACAGCACACCATCTACGAGCGTAACTAGCGATGATGAAGCGAGCCTTCGAATAGCAAGAGCCGGCGCAACATTTGGAAAAAATGTTTAAGAATGTATGGACAATGAAAGGCATCGGCGACCAAACCAGAAATCAAACGTTCACTTGGGGTCTTCTATATGGATGTGAACTGTTGAGTCTGCCGAGGCCATGCTAGAAAAGCGAAACAGCTTTGACACGTCGAGCCTCGGAGGAATCCTCAACATCAAATGATTGGACAAAGTTCCAGATAATGAGGTACTCGCACGAGCTGGGGAGTGCTCTTTAAAATGAATATTGCCCCCGGGCGCCAAACACTCTGGCCGCGCCTCTAGTCAAGTGTCATCAAAGACAGCCATTTACAATGTTTTCCTTAAAGAATATATTGGCCGGGGCATCCGTAAACTATCCTTTTTTAAATCCTTTATATTAGCTTCGCTATTGTTCGTGGCTGTCTGGCTGGACGGCAAAATTTTCGGACGGCTAATTGACCCACTTCCCGTCAATCTATAAAGCTGAAATTTGGCACATAGACTCGCTGCCAATGACAACACATTATTACAAATATGCCCGTATTGCACGATAAATGGCAATCT
Source organism: Omphiscola glabra (assembly GCA_964017045.1). Taxonomy (NCBI): domain Eukaryota; kingdom Metazoa; phylum Mollusca; class Gastropoda; family Lymnaeidae; genus Omphiscola; species Omphiscola glabra. The sequence continues at coordinate 37,721,463 of OZ024800.1, forward strand.
ATCCTTTAATTTTTTTCCTGCCCCCACCCACCACCCAATCTTCCCCCACAAAACCAACCAATCTTCCCCCACAAAACCAACCAATCTTCCCCCACAAAACCAACCAATCTTCCCCCACAAAACCAACCAATATTCCCCCACAAAACCAACCACTCTCCCCCACAAAACCAACCAATCTTCCCCCACAAAACCAACCACTCTCCCCCACAAAACCAACCACTCTCCCCACCAACCAACCACTCTCCCCCACCAACCAACCACTCCCCCCCACCAACCAACCACTCTCCCCCCACCCACCAACCACTCCCCCCCACCAACCAACCACTCTCCCCCCACCCACCAACCACAATTGCATTTCGTGCCAGAATCAGGTTTATCAGCCATCTGCGCAACCACAGATACATTCGTCCCCCAGCACCAAATCGATGTTACTAATGGTCACGGTTGCTGTTTGACCGACGAACCAACACTGCTAAGAAAAATAGCATTCATAATTTGGTACACTATTTCCAAAATATATTCACCGACACCTGTTAAAATATAATACATTTAGTTTGAATTTTATTCGAATCACTGCCAATCTAACCCGCACGTTAAAGAAAGATGATGTTCGTACGAAATAACATCGCTAGTTCTCAAAACGTAACATCCCGATAAATGCTGACATTTTGAAGCTGACTGTGAAAAAATAAAAGGTAGACACAGTTTGTAGACACTGCTATCGGATAAGTGCCATTCTCCTATATCTGGACAAGGTAAGGGACACTTAAGCAATCTCGGCAGAATTCAGGTATCTCATAAGATATTTAAGAGCGGCATTAAGTTTCTTTGAGAATATGTGTGTGTGTCTGTGTCTGTGTGTGTGTGCATGTCATCTCCTCACAACTAGTAAGGAGATGACATTCATACACGATATCGACTGAGCTCCATATTAAAATAGCAACTGAATCCCTTTCTGATAATCTCGATGCTAAAAAGCGTTGGTCTGAGCTAAACAAAAAAAATACTTGTGTCACGTCTTCGTTCTAGCGCCTCTAATGTGTCAGTGCGTGTTTAGTAACCTGGTATTTTTTATATCACCCCAATTCAATGGACTATGGTGACAGTGGCGTAGTGAGGGGGGAGCAAGAGGGGCATCATGCCCCGGGCGCTACTCACAAAGGGGCGCCAATGGTATATTTTACTACATATTGTATGGTTTTCGAATAAAGGGGGGGGGCGCTAAAAAGTTATTGGGGGCGCTAAAAAGGTATTGGGCCCCGGGCGCGAGTTAAGCTCGCTACGCTACTGTACGGTGAGTCGATTGTTTTGTCACGTGATAAGCGTAAGTACGAGTAAGACTTCCGGGAGGCTGTCTGCAACACACTAGTCGCTCACAAATTTTTCTTCAAACAACTTTCTTCCTTTAATCATAACTGAATTATAATTATTGTCACATTTATGAATTTCATTTAAAAAACACGTGTACTCAAGAATATTTTGAAAAGTAAAATTTTTAACTACCACTGGGGAAGCGCGGATGGAGACAAACATTTTGCTTTAAAATTAATGATAATGGCTGATCAGCTGTTATCTATTGTTATGTGTTGTTATGTGTAGCAGACAGCCTACCGAAGGCTTACACATATCACGTGACAAAACAAGGAAGTGACTCATCGAAGTCCATTGTGTAGTGCAGGTTGAAATAAAGCAACATTTTTTTTTTTTTTTTAAAGAATTATTAGCACCGCATTCTTTTAAGTTTGTAATAAAAAAAATTTAATTTAACTTAAGAAAGTAAACGAAAGGAAACTACGTTGGTTCGACTGCGTTGCATAAAAAAATGTATCTCTCTATAACGTCATGTTAGTAGATGTGTTGTGTGGCTGCTTGGATATTTAAAATGTAATGGGTGCTTTTAGGCATGTGATAAAATTATGGTTAGTTAGACATCTATTATATGATTTTCGAAATCGCTTCCTGTCTCTCTCTCTTTCTCCCTCCCTCTATCCTTCTCTCTCTCTCTTTCTCCCAATCTCTTTCTCCCTCCCTCTATCCTTCTCTCTCTCTCCATATCCCCCCCTCTCTCTCTCTTTCTCTCTCTCTTCATAAATCTTTCCTTTCTTGTCCAGACATTTCTTCATTAAAGATGAAAATATGAAATCAATTACTGATGATTAAAAATCATTTTTGATAATAAAAATCTTTAAGTAGAAGCTAATCATTATCCACGGATTAGTTCTGCCACTACTCACACTGCTTCCCGTCAGGGGCTCTATCCAAACCACACCCCACCCCCACCCAACCCTGTGATATTTTTTATTTTATGTTTATATTCTAATGTCCCTTCCGCTTTTACACCGCAGATTTATTTCACCATTTCAGAAAAAGAAAAGAAAATATTGCGCGCCAAACGCACTGGTGATTTATTTGTCAAAAGATGTCTCCCTGCAACATTAGCTATGTCATTGAGGGAGATTCTTTGTCCCTGCGACACCAGCTATTTCATGTAGACAGCCATGACCCAGTGACACCAGCTATTTCATGTAGACAGCCATGACCCAGTGACACCAGCTATTTCATGTAGACAGCCATGACCCAGTGACACCAGCTATTTCATGTAGACAGCCATGACCCAGTGACACCAGCTATTTCATGTAGACAGCCATGACCCAGTGACACCAGCTCTGTCATTTAGACAGCCATGTCCCAGTGGCGCCAGCTATGTCATGTATGCAGATGTGACCCAGTGACACCAGCTCTGTCATTTAGACAGCCATGACCCAGTGACACCAGCTCTGTCATTTAGACAGCCATGTCCCAGTGACACCAGCTATGTCATGTAGAAAGCCATGTCCCAGTGACACCAGCTATGTCATGTAGAAAGCCATGACCCGATGACGCCAGCTATGTCATGTATGCAGCCATGACCCAGTGACACCAGCTCTGTCATTTAGACAGCCATGTCCCAGTGACACCAGCTCTGTCATTTAGACATCCATGTCACAGTGACACCAGCTATGTCATGTAGAAAGCCATGACCCAGTGACACCAGCTCTGTCATTTAGACAGCCATGTCCCAGTGACACCAGCTATGTAATGTAGAAAGCCATGACCCGGTGACGCCAGCTATGTCATGTAGAAAGCCATGACCCGGTGACGCCAGCTATGTCACGCTGGCAGACTTGCCCCTGTTGCAATTTAATATGTGCCCCAAGTGTAAAGCTTAACCTAGATAACATATGAATATTTACGTAAAACGTGTATGCTATTTAAAAGTAATGATATACATTTAGACATATACCCGTTTGACTTACAACTATAAGACACCTACTCAATGGACACATACCCATTAGACACATGCCGCTTAGACACATGCCGATTAGACACATGCCGATTAGACACATGCCCATCAGACACATGCCAGTTAGACACATGCCCATTAGACACATGCTGATTAGACACATGCCCATTAGACACATGCCGATTAGACACATGCCCAATAGACACATGCCCATTAGACACATGCCGATTAGACACATGCCCAATAGACACATACCCATTAGACAAATGCCGATTAGACACATGCCGATTAGACACATGCCCAATAGACACATGCCGATTAGACACATGCCCATTAGACACATGCCCATTAGACAGATGCCGATTAGACACATGCCCATTAGACAGATGCCGATTAGACACATGCCCATTAGACAGATGCCGATTAGACACATGCCCATTAGACAGATGCCGATTAGACACATGCCCATTAGACAGATGCCGATTAGACACATGCCCATTAGACAGATGCCGATTAGACACATGCCCATTAGACAGATGCCGATTAGACACATGCCCATTAGACAGATGCCGATTAGACACATGCCCATTAGACAGATGCCGATTAGACACATGCCCATTAGACAGATGCCGATTAGACACATGCCCATTAGACAGATGCCGATTAGACACATGCCCATTAGACAGATGCCGATTAGACACATGCCCATTAGACAGATGCCGATTAGACACATGCCCATTAAACAGATGCCGGTTAGACACATGCCCATTAGACAGATGCCGATTAGACACATGCCCATTAGACAGATGCCGATTAGACACATGCCCATTAGACAGATGCCGATTAGACACATGCCCATTAGACAGATGCCGATTAGACACATGCCCATTAAACAGATGCCGGTTAGACACATGCCCATTAGACAGATGCCGATTAGACACATGCCCATTAGACAGATGCCGATTAGACACATGCCCATTAAACAGATGCCGATTAGACACATGCCCATTAGACAGATGCCGATTAGACACATGCCCATTAGACAGATGCCGATTAGACACATGCCCATTAGACAGATGCCGATTAGACACATGCCCATTAGACAGATGCCGATTAGACACATGCCGATTAGACAAATGCCGATTAGACACATGCCCAATAGACACATGCCCACTAGACTTACTATGATTCTCAAACTATAGTCAGAGCTAATAAAACAGCTGCTCCTAGACTTTAGTGTCGTGACCACTGTCACCACTCTGACCACTGTCACCCATCTGACCACTGTCACCACTTTGACCACTGTCACCACACTGACCACTGTCACCACTCTGACTACTGTCACCACACAGACCACTGTCACCCCTCTGACCACTGTCACCACTCTGACCATTGTTACCACACTGACCACTGTCACAACACTGACCACTGTCACAACTGTCACCACTCGGACCACTGTCACCACTCGGACCACTGTCACCACTCTGACCACAGCGCCCCTCATTTATTCCAACAAACTCTTGGTTGCCGAGAATAGACTGTAATCAGGGCTGTGCCATGGCAAAGTGGCGCCCGGGGCGAATCCTAAACTACCACCCCTCAATGTACGGATTAAGTGTGCCCCCCCCCCCCCCGGGGCTGACCACTAAAAAGAAGATTTGGCGCCCCTTGTAAGTACATGGATCATTTTTGTTTAATGAACTTCCCATCTAAAGATAATGATTGATGGACTGTATTCAAGTTGTCTAACTGAAATATAAGAAGAAGGTATGCTGAACTTGAATTAACAGACACGACAAAAAAGATTTGGACGTTACACATATACCCATAAGACACAAAACCTGTCTAAAGACAACTTTGGCACCCCCCCCCCCCTTTTTTTTTTCAACTTTCCGATCTTGGCGTCAAGAGCGTGTTCTTGCCATGTCATTGTGTACACACACACTAAAATAATTAAAACCAATCAGTATAGTGCGCAGACTACAGGCGTCAGTTAGGCCAGTGGTCGGCAAACTCATTAGCCAAAAGAGCCAACAACAAGAAGCAGGACGATTTACAACAATGTTGAAAGCCGCATGTCTTTTCAAGAACGTATCAAGAACCGTGTTCTTTCGAAGTCAAACACGATTTGTGGCCGTGGCCGGCTGGCCGAGCCCAACTCAGGTCGCTAAAGAGCTGCGATTCGCCGACCACTGAGTCGGAGGGTTGTGCCGGGTTGTGGAGCAGAAACTGTCGGGGACGTCATCACTGGTCCAACTGCTTCTGCAGCCAGTCTACTTTAGTGTATAGATCGGGTAACACGCAAGAAACGTACACTTTAGACACACCGATTAGAGACACACCGATTAGAGACACACCTTTTAGAGACACACCTTTTAGAGACACACCTTTTAAAGACACACCTTTTTGAGACACACTCATTAGAGACACATCCTTTAAACACACACACCCATTAGAGACACGCCTTTTAGAGACACACCTTTTACAGGCACATCCATTAGAGATACACTCATTAAAGACACATTCTTTAAACACACACAACCATCAGAGACACACCTCTTAGACTCTTTAGACACGCACCATTTAGAGATAAATCCATTAGGGACACACCCTTTAGACACACACCTTTAGACATACACGCATAATAGACACACCCATTATAGACACAACCTTTAAACACATACCCCTTAGATACACACGCCTTAGAAACACATACTTTAGACACACACACACACCAATTAGACACACGAGCACTAGAGACACGCCTTTTAGACACACACCCATTAGAGACACAACCTTTATAGACATATCCATTAGAGACACACCCATTAAAGACACGCAAATCGGAGCTTAAACTTATCAGGCAAACATCGTTTAGACATTCAATGATATAATGACTGTAGACAGATTCACGTGAGACATACTATTAGACACATATTATTATCATTATTATTATTATTGGTTGTCTTATATAGCGCGGTACCCCAGCCTAGGGCTGGGCTCACCGTGCTGTACATAAAAATATTAGCAAAAGAGACATAATCGTGACAATAACATAAAATACATTTATGTCATAAAGAACAGCTGTATAAAGACAAAACAAAAACTAATGCATATTCAGCCCAGAACTTTTACATGACAAGCCATGGACGACGGCCAGCAGCATCGTTTATCGGTCAGATGTGGGGAATCAGTCGGGGTAGTAGAGTTTAAAGAGATGTGTTTTGAGTGCAGTTTTGAAGGCTGTGATGGTTTTTTCATACACCTCTGAGATACATATCAATGTATCGCATACCCGTTACACCAGCGGTTCTCAACCTGTGGGTCGCGACCCCTTTAGCGGTCGAATGACCCTTTACCGGGGGTCGCCTAAAACCATCCGAAAACACATACACCACAGTTATGAAGTAGCAATGAAAATAATGTTGTGGTTGGTGGTCGCCACAACATGAGGAACTTTTTAAAGGGTCGCGGCGTTAGGAAGGTTGAGAACCACTGCGTTACACGAATTCCAGTATGTAATACACTCATAGGAAACATACCAATTGGGTATAAACCCATGAGATACATGCCAACTTATCACATACCCGCTAAACGAATTCTAATGTGTAATACAATACACAAATTAGATACATACCAATATGTCACATACCCCTGATATACATATTAACGTATTGTATACCGTCGCACGAATTCCACAAATGTATTTCACCATTTGGAAACATACCAATTTGTCACATGCCCATGAGATGCATACCAATTTATCACACATCCGTTTTAGGAATACCAATGTATTGAATGGGGGTAATGTTTTCAAATGTAACAGGAGTATTTGTAAAAAGGTCAATTTCCACCTGACAAACTCGACGGCTTAACGTAACGGTTTAGCTTTGACGGATTAGCCTGACGGATGTTGGCTCTGTCCTCGTAGGATTATAATTAAACAGGGAACCGGCAGTTGAAAGTGGACGAGAAGCGGAGCACTTAAACTGAGCGACTTCTTTTTTGTTGAACTGATCGACTCCTCTTGACGTCATTTTTAAGGGTGATAATTACCTTTGAAAAGACCGCCGAGAAGACAAATGGAGCTTAAAATAGTTTATAAATACAAGCTCCGTTTCCGGAGTAAGAATTATTATTTTTTGTTTGTCCTGTGCAAAAAGGCGAGGTGTGTGTCTCTGGAATAGTTGAAGAGAACACCCACCTTGCTCTTGATCTTTTTCTTGATCTTGCTCTTGATATTGATCGTGTTATATTTTTTTTTTTGTTCTTGGTGTTTTTCTAGTTTTGATCTTGTTCCCTTTTTCTTGATCTTGTTCTAGTTCTTGATATTTTCCTTGATCTAGTTCTTGATCAGGTTATTGATATTGATCTTGATCTTTATCTTATTATTGATCTGGTTTCTGTCAAGTTTCTATAGTAGCAAGAGGTGTATTTGAATTGAAAGTCGTTTTTAAAAAAGTATAAAAATGATGGTAGTGGATGGTGACACCTGCTGGTGCAGACTTTTAGGCGATGGTAAAAGAACACTTGCTAGTTATCGCTCATTGATGGCTAGCGGACACTAGGTAGGCAGCAAGGTCATTTATGGGTAGTGGACACTAGCTAGGCAGCAAGGTCATTTATGGGTAGTGGACACTAGCTAGACAACAAGGTCATTGATGGGTAGTGGATATTAGCTAGGCAGCAATTTCATTTATGGGTAGTGGACACTAGCTAGACAGCAAGGTCATTGATGGGTAGTGAACACTAGCTAGGCAGCAAGGTCATTTATGGGTAGTGGACACTAGCTAGGCAACAAGGTCATTGATGGGTAGTGGACATTAGCTAGGCAGCAAGGTCATTTATGGGTAGTGGACACTAGCTAGGCAACAAGGTCATTGATGGGTAGTGGACATTAACTAGACAGCAAGGTCATTTATGGGTAGTGGACACTAGCTAGGCAGCAAGGTCATTTATGGGTAGTGGACACTAGCTAGGCAACAAGGTCATTGATTGCAATTGGAAATTCGCTAGTCAAAAAAGAAGATCATTGATGGCAAGTGGACAGTCAACAAGAAGATCATTGCTGGCAAGTGGAAAGTCAACAACAAGATCATTGCTGGCAAGTGGACAGTCAACAACAAGATCATTGCTGGCAAGTGGAAAGTCAACAAGAAGATCATTGGTGACAAATGGACAGTCAACAACAAGATCATTGATGGCAAGTGGACAGTCAACAAGAAGATCATTGGTGACAAGTGGACAGTCAACAAGAAGATCATTGATGACAAATGGACAGTTAGCAACAAGATCATTGCTGGCAAGTGGACAATCAGCAACAAGATCATTGCTGGCAAGTGGAAAGTCAGCAACAAGATCATTGCCGGGTAGTGGACAATCAGCAACAAGATCATTGATGGCAAGTGGACAGTGAACAACAAGATCATTGCCGGTAAGTGGACAGTCAGCAACAAGATCATTGCCGGCAAGTGGACAGTGAACAACAAGATCATTGCCGGCAAGTGGACAGTCAACAACAAGATCATTGCCGGCAAGTGGACAGTGAACAACAAGATCATTGCCGGCAAGTGGACAGTGAACAACAAGATTATTGCCGGCAAGTGGACAGTGAACAACAAGATCATTGCCGGCAAGTGGACAGTGAACAACAAGATCATTGCCGGCAAGTGGGCAGTGAACAACAAGATCATTGCCGGCAAGTGGGCAGTGAACAACAAAAGATCATTGCCGGCAAGTGGACAGTGAACGACAAGATCATTGCCGGCAAGTGGACAGTGAACAACAAGATCATTGTCGGCAAGTGGACAGTGAACAACAAGATCATTGCCGGCAAGTGGACAGTGAACAACAAGATCATTGCCGGCAAGTGGACAGTGAACAACAAGATCATTGCCGGCAAGTGGACATTTGCTTGTCTTTAGAGTCAGTTTTTGACGTCGCACCAGAAACAAAGAGTTTGTTTTAATGAAAAGTAGATACGTCTTGAAATGGCGCGGATAATTACGCCCCTTCCCGCCCCCCCCCCCCCCCCCCAACTTCCAGTGTCCTGCTTTTACAGAAACAGATTACGTGACAAAATCTCAGGTGACATTTTCTCTTTTATGGCTCAACCGCTGTTAACACCTGAACAGAACTACTGTTAACACAACCTGGATATAACGACTGTTAACAATTAAGTGTAAAGACTGTTAACACAGGGATAATGCGACTGTGAATAACTGGGTATAACGACTGTGAACAACTGGATATAAGGACTGCTAACAGCTGGATATAACAACTGCTAACAACTGGATATAACGACTGCTAACAACTGGATATAACGACTGCTAACAACTGGATATAATAATAATAATAATAATAATAAAGTTTATTTAAAAAGCACGCTTCATCCCCAAAGGCTCGAAGCGCGTAAAATAAATCCGATGTTAGATGTTCGAGAGGCCTCACTGCTGCCTGTTAGGCGCACGTGAACTCCATCTCCCCATCTCCGGGTTTTCAGGATGATACAGGTTTGTGTTAATTCCGTAGGTAGGTAAAATGACGGCTAACAACTGGATATAACGTTTGTTAACACCTGGAGACCGAAAATGGTGACTGCTATAAAGTTTCCGATATGTTTAACTCCACTCTTTCACATGACGCCTCCCCCCCCCCCCACATCCCCCGGAAATAAGCAACATATGTTTTGCGCAAGACACTACTTGAAGACACTTCACGTAAACATGAACCACTAATTGGTTGCCGACTTGATGATCATGCAAAAAGCCGTCCGTCCCATACACATGAAGTCATTTGAAATCCAACCGGTCACCATTAAATTGTCAAATCAACGTTAAATCTCGTTCTTGTGACCTTATTCTGTTTGAATCTCTCGGGACTGAGGGTGGGTGTACAGTTACGATGTCATTGGTGGTAATGGGGTGGGGGGAGGGAAATGAACGAAACAAAGTATGGGAATATTCGGAAAAGAAGGGGTCAACAAAACAACGAATGTGTCAGCAAAAGGCCTTCACCGGCGAACAGCCGTCAAAACAAAATTTAAATAACATTAACAAGGTGTTGTTGTTTTGTTTGTTTTTTACGGGGTGGGGGGTGAAAAAAAATTACATTTTAGAAAGCTGTCGAAATTGAATTGACATATCCGTTCATCAGTACCGCAGATCTGCAATAATACGTTTTTTACCGAAATCTTTTTCATGATCATCTTGTTAAAATATCCCAATTTTTTTTTTTTTATGAATTTCGGAAATTACTTCACAGCCAAGATCAAGTGTAATCTTCCAAACTTTTAAAGCTTACTGGATCCCATTTTTAAAGACGCGTGGTGGTGTAACCTTTTGTTAAAGAAAAAAACCCAAATACTTCGCTAACTTCCTGTTAGAAATTTGGTCAGCTGAACGTGTCTGAAATACTTACAATAATAGAAGCAATTCTTGTCACAACGTTACATTTCCATTACCTCCCCCCCACCCCCCACCCCCACTCAAAAAAAAAAAAAAAAAAGACTCCTGATTTTCCGGGTTCTTCTGGTATGTATTTAAACTGTCTGAATGATGTTGTTCTGGGAAATCATAAAACAGTTAATGAGACTGTTAGGCTTGTCCCGTTGTTTGAAGTCCGCAAATAGAACATACTCCGTTTATACATTGTGTCTCTCCACGGGCAAAGGGAGACTGGTTTGTGGTTTTTTTGTTTGGTTTTTATGGGCCGGTCAACTGAAATGTTTGATGGGCAAACTATGATTGGAATTTTGAAAGAAAAAAATTTTTTTTTTAAAAAGTGCTAGATAGAACCACTTTGAAAAAAAAGTATAGCTTCTAAAATTCTAGTATCCCAAAAAATAAATAACATGTCCACATTCTTTCAAATAACAATTTTTTTTTGACGTGTGTGATGAAAAGTGTGGGTGGTGTTTGGGCTTCCATAGAGATGACAATATACTGTAATAGTCCTATTTAATCCGTTTTAAAAATATAAAACTATTACGAACTAGTTTTATTTTCACGTATTTTGGTGAAATATTCTAATACTGCATCAAAGATGTTTATTCATCTATAATGGCTTTATATCTTGCTTCTCTTTGATCATAATTACACGAATTCCTCAGTAGCCTATTTTTTCAGGGTACCAAGGAATATTTTATAGTTTTCGCTTTTGTTGATATTTATTAATACTAGTGTATTTATTTATTTAATAATTTATTAATGCATACATTTTAATCTCTAACAAAAATTCCTTCATTAAACGGCGATTCAGACCTTCATTCAATCTCGACACAGACCTTCATTCAATCTCGACACAGACCTTCATTCAATCTCGACACAGACCTTCATTCAATGGCAACACAGACCTTCATTCAATCTCGACACAGACCTTCATTCAATCTCGACACAGACCTTCATTAAACGGCGATACAGACCCTCATTCAATCTCGACACAGACCTTCATTCAATGGCAACACAGACCTTCATTCAATCTCGACACAGACCTTCATTCAATCTCGACACAGACCTTCATTCAATCTCGACACAGACCTTCATTAAACGGCAATACAGACCTTCATTCAATATCGACACAGACCTTCATTCAATCTCGACACAGACCTTCATTCAATCTCGACACAGACCTTCATTCAATCTCGACACAGACCTTCATTCAATCTCGACACAGACCTTCATTCAATCTCGACACAGACCTTCATTCAATCTCGACACAGACCTTCATTCAATCTCGACACAGACCTTCATTCAATCTCGACACAGACCTTCATTCAATCTCGACACAGACCTTCATTCAATCTCGATACAGACCTTCATTCAATCTCGACACAGACCTTCATTAAACGGCGATACAGACCTTCATTCAATCTCGACACAGACCTTCATTCAATCTCGACACAGACCTTCATTCAATCTCGACACAGACCTTCATTCAATCTCGACACAGACCTTCATTCAATCTCGACACAGACCTTCATTAAACGGCGATACAGACCTTCATTCAATATCGACACAGACCTTCATTCAATCTCGACACAGACCTTCATTCAATCTCGACACAGACCTTCATTCAATCTCGACACAGACCTTCATTCAATCTCGACACAGACCTTCATTAAACTGCGATACAGACCTTCATTCAATGACGACACAGACCTTCATTCAATCTCGACACAGACCTTCATTCAATCTCGACACAGACCTTCATTAAACGGCGATACAGACCTTCATTCAATATCGACACAGACCTTCATTCAATCTCGACACAGACCTTCATTCAATCTCGACACAGACCTTCATTCAATCTCGACACAGACCTTCATTCAATCTCGACACAGACCTTCATTTAATCTCGACACAGACCTTCATTAAACGGCGATACAGACCTTCATTCAATCTCGACACAGACCTTCATTCAATCTCAACACAGACCTTCATTCAATCTCGACACAGACCTTCATTCAATGGCAAAACAGACCTTCATTCAATGGCAAAACAGACCTTCATTCAATGGCAACACAGACCTTCATTCAATGGCAACACAGACCTTCATTCATTGGCAACACAGACCTTCATTCAATGGCAACACAGACCTTCATTCAATGGCAACACAGACCTTCATTCAATGAAACACAGACCTTCATTTAATCTCGACACAGACCTTCATTAAATCTCGACACAGACCTTCATTCAATTGCAACACAGACCTTCATTCAATCTCGACACAGACCTTCATTCAATGGCAACACAGACCTTTATTCAATGGCAACACAGACCTTCATTCAATGGCAACACAGACCTTCATTCAATGGCAACACAGACCTTCATTCAATGGCAACACAGACCTTCATTCATTGGCAACACAGACCTTCATTCAATTGCAACACAGACCTTCATTCATTGGCAACACAGACCTTCATTCAATGGCAACACAGACCTTCATTCATTGGCAACACAGACCTTCATTCAATGGCAACACAGACCTTCATTCAATGGCAACACAGACCTTCATTCAATCTCGACACAGACCTTCATTCAATGGCAACACAGACCTTCATTCAATCTCGACACAGACCTTCATTCAATCTCGACACAGACCTTCATTCAATGGCAACACAGACCTTCATTCAATCTAGACACAGACCTTCATTAAACTGCAATACAGACCTTCATTCAATGACGACACAGACCTTCATTCAATCTCGACACAGACCTTCATTCAATCTCGACACAGACCTTCATTAAACGGCGATACAGACCTTCATTCAATATCGACACAGACCTTCATTCAATCTCGACACAGACCTTCATTCAATCTCGACACAGACCTTCATTCAATCTCGACACAGACCTTCATTCAATCTCGACACAGACCTTCATTCAATCTCGACACAGACCTTCATTCAATCTCGACACAGACCTTCATTAAACGGCGATACAGACCTTCATTCAATGACGACACAGACCTTCATTCAATCTCGACACAGACCTTCATTCAATCTCGACACAGACCTTCATTCAATCTCGACACAGACCTTCATTCAATCTCGACACAGACCTTCATTCAATCTCGACACAGACCTTCATTCAATGGCAACACAGACCTTCATTCAATGGCAACACAGACCTTCATTCAATCTCGACACAGACCTTCATTCAATGGCAACACAGACCTTCATTCATTGGCAACACAGACCTTTATTCAATGGCAACACAGACCTTCATTCAATCTCGACACAGACCTTCATTCAATAGCAACACAGACCTTCATTCAATGGCAACACAGACCTTCATTCAATCTCGACACAGACCTTCATTCAATGGCAACACAGACCTTCATTCAATCTCGACACAGACCTTCATTCAATCTCGACAAAGACCTTCATTCAATCTCGACACAGACCTTCATTCATTTGCGACACAGACCTTCATTCAATGGCAACACAGACCTTCATTTAATGGCGACAGAGACCTTCATTCAATTACCACAGACCTTCATTCAATGACGACACAGACCTTCATTCAATGACCACAGACCTTCATTCAATGGCGACACAGACCTTCATCCAATGACCACAGACCTTCATTCAATGACGACACAGACCTTCATTCAATGACGACACAGACCTTCATTCAATGACCACAGACCTTCATTCAATGACGACACAGACCTTCATTCAATGACGACACAGACCTTCAATCAATGACGACACAGACCTTCATTCAATGACCACAGACCTTCATTCAATGACGACACAGACCTTCATTCAATGACGACACAGACCTTCATTCAATGACCACAGACCTTCATTCAATGGCGACACAGACCTTCATTCAATGACGACACAGACCTTCATTCAATGACGACACAGACCTTCATTCAATGACGACACAGACCTTCATTCAATGACCACAGACCTTCATTCAATGACGACACAGACCTTCATTCAATGACCACAGACCTTCATTCAATGACGACACAGACCTTCATTCAATGACGACACAGACCTTCATTCAATGACCACAGACCTTCATTCAATGGCGACACAGACCTTCATTCAATGACGACACAGACATTCATTCAATGACGACACAGACCTTCATTCAATGACGACACAGACCTTAATTCAATGACGACACAGACCTTCATTGAATGACGACACAGACCTTCATTCAATGGCGACACAGACCTTCATTCAATGACGACACAGACCTTCATTCAATGACGACACAGACCTTCATTCAATGACGACACAGACCTTCATTCAATGACCACAGACATTCATTCAATGACGACACAGACCTTCATTCAATGACCACAGACCTTTATTCAATGACGACACAGACCTTCATTCAATGACGACACAGACCTTCATTCAATGACCACAGACCTTCATTCAATGACGACACAGACCTTCATTCAATGACGACACAGACCTTCATTCAATGACGACACAGACCTTCATTCAATGACGACACAGACCTTCATTCAATGACCACAGACCTTCATTCAATGACGACACAGACCTTCATTCAATGACCACAGACCTTCATTCAATGACGACACAGACCTTCATTCAATGACGACACAGACCTTCATTCAATGACCACAGACCTTCATTCAATGACGACACAGACCTTCATTCAATGACCACAGACCTTCATTCCATTGCAACACAGACCTTCATTCAATGACGACACAGACCTTCATTCAATGACGACACAGACCTTCATTCAATGACCACAGACCTTCATTCAATGACGACACAGACCTTCATTCAATGACGACACAGACCTTCAATCAATGACCACAGACCTTCATTCAATGACGACACAGACCTTCATTCAATGACGACACAGACCTTCATTCAATGACCACAGACCTTCATTCAATGACGACACAGACCTTCATTCAATGACCACAGACCTTCATTCAATGACGACACAGACCTTCATTCAATGACCACAGACCTTCATTCAATGGCGACACAGACCTTCATTCAATGACGACACAGACATTCATTCAATGACGACACAGACCTTCATTCAATGACGACACAGACCTTAATTCAATGACGACACAGACCTTCATTGAATGACGACACAGACCTTCATTCAATGGCGACACAGACCTTCATTCAATGACGACACAGACCTTCATTCAATGACGACACAGACCTTCATTCAATGACGACACAGACCTTCATTCAATGACCACAGACCTTCATTCAATGACGACACAGACCTTCATTCAATGACCACAGACCTTTATTCAATGACGACACAGACCTTCATTCAATGACGACACAGACCTTCATTCAATGACCACAGACCTTCATTCAATGACGACACAGACCTTCATTCAATGACGACACAGACCTTCATTCAATGACGACACAGACCTTCATTCAATGACGACACAGACCTTCATTCAATGACCACAGACCTTCATTCAATGACGACACAGACCTTCATTCAATTACCACAGACCTTCATTCAATGACGACACAGACCTTCATTCAATGACGACACAGACCTTCATTCAATGACCACAGACCTTCATTCAATGACGACACAGACCTTCATTCAATGACCACAGACCTTCATTCCATTGCAACACAGACCTTCATTCAATGACCACAGACCTTCATTCAATGGCGACACAGACCTTCATCCAATGACCACAGACCTTCATTCAATGACGACACAGACCTTCATTCAATGACGACACAGACCTTCATTCAATGACGACACAGACCTTCATTCAATGACCACAGACCTTCATTCAATGACGACACAGACCTTCATTCAATGACCACAGACCTTCATTCAATGACGACACAGACCTTCATTCAATGACGACACAGACCTTCATTCAATGACCACAGACCTTCATTCAATGACGACACAGACCTTCATTCAATGACGACACAGACCTTTATTCAATGACGACACAGACCTTCATTCAATGACGACACAGACCTTCATTCAATGGCGACACAGACCTTCATTCAATCTCGACACAGACCTTCATTCAATGACGACACAGACCTTCATTCAATCTCGACACAGACCTTCATTCAATGGCGACACAGACCTTCATTCAATGGCGACACAGACCTTCATTAAACGGCGATACAGACCTTCATTCAATATCGACACAGACCTTCATTCAATCTCGACACAGACCTTCATTCAATCTCGACACAGACCTTCATTCAATCTCGACACAGACCTTCATTCAATCTCGACACAGACCTTCATTAAACTGCGATACAGACCTTCATTCAATGACGACACAGACCTTCATTCAATCTCGACACAGACCTTCATTCAATCTCGACACAGACCTTCATTAAACGGCGATACAGACCTTCATTCAATATCGACACAGACCTTCATTCAATCTCGACACAGACCTTCATTCAATCTCGACACAGACCTTCATTCAATCTCGACACAGACCTTCATTTAATCTCGACACAGACCTTCATTAAACGGCGATACAGACCTTCATTCAATCTCGACACAGACCTTCATTCAATCTCAACACAGACCTTCATTCAATCTCGACACAGACCTTCATTCAATGGCAAAACAGACCTTCATTCAATGGCAAAACAGACCTTCATTCAATGGCAACACAGACCTTCATTCAATGGCAACACAGACCTTCATTCATTGGCAACACAGACCTTCATTCAATGGCAACACAGACCTTCATTCAATGGCAACACAGACCTTCATTCAATGAAACACAGACCTTCATTTAATCTCGACACAGACCTTCATTAAATCTCGACACAGACCTTCATTCAATTGCAACACAGACCTTCATTCAATCTCGACACAGACCTTCATTCAATGGCAACACAGACCTTTATTCAATGGCAACACAGACCTTCATTCAATGGCAACACAGACCTTCATTCAATGGCAACACAGACCTTCATTCAATGGCAACACAGACCTTCATTCATTGGCAACACAGACCTTCATTCAATTGCAACACAGACCTTCATTCATTGGCAACACAGACCTTCATTCAATGGCAACACAGACCTTCATTCATTGGCAACACAGACCTTCATTCAATGGCAACACAGACCTTCATTCAATGGCAACACAGACCTTCATTCAATCTCGACACAGACCTTCATTCAATGGCAACACAGACCTTCATTCAATCTCGACACAGACCTTCATTCAATCTCGACACAGACCTTCATTCAATGGCAACACAGACCTTCATTCAATCTAGACACAGACCTTCATTAAACTGCAATACAGACCTTCATTCAATGACGACACAGACCTTCATTCAATCTCGACACAGACCTTCATTCAATCTCGACACAGACCTTCATTAAACGGCGATACAGACCTTCATTCAATATCGACACAGACCTTCATTCAATCTCGACACAGACCTTCATTCAATCTCGACACAGACCTTCATTCAATCTCGACACAGACCTTCATTCAATCTCGACACAGACCTTCATTCAATCTCGACACAGACCTTCATTCAATCTCGACACAGACCTTCATTAAACGGCGATACAGACCTTCATTCAATGACGACACAGACCTTCATTCAATCTCGACACAGACCTTCATTCAATCTCGACACAGACCTTCATTCAATCTCGACACAGACCTTCATTCAATCTCGACACAGACCTTCATTCAATCTCGACACAGACCTTCATTCAATGGCAACACAGACCTTCATTCAATGGCAACACAGACCTTCATTCAATCTCGACACAGACCTTCATTCAATGGCAACACAGACCTTCATTCATTGGCAACACAGACCTTTATTCAATGGCAACACAGACCTTCATTCAATCTCGACACAGACCTTCATTCAATAGCAACACAGACCTTCATTCAATGGCAACACAGACCTTCATTCAATCTCGACACAGACCTTCATTCAATGGCAACACAGACCTTCATTCAATCTCGACACAGACCTTCATTCAATCTCGACAAAGACCTTCATTCAATCTCGACACAGACCTTCATTCATTTGCGACACAGACCTTCATTCAATGGCAACACAGACCTTCATTTAATGGCGACAGAGACCTTCATTCAATTACCACAGACCTTCATTCAATGACGACACAGACCTTCATTCAATGACCACAGACCTTCATTCAATGGCGACACAGACCTTCATCCAATGACCACAGACCTTCATTCAATGACGACACAGACCTTCATTCAATGACGACACAGACCTTCATTCAATGACCACAGACCTTCATTCAATGACGACACAGACCTTCATTCAATGACGACACAGACCTTCAATCAATGACGACACAGACCTTCATTCAATGACCACAGACCTTCATTCAATGACGACACAGACCTTCATTCAATGACGACACAGACCTTCATTCAATGACCACAGACCTTCATTCAATGGCGACACAGACCTTCATTCAATGACGACACAGACCTTCATTCAATGACGACACAGACCTTCATTCAATGACGACACAGACCTTCATTCAATGACCACAGACCTTCATTCAATGACGACACAGACCTTCATTCAATGACCACAGACCTTCATTCAATGACGACACAGACCTTCATTCAATGACGACACAGACCTTCATTCAATGACCACAGACCTTCATTCAATGGCGACACAGACCTTCATTCAATGACGACACAGACATTCATTCAATGACGACACAGACCTTCATTCAATGACGACACAGACCTTAATTCAATGAAGACACAGACCTTCATTGAATGACGACACAGACCTTCATTCAATGGCGACACAGACCTTCATTCAATGACGACACAGACCTTCATTCAATGACGACACAGACCTTCATTCAATGACGACACAGACCTTCATTCAATGACCACAGACATTCATTCAATGACGACACAGACCTTCATTCAATGACCACAGACCTTTATTCAATGACGACACAGACCTTCATTCAATGACGACACAGACCTTCATTCAATGACCACAGACCTTCATTCAATGACGACACAGACCTTCATTCAATGACGACACAGACCTTCATTCAATGACGACACAGACCTTCATTCAATGACGACACAGACCTTCATTCAATGACCACAGACCTTCATTCAATGACGACACAGACCTTCATTCAATGACCACAGACCTTCATTCAATGACGACACAGACCTTCATTCAATGACGACACAGACCTTCATTCAATGACCACAGACCTTCATTCAATGACGACACAGACCTTCATTCAATGACCACAGACCTTCATTCCATTGCAACACAGACCTTCATTCAATGACGACACAGACCTTCATTCAATGACGACACAGACCTTCATTCAATGACCACAGACCTTCATTCAATGACGACACAGACCTTCATTCAATGACGACACAGACCTTCAATCAATGACCACAGACCTTCATTCAATGACGACACAGACCTTCATTCAATGACGACACAGACCTTCATTCAATGACCACAGACCTTCATTCAATGACGACACAGACCTTCATTCAATGACCACAGACCTTCATTCAATGACGACACAGACCTTCATTCAATGACGACACAGACCTTCATTCAATGACCACAGACCTTCATTCAATGGCGACACAGACCTTCATTCAATGACGACACAGACATTCATTCAATGACGACACAGACCTTCATTCAATGACGACACAGACCTTAATTCAATGACGACACAGACCTTCATTGAATGACGACACAGACCTTCATTCAATGGCGACACAGACCTTCATTCAATGACGACACAGACCTTCATTCAATGACGACACAGACCTTCATTCAATGACGACACAGACCTTCATTCAATGACCACAGACCTTCATTCAATGACGACACAGACCTTCATTCAATGACCACAGACCTTTATTCAATGACGACACAGACCTTCATTCAATGACGACACAGACCTTCATTCAATGACCACAGACCTTCATTCAATGACGACACAGACCTTCATTCAATGACGACACAGACCTTCATTCAATGACGACACAGACCTTCATTCAATGACGACACAGACCTTCATTCAATGACCACAGACCTTCATTCAATGACGACACAGACCTTCATTCAATTACCACAGACCTTCATTCAATGACGACACAGACCTTCATTCAATGACGACACAGACCTTCATTCAATGACCACAGACCTTCATTCAATGACGACACAGACCTTCATTCAATGACCACAGACCTTCATTCCATTGCAACACAGACCTTCATTCAATGACCACAGACCTTCATTCAATGGCGACACAGACCTTCATCCAATGACCACAGACCTTCATTCAATGACGACACAGACCTTCATTCAATGACGACACAGACCTTCATTCAATGACGACACAGACCTTCATTCAATGACCACAGACCTTCATTCAATGACGACACAGACCTTCATTCAATGACCACAGACCTTCATTCAATGACGACACAGACCTTCATTCAATGACGACACAGACCTTCATTCAATGACCACAGACCTTCATTCAATGACGACACAGACCTTCATTCAATGACGACACAGACCTTTATTCAATGACGACACAGACCTTCATTCAATGACGACACAGACCTTCATTCAATGGCGACACAGACCTTCATTCAATCTCGACACAGACCTTCATTCAATGACGACACAGACCTTCATTCAATCTCGACACAGACCTTCATTCAATGGCGACACAGACCTTCATTCAATGGCGACACAGACCTTCATTCAATGGCGACACAGACCTTCATTCAATGACGACACAGACCTTCATTCAATGGCGACACAGACCTTCATTCAATGGCAACACAGACCTTCATTCAATGACGACACAGACCTTCATTCAATGACGACACAGACCTTCATTTAATGGCGACACAGACCTTCATTCAATGACGACACAGACCTTCATTCAATCTCGACACAGACCTTCATTCAATGGCGACACAGACCTTCATTCAATGACGACACAGACCTTCATTCAATGGCGACACAGACCTTCATCCAATGACCACAGACCTTCATTCAATGACGACACAGACCTTCATTCAATGGCGACACAGACCTTCATTCAATGACGACACAGACCTTCATTCAATGACCACACAGACCTTCATTCAATGGCGACACAGACCTTCATCCAATGGTGACGCATATTTTTTAATTGATATGATTTTCACTTAAACGTGTGCACCGGTCCCTGATACGGTGAGAAACTTGTGCACTAGTTCCTGGTGCAGTGCAAACGTGTGCATTGGTGTCTGTTTCAGCGAGAAACAGGTGCAGTGATCCCTGGTGAAGTGAGAAACATCTGCACTGGTCACTAATGCAAATGCAAACTTATGCACTGATCCCTGATGCAAAGGGAAACTTGTGCACTGGACCTTGGTGCAGATTAAATATAGTGTACTTGTCCCTGGTTCAAAGGAAAACTTGTGCCCTGGTCCCTGGTGCAGATAGAAACTTGTACGCTGGCCCCTGGTGCAGTGAAAAAATTTGCACTTGTCCCTGGTGCAGGGAAAAACATGTGCACCGGTTCCTAGTGCAGAGAGAAACTTGTGCACCTGTCCCTGGTGCAGTGCAAAAAGGTATTGTGCCCCGGGCGCGAGTTGAGCTCGCTACGCCACTGTAATCCACTATATTTTTCCTTGTTTGCAATCGGCAAAAAAAAAAGCGTTATTTATCGTTATATATATTTAACGAAGTGGCTATTCGCACCCGGGTACCAAAAGTTAGAGGTTGGGATTAAAAAACGATTTAAAATATTATTGTTCGGTTTGTAAGACCAAATGAGGTATCAAATGAAAGATAATTGAATGGACTATACGTTTGTAAACTTAATTCTTAAGTTTTACTAAAATAAACTACTACAAATGGCATTCGAAATAAATATTTTTTAGGCTAATGTGCTTCTGTGGTCCCCTTATTGGGAGTCACTTCCCTTTGTTTATGATAGATTTAGGGTTCGGGTTAGGGTGAGCGACAGAGGGACCAGTAGCGTGCAATTACCATTTTTTATATATTTGTAAACAGATTTTCTTTAATTATTTATGTACACATTTTCTTTACAGGCACTTGTGTTCGCGCAGTGTCGCCTACTGTTTCATTTCCCGGCATGTTTTTCCATAAACAACATACACGTATGATGGGTGAGACCACTTCTTTGATGTGACGAGCTGGAGATAGTCTCACGTCCCCACATCACCCCCACCCCCAAACAGAACATACACGTGTGAAGGGTGAGACCACTTCTTTGATGTGACGAGCTGGAGATAGTCTCACGTCCCCACATCACCCCCACCCCCAAACAGAACATACACGTATGAAGCCGGAGATCACTTCCTTGATGTGGCATGAGATAGCGTCTCACGTCCCCCACATCCCCCGTACCCCTGTGCTGTATGTAGTGTCTCACGTCCCCCACATCCCCCCTACCCCCGTGCTGTATGTAGTGTCTCACGTCCCCCACATCCCCCACCCCCGTGCTGTATTTAGTGTCTCACGTCCCCCACATCCCCATACCCCCGTGCTGTATGTAGGGTCTCACGCCCCCCACATCCCCCCTACCCCTGTGCTGTATGTAGGGTCTCACGCCCCCCACATCCCCCTACCCCTGTGCTGTATGTAGGGTCTCACGCCCCCCACATCCCCCCTACCCCCGTGCTGTATGTAGGGTCTCACGCCCCCCACATCCCCCCTACCCCCGTGCTGTATGTAGGATCTCACGCCCCCCACATCCCCCCTACCCCTGTGCTGTATGTAGTGTCTCACGCCCCCCACATCCCCCTACCCCTGTGCTGTATGTAGTGTCTCACGCCCCCCACATCCCCCCTACCCCCGTGCTGTATGTAGGGTCTCACGCCCCCCACATCCCCCTACCCCTGTGCTGTATGTAGGGTCTCACGCCCCCCCACATCCCCCCTACCCCCGTGCTGTATGTAGTGTCTCACGTCCCCCCACATCCCCCCTACCCCTGTGCTGTATGTACTGTCTCACGCCCCCCACATCCCCCCTACCCCCGTGCTGTATGTAGGGTCTCACGCCCCCCACATCCCCCTACCCCTGTGCTGTATGTAGGGTCTCACGCCCCCCACATCCCCCCTACCCCCGTGCTGTATGTAGGGTCTCACGCCCCCCACACCCCCCCTACCCCCGTGCTGTATGTAGTGTCTCACGTCCCCCACATCCCCCCTACCCCCGTGCTGTATGTTGTGGCTCACGCAGATAACGATGCGTGTCCTTAATGAGGATTAAAACTTGTCGAGATTTATCTCCAGCTGAAGTTGCATGAAACCCGAAGCCGTCCTGGGGTGGGGAGGGGGGTGGATGATAAACCCGGAAGTATTTGCTAGGATGATGTTACTTATTTTTCGATGATTCTTTTATTGGAAGGTTACCTTTGGAGTTGTTTTAATCTGGTGGGGGTTTTTTTCGGTTGGTGGAATGAAGGTGGAAGTGGAAGTGGGGAACCACTTTCAAATTTTTGGTCGTCGGGCCTGTTTTTTTTTTTAAATTTCATTTTTTCTTTGGCCGGGGGGGGGGGGGGGAGGGGGGGAGGGGGTATTTTTAGTATTGTTATTTTCAGTTACTTAGTAAATGACTTTTTCTACTAGTTATTGGACACAAAAAGACGTGTTAAACTTCAAAAGCATCGGTCAACCCGGCAATGCATTCTATATAGCAGCATTTTTCAAAGCAGTGCAAATCTGCGGTGCCACTGAATACAGTAGGATGGTTTCTTGATTGCTTATGTATTTCAATGTCCATCTTCAAGGAACTTTTAGATCTAATATTTAACTTAATAAAAAAAAATTTAAACAACTGCAAAGAAATAAAGGATACTTTCCCGTTATTCACTGAGCCAGGCAGTCAAAGCTCCGGGAATGGTCTAGATTAGTGGTCAACCGAAATTATGTTTCGGTTTCGGCGCCAAAAGTTGCCATATTATAATTTTTTTGGCTTCGGCCGAAACAGAGAAGTAAATGATCCATTGATTTTCGGTTTCGGCCGAAAGTGATTCAGGCTTTCGGTCGTCTACCAGAAGTAAGGACTGTCACTCTCTCTGTTCGTCGGTAGAAAGCCGATGTTCATTATTGCCCGACGTCTTGCCGTCACCGTGTGATATATGACTAATCCTCTGTGAACACTGCTCCCAGGTGCATCATGACCTACTTCAGAAAGCTCCAAAATGAAAGGTATTACAATTTTGTGGTGGGGGGATGGGTAAAAAAAGCTACGGCGATTTTTATATTTTTTATCAGTGGCGTAGGCATGGTGGGTGTCATCCTGTATGGTAAACTAATGATGCTACCCCTCCCACCACCCACCCTCCCACTCAACGGATATCTTCCTGTTAAAAAAGTTCACAATATAACAATGACAATTTTAAAAAATTAATTCTAGGTCAGGAGGATCTCCCCTTGGTATTAATGGAAAGCTTAATTTCTCAGAATTGAAATAAATGTAGCGTCCTGTCACTTACGAAAGTTATTGAACTCTTTAATCGACGTTGGATCAGTTTTAGGGTCACCTCACTTCTGACGCATCTACCTGGAACATTTCATAAGGCACGTATGTGGATTGGTTACACGTGGGGAAAATGTCCTTTTTACCGGTTATATTTTTATGCAATTTGGTTAAACCGAGCAGTGTGCGCTCTGTAAGTATGCAATTTTTCATGTTGGTGTCACCCCTTTAAAATGATGTCACCCAGTGCGGCCCGCGCCTCCCTCAGCCCCTACCAAACAAAAAATGTAAATGACAATGAGATTCATTGCCCTAGCTACGCCTCTGTTTATATTACTATTTTTGTTTTAACTTTTTAAACAAAAATATATATATAATTCCTGTTATTCTTCCTGCTAGCAATCTTTTGATAATTCAAAATTTGTAGAAAAAGAAGGGGGTGGGGGCGCGCCTAATAATTTCTCCGATTGAAAAAATGGTTCATAATTCTCAGACAGAGTAATCGCCTTGAGGTATCATATTCGGAAGCTCTAAGATGAAAACATGTTTCTTTAAAGATTCTGATTTTTTGGCATCATATTTATGAGTTCAGTCAGCCGATTAATCAGAATGTATCAATCACGTGGCTAGTACGTCTGTGTGACGTCATACGGCTGAATCGGAGGTTTAATTCTTCCTCCCCACTCCCCCATATCTAGCCCAGCGTAACTGAAGTTACTGTATTTAGCAAAGAATTGAATGCATGTATGCTGGCTGTGTTTATGATTCATTATTAAGTCATTTAGGTTATCTCTAAATAAACTTCAGCGATTAAAATTATTTATAACTGAGAGGAACTTTTAATATTGTTTTAATCTTTTTACTGAGAATTTCGATTTTTTTTAAATGTTTGCACCTTCAAATACAGCTGATGACAGTCGTGTTTGACTCTGTCGAAAGCTAACAAATTTGACAGTTGTGTTCAAAATTTCTTCACACAAACTCAACAAAGTATATCTAGGGGCGCACCACAAAGTTAAACTGTGAGCTCAACAAAGTTTTAACTAGGAGCTCAGCAAGATGTTTGTCTAGGCGCTCAACAAAGTTAAACTAGGAGCGCAACAAGCCGTACAATGTGTGTTGACCTAAGGTGTACACAAGTGAATAGACAAGGAACACGAGGATGTTGATAGAAACTGTCGGAAACGAGGTAACATTTCTGCAGCAGTTAAGCTATGGATCAACTTTGTTTTATTTTTAGTGCAAGGCAGAAATGCAAGCAGTGGAAGACCCGGAGTAACAGACTCAAATAATGCCACAGTGCCAGAATGCCAGAGTGTCAAAATACCAGAGTGTCATAGTCCAGAAGTAGCAGAATGCCAAATGCCAGAGTTCCAGAATGCTAGAGTACGTGAATGTGGGGTTGCAAGAGTACCAGAATGCAAGAGTACGTGAATGTGGGGTTGCAAGACTACCAGAATGCAAGAGTACCAGAATGCAAGAGTACCAGAATGCAAGAGTACCAGAATGCAAGAGTACCAGAATGCAAGTGTACCAGAATGCAAGTGTACCAGAATGCAAGAGTACCAGAATGCAAGTGTACCAGAGTTGCCAGAGTTGCCAGAATGCCAGAGTTCCACAGTGACACAATGCCATAGTGCCAGAATGTCAGAATGTCAAGAGTGCCCGAGTGTACCAGAATCCCAGGGAGCCAAAATGAGATCCATATTGTTAGATTGCCAGATTTGGGGGCAACTGAAATTAAGCGCACGCTGCTCTTTTTGCCGTTCTTTCCCTGTCACAATGAGCAATGTAAAGACTAACAGAAATGTTATTATTGTTCCGAAATAGAAACTAAGCAACATATCTCGCACCGCTATAAGTCCATTAGAAGAGTGGTGCCCCCTTTCATAAGGATTTCAACGGACGGTGGCCTCCATTTCTATACACAATGCCCACGGACCTGTCGCGCTCATTTCTATTCACCAAGACCTCGGAGCAATAATGCCAGTCACAACTTTTTTTTTTTTAAATGCTTCAATTTTTCACCATCGGGTTTTCTTGAGACAGTGTTCTGTTTTTCTTAGACCAGTCCGCACTATTTGTACTCTCTTTAGTTGAAATATTGTTCTCAAACAAAAAATTGTCGGGGGGGGGGGGCAAGTTTTAAACTTAGACAATAATAAGTATGTATGTGTCTATCTATCTATCTATCTATATATATATATATATAAAGTGATTTTTTATTAGTGCCGGTAATAACATCTTGAACCAATTTAAGGGGTCATTCATTAGACCGTCCGCAATCGGGGGCTGTGTGTGCGTGCATGACCTACTGCGCAGGACAGGTTGATTTAAGTGCACGGGGACCAAACTTAAAGTTGTCAAAATTTATTGAAAAATTCGTCAAAAAAAAGGTACCGGAAACGCCATTCGAGTGCGTTCTACAACAAAAAACCTGCGCTTATATATATAAGCTAATCTTTGTTATATTCTTCAGACCAGAGGTACTCAACGTGTGGGTTGTGACCTCTTCGGGCTCGTACGACCCTTACACAGCCTAAGACCATCGGAAAAACTTCTTATAATAATAATAATTCATGTAGCAGCCGCGAAAAAAAATGTCGAACACGACATGATGAACTGTATTAAAGGGTCGCGGCTGTAGGAAGGTTGGGAACCACTGTTCTAGACAATAAAAACTAAACCGTATGAGGGCTTTAGGATTGGCACTGTCCGTAAAAAAAATGGTCTTTTTTTTAAACCTAGTTGATCACCACCCTTTAATTTGGTACTGATTTCATTTTGATTGCTTCCATTGATTGCATCCATTGATTGTCATCCATTGATTCCTTCCATTGATGGTCATGAGTTCGTAACATTCTTGACTGACATATTTTCCGGAAGACTTAAATAAATTAGTATTGGATGTTTTGATCACACGTCAGAGATGTTATAACCTCAGGAATTTTTCTGTAGAAAATGGCAGCCATGTTACGATCATTTTTAACATCACAGCCGTGGTGCGAGCATTTTTTTTTTTTTTAAATACAGCCGTTATTGCTTGGAGTTTTCAAATCACAGCAGTTTCTGCGAGCACTTTTTAAATCTCCTTTGAAGTTGTGCACATAACAATCACGGCATGGGAATCGCTCATCGCATACTTGGAGAGGGTGAGGTTAATGTTTATTGAAGACATTCAAATGAGGATGTCATAAGCACTTTCGCTCCCCCACCCAACCCCAATTTTTTAAAAATATAATTCCACATTGCACGTTTATGATGGAAGCTCCCCCCCCCCTTTTTTGTTGTTGTATGTGTGTGTGTCCTTCTCAATGCGGGTGGAAAGGTCGGTAAAATTATGAGAAAAAAAATATGACAAGCAACTTGCTAATACTCCTGTCACGGATTGCCAAAAAAACTTTACTAAACAGCTTTTTTTTTTCATGGCTGAACCTATTGGTACCCGGGTACCAGAATTGAGATGTTTGGGTTAAATAACGATTTAAAATATTATTGTTGGGTTTGTAAGACCAAAATGAGAAATCAAATGAAAGATAATTGAATGGACTATACGTTTGTAAACTTAAATCTTCATTTTAACTAAAATAATGTACTACAAATGACATTCGAATAGCATTAGTCAAAATGGACCCAGACACGCAGCGCCGCTATTCGTACCCGGGTACCATTAGGCTCAATGCTATTCGGATGTCATTTGTGGTAGTTTCTTTTAGTAAACCTGAAGAATTAACATTTCAAACGTATAGTATATTCAATTATCTTTCATTTGATACCTCATTTGGTCTTACAGACCCGACAATAATATTTTAAATAGTTTTCTAATCCCAACCTCTCAATTCTGGTATCCGTGTCCCTATAGCCACTTCGTTTTTTTTTTTATATTTCAGATATTAGAAGTGCCGTCGCCTGTAACTCACACACTAATCTCATCTGAGGTCTCAAGAAAACCCGACTTTTAAACACTTGTGTCTTCTTGTCTTTGAAAATGTGTCGGAGTCGTCTGTTGCAATTTTTGGTTTTATTGAGAATTAGTTGCGCGACATCTTTCATAATTATTTGAGGTGCTTCTGAGCGAATCGTGATGAACTGTAGGGAAAACGCCGGTATGAGAGTGGACGGAGAATTGGCTTATCTCGACCAGGACGGGACGGTAGATGTACAAGTCTAGGATAGAACCTGTCATATCTAGGGAGAGGAATCAGTCAGATCAAGAGGGGTTGGCATATCTACGCTAGGACAAGTTAGCTCCTGGTCATATCTAGGACAGGAAAAGACAGATCAGGGGGCATAGGTAGGATAGGGCAGCACAAAACATATACTTTTAAAAGGGGTATTTTAGGCAAGACGGCACGAAAAGTTTGTGTTTTTCCCTTTCCAACCACCCTCGCAACCCCCCCCCCCCCCCCACTTTACGAGAAATTAGACACATACCTCATAATCGCCACCTACCCTATAAACCAAGGAGCTATATTATTCTGACATAATAAAGTAGGCGATAAAAATATTGAAGTGACTTTAAAGCTAAGATAACCCCTAGAGACGACATCATGAGTTTTGGTTAGAGATAGGGATAGGGATAGTGTTAGGGAATAGGGATAGGGATAGTGTTAGGGATATGGATAGCGTTAGGGTTAGGGTTAGGGTTTGGGTTAGGACTAGGGCTGGGGTTTGGGTTTTGTTTTAGGGTTTGGGTTAGGGTTAGGCTTAAGGTTTTGTTTAGGGTTTGGGTATGGGTTAGGGTTTGGGTCTGGGTCTGGGTTAGTGTTCGGGTTCGGGTTAGTGTTAGTTTTAGTGTTTTGGTTTGGGTTAGGGTTCGGGTTCGGGTTTGGGTTTGAGTTTTGTTTAGGGTTAGGTTTAGGGTTAGGGTTTGGATTAATGTTAGGGATAGGGTTAACCTAACCTAATGCTGGAGATTAATTTATTTTTCAAATTTTTCCACGTCCTAATGAAGAAAAAACTTCCTATAGAGCAAATGTCATCCTGGAATTTTAAGCTTGTTATTTTGTGTTTCTTCTGAACTTACGTTTTAAGCAACCATGCCATAAGGCGCCCATCCTACCTCTACACCCATACTCCCCACCGACCCGCTTTGGTAAAGTCTTATTTTAAAATAATAACTTGTCATCTTCTTTTATCATTCATGGAATAAGAATCTCTTATGAGGAAAGTTGTTTTTCGCGTTTTCATTTTTCTCTCATTTGGACGTACAGTTAGTTCATATTTCTTGTACCGTGACATGACTCCAGTCCAAGAAAAATTTTTGTAATGTTCGAACATCCCCCCCCCCTTTTTTTTAATATAATACCATGTTTATATAATATTTGTTGTTTTACTTATGTATACACTACGGGCTTAACCGGGTGCAGCTTTTTCACCGGGTCCGGGTATTTATAGAAAATACCCGGTGGCTCAAGAAAAGTGTTGAATAACAAGAGTTAAATTCTAATAATTTTTTTCTATAATAGTCAAGGAAATCAGTAATTGAGAAACACTTCTTTCAAAAGAAAAAAAAAAAAAACCTATTTACCCGAGTTGAGACGTCATGGTTAAAGCTCGCTGCGTAACATCAGCCCCCCCCCCCCCACCTTTTTTTTTTCTTCACTCAGTACTATTAATATAAAACATATTGAGTTGAGGGGCGGGTGGCGGTTTTGAAGAGGAAGCAGGACGGACCAGACGCAAAAGAAATATATAAGTGTTTGATTCTTTTTTTTTTTTTAAGTTTTGGCTTTGAGAGTAATTTAAAGAATGTCTGCTACTATTACAAACAGGGAACCACCCGTTGTAATCCAACACTGTACTAAGACAATGGGATTATTTTTTTCGTCTCTGACGGCGGTTTAAAGCAACTCATCCTGGTTAACGGGGGGGGGGGGGGGAGATATAGGGGATAATAGTAACCTGATAGTACGCAATTGTGGCGTGGACGATGGTTGTCTGTCTAATGTTGGTGTCTGGAAAAAACATTTTTTTAGCGAAGACATTTGGTGTCAAATTTGTATTTTTAAAAATTACTATAGTTTAAGAAGTGGAAATTACAATGAGATTTTTGGGTGACCTGTTTAATAATGAAAACGCGCCTTTCGCTCTATTATTCTCATTTCACCTAAGCTTTACTTTAACTTTAGCCCCACTACACTATAACTATATAAAGGGTTGATTGGATGGATCTATTTCAAGTTGCTGTGCATCAATAAAAGGAAATTTTGTTGTAAAAGGGTTTTAATTATCCTTGAGTGTTATTTATATATAGTCCCTCTAGATTAAATATCACCAGACGACGCCAGATACTTTTTATGTTTCGATAACATTTGACGCGTTTGTTGAAACGCTCAAGATAATAGTAATAAGTTAATCACACTTTGTTCAACATGAGAATTTCTTAACCTTTTTTTTTCATTGTAGGTATTGGACATTTTTGAAGATATGTATGCTAAAATCAAATATTAACAAAAGCATTGCCTACGTTAATTAATTAATTAACTTTTTTTTTTTGCTGGCAAGGTGACGATGGTGTGGAATTCGCAGGACGAAATCCACAAGGCCTGGGATTATTCTTCTAGGATTATAAGCTGGTTCCCAACAGCAAATCGCCTCTCTCCACGCCGCTGGATGACGCCAAGGGAACATCATGTGGATGATACAGCTTGGCACCAGTGGCGTCGCAGGAGTTGTCGGGATGTTACATTGTATCAATGTTATCCCGGCGCGGAGATAGGCGATTTACTGTTGGGAACCAGCTTATAATCCTAGAAGAATAATCCCAGGCCTTATGTTGTCCGCCTACGGGACTCCATCTCCGGGTTTGAATTCAGGGTTTTCCTTCTCTTAGATGAGTTGCCGTCCAAGGTTGACGAGTCCCATCCACCCGGGGTGCTGGCTGGTGGTGTTTTTGCCTGACTGGGCTTTGGTGGGGATTGAGCTTCAGACCATCATCTTGAGATTTGCTCAATTTAGACCACTCGGCCACCCAGCACCCAACCACTTATTTACCACACCACTAAATATAGACAAGTTTTAAGAAGGAATTAGGTGCAGCTTTCTGGTAGATAAAGATAAACAAGATCCGTGGCATTGATGACGTAATTGAGGAGACCGTCACGGTCCCTAGAAGAATTAAAGGGTTCTTGAAAATTCCTGAGTGGTCTTGCTCGTGAGGTTTGGGGTAGGAGAGGGGGGTTGTTACGGTGAAAAGTTGAAGGTAGACATGAATTAGTTAAGCACAATCAGACATTCTTGGAAATTAAAACTTTGTACTAAGGCAACCGATATGTGGAACAGAACGTTGATAAGTATTTGTTTGAACAGAAAGTTAGTGTGATCTTAGGTTGAACAGAAAGTTGGTGTGATCTTAGGTTGAACAGAAAGTTGGTGTGATCTTAGGTTGAACAGAAAGTTGGTCTGATCTTAGGTTGAACAGAAAGTTGGTGTGATCTTAGGTTGAACAGAAAGTTGGTGTGATCTTAGGTTGAACAGAAAGTTGGTGTGATCTTAGGTTGAACAGAAAGTACTACGGGATGATCCTATCAGAGATGCGTGACCTTAAGTGAAGTTTTAAGTTACACGGAATTCTCTAGTCAATATAACCTAATCGTAGTCAATATAACCTAATCTTAGTCAATATAACCTAATCCTAGTCAATATAATCTAATCTTAGTCAATATAACCTAATCTTAGTCAATATAACTTAAACCTTGGCAATATTACCTACACCTTAAGGAAACCTATAAAAATGCTTTATTTTTTTAAAGCAGAAATTTCTGAACTTGTAGCAGTTGTGTAATGTTTCTGTTTGAAATAAACGTCCGCCCAAATTGCAGCTAGAAACAGTCCCCATACGGACCTTATCAATGATATCACCTTGAACACTGCCAAAAAGCACTGGCGGGCCGGCGGTGGCTGGTGATCCAAACGTGACCGACTAAGTGTGCGAGCGAGCGCCCAAGTCTGCGTGGCGCACGTGCTCGGGGGCCTAGGGCGCCCACTGGTGCGATCAGCACCCTCGTTAGACATCTTGCCAATTTTTTTTTAAACTTTCTTCCCCCCCCCCCCAAAACCCCCTTATAAAAATTTCTAAGGGCGCCCATGCATTAACAAAATTAACTGAAAATAGAAATGCATGTACCATCAACATATAAGTTAAAAGAGTTAGGCAATTAACTGGTTGAAGAGTTGAGCAATTTAGCTGGTAGAAGAGTGGGACAATTTAGCTGGTAGAAGAGTGGGACAATTTAGCTGGTAGAAGAGTGGGACAATTTAGCTGGTAAAAGATTTGGGAAATTAGCTGGTAGGATAGTGGGGCAATTAGCTGGTAGTAGATTGGGACAATTAGCTTGTAGGAGATTGGGGCAATTAGCTTGTAGGAGGTTAGGGCAATTAGCTGGTAGAAGAGTGGGAGACAGCATAACCAATAAAATACTAGGGTGGCTTCGCTGTAAAAGAATAGGGCATTAATTTTATGAAATTGATATTCTTCACATTAAAATGCGCACTATTTTCAGCTCGAAGCAGTAAAAAAAAATGAACGGCTCCGGGCAACAAGAGCCTGCTCCAGAGCTCGGAATGCAAGTGATAACCACAAATTGAAATCTCCAAAATGGAATCTCCGTCAGTGTTAGTGCTAATGGGAATCATGGATGTCCCGTTACTTGAAATATTGAAATACAAAATTCAACTATTATCACTATTAAATGTACTATAGGTCAATATTTTAATAATTCTACTGTCGGTTACTCCCTATGTCTACCGTCGGCAACCCCTTGGGTCTACTGTTGGTCACTCCTTCCGTCTTCGGTCGGTCACTCCTTAGATGAAATTTTACTAATTTCCACAGAATACCTAAGATCGTAATATTGTGGGGGGTTTTAAACTCATATAATAGACCACTCTTTTATTTCTTTTGTCGAATGTAGAAAGACTTGACTCTTTTGCTATTACTACAGACAGATAAACTTGACTTGAGATAGAATCATAGATAAATAGTTTACAGTTCTGAGGTATACATTTACATTGTACCAGTAATGCAAATCTCGTCTGCACATTCAATACAAAATGGATCAATTTAAAAAATAATCAGTAGGAATTAGCAGTACTCTTCTTCTTTGTCTTTTCAACTCCCAGTGGAACACGAAGCCATCAAAGACATTTTTGGCCCAGCTTCCGGTCTCTAGCTGTTATGGGTAACCCACTTTATGCATCATGCGTTACGTTGACAAAAATGTCTTCCCAAACCGGAAGTTGCGTCTTACCATTCAACTAAAATATTACTGGCCCACGTGTTTAGAGCTCAGGGAACAGAACAGAATAAAACATAGAAAAATAAGTGAGAATTTACAGATCAGTCGGTCACGGATGGACAAGGGAAAAACCAGGACGAAAGCCATTTTTCTGATAAGCCGCCGGTCGCCCGTGCAGGGGCGTAACAAGAGGACGTGTGCGGGGAAAACACGGGAGCATTGTGACCTTGCAAGGACCTTGCTGTCCATTAAATGCCCATTTCAGCCCTTTTTTGGGTGGTCGCACCCTTTTGGGGTAGTAGCTCACTTCTGGGGGTGGTCGGGCTCGTCAGTGGTGGTGGCACCTCCGGCGGGCGGTGGCACCCAAGGTTGGAAAAAAAAAACATTGTAATAACTTAAGTACAAAATTTAATTCCTAAAAATTGCAATGACTTTTCTTCTACTGATGATGGCATCATGACATGGATATCAAAGGAGTGGGGGGTTTAAAAAAAGGGGGGGGGGGGGTTGACAACGAGATCTTTATATTGAATTATGTATAAATTTGATTATTCTACATAATTTTTTTGAAATTATTCGGTTACCAGTCAGCTAACCCTATTCAAATAATATGATGTTTTGTCTGCAGGCGCTAAAATAATTGTCATTTTAAATCAGCAGTGTGCTTTTAATTATGGTCAGGTCCAGCCTTGGCAACGTTGGCGCCCCCAGGAAGTTCAAAATGTTGGCGCCCCTTCCGCCTACAAATGTTTAGTTTGATATTAAAAGTTAATTTGAAAACCTGCATCTCGGGAAGACTGAAGTAAAGAATCCTAAAATAGAAATCTTTTTCAGCCAAATATATTTGTATATATATATACAATAAAACATAATTCGTATTTAGATTTAAATAGCAAAATTAAAACGTGGACTGCTAGAAATTAAAATACTTTTTTAAATTAAAAAGGCACAACTCTAAAAATAGAAATGACGTCTTCCAGCATTCAATAACAGTACAACCTTTAAATTAAAAGAAAAAATTGTAATTGTCACATTAACTATTATACTATTCTACTAGCAGATTTTTTTTTCTATCTTTGGTGAAAGTGAATATCACTGTTGGCATCTCCATAATCTAGTAGGCATAATTTCAATAGACATCCTATACCATGTGTTTTAATTAGTTGTAGTTTAGAAAAAAACGTATTTCTCAAGTTGTTGCTGACCCGAATCGTCAGCAAAACTCGAAAAAAAAAATTAATTTATCTTAACAAACGTCTAGCAGAGACGTCACCTGACTTTTTTTTTAGCACCCCCCCCCCCCCCCCCCGGGCCCACCTTCACTTTTCCGTTTTTTGCCCCTACATTCAACTTTGATTATGAATTATTTTTCCAATCACAGCTTTTGGTCCATTTAATATTCGAGCGCTCCTCCCCCTCCCCCCACGCACACACCCCCCCCCCAAGAGGTTGCAGGACCAACGAGGCGGCTCGGACATCCAGACATTGAGTTGGCCGTAAAAACGTTTGAACGTTCAATGGTGATTTCTTGCATGGAAGAGTGTGTACAAGAGACTGTGTACAAGAGATGATCGTACATGAGTGTGTGCAAGAGAGTGTATACAAGAGGGTGTGTGCAAGAGACTGTGTACAAGAGACTTTGTACAAGAGATGATGGTACATGAGTGTGTGCAAGAGATGGGGTTCAAGAGTGTGTGTACAAGAGAGTGTGTACAAAGATGGGGTTCATAAGTGTGTGTACAATAGAGTTTGTACAAGAGAGTGTGTACAAGACAGTGCTTTAAACAAGAGAGTGTGTACAAGATCGCGAGTACAAGACAGTGTGTACAAGACAGTGTGTACGACAATGGGTGTACAAGAGGGTGTGTATAAGAGACTGTGTACAAGAGAGTGTGTCTAAGAGACCGTGTACAAGAGAGTATTTCTTCACATAATTTAAATTCATCAAAGTCTGAGATTTTCATACTTTTGTAAGCGCATACAATTTTTTGAACAATCTTTACGAGATGATATCCGCAATCCTCCAGCGTCACATACAAATTAAAAATGAATTTCAAATCCTACAATACACCGGCTAGTGGTTTATACTTCGTGCCTCACTTGGGGGATCAGTCGTGGTTTCTCAAATGGTAGACATTGCACTGTAAACCTCGCCAGACTATCTGATGAGGATGTTAAACTTTGTTTTTAAAACATTGCATTTTCATAAATTTTCCAAAGAGCAGCTGATGTACAGAAGAGATATAAATATGATAAATTAATCCAAAAAAAAAATATATATATATGTATGTATGTATGTATGTATGGCATCTTTCCATCTACGAGAGACGATAGATTTATCTTGTCTGATTGCAGCTCTTGGTGTGGCTAGTGAGACCGATCCTCGAGAGGCAGTCTCTTTTGCATGTCCCACACACGACTGAGGTGGAGCAGTATTTTCTGGCCTTTCTCTGCGCTCTCTTTACAGCTGCTTCCGCCCTGTAGAGCTCCTCGGCACGTAGTGATCCTGTCTTCACGATGCCCCGCAATGTGGATCGATCCTCTGCCAGGTCCTCCCAATTTGAGATGTTGATGTTGGCCGCCTTCATGTCTCTTTTGCATATGTCTAAGTATCTGAGACGAGGCCGTCCAACTGACCTTTTCCCTGTCGCCAGCTCGCTGTACAGCACGTCCTTATGTATGCGACCAGGTTGCATTCGCTTGACGTGCCCATATATATATACAAACTTTAAAGGATTCAAACTGAATTTAGACGAAAATTAAATGTTTTATTTTTTTTCATTTTTGAAAATATTTTCTGCGCAGACTTTCTGAAGTTTTTTCAATTATTTATATATATATTTTTTATTTTCTACTTTTAAGTATTAACATTGTAATCTTGAAAATTATCGACAAAAGTAGAATTATTACTCTACCTAGGCACACAACTAAAAGTAGATGTAAGCTCACCCACCCACCCACCCGTTCACCCAGCGAAGCAGATACGGCCAACTGTATATCTGGAGTAACGGTGTCAACCCGCCGCAGTGGTCCAGTCGTTCACCAGGTGAACACAGCACGAGAAATCTTAAAAC
Organism: Omphiscola glabra; assembly: GCA_964017045.1. Lineage (NCBI taxonomy): Eukaryota > Metazoa > Mollusca > Gastropoda > Lymnaeidae > Omphiscola > Omphiscola glabra. Next base: position 37,759,073 of record OZ024800.1, read on the forward strand.
GTCAAGTGTGTTCAAAAAAAATATTTCAATAACGCGTTATCCACACATCCAAAAGATGGGAATGCGAGTAGAGAGAAAGTAAAGACGGTTCTCAAAACAACAAACAAAGTTCCAAAATCTCAAAAAGTCCTATCAGCTTCAAATTTCTAAAAAGACTGGCCACTTTTCGACTTCATGCATTTTTAGCAGCCCCTAAGTGTACGCCACTGGCCATTATATGTGGGGTTTACTTTGAAATTCTCTGACTCACTTGATTTGTCGATAAGAGACTCATAGAGAGACAATCAGCTCAAGTGATAAGAGAATCATAGGCAATCATCTCACGTCTCATTTAAAAAATTGAGTTTCTTATCTGAACAAGAAGTCTTAGTTTTTGGACAACAATATTAACCCGTCCCTTTATTGCTGAAAATTTGATTTTTTAACAATATACCCTGCTGAAAGCTGTAATGTTATTCAATAACTGTGAAATCCATTGGAACCTATTCTGATAAAAAAATTAGATATATTATATTTTAAACAGCAAAGATGTATGTGTGTGTGTGTGCGTGTGTGTGTGTGTGCTTGTGTGTGTGTGTGCGTGTCCGTGTGTGTGTGTGAGTGTGTCCGTGTGGGTTTGTGTGTACGTGTGTGTGTCCGTATGTGTGTGGGTGTGTGTGTGTATGTGTGTGTGTGTGTCCGTGTGTGTGTGTGCTAGTATGTGTGTGTGTGTCCGTGTGTGTGTGTGCTAGTCCGTGTGTGTGTGTGTGCGTGTGTGTCTGTGTGTGTCCATGTGTATGTGTGTGTGTCCGTGTGTGTGCGTGTGTGTGTGTCCCTGTGTGTGTGTGTGTATGTGTGTGCGTGTGCGCAAAACTAGGGGACATAAAAAAGTGATTCAATCATTAAAATATATATATATATATAATTCCTTTTACATGATTGACATTCCTAAACATGAGCTTTGATATTAATGAGAAATAGATAACGCTAAAATGATATATGTCTTGAAGTCTTAGCTGAATCAATTAGGGCAACATCCCCCGGCGGCTCAGCATACTTAAGCGACTCCCGTAAAGAAAACCACACGTTTTCCGTATGAATCCTTTGCATGCGATTTTGTTTGTATTTAAGGAATTGTACTTGGAAATGATAGATATCAAGCCACAGTGGCCACGTGACAGACAAGGAAGTGCTGGTGAGAGATAGAACACGCAAATACGCCTTTCACAGCGTCGCGCGGGGCTTAAACGAGGCACGTAAATAAAAGGATTTTATGGGAGACACCGAAATCGGTTTTCAGACATCGGTATTTTTACCTTTTATCGATTTTTGGCAAGGCATATTCTGTACATCGAGATCAGCTTTAAATTATATTTAAAGATCGTATCAGACAGTTATAAATGTACTTCTTTTTCAAACATTCAAAAGCCACGCCCATGTAGATACCACGCATTAGATACCACGCATTAGATACCACGCATTAGATACCACGCATTAGATACCACGCATTAGATACCACGCATTAGATACCACGCATTAGATACCACGCATTAGATACCACGCATTAGATACCACGCATTAGATACCACGCACCATTAACACTTAACGACTATCTAAATGATACCTATACCATATATTTATACCACATATTTATACCACATATTTATACCATATATTTATACCATTTATTTATACCATATATTTATACCATATATTTATACCATATATTTATACAATATATTTAAACCATATATTTATACCATATATTTATACCATATATTTATACCATTTATTTATACCATATATTTATACCATATATTTATACCAAAAAATTTATACCATATATTTATACCATAATATATATATATTAGTTTTTAAAAAGTCTTTTATCATTATTAAATAATAATTATACTTTTATAATTAAGTTAAAATGAATGGGGAATACCAGCAACGATATATTTCGAAGGGAGCTTTCCAAGAAAAGTTGCAAATCAGCATGAAAAATTATCCTTCAAATTATCCCTAAAATTATCCTTTAATTAAATTTCAAGTGTTAAAATATCCTTCAAATTATCCCTTAAATTATCCTTTAATTAAATTTCAAGTGTTAAAATATCCTTCAAATTATCCTTCACTTGCATTTCAAGCCAATGCTTCCTATAAGCATCAAATGAAATTTTGTATCAACTAATTTATCCCTTGTCGTGAAATCCCTAGGGACGTGGGAGGTCTCATCTAACTTTAGGTTAACCTGACACCACTTGGCATAGTTGTCATGTAATACCTTTCCCTCCCTTTACATTTTGTCATAAGAATTGGGTTAACTCGTTGAGTGGCTTCAATAACATTTTTTTTCCATTTAATAACATATGATTTGTATCTCAAAGTTTAATTCTATCTCAAAAAATGATGATTTTTTTAATGATTTATTTTTTTGCTTTGTTGTAATGGATCCCCAGTATTTCTGTTAACAACAGGGCCAAAGGATGACAATTTCAATCTCATCCTGGCCATTGCATTGCATGCTTCAATAAACCTGGAAAGTGTTATCTCAATACGCCTTGCTCTATGTATAAACTTTTGATATGCATTCGTTTCCTGAAGCATGGGTTCGTGGTGCCCGCGGATTAGGAAGTTTTCCTCGGACAATGTTAAACAAATTACTTAGTAATCAATTAATATCTCGGCCAGAATCGTCGCCAGAGTGTCAGACACTGGAGATATTGAACATCCAAATGTTGAGACGTCCCACGATTAAAAAAGGGTATTCCAATTAGCAGCGTCGTAGCTAGGGTAAGGGCCACCCGGGGCGGGCTAAGATTGTTGCCCTCTCTCTCACACGAAATAAAACAAGAAGTTTATAGTGTTGAGAGATATCCCGGATGATAAATCTTCAACTGAGAAGAGCAGACGACAAGACATTCATGAGCAGACAACGTGACATTCATGACCAGACGACATGACATTCAGTCAACAAAACATAAATACTTTTGTTGGTTTCACGAGCGACAGGTTTAATATGTTTTACCTATGACAAGTTAGCAGGGTTCATCTGTGACAAATTAGCAGGGTTCACCTGTGACAAGTTAGCAGGGTTCACCTGTGACAAATTAGCAGGTTCACCAGTGACAAGTTAGCAGGGTTCACCTGCCACAAGTTGGTAGGCTTCACATGTGACAAGTTAGCAGGGTTCACCTGTGACAAATTAGCAGGGTTCACCTGTGACAACATAGCAGGGTTCACCTGTCACAAGTTAGTAGGCTTGACATTTGACACATCTGTAGGCCTTACCTGTGACAGTTTAGTTCTATGGGTAAGGCTCGCTGACGACATGTGCCATGACATCAGATAGTTTCAGCATCAAAATGATACATTGGTTATTTGGTTGCAATTAGGATCACCATTCATTGTTTTTTGTTGTTTGTTTGTTTGTTTGTTTGTTGTTGTTTTGTTTTTGTTTTGTTTTTGTTTTTTTTTGGGGGGGGGGGATTTCTCAGAGGACTTCGTGGTCCTAATCCCAACTTAATTGCCGTCAAATCCCATAACTATTCAAATGTTTTTGTTCTATTAGTATTTTGTATTGACGTATCTTCTTCGAAGATTTCATTCCTCGTCACAGCCAAATGGGCCGAAGTCAACTAAATACAGAACGTAGATAAAAGGGGGATTTATAATCTGTCAGAGATGGTGGTTCTGAAATTCAATTTGTTTCCTTTCTTTAATCATGGACAGCCCAAAAATAGTGTCGTGGCTCTGGAAAAATTCACGGCTCTGTCTATTGACATTTCACCGGACGCGACTGATTTAGTAAATGTCATGCTCCTCTCCTAAATTGATCCTGTCTTTATTTCAGGATCAGGGCTTATCCTCCATGGACAATCTGTAGGATTTGTTTGTTTGTTGTTACACTAATCTGTAATTGGCATCAAGAATAAAGTTTTTTTAAATTTTATTAAACACATTTCTTTTCAGTCAGATCTAGGGCTGGATTTCTGGACGCCCACCTTGTACAGGCATGAGATTATTTCAAAAATAGAATTCTAGAATTCAATTCTATAGATTATATAATTTTTCTCTTATTTTAATGCCAAGTGGACCCATCGGAAGAAGGCAGATTAATTCTCCAGGACAGTGGTTCTCAACCTTCCTAATGTCGCGACCCTCCATTACGGTTCCTCGTGTTGTGGCGACCCCCAACCACAAAATTATTTTCGTTGCCATTTCATAACTGAAGAGTATATGTGTTTTCCGATGGTCTTATGCGACCCCTGTGAAAGGGTCGTTCGACCCCCCAAAGGGGGCACGACCAACAGGTTGAGAACCGCTGCTCCAGGAGAATGGACGAAAGAAATCTGACTTATAAAGTTCCATAAGACATAGACACATTCAAAAATGCTTTTACGGTGCAGTCTTGTGCGAATTTGAATCGGATTGGAGAGTATTTCGTAACTTCGTCATCTCAAATGGGGTGTTACTTCTATTTATAGAATGACAACATTGACTGATATATATTTTCGACAAGAAAAAACCCCACTGAGCGGCCGTACACCTCTAAAGACATTAACAGTAATCTTAAGCCCGTGTATCTCAGAACTTAACGATTTTTTGTTTTCCTCATGCATGCAAATGAGACACAGTCGTATTTCTAAAATCCTTTTATGTTAACTTCGCTGTGTCCGTGTGCTTCTGTGTGAAAAGTTTTATCCGAGTGGGGGCTGACAATGTTGTGGCAAAAAAAAATTGGGAAGCTCATTGACACAGTGTCCGTCGTCTCATCGAGCTGAAACTTGGCACATAGCGTCGTTGCCGTGACAAGATATCCTATCAAATTTTCAGACCCAACCACTCAATAATCAGTTTTTTACCTGTCTTTCCAGGGGGTTGGGGGGGGGGGTTATAATGCTTTGTTCAATGAGTGCGTTTTTTGTTCGGAGCTTAATTGTTTAGCTGTGCTATTTGTTTGGAGCTTAAGTGTTTAGCTGTGTTTTTTTATGTTTGGAGCTTAATTGTTTAGCTGTGCTTTTTGTATTCGTTACGCATTAGGGTGTGGGGTAAAATTAAAAAGTATTTTAAAAGGTGGAAAATTACATAAATAGAAAACATAATAATTATAATGATAATAATAATAAGTTCATTTGAAAAATCACGCTTCATCCTCAAAGGCTCGAAGCGCGGTACAAAAAACAAAGCTGGGAGATAATAACTAGCTGGAAAAGATGGTAGACAACTTCACCCCAGAAGGTGTTTGCGAAATAGATGAGTTTTTACATTTGTCTTGAAGGACTCCGGCGTCCGGCTGCGTCTGAGAGCGTCAGGAGGGGTATTCCAAATGGTTGGGCCAGCAAATGCGAACGTGCGCTTTCCGCAAGCCTCAAGGCGAACACGCGGTATCGAGAGTATCAAAGATGTATGCTGGGAAAAAATGTTGTTATTCTTCTTATATTGTTAGAAGAATAATCCACTGGACATTTAACTCTTCTGCTGAAAGAACATACATTTCATGTAAAATGACATGCTCCGGAGCCATTATTTTTCATATCCAATATCATTTGTGTTTTCAATTTCAAAAAGGGTAAAAGAAATGAATACGGAAAATACGATCATCCTCATTCAGCATCGGTAGCAAAATCTGTTGACATATGGATATTATGCTACTCTATTATCATGCAGTCTGTGGGGCCCGAGTGAGCTTGGCTGATATCAGAATGTGTTGAGCATCACAAAACATAAGCAGTCACTCAAGTCAAGAGCTCTAGCTCTTTGTTACACATATTTTTTTATTTAAAAAAAAATTAACCAGCTTAATGATGAGCCTGCTAAATAAAATATGTAGGACTCATAAAGGCGTGGTTTATGATTTTCTTCAATAACGTTAGTTTTTTTTTTCCAAAAACATTATATGTGGTCTAGTTTGAGCATTAAACAGAAACTCGTCCCTCTCCCCCATAGACAGCGACGAGGCCATGACAGGCAGTTCCGGCTCATACCAGCGAGAAGCCAGTATAGGAACTGCTCATTCCTACCAAAGACAATCAAGGACTGGAACAATCTTTCAAAAGGAACAGTTGAGGCGACAACACTTGACACATTTGCGTCTATTGCCTCAGGCCTTCCAACCCCCAGTGCATGATACCCTCACTAAGTAACTCTTGCAACCAGTGAAATATCTTCATCAACACCAGGGACAGTAACATTGCAAATCCCATCTACATGCATAGGAGACAGAATGATCAATTAATTGATCGTGGGCCCTTATGTTGTTCGTCAGTCAAATCGACTAGGATCATCCAGTCATCCGGGTTACGGTGGGTTCGTGGGCCCTTATGTTGTTCGTCCGTCAAATCGACTAGGACCATCCAGTCATCCGGGTTACGGTGGGTTCGTGGGCCCTTATGTTGTTCGTCCGTCAAATCGACTAGGACCATCCAGTCATCCGGGTTACGGTGGGTTCGTGGGCCCTTATGTTGTTCGTCCGTCAAATCGACTAGGACCATCCAGTCATCCGGGTTACGGTGGGTTCGTGGGCCCTTATGTTGTTCGTCCGTCAAATCGACTAGGACCATCCAGTCATCCGGGTTACGGTGGGTTCGTGGGCCCTTAATGTACAGAAGAATAACAAAAACAACTGTTTCGTTTGTATCCTCACTTTGCATTATTTTTGTATTAATATTTTATATTAATCTTCCAATTTCTCACTCGCTTTTACACCGTGGATTTATTTCAACAAATATTTCAGAAAAATACAAGAAAATATTACGCACCAAACGCAAGTGTATTTTTTTTAAAGAATATTATTTGATAATATAGGTATATATATTTACATCCTTCTAAAGTTTAACATCTGGATTTAATCCTTGTTGTTAAAGGATAACTGTACTTGGTAGGAAAATACATCTGTGTATAAATGTTTCATGTCAGCAAGAGAGATTAAGTATAAAATACATATTTCAATATAATGTTTGGTTTATGTGAATAAAATAAATTTCAATATTGCGAAACAAAAAAAAAAAAAAAAAAAAAAAAAAAAAAAGAAAAGAAAAAAAAAAAAAAAAATTATTTGGCGCACTTTTCGGGAATTTTATTTCGTGAAATCAATGTCATCATATTTCTTTCACAACCCCCACCCCCAACCCCTTTTTTTCCCAATTAAAAAACAGGGAAAAATTGACTTGATGGTTTGGGGGTGGTGTTGAAAAGATGATAGAATGTGTTGTCATCGGCATCTAGTCTATGTTCATGTTTTCAGCTGGATAGCTGACAGTTGGTCAATTAGCCGTCAGAAGATTTTGCCAGTCCGCCATCCGTAAAGTATTTTTTTAAAACATCCTTTCTGGACCACAAAATCGATGTCGGGGCCTAGTGACTGGTTTCTCACAACACGCGAAGCATTCGAATACCTAGAATTCATAAAGCAAAGTTGTAAATAACAATTATTTATTTAATCGTGGCAAAAAAAAGCGTGACAAGTTCAATCTCATCCGCCTCTGATCTGGGACACGATGCTGACTCCTGCGATGGCCGTTATTGATTCCCGGACACAAACCGGTCGCAATGTTTAATGTACGTGAGCTCAAATATTAATCTCTACCTGTCTGTATTCATAATTCGGGACAGATAAGGTTTAAGATGCCGCATGTTTTCGATTGGGGTCAGAATGTGAGCCAGAGAAAAAAAGTTATACTTTGTTTCTCAGACCAACGTAATAAATGGGTAAAATGTACAATGTAGTCAAGGCTAAGAGATTTTTTTTTAAGAACTTCAACTTAAAATAGTCAACTCACACCACTTCTGAATGCCCATAACAACGTCAAGCAATTGGGCAGTACGATGACCTCCTGTTGTCTGTAAAAAAGCACAAACTTTAATGGTATGGCCACGTGACCAGAAAACAAGGGCTCGCCAAAGAAATCATGCAGGGCACAACTAGACGAGGAAGAAGAAGAGGAAGACAGAGAAAAAAGATGGGAAGATAACATCAAAGAGTGGACGGGATTAAAACTAGGCGATGCTATGCGTAGTGCAGGAGACCGAGGGGAATGGAGAAGAATAGTTTTTATGTCATCTGTGGCGCCCCAACGGTCCAAGGACTACGGGACATGATGATTATGATGATTATGATAACGCCGGGAATTTCGGAACGCGCAATTTTATATGAGCACGCTTAAGTAAGCATCAGGTCGTCAAAGTAATAAGCATTCCTTGTTCATCATTGTGACTACCATTTGAGCGTCTTTGTTGTCTGCGTGGCAATCAACAGTAAGAGAAATTATTGAACTATCCAAATAGATTGCATTCGCCGCTGGGCTCTCCGTGAAGTAGAGGATGGCCGTATTTCGGTTTAGGTTTTGGCCGAACGAGAAAAGTCCACTTTCGGATTATTTTCGGTTTCGGTCAAAAGTTATTGAAGAGACAGACTTTCACTCTGTCTGTCTGTCTGTCTGCCTGTCTGTCTGTCTGCCGGCATCCCATATTCGTTATTGCTCGACGTATTGCTGTCATCGTGTGATATATGACAAATCCTCTGCGAACACTGCTGAATAATGACCTACTTGCCCTATATTTCCAATAGTAAAATACCATTTCGGCTCAGGCAAAAGTAATTATTTTAAAAAATACAAGTAAAGGGAATGGTATTAGTTCTATTATAATTCTTTTTTTAAAATTTAAATAACATTTGGGAAACTTTAAGTTTGTTCAATTCATTGATATGTGACATTCATTTCGATTTATCATCATCATGCCCATAAATACTGTCAAAGGAAAAGATACTAAAATACGTCGTTTAAAGATTTTTTAAAAATGTTCGTAATAAATGAGAGATCTAGGGAACATGATGGAACTTGGAGGCCATCAGGGAACTTGGAGACCATGAGACAGCGAGGGACTATGAGAGAACGAAGGACCATGAGAGATCGAGGGACCATGAGAGAGGAACCATGAGAGAACGAGGGGCCATGAGAGAACGAACAAGGGGCCATGAGAGAACGAGGGACCATGAGAGAGGGACCTTGAGAGAGGGACCATGAGAGAGGGACCATGAGAGAGGAACCATGAGAGAACGAGGGGCCATGAGAGAACGAGGGACCATGAGAGAACGAGGGACCATGAGAGAGGGACCATGAGAGAGGGACCATGAGAGAAATTATGGATATCAAAAGTTTAGTTGCTTTCTGATGACAGTAAATATCCTCTTGGTCGAGTAATGGGCAGACATCAGTCTGCATGACAGATCAGGCCTCAATAACATCTGATCCCGCCCAGCAGACGACACACAATGTTTAGCTACCAGGACCTGGAAACTCACCAACCAGCCTAATTGCACCAAGTCACTTTTCACTGTTCAGTATCAAAGTAATCGATACCATAATGCAAATTCAGCATGCCTCAGCAATTTCTAGAGACATTTTTAATAGAAACCTTTTTTGGTTTGATATCTCTTTATTTTATTTACGGGCGGTCTCGTGTCGTTATGCATTTAAACGGAAGTGATTTGAGGTCGAATCTACAGACAAGATGGCGAGTCTGAACCGGATGCTCTTACCTACCGGTTTACTGTAAAACTATTAAAAACAACACACATACATTTATAAGCGAGGTGTGCTACAGAACGTGTCTGACGGGTTCGGCCGACCGCCATTCCAACCGAATGTAAGAACCGCTGATTGAATTTTTTTTTTAAATACATTGAGTTGTGTTGCTCAACGTCAGACGCGATATTCTTGACGTTGTTCTTGACGTTATTCTTGACGTTATTCTTGACGTTGTTCTTGACGCTATTCTTGACGTTGTTCTTGACGCTATTCTTGACGTTATTCTTGACGCTATTCTTGACGCTATTCTTGACGCTATTCTTGACGCTATTCTTGACGTTATTCTTGACGTTGTTCTTGACGTTGTTCTTGACGTTGTTCTTGACGTTGTTCGTGACGTTTTTCGTGACGCTATTCTTGACGCTATTCTTGACGTTATTCTTGACGTTATTCTTGACGCTGTTCTTGACGTTGTTCTTGACGCTATTCTTAACGTTATTCTTGACGCTATTCTTGACGCTATTCTTGACGTTATTCTTGACGTTGTTCTTGACGCTGTTCTTCACGTTGTTCTTGACGCTATTCTTGACGTTATTCTTGACGCTATTCTTGACGTTATTCTTGACGCTATTCTTGACGCTATTCTTGACGTTATTCTTGACGCTATTCTTGACGCTATTCTTGACGCTATTCTTGACGTTATTCTTGACGCTATTCTTGACGCTATTCTTGACGTTATTCTTGACGTTATTCTTGACGCTATTCTTGACGTTATTCTTGACGCTATTCTTGACGTTGTTCTTGACGCTATTCTTGACGTTATTCTTGACGCTATTCTTGACGTTATTCTTGACGCTATTCTTGACGTTATTCTTGACGCTATTCTTGACGCTATTCTTGACGATATTCTTGACGCTATTCTTGACGTTATTCTTGACGCTATTCTTGACGTTACTCTTGACGTTATTCTTGACGTTATTCAGACTATAAATCACACTTTTTTTTTTGCCAACAAAAAAGTAACTACAACAACAATCAATTGTTTATTATGTTCAATTTGGTAAACAAAATTATAAATCATCTGCAGATTGAAAATAATGGGGGTTTTTAGTTACTGTAATCGTGACCCTTCTTTGTAATGTGGGGGGGTTATTTTCGTTTTTTTTTTTAAATAATGCTGACAACGTGTTTTATAAATATAAGTTGTTCCGTTGTTTATCTTGTTTTCTTGTTTTTTTAAGCAATAATTATTTCTCAATTAATTCATCGAAATCAGCGGTTCTCAACCTTCCAATGGCCGCGACCCTTTCATACAGTTCAACTTTTTGTGGCGATCCCCAGCCACAAAATTATTTTCGGTTATACTTCATAACTATAGAGCATATGTGGTTTCAGATGGTATTAAGCGACCCCTGGGAAAGGGTCGCGACCCACAGGTTGAGAACCGCTGATCTAAATGCTCTTTGGCGCGCGCACGCACACACACACACACACATGCACAAATCATTGTGACGTCAAATAATAGAGCAGGAGATATGGGCGTTTTTTTAAAAAATAAAATCAGAATTAAAATTTATATGCATTATTTGATATTTATCAGAATAGCAACCAACCTGAATTTTTTTTTTTTCAAATGTCCAACCGATGCTTTGAACTTGAGCCGAGCGTGCTCCGTTATTTTTAAGCACATAAAGAAAACATGGATTTTAAAACGTAATTTTTTTTTAAATCCTCAAGAATTTTTTTTTTAATCCTCAAGAATTTTTTTTTAATCCTTTGTATTGGATTCGCTTTTGTTTGTGGGGGCTGGGTGGCAGACAAAGTTTCGGAAGACTCATTGACCCACGTCCAGTCAAAGCTATCGAGCCGGAACTTGGCACATAGACTCGATGGCGATAGCTATACATTTTTTTTTTTCAAATTTTCAGGCCCCCCTCCCTTCCCCCCCACCCCCAAACCCCAACACAAAACCCCAAAAATCAATTTTTGCTTTTTCTTTTTTTTTCCAAGGTGAACATGAATGAAAATACTCGATACCACCGCTGAATTCGATTCTTTAAAAAATATCGCAAGTGCGTTTGATGTCTAATATTTTCTTCTTTTTTTTTCTGAAATATTTGGGGAAAGCAATATTCGGTGTGATAGCGGGTGGGTCATAATAATATTAATATAGTTCAGGGGAGTGACAAAAAGAATATTCGGTCAAGAGCCTTGATGTGGCCGAGGGGGGGGGGTAGAACTAATTGGGAATTTATTAAGTGCATGTTTTGTCGAATTGTTAGCCCAAGACCACATTGGTCGATATTACATTTTATAAGGGTTTCATAAAAAAAAACACGTTATTTTTAGTGGTCGTTTAATTTCATATGAGTTTCAACCAAGGAACGGGTTTTCTTAAACATGGATTGATCAGAACAAATGAAACAATAAAATAATGGACAAAAAACATGATGGACCAATAGCATGATGGACCAATAGCATGATGGACCAAAAGCGTGATGGAACAATAGCATGATGGACTAATAGCATGATGGACCAATAGCATGATGGACCAATAACATGATAGACCAATAGCATGATAGACCAATAGCATGATGGACTAATAACATGATGGACCAAATGCGTGATGGAGCAATAACATAATGGACAAAAAACATGATGGACAAAAAACATGATGGACCAATAACATGATGGACCAATAACATGATGGACCGATAACATGATGGACCAATAGCATGATGGACCAATAACATGATGGACCGATACCATAATAGACCAACGCCATGATGGATCAACAACATAATGGACCAATAACATGATGCACCAATAACATGATGGACCAATAGCATGATGGACCAATAACATGATGGACCAATGGCATGATGGACTAATAACATGATGGACCAATAAACATGCTGGACAAATAATGCCGTGGTCCAATTATCCGGCTAATCAGTCAATTTTAATGCGCCGTTTCGATGAAAAGGAACTAAGTGAAAGAAAAACTCTTGACAAACAACACAAACCTATATTTGTGTCTGCCATTGGGGTACTATCGTGTGGTGCATACCTAATCGGATGTGCTGACACCAAAGTCTGGTGTCAGATTCTCTGTATCACGTCATGGCTTTAAGGTATGCGGCTTCACGTGGAAATTAAATTGTGTATTGTGTCAACAGATTTAAGAACTAGAATTGGCCTTTGACCTCGAGGCTCAACTCTTAAGAGTAGCCGTGAGATGAAACAAATGTCATTTATTCTTATTTTAACTTAAAATTGTTGTGTGTGCTTTGTGCTCTACCAACGGGGTAATATGCTCTAGGTGCTCTGCGTTCTACCAACGGGGTAATATGCTCTAGGTGCTCTGCGTTCTACCAACGGGGTAATATGCTCTAGGTGCTCTGCGTTCTACCAACGGGGTAATATGCTTTAGGTCCTCTGCGCTCTACCAACGAGGTAATATGCTTTAGGTGCATTGCGCTCTACCAATGGGGTAACAAAGCTTTTGGCGCGTGACGCCCTACTTAACACGGGTCATTTTAATATAACTCTATACATTTCTTGCACGCGTGCGTAACTGAAAATCTAGAATTTCTAGACGAATTCTGACTTCACACTTGGACTCGGTGCGTTCAAATACATAGACCCCCACGTTATGCTTAACATCGAGCCAGGCTATATTATTCAATGATAGACCATCGGGTAGAATGCATTGACTCGGCTTTCGATCAGCCGCGCATTGGGACACGGTGCTACACGTGTGTTGTGTGTTAACAACGTGTGTGTCGTCACAGTGTCGTGCCAACTTATAAATAGGCAGCAGCACAAAGCACGCGAGAAGACAAAAATGGTCGTTTTTAAAAGTGCGGTCTCGTAAATAGTAATGTGAAGTATTTTGCAATCTGAGGGGGTCTAGATTTAGAAGCTCCATCGAATATCAGACGGGTGAAAATACAACTTGAGTCCGAAATTACCTGCTCTGTGCTTGCTCGAGTTTCACTGGTGTTCCGTCTCCTTTTGTTTGTTTTTTTTAAAGTCCCTGATCACCAAAGCCTGGGTCGATGTGACGTCATAATGTTCTCGACGGCTAATGAAAGTGTGTTTTTTTTCCCTTAACATATTATAAACAGTTTTATTAGCAAAGTTGAAATATTTGTTTTCTGCGGGTCATGGAACATGAGAAAATGAAATCCAGTTGTTTGATTTTAACTTGCATATGTTGTGTTCCTTCTTTTTTTAAAAAAAGTCTATGCTACATCAACTTCCCAATAGACCGTGTACTTTAGCAACACTGGTTTCATTAGAAAAGTGTGATGTCGCCTGGCGTGGGGTGTTGGGAGTACTAACACCAGTTTATAATTGCGATCCCTTGGTAAGATATAATTACGTACTTAACATGCAGCGGTCAGACCGAGACAATGCGATCTTCTAACTTGTTAATATATATGTTTATATATCCGTGTGTGTATTTCGCAAAATACCCGCATGCAAAGACCAAGGGACCTCCACAGAATTTCAAATGTGACACAACAGAAAAATTGACAATTATTGCATATAATACACAGTTCAATACGCATAATATGTGTATAAGGTAAGACCATAACTTATTTTACCCATTTTTCCGTAGAGTATTCACATACAACACCACAGACGATGGGTGTGATCGATATTTTGTTAAATATAAAGAGATGTATATGCAGCCGACGGTATAAAAAATTTAGTTCGAAACGCAAGAAATTCAGGTGCTGAGAACTATAGCCCTTCATTTGACCTTAGGTTTTGTGAAAAATGAACAGACAAAGAGTAGCAAGAGAAAGAAAAAGGATACATATCATAGTACAAGCATTTACAACTAGCAACATATACGGTAGATAATTCTGTATAGGGAATGCTTCACAGTTTAGAGATTACGGTATTTTGTTTTAGATGTTTATGTTCTTGTTTTTTTGTGCTGCTGTTCGTCCTTCACACACGAAGATGGCAAGGCTGTATTCCTCGGCTAGTAAGCAAGTGGCCTGCCGGTTCTATTTGTGTATGGAAAGCTTTCCCGCACGAAGGACACGCGTTGTTTTGTGTCCTTGTAGGGTTTAAGTCGATTCTCATTTTCTTGCATAGCGCTTTCTTAGGGCGTGGGCAGTGCACTTATTCTCTGAGGATTTTGCTCCGAACAAGGAACTTGCACAGTCCAACAGGGAGTCTACCACGCCAGCTGGCACGGTCCAACGGGGAGTCTGCCACGCCAGCTTGCACGGTCCAACAGGGAGTCGGCCACGCCAGCTTGCACAGTCTGTGGCAAGTGTCTCCCACGAACCAAGGTCAATGTCCATGGATTTGAGTGAAACTTTTAGATATCCTTGAATCGGTTTTTTTTTCTGCCCGCCAGCTGAACGTGTCCCACTGGAGAGTTCACTTAACATTAACCGCTGGGAGTCTGCTGTCTGCTTTAGTTGTTACTGTATCCAAATGTTTCTACAGTGCCTTAAACTTACGTATACGCCGACGATGCTTTTGCAGGTTTTACTCCGAAACCAGACCCGAAAAAAGCAGGGTATATTCGCTAGTGTTTCATAATTTTGTGCTTTACATCGCTAATTTGGGAGGGTAAAAATCTTATAATTGACTTCCGTTTAATCATTTGGAGTCTTTGTGACATATTAAACCAAGTAAATCTATAGTTTTTTTTTTACAGTTTACATTAAATGTCCAGATGGTATTTTTGTTATCTGTTACTCTTTTTGTCAAAAATGAGGTGGAAAATCACGAGGTATTTGTAACGAAATGTATTTTGAGGTACTTCCTAGTTGTTAGAAAAGAGCAGCGGCGCACAGAGTGCAGCCTTGAAACATGAGAGCATTTCTCTTTGTTTTTTGTTTTGGTTTCTTTTTTTGTTGTTTTTGTGATCTTTTTAAACTAAATTTAGCTCAGTTGATCTCATGACAATAAGCCTTAGGGCTTTATCATGACTTTAAGATGTTTTGTTAAAGTTATTTGTGCGTCAAAAATCAACAACAAATATTGTTACATCTTTCAGTAGGTGAAAACAATTTTCATTTGACTCTAGGAAGAAAACGTATCTTTGCAATGACAACAGCTGAGAGGATTGTTGGGAATGTCCGTGCGTCGCTCAAAACAGCAAAGTGTTGGAGTTTATATTATCAAGTGTATGACATCGTTGGTCCGCGTTGTCTCAACCGAAAGTGTATGACATCGTTGGTCCGCGTTGTCTCAACCGAAAGTGTATGACATCGTTGGTCCGCGTTGTCTCAACCGAAAGTGTATGGTAAACGTTTAGAAGGATCTTTCTGATCCTAGCAAGCACAGGATTTTTCATAGTCATCATAAGGATAATGGTTGGGCAAAGGTGGGATGAGGCTGAATTTTTTTTTACAAAACATGCATACAATTAACGCACCTTATACGACTCTCACTTAGTGCTTCCCACCACTCCGCTTTTTTTTTTCAAGCCCTTGAATTATATTAATATTTTAATGACCCACCCGCTTTTACACAGCAGATTTATTTCAACAACTATTTTAGAAAAACAACAGAAAATATTAGGCACCAAACGCACTTGCGGTATTATTTTTTCCAAAGAATCTAATTTAGCGCAGCTATCGGGAATTTTACTTCGTGAAATCAGTGTCGTTACATGTCTATCATATCCCTGTCAAGAATAGCGGTTATTGCAAATTAGTGTTTGGTTGTGTTGTCTAGGGGTATGAGTATGATTATGATTAACCAGATCACAAGAATAACAACAGTAGACTCAAACTACGTTCAGTATTAGTCTTTACACTTTATTTTTAACTTCACAGTTAGCACACGCTCATTACGATAAATAATACAATTCGTCCAATTAGTACGATACGACTCGCTAACAAACTTAGCCAAAAGACGTCCCACTAACTGGATCACCGAACCACACTGTCCTTTCTTTCACCCCCTGAGTCGCCCTCCGTTCACTCACGCTACCAAACGCGCGTACCTTTCGCTCGCATGAGTTCATACGCCAGCCACTCTTTCCCATTCACGCCTGGACTATTTCCATACATTAGCAAAGGTACCTAACTAAAATCATCGGGGATTCTCATCTCGTCAATCCCCTAGAGACACAAAAGAAACAAATTGGGGGGGGGGGGGGAGTTGTGGTTGAGGGGTGGGGCTTTAATTTGCTTCAATGTTATGTCATCGGCCACGATTCTATGTTCCAAGTTTCAGCTACATAGGTCTACGGGAAGCGGGTCAATTGACCGTAAGAATATTTTTTGCCAGCCAGCCAGTCACGAACAAAAGCGAGGTTACGATAATAATGAGCACAAACATCTAATAATTCAAAATGGTGACCACATTGGAATCCAGCTCTATATACTAGATCTGCACACAGACACACACACATGCACACGCAAACTCACACGCACACACACACACGAACAACAATCCACCTGCCTACGGCGATCTGAGCAAAGTATCTTTATCATCTAAGTCAATGGTTCTCAACCAGTAAAATGCCGCGGCCCTTTAATGCAGTTCCTCATGTTTGGGCGACCCCCAACCACACAATTATTTTCTTTGCCACTTCATAACTGTACCGTAAAGTATATGTGTTTTCCGATGGTCTTAGGCAACCCCTGTGAAAGGGTCGTATGACCCCCCACCCCCCCCCCCCCCGCCCCAAAAAAGGGGTCGCGACCCACAGGTCGCGAACCGCTGGTCTGAGTTCTGAAATCAGTTTTTACACGCTGTAGGCTTGACAAGACCGCAAAAAATGTAGTTTTTTTTTATGTTAAGGTCATTCAATTTTGTATTTAAAAAAACTCCGTGGTCGGAAAACCTCAGCTTAACAAAAAAGCCTTGTTAAATAACGTGCATCAATTGTTTACGGCTTTTAAGATTATTGAAATGTCCCTTTAAGTCTCTGGAGTTACGGTAAGCCTCCATGTTTTTCCTCAAATGTTACGGATGTAATATTGTTTTTGAAGGTTCTAGTAAGTTCCAAAATGAAGGGATGGGCGCGGTGCTATCCTTGAAGAAAAACTAATCTATAAATGACATGAGCCTCTCAAAATATTTTTTTAGCCGACATATTTGTATAAAATTGAGGCTGGGGCCACGGGTTTTCTGACCACTGGGGTCGTGAATAACAAGATTATATGTTCAAATGAGGTGAACAACATCGCCATTAAGAGGCAATCACAGCTATAAAATAAAAAAAGCACAACTCTCTTGAAATAAATGTAGCTTAAGACCTATATAATATTGGGCAATGAATACATATAATTTTTGAGCGAGTGTGTGGCTGTGTGAGTGGGTGGGTGATGGATGCATCGATAGGTAGACCGACAGACCGACCGAAAGATGGATGGATGGATGGCTTGATGGATAGACATTGCTGGATGGATGGATGGGTATGATGGATATATGGATAGAGTGGATAGATGGATAGAATGGATAGATGGATGGAGGGATTAAGGGATGGGTAGGATGGTTAGAATTGTTTAGGGTGGTTAGGGTGGATCGGATGGATGGATGGTTAAATGGATGTATGGATGGATTGGATGGATTGATGGATTGGATGGATTGGATGGATGGATGGATTGGATGGATGGATTGGATGGATGGATTGATTGGATGGATTGGATGGATTGGATGGATGGATTGGATGGAACCCGCAACTTCTCGACTATTACTCATGTCAGTGAGAAGAACTCTAAACTGTTTCTTGAAGTGTAAAGTGTAGAACTTAGGGGGGAAAAAATGACTTATGACATAAAAGAAAGTATGAATGAGGAATTATTTTTAATATATAAAACATTGTATCACAACGTTTAGGCAAATGTCTTACTCGTTTTTATTATCAATCTCCCATTCCCCACACCCTCCCCCACGCCACACCCCCGGAAATGGCAATCACATCGAAGGGCGGAAATTCTTGCTAATCAACGAATGGAAGATAATCTTGTCTGGGATTATAGTCGCGATTATATTGAGGGAATTCAGAACAACTTCAATGAAATGAGTGTTATGATACAATTGATATTATCATTATTATAAGTATAGATTGGAAACGCAATTATTTTGACAAGTGGACTTACCCTGATCTGCCTTGATCGCGGAGACCCTCTGAACTTTTGGATTTCGTATCTGTACCTTCTTTCCGTGAGCTACCACAACTCTCAGAGGATAAGTCCAGCGTGTTTGATTTCGTTGAAGGTAAAGTCACTGGCCGGCAATGATAGTGATAACTAAATAGCTTCCCGCAGTGATTGTTTTGACCTGTTTGCAGGGTATGAGAATCGCTGTTGTTGAGATGAAATAGTAGAACTAGTTTTGCGGAGGCTCGAATCACAAGACAGGACGATAAGGTGCGAACGTGTCGGCTTCTTAAGATGAACTGTTGTTACCGTGAGGTGTACGCGTTAGGACTGCCATTGTGGTTGATTGTGATTGGGTGGAAGGGAAAACATGATCAACAAGTGTGTTGACCACTACAAGGTGTGTGAGTTCGCGAGTAGAGGGGTCAATTCTTAACAGTAGATTTTACGTTGCGATTCGGTACACATAGAGTCGTGTTTAGTTCTGACAGTAGTCGCGTAGCTGATAACACAGTAGCCAGGATGTGTACGGCTAGTGAAAGCTGTTTCACGTTGTGTCTTCGTTGCCCAAGATGATGCTAGTCCCCTAGAGTGGATTGATGTCTTGCCAGCACCAGGAATAAAGATGGACAGTATTATTTTCTGAAGTGCTGCTGCCTCTAGCATTTGGTGTACGTGACTCTTAGTGCAGAGTGCTGATGTGAAATAGTTAGACTTAGACAACGTGAGCTTTAGTGCTGAGGTGCTATAGTTAAACCAGCCATCCTCGAAATACTTGAAGGGTTGGCCACCGAGAAACTAGTACTTCGACAACATGAAAGTATTGAACTATCTCATCAGACATAAAAGTACGTTCGAGAATTCTCCTGAACTGCTTTTTTTCCCCGTTTAATGAACATAATGTACATCAACCGGGGGAGGGGGGTGGAATAAATCACATTTCATCTACGCAAGTGGAAAGGATTTGTTGACATTCTTTACCAAAGACAAGAACTTTGTATTGTCATAGGAAACATTCTGAAGAGCATCTGTCTTTCATGAAACAATCCCAGCGAGTGGCGTCTTTTAACGGCAATTTCGAAACGTACTTTAAAATATGTTCTTGTTAACTAATTGCAACAACAACAAAAATGTGTTTCCATTCAACGCGTTCAATCCACCAGAACAAAAAGGAGTATAGAAGTGGATCTATTTACTCTTTGAAAAGATTCATTACCTAAAACATCGATGGGTCGTGACGTTTAGACTTAATATTTTTCTTCATTTTGAAAAAAAAAAGAAAGTGGATGCAAAAGAATTCTTGCTTCTTGAGAGTTTGTGATTGTAGATCTCAGCATGAACATCCATCAATGAAAGATTGGCCGATGACGGACGATAAAGTGTCGGAAGCAACAACACAAAAATGTAATCAGTGATCGAACTTAGAATCATACTGCCACCACTCAATCCACTATATCTCTATAAAGCTGTACCAGCCTGATGAAACCGTAGGTAATAGTTTTTAAATCACCTTGTTCACTTACATCACAGGCCATATAAACTTAGTCACTTAGATCACTGTCAATATAACCGTGGTCACTTAGATCACTGTCAATATAACCGTGGTCACTTAGATCCCTGTCCCCATAACATTGATGACTTAGATCACTGTCCCCATAACATTGATGACTTAGATCACTGTCCCCATAACATTGATGACTTAGATCACTGTCCCCATAACATTGATGACTTAGATCACTGTCCAGATAACCTTGATCCCTTAGATCACTGTCCAGATAACCTTGATCCCTTAGATCACTGTCCAGATAACCTTGATCCCTTAGATCACTGTCCAGATAACCTTGATCCCTTAGATCACTGTCCAGATAACGTCAGTCACTTAGATAACTGTCCCCATAGCATTGATGACTTAGATCACTGTCCAGATAACATTGATGACTTAGATCACTGTCCAAATAAACTTGATCCCTTAGATCACTGTCCAGATAACCTTGATCCCTTAGATCACTGTCCAGATAACCTTGATCCCTTAGATCACTGTCCAGATAACATTGATCCCTTAGATCACTGTCCAGATAACGTCAGTCACTTAGATAACTGTCCCCATAGCATTGATGACTTAGATCACTGTCCAGATAACATTGATGACTTAGATCACTGTCCAAATAACCTTGATCCCTTAGATCACTGTCCAGATAACCTTGATCCCTAAGATCACTGTCCAGATAACGTCAGTCACTTAGATCACTGTCCAGATAACATCAGTCACTTAGATCACTGTCCCCATAACATTGATGACTTAGATCACTATCCAGATAACCTTGATCCCTTAGATCACTGTCCAGATAACCTTGATCCCTTAGATCACTGTCCAGATAACTTCAGTCACTTAGATCACTGTCCGCATAGCATTGATGACTTAGATCACTCTCCAGATAACCTTGATCCCTTAGATCACTGTCCAGATAACCTTGATCCCTTAGATCACTGTCCAGATAACGTCAGTCACTTAGATCACTGTCCCCATAGCATTGATGACTTAGATCACTGTCCAGATAACATTGATGACTTAGATCACTGTCCAAATAACCTTGATCCCTTAGATCACTGTCCAGATAACCTTGATCCCTAAGATCACTGTCCAGATAACCTTGATCCCATAGATCACTATCAACATAGCCTTGGTCACTTAGATCAATGCCCACATAACATTGATCACTTCGATCACTCTCCAGATAACGTCAGTCACTTAGATCACTGTCCCCATAACACTGATCACTTAGATCACTGTCCAGATAACATTGATGACTTAGATCACTGTCCAAATAACCTTGATCCCTTAGATCACTGTCCAGATAACCTTGATCCCATAGATCACTATCAACATAGCCTTGGTCACTTAGATCAATGCCCACATAACATTGATCACTTCGATCACTCTCCAGATACGTCAGTCACTTAGATCACTGTCCCCATAACACTGATCACTTAGATCACTGTTCCCATAACATTGATCACTTAGATCACTGTCGAAATAACCTTGATCACTTCGATCACTGTCCAGATTACCCCAGTCACTGAGAGCAATGCCCACATAACATTGATCACGTAGATCACTGTGCACATAACCACGGTCACTGCAAAAGGGCACGATCATTACCACCCCCTCCCCACGAACAAATCCCTCTGCGATTCTTTGGAAATGCTCCTCTCAATATTTAGAAGATAAAAGTCCCACTTGGAGAGGCTAACCCCATCCGCCACCCAGCCACTGCCCCAACCCTTTTCATTTGCTTTCCTACGCTATAGTGTTTAATTAGTATATTCTTTTGTCCAGGGGTTGTGATCTTGATGCTGAATAGACATGTCCACTTTAATGACCCCAAACACGTGACATGCTTTCTTTCTGACATGCTTTCTTTCTGACATGCTTTCTTTCAGACATGCTCTCTTTCTGACATGCGCTCTTTCTTTCATGCTTTCTTTCTGACTTGCTTTCTTTCTTTCTGACGTGCTTTCTTTCTGACGTGCTTTCTTTCTGACGTGCTTTCTTTCTGACTTGCTTTCTTTCTTTCTAACTTGCTTTCTTTCTTTCTGACGTGCTTTCTTTCTTTCTGACGTGCTTTCTTTCTGACGTGCTTTCTTCCTGACTTGCTTTCTTTCTTTCTGACGTGCTTTCTTTCTGACGTGCTTTCTTTCTGACGTGCTTTCTTTCTGACGTGCTTTCTTTCTGACGTGCTTTCTTTCTGACATTCTTTCTTTCTGACATCCTTTTCTTTCGGACATGCTTTCTTTCTAACAAGCTTTTCTTTCTGAAATTCTTTCTTTCTGACATGATTTTCTTTTTAACATTCTTTCTTTCTCACATCCTTTTCTTTCTGACATCCTTTTCTTTCTAACATATTTTTTTACTGACATGCTTTTTTCTGACATGCTTTGATCCTTGCTCAACGCTTTTCAAATTGGAGCACATCTCTTCTGTTTAGCTACACAAAGTGTGTCTTTGCTTTTCACTCATCATTCGGGCATTTAACACACGTGTGTCGACACGGCTTCTGTTTGAAACCCCCTTTTCCACTTTGCCGTGGTCTTCGGAGATGACATTCAATATCTGCTCAACAAATCTGGGCCAGAGTGTTTCTAATTTTCGCTGATCCAACACAGCTGGAATTCGGTATAAAGTTATATTTCGCGTAATTCATCCAAACACCCTTCAATAAGTAAAAGACATACAGCCTGCGACATATAGAATAGATAGTCTCCGGAAAAACAGGCTTCGGCATTTAGAGATATACTTTGCTCATATGTTTTATACAGGAAGATGGGCTTTGCTAATATGATTTATACAGGAAGATGGGCTTTGCTAATATGTTTTATACAGGAAGATGGGCTTTGCTAATATGTTTTATACAGGAAGATGGGCTTTGCTCATATGTTCTCTATTGGGGGATGGACAAGTAAGTAGCCATGAGAACTTGCAGTCAGGGGTTGTCGAGTGTAAAACATTCTGGTCACCAGGGCTGAAATGAAGCGTTATCACACTCTGGCTCGCACATCCACTCAACCCACCTCCCACCCCCAACCATAGAGGGGAAAAAACAACAAACATAAATGGAGTTCATTTCGGTTGTGACAGTCCTGGAGATTCTTTTGACCCCCGATGGGGGCCTTTTCTCCACCGCCTTTGCCTACTATCTCCACCCCCTCCCCCACTGATGACTTAGATTGTTACGGAAATGTTTTTTTTATATATTTTGGGATATTATTTGTTCATGAAATGTTAATGAGCAAAGCGACTTATTTAAATCGGGCGACGCCAAAGCTATGGAATATTTTACCTCCATCTTTGAGGAGTATTGAAAAGGACAGAAAATCATTTAGGAAACCTATAAAGACTTTTTTTGTTTAATAGATTTGATGACACCAGAGCGCAGTGAGCATGCTAAAGTAGCATGGATACCAGCAGTGAGCATGCTAAAGTAGCATGGATACCAGCAGTGAGCATGCTAAAGTAGCATGGATACCAGCAGTGAGCATGCTAAAGTAGCATGGATACCAGCAGTGAGCATGCTAAAGTAGCATGGATACCAGCAGTGAGCATTCTAAAGTAGCATGGATACCAGCGCTATAGAACTATCCAATCAATCAATCAATTTCTCTCCCCCCCCCCCTCCCGCCTATGGTCCGGAGATGCTGGAGGCTGCTTCTTCCGAGGCAACGGTTTGGGAAGTAGTGTGCAAAGTTTGTCTTAAACATAAATATTTTTTAAACAAATTTTTTAAAGAGGCTTTACAAGAATTAAACTTTAATCACCGACGTAGTATGCAAACAGCTTGACCTCAGTGTCTTTTCACACAACTTTACCGTAGTGTCTTTTCACACAACTTGACCTTAGTGTCTTTTCACACAGCTTTAACGTAGTGTTTTTTCACAAAGCTTGGCCTCGGTGTCTTTTCACACAGCTTTACCTTAGTGCCTGTTCGCACAGCTTTGCCCGTGTCTGTTCACACAGCTTGACCGTAGTGTCCTTTCACACAGCCTGACCTCAGTGTCTGTCCGCAGCTTGACCTCGGTGTCTGTCCGCAGCTTGACCTCGGTGTCTGTCCGCAGCTTGACCTTGGTGTCTGTCCGCAGCTTGACCTCGGTGTCTGTCCGCAGCTTGACCTCGGTGTCTGTCCGCAGCTTGGCCTCGGTGTCTGTCCGCAGCTTGACCTCGGTGTCTGTCCGCAGCTTGACCTCGGTGTCTGTCCGCAGCTTGACCTCGGTGTCTGTCCGCAGCTTGACCTCGGTGTCTGTCCGCAGCTTGACCTCGGTGTCTGTCCGCAGCTTGACCTCGGTGTCTGTCCGCAGCTTGACCTCGGTGTCTGTCCGCAGCTTGACCTTGGTGTCTGTCCGCAGCTTGACCTCGGTGTCTGTCCGCAGCTTGACCTCGGTGTCTGTCCGCAGCTTGACCTCGGTGTCTGTCCGCAGCTTGACCTCGGTGTCTGTCCGCAGCTTGACCTCAGTGTCCGTCTGCAAGAGAAGCTTACAGTCTACTACGATGAGTTTTTTATATATTTTTTAACCACCTAAGTATATTACCAGTAGACCGCCTTGGCCTTAGGTTTCCGTCGTGACGTAAACTCCGGGTCATTCAGGTGCATTACTGTAATCCTTCAATTTAAAATGATAGACTTTCGTGTGATCTGCCTGAGGTTAAGGTCAGTGCCACCCCGGATCACCTTTTCAGTCATTTTAATGACTAATCGACAACCTTTTGTTTGAAGATTGCGTACTTCGCAGGACGAGATCACAAGGTCTACTTTTTGTTTTTCTTCTTTTTTTTTTTTTTTGTTAGTTGGCTAAGCTTGTTCTCTCGTCAGCAATGCGCATCCCTGCGTGCATCTGGTGAACCCAAAGGCACAAGTGGGGCTGTAGGAGTTCATTAGGTTAATGCCATACCGCCTACGGGGCTCCATCTCCGGGTTTTTAATTCAGAGTTTACACTTAGATGAGTTCCCATCCAAGGTTAACAAGTCCCATCCAAGGTTAACGAGTCCCTTCCAGATTAACATGTCCCTTCCAGATTAACGAATCCCATCCAAGATTAACGAGTACCATCCAAGAACGAGTCCCATCCAAGGTTAACGAGACCAATCCAAGGTTAACGAGTCCCATCCAAGGTTAACGAGTCCCATCCAAAGTTAACGAGTCCCATCCATGGGGAGCTTATGATTTGATCTTTATTTTTTTTGCTTGTATTTATATTGCTGAGGATTGAAAGGTTAGAAATGACGCAATTTAGACCGCAGAGCCATCCAACCACAAAGACTTAAGTCATGACTTTAGTTGTTCCTAGAAAAAATAATTGACTTGGAACATATCCAGTTAGTAAAATGATTTCCAAAAATTCACTGTCTTTTATACCTCCCCCACCTCACATAATAAAGAAATATTTTAGAAAAATTGAATATATTACATATTTCTATATATAGATGTCCTTTTTTTCTGTGGCGCAACTAGAATAAATGCCAACCGCAGTGTATATCTTGTCTTCTGTGGCGTGCCTAAGCTTAATGCCAACGTTGGCGTAAGTCTACTCTTCTGTGGCATACGTAAGCTTAATGCCAACCGTGGCGTACGTCTTCTCTTCTGTGGCACAGCAAGGATTAATGCCAACCGTGGCGTAAGTCTACTCTTCTGTGGCATACGTAAGCTTAATGCCAACCGTGGCGTACGTCTTCTCTTCTTTAGCGTAGCTAAGCTTAACGCCATCGGGGGCGTCTGTCTTCTCTTCTGTAGCGTACCTGGGCTTAACGCCGACCTGGGCCTCTGTCTTCTTTTCTGTAGCGTTTAGCCAGCGTTAATGCCAACAGGTGTGGGCTAAGACTTTTGACGCCGCCCTCCACGGACAAAAACTACATTTTGAAAAAAAAACAATCCACACATCCATATAAAGAAAAAAGTTCTGCCAGGGGCAGACCACCCCCTCCAAATCCCCTTTCCTACGCCACTGCTTCTGATACTTTCAGACAGACGGATCTCTCATGGCTGCATAATAAAACTGCGATAAGATAAAGTAAATAAGAAAAGTTTGAATTGATCATGTTGATAAATGGACTCAGACATTCAAATGAGTGAATTACGCTGCATGCACTGTCGTCCTGTCACGCGCGAATGGATTGATCCCGTGCGTCCTCGCACACTGGTTAAATAAGACCAGCGGTTCTACACCTGTGGGTCGCGACACAAGTGGGCGTGGAACGACCCTTACACAGAGGTCGCCTAAGACCAATATAAAACGCATATTTATGAAGTAGCAATGAAAATAATTAGATGTTTGTGGGTCACCACAACGCGGGGAACCTTATTGAAGGGTCGCGGCATTAGGAAGGTTGAGAACCACTGAACTAGAGAGTGTTGCGTATGTGTGTAGGGGCCCGGCTACAGCCGTGATCTCATTAAGTGTAGCGCTGCATCGTTGTTGTAAATATCAATCTGAAGCAGCCTGGAAGCGAAGATGCCATCGATCCGTCTTCTACGGGGAGGGGGTGGGGGCAGGGGGAGGAACTGGTCATAAACATTGAACTTAAACACACAAACATTGAACCAAAACAAACAAACATCGCACCCAAACACACACGCCTCAAATCCAAAAGCACAAACTTTGAAGCCAAATACACAAACATTGAACCCAAACAAACAAACATCGCACCCAAACACTCAAACATCGCACCAAAACACACAAACATTGAATCCAAAAGCACAAACATTGAACCCAAACACACAAACATTGAACCCAAACAAGCTATCGTACAACCCAAAAACAAAAACATTGCACCAAAACACACCAACATTGAACCCAAACCCACAAACATTTAAACCAAGCACACAAACATTGAGCCCAGACACACAAAGATTGAATCCAAACAGACAAACATCGCACCCAAACATCGCACCCAAACACACAAACAGAGACCCAGCACACAAACATCGCACCCAAACACAAAATCATATAACACAAACACACAAACATCGCACCTAAACACACAATCATTGAACTTAAACACACAAAAACATTTTATGTGGCTACATCAGATTTCAACTATAAAAACTAACATAAAACACAATGCATCCCTTTGATTCTGTTAATAGAAAGCTGAAATTTTTCAAAAAATCTTTTTCATTCCTCTTGTAGTCTATCATTAATATCCTAATTAGAATTGGCACATTAAAAAAATAATTAAGAAAATATAAATATAATTTTTTTTAATCCTTTATACTAACTTCTTTTATGTTAGTGTCTTTGTGGCAAAAATCCTCGAAAGGTTAAGTGAACCACTTCCTGTCATTCTATCAAACTGAAACTGGGCGTATAGATACCTTGCCGAAAAGAGCACATTCTTTTAAATTTTCAGCCCCACACCCCCCCCCACAAACCACAAACCCTCCCCCCCAAAAAATCAGGGAGGGGGGGGGGGTTGTTCCTGTTTTTCAAGGGGTGCGTGTTCTGGTGTGGAGATTAAATGTGTAGCTAATGCTATATGCTTTGCATGTGTGACGTATTTGGGTTTAAATATAGCTCTAATCCAGTGGTTCTCAACCTTCCTAATGCCACACAATTATTTTCGTTGCTATTTCATAACATGGGACCATATGTGTTTTCAGATGGTATAAGGCGACCCATGGGAAAGGGTCGTGCGACCCCCGCAGGGTTCGCGCCCCACAGGTTGAGAACCGCTGCTCTAGTCAATTTGGTTTACGTCCTCTAAGTTGATAAAAAAAAAAACGTTCCCATACCTAAACGCCAGTTGCTATAATCAGATAAATGATCAATCAGGTACAATTCCACAAATGCAAAAAAAAAAAAAAAACGTTGTTTTTAGGAGTTGTTTAATTTAAATGTCACAATCCATAACTTTTTTTTAAAAAATACTGTCACTGTTGTCACAGGCTACTTCCGGCAACAACAATGGCATTAAAATGTCATTAAAAAAAACATTAGATATAGCCCGCCAAACATTGGCGGCAGCAATGGGTGAACTTCCCATCTACTAAAGAATGATTTACAGTATACTCTCAATCCCAAATTCGCTGAATAGAAAGGAACCGGAAATGGAAGCAGTAAATTAGGAAGCAGTCAACGAGTCATACAAGAAGCGTAATATATATATGATTTTATTCCATTTATATGGATAAATAAAAGCGTTTGTTTCTTTTGTTGATTATCAAACATTGACAATCTGTTTTTAGATTTCTATTTCATAACTTTAAAAATATGGGTGCACCTCACCCGGACGTATAATTGTGTGTGGGATGTTAACAACTGTCGTTGATCAAAGCTTAGAATCTCCGAGCTTGCTCCATACGAATATAGTTTCACCAAAACGACATTTTTTACAACAAAACTCTTTAATCCAATAAATATCTTATTTCATACATTTTTAATACTTTTTTTTGTTTAGCAACAGCTTCCATTGTGACATAATATGCAATTCTCTAATGAAACAAGGTCTTGTTCGTTTCGTGACATTCTGAGCTAACCGATGGAAAAAACGGTGACTTTGTAGTTATGCTTTCACTCTCAAATACGAAGGCAAGACTTGAACATGAGACACATCTAGGCAGCATTTTTGAGGATGTCTGCGCAGTTCGTATGTTGTTACAGAAATAACAAGTTTTGCCCTGGAAGGATGTCTTCATGTTCTCAACCCGTGTTTCCCAACATATTTCGGCCCCACGCCCAACTTGAGAATCGAAAAATGATTACTGTGCCTCCCCCTCCCCTACCTTTCTATCCAACATTGACCCCGCTAGTTTTTATCAAGTAAATTGAAAAGCCCCCCCTTTCCC
The DNA here is from genome assembly GCA_964017045.1 of Omphiscola glabra. Taxonomy (NCBI): domain Eukaryota; kingdom Metazoa; phylum Mollusca; class Gastropoda; family Lymnaeidae; genus Omphiscola; species Omphiscola glabra. The sequence continues at coordinate 37,788,006 of OZ024800.1, forward strand.
CACCACACAAGCCTAAATGCCCCCCTCCCCCAAACCCGTACCCTTCAAAATTTCCCTGTTGGCGTACGGTTTTCATCCTAATAACAAACTACTTTAGCTTTAAAAGTAATAAACTCTATTGAATACACTTGGCGCGCTTATAATGTAGCACTTCGGAACCTGAACTATACGCTAGTTTAAAGAAATCTGGGGCAAGTAGAAAACAGTCTCGTGTTGGGTACTGTGTTTTTGGCGTCATTCCGATTTGCAAATAGATGACAGAAAAGCTTCCATCATTTCTGGATTAGTGTAATTACAGCTTCCATCATTTCTGGATTAGTGTAATTACAGCTTCCATCATTTCTGGATTAGTGTAATTACAGCTTCCATCATTTCTGGATTAGTGTAACTATATTTTTTCTGGGATATTCTTTTTTTATTTTCTTACGCTGCATTCCCCCCCCCCTTATTTTCCTTCCACCTCCCCCACACACAAAAAAAAATTCTCTTTAATCATAGCAGCCACCAAGTGAAACTAAAGGTATAAAGGTGATTACAGTTTAGATGGCACAAGCAGCAATCTAAGCGACGGGAAATGTTATTTCTCTGTCGTCGTATTTGTCACTAGGGGAGATTGAATTAGGGACGCCTTCGGCTGTCACAAGTGAGACTGATCTAGGGACGCCTTTAAACTGTCACAATTGAGACAGATCTAGGGACGCCTTTAAACTGTCATAATTAAGACTGATCTAGGGACGCCGTAAGCTGTCACAGATCTGCATGACTAGGCGCAGACTCGTTTAGCTGAATCAGGTTTTTTTTCATTTAGGAACGGCGTCGGGGAAGAGAGTTAATACTGGAATAAATCTTGTCATACCTAACCAGCGGTTCCCATCAAGTTTGGGGAAAGACTCAAAGGTAGAAATCTGGACCGTGACACGAGGGATCACCGTGACTATTAAAAAAGATTGGGTGGGGGGTGGGATACATTGCATAGTTGATGTCTGGTCTTGTATCTTGGGAATTAGCTGCAAGAGTGAATGTAATGTTACAGAGTTTACTTGTTATACGCCGTCACAGATGGGGACAATGCTGCAGGGGTTCTCAAACTTTTCAGTTTAAAACGTGTTCTACGACAAAACCGCTGTCACTGCCTTGATTGTACGGGTGTATAGATTTTAAGGGTATATAGATTGTACAGGTATATATATTGTACAGGTATATAGATTGTACAGGTATATGGATTGTACAGGTATAATGATTGTACAGTTAGATCGATTGTACGGGTATATTGATTGTACGGGTATATTGATTGTACGAGTATATTGATTGTACAGCTATATAGATAGGTTGAGAGATAGAAAATACCAATCTAACTTTCTATCTCTTTAGTGTAGGAGTCAAACTCGGTGTTCTTTGTTGGAGACTACATCTTGTGACAAAGCTATCTCTGGATATTGACTTCCTTGGATAGCAACCACCTCTGGATATAAAACTTCTCTGGATAACAACTACTAAGGATAGCAACTACTTTGGAAAAGCTGAATTGTTTCCAAGTTTTTGTACAGGAAAATGAAGCTATTAAACATTCATAAAGAACCACAAATCAGACCGGGAATATGTAAATGACAGGATTATCGCACTTGGGTGGATTGTTAAAATGATGCTAGAATTAGTCGGATCACATAAAAATATTACGAACGGGTGTTCTTCTAAAGATTATGAAATATTGAAGGGCTTGGGGGGTGGGGGGCCCAACTATGTTGGAAATAGTTGATTGACGTGAATGGTGCCTGCGAATTGGGTACAGCGCCGTGCAAAGTTCGGGTTCCAGCAGTCGTGTATTTTCAGGATACTCCACGGACTGCTCGAACACGTATTTTCTTACATTTATCTCTAGAATAATTACATCTGTCAAGGTCGGTGTTTCTAGGATTTCTGTCGCAGGTAAAGGGCAGACTTACGAAAAGATATCGATGAGCGAAAGAAGAAAGTAATCGAAAATAAAGGTTTTCTTTTCATAAATCAATATTTCTGGAACATTATCCTTCTCAGGACCAAAAGTACATCTTGTTTGTAAAATGTAGTTTAACCCCAACCCCCCACCCCCACCCCCAAAGCCCACCCATCACACACACACAACCACAGCCACAAGGCCACAATCACAAAGCCACACACCCACATTATTTGATTGAAATGCGTTGTCCCGGCGCCATGTGAAGCAGTATTAAATGGCTCTTAGAGAGATCACAAGACGCTCATCAATAGCTCATTACATGGTATTTACAACGAAAGAAAGAAAGATAGATAGATAGATGGATGGATGGATGGATGGATGGATGGATGGATGGATGGATGGATGGATGGATGGATGGATGGATGGATGGATGGATGGATAGATAGATAGATAGATAGATAGATAGATAGATAGATAGATAGATAGATAGATAGATAGATAGATAGATAGATAGATAGATAGATAGATAGATAGATAGATAGATAGATAGATAGATACATAGATGGATAGATGGATAGATGGATAGATGGATAGATGGATAGATGGATAGATGGATAGATGGATAGATGGATAGATGGATAGATGGATAGATGGATAGATGGATAGATGGATAGATGGATAGATGGATAGATGGATAGATGGATAGATGGAAAGATAGAAAGATGGATAGACAGAAAGATGGATAGACAGATAGATGGATAGAGAGATAGATGGATAGAGAGATAGATGGAAAGATAGATAGATGGAAAGATAGATAGATGGAAAGATAGATAGATGGAAAGATAGATAGATGGAAAGATAGATAGATGGAAAGATAGATAGATGGAAAGATAGATAGATGGAAAGATAGATAGATGGAAAGATAGATAGATGGAAAGATAGATAGATTGAAAGATAGATAGATTGAAAGATAGATAGATTGAAAGATAGATAGATTGAAAGATAGATAGATTGAAAGATAGATAGAAAGAAAGATAGAAAGACAGATAGAAAGACAGATAGAAACAAAGATAGAAAGATAAAAAGATAGAAAGAAAGATAGAAAGATAGAAAGATAGAAAGAAAGATAGAAAGAAAGATAGAAAGAAAGATAGAAAGAAAGATAGAAAGAAAGATAGAAAGAAAGATAGAAAAAAAGATAGAAAGAAAGATAGAAAGAAAGATAGAAAGATTGAAAGAAAGATAGAAAGATAGAAAGAAAGATAGAAAGAAAGAAATATAGAAATATAGATAGAAAGATAGATAGAAAGATAGATAGAAAGAAAGATAGAAAGAAAGATAAAAAGATAGAAAGAAAGATAAAAAGATAGAAAGAAAGATAGATAGAAAGAAAGAAAGATAGATAGAAAGATAGATAGATAGAAAGATATATAGAAAGAAAGATAGAAAGAAAGATAGAAAGATAGAAAGAAAGATAGAAAGATAGATAGAAAGATAGATAGATAGATAGAAAAATAGAAAGATAGATAGAAAGATAGAAAGATAGATAGAAAGATAGATAGATAGAAAGATAGACAGAAAGATAGATAGATAGATAGATAGATAGATAGATAGATAGATAGATAGATAGATAGATAGATAGATAGATAGATAGATAGATAGATAGATAGATAGATAGATAGATAGATAGATAGATAGATAGATAGATAGATAGATAGATAGATAGATAGATAGATAGATAGATAGATAGATAGATAGATAGATAGATAGATAGATAGATAGATAGATAGATAGATAGATAGATAGATAGATAGATAGAAAGTAAGATAGAAAGATAGAAAGATAGAAAGATAGAAAGTAAGATAGAAAGATAGAAAGATAGAAAGTAAGATAGAAAGATAGAAAGTAAGATAGAAAGATAGAAAGATAGAAAGTAAGATAGAAAGATAGAAAGAAAGATAGAAAGATAGAAAGAAAGATAGAAAGAAAGATAGAAAGATAGAAGATACTCTTATCTCACCTCATCATATTTCAAATTGGATTAAGTGATTCCGTTTTCAATAGTTTTATAAACAACAAAATACTTGATGAAAAGCTTAACAAAACATAAATACAGAACTCAAAACGAAATAGCTTTCTGTGACGTCTAAGGCAGTGATGCTCAAAATGGGCTATACCACCCCCCCCCCCCTTTCCCACTTGGATGGCGGTGGAACCGCTCATGGGGGTGGTAGAATATTCCCTAGTATTAGGAAGGTGGGGCGGTATGATTACCTAATGGGGCGCTGGTGAAAATTTCTTTAGCTAACTTTTTCAAATCAGAAGATTATTATTTTCTTAATTCTTTTAATTTATTTTTTTTTTTTTTTTTTTTTTTTTTTTTTTTGTTGATTTTTTTTTTTTTTTTTTATGAGCACTTTTAGATTTTCAACATTAAAAAAAGTGGTGAATAGATATCGTTGTAAATATTAAATACTCTCTGACACACGAGGAAAGACCTTTGACCTATGATCTTTTCAACAGTGGTCTCCCCAAACAAATAAATTGACTAAAGATGAGTCGCGGACAGATTTTTTAAAAGTTTTTTTTTTTCTTTTTACATAAATAAAAGAAAATAAAACAAGTTCAATCAAACTCGTATAGCTTTTTACTATGTTTTAGTTTTCACAAATATTATATTTGTGTCGTATGTCTAATAAACAATGGTTAAACCAGGAATTTTTTTTTTTAACTGTGACTGAAAGGTCGCATAAGAGATGGAGTCGGTGGGCCGTCGAGCGCAAGCTCTTAATGCCCCCCCCCCCGGCGCTCCCCCACACAAACCAGAGCACTGAAGGACTTAACCCGACTTCAGCCCGTGCGGGAGGGCGCCGGGAACCTCCCCCTTGACCTAGGGGAGGCCCGGTCGACCGAGGACGCTGCGTTTAAAGCGTCCGCAGTTAACTCTCTGTGGATCAGGACGGCTTTGCTTCCACTCCGGGGGTTGGTGTTGCGTTACCACTCCCCACCGCCCAGGGAGTCTTTCGGTCGGGACGTTGGTAGTGGCGGGACGAAACGGTTGCCTAGGAGCGGCTTTCTCACGGCCGCGTAGCTAAAATCATCGGCATGGGTTTTGAGGGCCACCCAAGCCTCATATCCATTAACAGCAACTAGTAATCATGTTAGTGGCAGCTCCCGTTGCGTTAGGAGTCATGCGTTTGGCCTGGGTTTTTTAGCTTCGGGTGGACAAGTCCCCCCTATTAGTCTGCCACGCCACGAAGAGGCAAAACCCCATGTGGACGCCCCCAAGTCACCTTGAGGACGCTGCCGCTTACGCAGCACAGTTTAGCTGTGACTACAGGTGGGGATTGTGTTTCGTTTTAAATTGTATGGAAAACTGTTCAGCTATCATTGGATGCCACTTGTTCTTTACGCTCAAAACTCTGAAGCTGAGCCATTACTTAGTTTAAAAAAAAAGTTTATTTTAAGACAATGAGTTTAACGAAAAATTTATTAACGTTCATTATAAAAATTATTTTCTAAGTATTAATATTTGAAAAACGCTTGAAACAGTTTATTTTTTGTTGATGATATGGTGACGTGAAATATGAATCGTTCTTTATTTCTTTTAATTCTGTAGAGTCTGGTAGGTGTGAAGCTATAACGAAAGCATTCTAATAATTTAGTTTTTTTTTTTTTTTGTTTTTTTTTTTAAATAAAATTTTTAATCAAGTTCAGAATACAGATGGCAGACACAGACAAAACGAATATTTAAAAACGTTTGCAGCATCTTAGATATGGACTTATACAAGATAAAGAAGCAAGCAGATGCTAATGGGGGCACATATGTCACAAGCAAGTGGGGCGTAGCTCGGTTTAGTCCCACCAGGGCGGACCAGGAAATTTGCAAATCCCATCCCACCCCCCACCCCGCCCTGCTCTTCCCCTAAACAGCTCAACAGCTGGCCGAAAAAGCCGCCCATGCAAACAAAAAACAGCAACAAAAAAAAACAGCGCTCAGAAATTCACTACTTGCTGGTCGGATGAGCTCTTCACCGACTTTTCTGTTTTTCTTCTTCAGGTTTAGTAATCAGTCATGCAATCTTGTATGCTAACCATCTGGCCTTTGCTGAGAAACATTGCGAGACGCAGATGACAGGGTTGACAGTATAGAAAGTGTTGACAGTATAGAAAGTGTTGACAGTGTGGCTTTCTTTTGAAGTGTGTGTCGCAGTGATTTAAAATCTATAAAGTTCTTGCTGGCCTGTCAAGTTGTGCTCTGGCGGTACTGTTTGTGCCTTATAAGTAGTGGTGGCACTGTTTGTGCCTTATAAGTAGTGGTGGCACTGTTTGTGCTTTATAAGTAGTGGTTGCACTGTTTGTGCCTTATAAGTAGTGGTGGCACTGTTTGTGCCTTATAAGTAGTGGTGGCACTGTTTGTGCCTTATAAGTAGTGGTGGCACTGTTTGTGCTTTATAAGTAGTGGTGGCACTGTTTGTGCCTTATAAGTAGTGGTGGCACTGTTTGTGCTTTATAAGTAGTGGTGGCACTGTTTGTGCTTTATACGTAGTGGTGGCACTGTTTGTGACTTATAAGTAGTGGTGGCACTGTTTGTGCTTTATAAGTAGTGGTGGCACTGTTTGTGCTTTATAAGTAGTGGTGGCACTGTTTGTGCTTTATACGTAGTGGTGGCACTGTTTGTGCCTTATAAGTAGTGGTGGCACTGTTTGTGCCTTATAAGTAGTGGTGGCACTGTTTGTGCTTTATAAGTAGTGGTGGCACTGTTTGTGCTTTATAAGTAGTTGTGGCACTGTTTGTGCCTTATAAGTAGTGGTGGCACTGTTTGTGCCTTATAAGTAGTGGTGGCACTGTTTGTGCTTTATAAGTAGTGGTTGCACTGTTTGTGCGTTATAAGTAGTGGTGGCACTGTTTGTGCCTTATAAGTAGTGGTGGCACTGTTTGTGCTTTATAAGTAGTGGTGGCACTGTTTGTGCTTTATAATTAGTGGTGGCACTGTTTGTGCTTTATACGTAGTGGTGGCACTGTTATAGCTTTATAAGTAGTGGTGGCACTGTTTGTGCTTTATAAGTAGTGGTGGCACTGTTTGTGCCTTATAAGTAGTGGTGGCACTGTTTGTGCTTTATAAGTAGTGGTGGCACTGTTTGTGCTTTATAAGTAGTGGTGGCACTGTTTGTGCTTTATAAGTAGTGGTGGCACTGTTTGTGCCTTATAAGTAGTCGTGGCACTGTTTGTGCCTTTAAAGTAGTGGTGGCTCTGTTTGTGCCTTAAAAGTAGTGGTGGCACTGTTTGTGCCTTATAAGTAGTGGTGGCACTGTTTGTGCTTTATAAGTAGTGGTGGCACTGTTTGTGCTTTATACGGAGTGGTGGCACTGTTATAGCTTTATAAGTAGTGGTGGCACTGTTTGTGCTTTATAAGTAGTGGTGGCACTGTTTGTGCTTTATAAGTAGTGGTGGCACTGTTTGTGCTTTATAAGTAGTGGTGGCACTGTTTCTGCTTTATAAGTAGTGGTGGCACTGTTTGTGCCTTATACGTAGTGGTGGCACTGTTTGTGCCTTATAAGTAGTGGTGGCACTGTTTGTGCTTTATAAGTAGTGGTGGCACTGTTTGTGCTTTATAAGTAGTGGTGGCACTGTTTGTGCTTTAAACGTAGTGGTGGCACTGTTTGTGCCTTATAAGTAGTGGTGGCACTGTTTGTGCCTTATAAGTAGTGGTTGCACTGTTTGTGCTTTATAAGTAGTGGTGGCACGGCTCTGTATATAACAAATGATGTATGTGAGACATTGCTATCCTCTTAATATTCAAAGAACGTAATTTTACTAAATGCTGATTTGGGTCTTAAGTTGGTGTTAAGACATAATGAAAACAAACCGATGACTTAAGACTGTAAACCTCTAGGTGCCCCAAAGCAACCTTTATATGTACAAATTCTAAGGCACTAAATTTTTTTTAAGCACACAGGAAATCGCTTTTCTTTAACACTAGGTATAGCCCGCCAAACATCGGCGACAGCAATGCGTGAACTTCCCAACTTCTAGTTATAGCCCGCCAAACATTGGCGACAGCGATGCGTGAACTTCCCATCTACTAGATATAGCCCGCCAAACATTGGCGACAGCAATGCGTGAACTTCCCATCTACTAGATATAGCCCGCCAAACATTGGCGACAGCAATGCGTGAACTTCCCATCTACTAGTTATAGCCCGCCAAACATTGGCGACAGCAATGCGTGAACCTCCCATCTACTAGATATAGCCCGCCAAACATTGGCGACAGCAATGCGTGAACCTCCCATCTACTAGTTATAGCCCGCCAAGCAGTGGCGGCAGCAATGGGTGAACTTCCCATCTACTAGATATAGCCCGCCAAACATTGGCGACAGCAATGCGTGAACTTCCCATCTACTAGATATAGCCCGCAAAACAGTGGCGGCGGCAAGGCGTGAACTTCCCATCTACTGGATATAGACCGCAAAACAGTGGCGGCGGCAATGCGTGAACTTCCCATCTACTAGATATAGCCCGCAAAACAGTGGCGGCGGCAATGCGTGAACTTCCCATCTACTGGATATAGCCCGCAAAACAGTGGCGGCAGCAATGCGTGAGCTTCCAATCTACTTTATATAGCCCGTCAAACATTGGCGACAGCAATGAGTGAACTTCCCATCTACTAAAGTTACTTGACAAAAATTGAACTCAAGTGACGCACATTTAAGAATCCCAATTTTAGCTATGCCCATTCCCTTCATGATACGTCACTTTACACTTTTTTATTTCACTCCCATGAACTATATTAAATATTCTGATGTCCCAACCACTTTTAAACCAAATTTTTTTTTACGCCATACTTAAAAGGAGACGATTTCTTTTTCCGAAAAGAAAATATTACGCGCCAAACGCAGTTGCGCTATTGTTTGTTAAAAAATCAATTAGCGTTGTTATCGGTAATTATATTTGACGCTCTACTGAACTCTTAATTGGACCATACTTTCTTTCAAACATATAGAATTTTTTGTAATATACTCTCAATACCGAATACGCTGGATAGGAATCAGACTGCTTGTTAGGAAGCAGCCGGAAATGGAAGCAGTCCATGAGTCACACCAGAAGCGTTAACGATATTAGAAATGTGCGCATCAGAGAAAAATGCACCGAAAACCTTCCTTGAATAGATGTTGGAAAGCGCACCGTTCTAAATAGAGACTTATTAAAACTGAGTTCACCAAAACTAACTTATCTTGCACGCCTCTTGAAGCCATTCAATTTGAAAAAGAAAATATATATATAATAATTTTTACCCTCAACGTTGACAAAATATTTTTTTTTCAATCACATCTTTTGAGATAAGGGAATTATGACCCAAACTTTCCAGTAGCCATCTGTAGGTCAGGAGGAATGACCATGTCAAATGTGGTCGCGATCCAATGTTTGGTTGTCCTTGGGATTGATCGTCCCACTTACAAACATTGTCACATTGAGATTTATATATTAGATGACCCCAGGGTTGAAAAGCAGGCCAACTACTTTTAAAAACATGATTATTATTTTTAAACATCAGTCTCTGGAAAGATTCGATTTATCAAAGCATGTCTGAGTAAGTAGGAATCGATAAATGTCCTAGATTACGTATCGATTCTGTCAGTTTTTCATGACTGCGAATGGTTTATGTTTAAGCAAATTTATCGCTCTTTTTATTTCACAAATTATTTGTACAGAGACTTTTTGGTTATGGCCAATTATGGAAATAAGTGGGAGACTTGGGAGAGAAGGGGCGGGATGGGTTGGGTTCGAGCGGCGTGTCTTTTAATGAGGATGTTCTGACATAAAATCCTGATGTCTAATTATCTTCCTGTAACTGTGTTTATGGCGACATCATGATGTATCTAAGCGGGGTTAAACATGATTAGCGCTAGAACTTTTCTTTCCCAACCTTTTCTTATACCAAAAACTTTCATTTTCCCACATTTTCATTAGAATGGATGCCAGGGGAGTTTGGGTGGTGTAATGTGGGTGCTGAAAACTGTTTTAAGGCAAAGTTTAACTTATTACTTGATCAGTTAAATTTAGTGTTATTACTTTTTTTTTTCAAATTCTTCTCATTATTTTTTACTGCATGCGAAGCTCAACGGCCTTAATAAAACGGTTTACTCATTCATTTACAATTTCAACGCAACAACAACAACAAAAAAGACATCTTTGTTCGCTGCAACCATGGCTACCAGGTCATGGGCAAACGATGTTATTTCATTAGCCAATAGTTCAGAGAGTTTTGTCAAGGCTGATCGTCAACTTCTTTAACAAGCCATTAAAAAAAATAAGGTTTTCCTATAAATGTTTAAAAAATGTAATATCGAAAAAAAAAAGGGGGGAGGGGGGGGGTGTGCGCAAACAATGTGACAAAACATGCATACAAGTAACGAAAGTTATAAGAATCCCAATTAGTGCTCTCTTCTCCCACCCCCCACCTTTTCTTTTTTCAAAGGCTCGCAGCAACACATTTTATTCACGACCCTGAACTATATTAATTTTTTTTCTAATTGCCACCCACTTTTTTAACACCAGAGTTATCTTACCAACAATTTTAGAAAAAACAAGAAATAATATTACGTACCGAACGCACTTGCGATATTTCTGTTTTAAAGAATCTCCTTTAGCACAGTTATCGAGACATTAAGCGTATCTCCCCCTTGACAAACAGGAAAGACACATTTTTGAGGGTTGTGCGTAGAGTTTGAGGCCGAAAATTTGAAAGAATGTTTTTTTTTTCGGCAACAAGTCTATGTGCCAAGTTTCAGTTCCATAAGCTGACGGGGAGTGGGTCTCTTGGCCGTCCCAAGATTTTGCCAGTCGGTCAGCCGGCAACCCACGAACCAAAGAAAAGTTAATATAAAGGATTTTAAAAAAATAAATATCAATGTCAGAAAGCTAAGACTCAGCGCGTATGCTCACACGCACACACACACATACATACACACACACACACACATGCTCGTTTTATGCAAAAACTGGCAGACACAGCTCAGTGCCTCTCGCCTCTTCAATTATTAACTCTAACTGTGACGTACTTGTGGCCGTTGTACATATTACTTACAGCGTCTGCTCCTCCGGGGGGACCGATAACTCTGCCATCCAGAGAGACACTGAAACGTGTAAAAAAAAAAAACAACTGAACAATTCTCATCAGTTTAATGGTCTGCTAAACCTCCGATAGTGATCTCGCCTTTATCCGTAAGATGGCCGGCTTGGTGCAGAAGCGTAGCTACAGCGTTAGGCGCCCGGGGGACAAGAATCATTTTAAAAAGCCTCCCTTTCTGTTTTCAACTCTCAAACCCACTATTTGCATCAATTAAATAATATCAAAACTTATGTTGAAGCCCTTATCTGGTCTGACGCCCTGAGACATATGTCCTTCCTCTGCCACCACACCCCCCACTTTAGCTATGCCTCTGGTATGGTGTCTTTCTTTTATAAGGGAACAAAAGACATTGAAAATGGCAGGGTTTTTTTAGTTTTTTTTTCGTTGTTTCCTTTTAGTAACCAAAAGGGGTTTCAGAAACTCTGTTACTTTTGTCGTGTTAAATTTAATCCATGATAAGGGCTTTTAGAATCAGATATGAAATTTTAATTACCAGATTGGGGGGGTCTTAAATCAGATATGTAATATTAATTACCAGAATGATGAGGGGGGGGGGGATTCTTGCAATTAGATGAGTAATATTAATTAGCAGAGTGGATGTCTTGAATAAGACTTTTAATATAAATTACCAGGGTCGGGGGGTCTTGAAAAAGATTCGTAATAAAATAACTGATAGTTTTGTCGGTAGTTTCAACCAGGAATTCGGAGCAGGCTTTTTGACCGAGTTCCCACTCCAGCTCCACTCCGAGCTCCGGCAAAATTACTTAAAAGGAAAAATAAAGGTTTGCTCCAATTATTTATCTGCAGCTAATCCGTGTTATGTCTAGTCGGCCATTGTGTACATGTGTAGGCTGATCTGCCTTTTATGACCAAAGTAGTCAGGGGGTTAACTGTTTAAAATCCTTTTAACTTAGTCTCTGCGCGTGGCTGACAAAGTTTTCAGACGGCTAATTGACCCACTTCCCGTCATTATATCACACTGAGACTTTAGCACATAAACTCGTTGCCGGCCGTTAGGGTTAGGGCTAGGGTTAGCGTTTTTTCGGCCAACCAGCAGAGTTCATCGTACGTTAGCCGTTCGGGAAGTCTACTGTCTGGTATTCTTTTGACATTCCCGGCTCATCTGGCTTGTCCTTTTTGTTGGAGCGTGTGGAAGCTGATACAATCGGCAACTTGTAAGAGCTCTATATCATGTCCTACCATCTTAAGCCAAGAAGTTTACGTAAACAGTGTTGGTGGGTATGGTTTTGGTTTTATATATTGAGGTCGCGGACGTCATTTGGGTAGGGCAGGGGCCAGGGGCCCCTGAATTTTCAGGTTTTCACTTAAATTGCTTTGTAGTGTGGCGCCTCGAGTAATAAACAACTCAAGAAGCCGGCCAAATTTTGGTTTCTCCCCACCCGCCCCTCCACCCTGAAAAAACCCGGAAATGACGTTCCTGCTTAAGATTTAATGTCTTCTTAGAGGACGCAGCTCTTCGGTCCTTACGTTACATTCTTATTTAATAGAGGTGTGGTTGAAAGTAGCCATCTCACATTTCAGTATTGGTCGCACCATTAGAGACATCACAGAGAGCATCCTTACTTGTGCAAACATGAATTCATAATTGAGAGAGCGTCTCTACGTGTACACAATTCAATTCATAGCAAAGAGGGCATCCTTACTTGTGCAAACATGAATTCATAATAGAGACGTCCCTACTGTACGCAAATTAATTCATAATAGAGACGTCCATACGTGTAGACAAATAAATTCATAATAGTTAGCGTCCCTGCGTGTACACAAATGAATACATAATAGAGAGCGTCCATACGTGAACACAAAGGAATTCATTCATAATAGATAGCGTCCCTATGTGTACGCAAATGAATTCATAATAGATGGCGTCCCACCTGTACACAAATTAATTCATAATATAGAGAGCGTCCATACGTGTCCACAAATGAATGCATAATAGTGAGGGTCCATACGTGTCCACAAATGAATTCATAATATAAAGTGTACATGCATGTACATAAATGAATTCATAGTAGTGAGCGACGGAAGTACGTTCCGCGTGTACAAGAGGAAAACAATTTGATGGGGGGAAGAGGGGGGGTCAGAGTTGACATAGTGGGTATATGAGTGCAGCTTAAATTTTCGTTGCTGCGTGTCTATGTTCGCCGATCCCCCAATGTCTGGACAGTTTAAGTAGATTAACACAACAGCAACAACGAACCAAAGACCGGGGGCCATCAGTCCCCACGCAGCCCTGAGAAAAAATTTTCTGCAATCAAGACACACTGAAGCGTATTTGAAAGAATGATGTACGTCATTACTTTCAAGTCGGCAATATTTAAAAAAAGTGGGTTTTCGAGGTAGGCAGAGGCTAGTTTGGGGAGGGGCAGAGGGGGGGGCAGATGTCCCTGGGTGCCAGATTAATTAGGGGCACCAAAATGTACTTTGATAGTATTTTATTGTTGATAATAATAGGTTGAAGAGTTGAAAAAAAAAGAAGGTGAGGCGCTGTAAAATGAATCTTGTCCCCGGGCGCCAAACGCTCTAGCTACGCCTCAGCCTATAGGGGGTCTCCATTAAAACCGAGCTCATCACGCTTAGCATGGTTACGTTCATAACAACATTTTTTAAAGTTTTTCATAGGTACTAATGAAACTAACAACTAACGGGGCCTATCTCTGAAGTGAGACAGCTTTATGTAAATGGTTATATAGAAATAGTACATACACTTGTCTAAATACATGTAGATTGATTTAATGCGATGTATAGAAATAGTACATACACTTGTCTAATTGCTCGTTATGCTAAACACGAATCATAGATGAACAACTTAAAGATGAATACATTGATATAACATCATCATCAGTGGCGCTACAGCCAATGTAGGTCCCTGGCCTGCTCCGCCACATCCTTGCATTCAGCCATCATCGTCAGTGTCGCTACAGTATATGTAGGGCCCAGGCCTGTTCAACCACATCCCTCCATTCAGCCATCATCATCATCAGTGGCGCTATAGTCCATGTAGGGCCCTGGCCTGCTACACGATATCCTGAATTGACATAACACACTTAAGTAATTATTTCGGCTACACGCTATTACTATCAAGTTTCAAAAACACCTATGCCTGAATTTTCTCTTCCGTTCCCGTCAATGTTGAGTCAAGGTTGAGTCAATGTTGAGTCAAGGTTGAGTCGATGTTGAGTCGATGTTGAGTCGATGTTGAGTCGATGTTGAGTCGATGTTGAGTCGATGTTGACTTGATGCTTGAGGTACATTTACACGTTAAATTTAATTCAGACCTAAATCGCTTTTTTTGTTTTAACCAATGAAGCCATACAGCCGAGACGATTGAACTGGGGTGTTTTCTTGTTGTTGTTCATTTCAATTTAAGCCTAACGAAACTGTTAACATACGCAATTTTTGTGTTTCCTTTAACCTATTTAACCAATTTAACCTTTTTAACCTATTTAACCTAGTTAACCTATTTAGCCTTTTAACCTATATGACCTATATAACCTATTTAACATATTAACCTTTTTAACCTATTTGACCTATTTAACATATTTAACATATTTAACCTATTTAACCTTTTTAACCTATTTAACCTATTTAACCTTTTTAACCTATTTAACATATTTAACCTTTTTAACCTATTCAACCTATTTAACCTTACGCTTCGGTTCAATTCAGAGACCTTTTATAGTAATGAAATTCATCTATACATCACATTAACATATTCTAATAACTTTATTTAATGATCTAATCTAGTGTATACAAAAAACTCACCCAACCCGCACATCAACATCAAACCCTGCAAAGAAAAGGTTGGGTTGATTTGTTTTGTTGTTTTTGTTTGTTTTTGTTTGGTTTTGTTTGTTTTTGTTTGTTGTTGTTTGTTTTTGTTTGTTTTTGTTTGTTTTTTGTTTGTTTTTGTTTGTTTCTGTTTGTTTTTGTTTGTTTTTGTTTGTTTTTTTGGCTTCCAGGATAAGGAAAAACCCTCACCCCAAACCTCAACAAAAAAAAATTAAGAATATGCTCTCAATAGTTATTGGGGCGGTCCATTAATTATGTCAACAAATTAGGGGGGGACGGGGGGGTCTGAAAATTTTTGACAATTGTTGACAAGGGGGAGGGGGGAGGTAAAAATCGCCAAAGATTTGTTGACATAATTAATGGACAGCCCCATTGACGTGTGATAGCGTTAAAATGTAGTTTTTGTTTCATCTCCCCCCGTTCCCAAACCTTTCTTGGAAGTCAAAGTGATATTTATAATTCCTCGTCCGGTCGAGGATTCCGCCTCACCAGAGGCTTAATCCGGAGTCCTGTAATCATCTTCCACTTCAAGGACACACTATCTAATCTGATACGGTTTTAAGGGTTCGTTTACAGACTTTCTTGGTGCCTGTGTCTGTTGTGTCCGAGTGTCGCCGGGTAGGGTGGTTTGAGAAGCGTTAATTTTTAACAAATCGATTAAGCATCAATGACAAGCCAATATCAGCAATGACAAGGCCGCCTCAGCAATGACAAGCCAATATCAGCAATGACAAGGCCGCCTCAGCAATGACAATCCAATATCAGCAATGACAAGGCCGCCTCAGCAATGACAAGCCAATATCAGCAATGACAAGGCCGCCTCAGCAATGACAAGCCAATATCAGCAATGACAAGGCCGCCTCAGCAATGACAAGCCAATATCAGCAATGACAAGGCCGCCTCAGCAATGACAAGCCAATATCAGCAATGACAAGGCCGCCTCGGCAATGACAAGCCAGTATCAGCAATGACAAGGCCGCCTCAGCAATGACAAGCCAATAACAGCAATGACAAGGCCGCCTCAGCAATGACAAGCCCACCTCAGCAATGAAAATCCCACCTCATCAATGACAAGGCCGCCTCAGCAATGACAAGCCAATATCAGCAATGACAAGGCCGCCTCAGCAATGACAAGCCAATATCAGCAATGACAAGGCCGCCTCAGCAATGACAAGCCAATATCAGCAATGACAAGGCCGCCTCAGCAATGACAAGCCAATATCAGCAATGACAAGGCCGCCTCAGCAATGACAAGCCAATATCAGCAATGACAAGGCCGCCTCAGCAATGACAAGCCAATATCAGCAATGACAAGGCCGCCTCAGCAATGACAAGCCAATATCAGCAATGACAAGGCCGCCTCAGCAATGACAAGCAAATATCAGCAATGACAAGGCCGCCTCAGCAATGACAAGCCAATATCAGCAATGACAAGGCCGCCTCGGCAATGACAAGCCAGTATCAGCAATGACAAGGCCGCCTCAGCAATGACAAGCCAATATCAGCAATGACAAGGCCGCCTCAGCAATGACAAGCCAGTATCTGCAATGACAAGGCCGCCTCGGCAATGACAAGCCAGTATCAGCAATGACAAGGCCGCCTCAGCAATGACAAGCCAATAACAGCAATGACAAGGCCGCCTCAGCAATGACAAGCCCACCTCAGCAATGAAAATCCCACCTCATCAATGACAAGGCCGCCTCAGCAATGACAAGCCAATATCAGCAATGACAAGGCCGCCTCAGCAATGACAAGCCAATATCAGCAATGACAAGGCCGCCTCAGCAATGACAAGCCAATATCAGCAATGACAAGGCCGCCTCAGCAATGACAAGCCCACCTCAGCAATGAAAATCCCACCTCATCAATGACAAGGCCACCTCAGCAAACACCAGCCCACCCCAGCAATGACAAGCCCACCTCAGTAATGACAAGCCCACCCCAGGAATTCCACAATCAAAATAAGCCACACAAAGAAACCATTCTCTGAATGATTGAAAAAGATCCCCTCACGTTTAACTATCTCTCTACGGACTCACTTTGCTACTGACTATCCTGTCATAAACCATGGATCGTTAGCTCTCATTGGCTCTCATTTGCTCTTCCTCCACGATATTGTCCTAAGATATCTATCTTAGATATTTAAGCTCCGATACGCCAATACATTTTTAACCTCCAATGATTTATTTTTAAACATAAAAAAAAAAAATTTTCTAAAAATAATTATGATTTCCTCAAAACCCCCCCACCCCCCTTTTTTTCATATGAATATATTCAAAGTTAAACATTCACCACTCTTAATACTCTCTAGTGACGAAGTTATAATTTGTAAAACAGCCTCATCAAAAACAAAAAAAAAGCGCAAAAGACGCTTTGGAAAGTCCGACGTCAGCAAACCACAAAGATCTGAACCAATCTGAAAATAGCATATGCAGCCTAGAAGAAGACGCTGGGAATCGATCGCTTCCTGGCCAGATTTTTTTGT
The DNA here is from genome assembly GCA_964017045.1 of Omphiscola glabra. Lineage (NCBI taxonomy): Eukaryota > Metazoa > Mollusca > Gastropoda > Lymnaeidae > Omphiscola > Omphiscola glabra. The sequence goes on from OZ024800.1 coordinate 37,805,371, forward strand.
GCTGTTTTTTTTTTGTTTTGGTGTTCTCTTTGGTGTTTCTTTTTTAAATTGGAAAAACCGAGGACATGGCGTATGTCAGAGTCACAATGAACTTAGATGATTGACCGTCATTAGCGGTTCTCAATTTGTCAGTCAAGTTTACATCTACGTAATAACTTTGATTAAAATTAGTTTGCTGGCGGTATTTAAAAAAAAAAAAAAGAAATTCTAATAAAATTGTGTTTAAAACATTTCAACACAAACAAAATATCGATTTAAAAAATATTTATGGGATTATTTCTGTGGGGTAGGTCTGCTTAACACGCCCCATAGTTTACCTGCTCTACTTGTTATGATAAATCAATATAGTTTTATATTTTTCAAGGATTTTTTTAAAAAATTGTTTGTTTTTCTCCACGCAGATGATTAAATTTGTTTTGTCGACGGCGAATTATTAATTTTTTATTATGTTTTCGTCTTTGACTGTAATTATGTACCTTTATATCATTGTTTCCCTTTAAATATAGATGGCCTCCTCACGGGTCCATTAAAATTAAATTACCTCAAATAATTGAAGAACCTGTTTGGTCCCAGGGGGCTTAATCAACTGATTTCAAAATTGAAGTTTTAGAAGAATCTCGCAATGTCTTGAATTATAAGACCTCGGTCCGAGAATTAGTCAATGCACACTTCTGGCTTTGGTTTTCGGCAGATTAAAAAAAAAATTGGATTTGAACACGGATGAAAGAAGTGGCATCAACGAAACGAAGTAAAACATCCGATAACCAACAATTGGATTATGGGACATTCGTGGATATCAGAGTTGCCGGGTTTCTGGTTGACAAGTCTGCAGGGGCCTGCTGACTCAAGAGGCGCTGCCACCGACTCCCTGACGCTACCCGAAGGGACAAAGCCACCTTTGAGTGTGCCAGCGATGGTAGATAAAGAACATGCATGGTATCTGCCGAAAATGGAAGCATCCACTTAGTGGTTACAGTCTTACAGTTTAAATAAACATACAATGAAATGCAGGTCTAAGAACTGTAGCTTTTATTCTTGAGGTACAATCCTTTGGACGGACAGTAAAATCTCTCACCCGTCAGCCGACTCAAATTAGCCGTTTTCACACACAATCCAGTGTACACACTCAGTGACACAGCTCACTACTCGATCACAGCTCAACAAGGACAAGGGCCCCCGGGGCTACCAGCTGTGGAAAATCTGCAGTTGGAACGAAGGCAGAGGCAGGGATCATGATTACATGTTTCTGCTAATGGATTATGAGGTGTGAGGAGGGTGGTGGGAACCCCTTGCCGATGATTCTATTTAGACAGCACTGAGGCGGCTGTTCCTGGGCAACAGTGTCGTCCCAGCTGCGTCGTGAATTAGTTGCAAGGTAGTCACCCACTGGGAAATCCCTTATATAGGGGGTTTGACACTAAAACCGGGCTGGTAGGGGGGAAGATACATCATCCCGACTCCTGGGAAATTCGACTGCTGAGAGCTGGGGTGGTCTCCTCTGGTGCTGGATCGAGTGGGTGCTGTCGGAGTCTGTCCATGTAAAGGAAGATCTCCACTGGCTGGTACTGATTCAATCCTTTGACGGCCAAATCTGGCTGCTACTGATTCAATCCCTTGACGGCCAAATATGGATGCTACTGATTTAATCCTTTGACGGCCAATCCGAGTAATTTGTTATGAATGTGACCATAACTACTTGGCCGAGTACTTTGTCATGAATGTGACCATGACTACTTGGCCGAGTACTTTGTCATGAATGTGACCATGACTACTTGGCTGAGTACTTTGTCATGAATGTGACCATGACTACTTGGCCGAGTACTTTGTCGTACATTGAATTAACACAACGATGGCGGCGAACCCTTTCTTCCAAAAAGGAAACAAAGAACAACTGATGTTGTTAAAAAAAGACTAATATGAAATCTGAAATTATCGAAATGGATATTATGAAAATTTGTATCAAGAAAACTGATATGAAAAGTGATATTATGAGAAAAAAATCTTTTTTTTTGACGCCCGAAAAACATAATTGATAACTGATGCTTATTGTTTTTCCTTTGTTCAGTCTGTCGTCCAGTAGTTTTTTTTAAATGCTTAGAATGGTTCTTAGATTTCACATAATTAAATGTTAAACAATGCACAACTTTAACAAGAGACTGCTTTAAAGAAAAGCTTTGTTAGGTGGGGGGGGGGGGAGGTAGGGGGGATCGTAAAGCGTCTTAACTTAAAATACATAACTTTAATTACCACATGATCTTAATTTAAGTTTTTATAACATTATTAAACCAAAAACCCGTTAACGCTATAGTGTTAACAATTTTGAGCACGTCTGCATAATGTGGGAAACTTTGTTCTGATGTATGGCCAAATTATTAAAAAAAATTCGTGACATTACTTTCGTCAGGACGTTTCTTCTCAATAACGCCCCCATACCACCGCCACCACTTACAAACACGCTACCACCATATGGTCTGAACCATTGTGTCCAAAATGAAGTCCCCCACCACAACCACCACCACCTACAAGCGTGCTACCACCATATGGTCAGAACCATCGGGTCCAAGCTCGTGGTACCGTCCTGGGATTAAGACGACCGGAGGTGGGGGGGTGTGAGGTTACGTAAACAAAAGCGTCGTGGAGTTTTTAAATCTCTGCTCGTGTGACTCCATTTCCTCCCCCTTTGTTTGGCAGGGCTGCGTTACTTCCTTACAAAGATCAGTTGGGATTTGTAGCTTTCCTCCCCCTGCCCTTTCAGCTTCGTGTCCCTTGCAAACAACCGACCACCAAGAATTTGGTTGGGGGGGGGGAGTGGGAGGGGGTTGCGCTGGGGAATCTAAACTCTTAGCTCCTTTTAAATATAAACACACTTCTTAATTTAGATGCTGAAGTTCACGTCATAGATTCCCATTTCTCCCACACATTTTGCGCTCTACGTGAACTTTTGAGTCCTTTGATTCCCACCACAGAACAAGTGTTTGCGCTCCACGTGAACGTTTGAGTCCTTTGATTCCCACAACAGAACAAGTGGTTGCGCTCGACGTGAACTTTTGCGTCCATTTATTCTCACCACACAAGTGTTTGCGCTCTACGTGAACTTTTGCGTCCTTTGATTCCCACCAAAAATTTGGCAAAATTTACCCTAAATAAAACTGACAAAATTGTATCCCTAAGATCATAGGTGTTTCAATGTTTATTTCTGGTGCAACAGCTAAAGGTTCGTCGCGAAACATAAAAGCAACCAGTCCAACAAATTTTCTATTCAAATCGATTTTAGCATTATGGAAATCAACATTGATCAAAACCACTGTACTTTAGCGACCAGGTATTGAACGTTAATTAAAATCGAACAGATACATAGAGAATTTCAAGATTAGGAAAAAAAGTGTCTCATGAAATAGGAAAAACTGTCTCATGAAATAGGAAAAACTGTCTTATGAAATAGGGAAACCTATCTCATGAAATACGAACAACTTGCGTCATGACCTCCCTTCATGGCCAGTTTCCAACAATTTATACCAAAAAAAAAAAAAAAGAAAATCAGATTATGTCCCCTTAACGTTATGATGTCAAGCTGCCGCCACCTCCCCCCCCCCCCCCCCCACTACCACCACCACCAGCAGACGCGAAGCTTTCTATCAACTTTTGACGCGTCGCCCTGCATGGGTGTTATCAGACACAGCAATGCCCACTCAGTGTTGAAGATCACCCCCACCTTTATTTGTGGCCACTCTCCGCTTGAATTTAGTAGGAGAAAATCATTCGATGATTCGATTACTGAGGGTGGAATCCAGCAAAAACGTGATATTATCGTAACAACGGATTATCTCTGTATTGGATAATGGATGGCGTGTTTAAACAACGGATAATCTCAGTATTACATAATGGATGGCATGTTTAAACTACAGATTCTTATTAGATTGTTGGAGCATCATTGTCTCCCTAACGCCTCTGGGGCTGTGATCCATTAGCAGGGACACGCAATGCTAACCCCAGACGAGATTTGTAATCCTTCTTATCAAGATCGCCCTAAAAATGCATTTTGGGGGGCATATCGCCTCTTCTTCTTCTTCTATGTTTTGGGGGCCCACTATCAATGAATTGATCATTATGGCTCCTACGGTTCAGAGGGGTTCGCGATGTTAATGTGCGTGGTTTTCAAGGGGATAAATCAATGGTTGCAAGACAGGAGGCAATAGCCGCAAATGTGTCAAGTGTATTCGCCTCAACTATTGCTTTTGGAAGCTTGTTCCAGTCCCTTATTGTCTTTGGCAAGAATGAGGAGCTACTGTACTGAGTTCTTGTTTTTAAAAGTCGAAACTGCTTAACGTGACCTCTTCGCTGTCTAGGGGGGAGATTGACGAGTTTCTGTTTGATACTGGAGCAGTGGACCAGCCCATTTTTGATCTTGTACAACATGGATAGCCTAGATAGTCGTCGTCGTTCTTCCAACGGTGACCAGCCTAATGTTTCCAGCATGCTGCCAACACTAGAGGTGTTTCTGTAGCGGTTCATGACAAAGCGTGCTGCCCGTCGTTGGACCGCCTCCAACCTGTCGATGCTCTTCTGGGTAAATGGGTCCCAGACTGAGGATGCGTACTCTAAAAGCGGCCGGGCAAAGGCTTTATAGGCTTTTTCTTTCACGCTTGAGTTGACGATCTTCAGATTTCGCCTTAGGAACCCCAGGGTCTTTTTTGCCCGGTTGCACACATTGTTAATGTGCTCCTCCCAGCGGACTTCTCTTTGGACACAACGCCTAGGTACTTTACGGAGGAAACTGGCTCTAGACTATGGCCATGCAATTCGTAAGGGTGGTGTAGAGGGCGGAAAGCTGGGCGGAACGACATGTATATGGAAACTAACCATATTGATTTAAACTTATTTGTATGTACGAATTCCTGTCACTATGTGAAAAAAAAAATGATTACATGCGTGAATATTGTGACGTCGAATTTATGTCATAAAATTTACTGCGTCTCAGACAAATAAAAATTAAACACAACTAAAAATAAAACAACAACAGTTTTTCGTTTATATCCTTTGTAAAATGTAATATCAAACCATTCTTTTTTTTTTCTTTTTTTTTTTTTTCTTTTTTTTTTTTTTTTTGAGGAGGGGGGCGCTGAAAAGTTGACGAAACATGCAGACAAGTAACGTTCTTTGTAAGAATCCCATTTAGTACCCACCCCATCCCCACCCCACCAGGACTCAAAACCGCACAACTTTTTCACGCCCCCTGAACTATATTAAAATTCTATTGACCCACACGCTTTGACGCTGCAGATTTCTTTCACCAACTATTTTAGAAAATCAAAAGAAAAAAATTCGCACCAAACGCACTTTATTATTATTATTATTATTATTATTATTATTAGTTATCTTATATAGCGCAGTACCTCTGCCTAGGGTTGGGCTCACAGCGCTGTACATGAAAATATTAGCAAATTTAGACATAATCGTGACATTAAAATAAAATACATTTATGTAATAAAGAACAGCTACATACAGAGGCGTAACTGGATTTGTGACGCCCTTGGCTAATTTATTTTGGCGCCCTTGACATTTAAATAAAAAATTAGAGATTTAGCGGCGCCCTTTTGAACTGGCGTAGGTCGGCGCCCTTGGCAACTGCCGCAATGCCAAGCCGTTGTTACGCCACTGGCTGTATAACAACAAAAGCAAATGCATATTCACCCCATCCACCCCAGAACTTTTACATATCAAGGCATGGACGGCAGCCAGCAGCTTCGTTTATCGGTCATGGGGGGGGGGGGGGGGGTAGAGTTTAAAGATATATGTTTTGAGTGCAGTTTTGAAAGCCTGTGTAGATGGTATATTGCGGATGTGTAGGGCAGACAAATCCATTGTTTGTGGGCACAGAAAGAGAAAGATCGTTCCCCATATGTTTTAGTTCGTGACTTGGGAACGGACAAAATACGCGTGTCTGCGGAGGAGCGAAGCTGTCGAAGGGGTGAATAGACAGAAAGAAGTTCGGTTAAATAGGAAGCGCAAGAATCCGAGAAAAATTTGTGACAGAGAACAGACTATACGTTTGTAAAACTTAATTCTTCAGTTTAACTAAAATAAACTACCACACATGACATCCGAATAGCATTTAGTCAAAATGGACCCGGACAGACAGCGCCGCCATTCGCACCGGGGTCCCATTAGACTCAATGCTATTCGGATGTCATTTGTGGTAATTTATTTTAGTTAAACTGAAGAAGTTGTTTACAAACGTATAGTCCATTCAATTATCTTTCATTTGATACCAAATTGTGTCTTACAAACCCAACAGTGATATTTTATATAGTTTTATAATCTCAACCTCTCATGTCTGGTACCCGGGTGCGAACAGTCGCAGCCTTTTTTTTTCTCAAGTTGTCGGATGTGTATGTTGTTATTGGATCCATCCCTTAACCAGGTTAAACTATCCTTCTAGAAAAAAGAACCCTTTATTCACATATCATGATGTCATCAAGGAAAATTTCTTTACTCAAATTTAACTTTGATGCCTTCCCCCCCCCCCCCCCCCCCACATATTTTTATTCGATTTTTCCCATTAACAGAATGTCAAAGCATAGATGTCTTCATTTTTGTCCCCCAGAAAAGTCTGTTTCTCGGAAACGAGCATTGGAATGTCTTGTTCTGTCTTTTTCGTAACTACATTACCTTCTGTAACCTAGCCTATTGCAGCTGGCAGGCGCGTTTATCCCTCCTCTTTAGTGGGGGGGGGGGGGGGGACCCGACCCCACTTGACCTTGGACTTGGGAAATTATGATTGTTTTTGGTCCTGGTACCTGGTATTCGTGATTGATTCGAGAGTTGACAATGAATATTGGTAATACAAAAAAAAAATTCAGATAAAAAATTATTAGAACGTTGTTAAATATTTAATGAAATTATGGACAACAAGCTTTTACAATTTCGCGGCGATTTGTCAAACAATGAATTTTAGTAAGTCCATAATTTTTATTTTGGTTTAAATTCTTAAAATTCAAGATTATGCTATAGTTGCTGGCAGGGCCGGCCTTAGGCCATTGCAACCTATGCGGCCGCAATGGGCCCCGCACTTTCATAGGCCCCGCCCCGAATTTATTTTCTAATACAAAATCTTAATTTTCACTTATTTTCCTTATCCTCTACCCAGAATGGGCCCCGCGCAGTCCGTTTCGCATAGGGCCCCCGCAATTGTTAGGGTCGGCCCTGGACGGACGGATGTATGGATGGATAGACGGATGGATGGATGGACGGATGGATGGATCGATTGATGGACGGAGGGATGGACGGATGGACGCATGGTCGGACGGACGGACGCAGCCAAGGCCTCGGGGCCAGACAAATTAAGTGGTCGGCTCGTTAAACTATGCTCAGAGTTGCTCTCATGACATACTTTTTTTACATATTTAATAAATCTTATGTAACTCACACAAGACCAATAATTTGGAAATCACAACAATACCAAAGAAAAATAAGGTAACTTGCAATAATGACTTACGTCCTGTCGCACTTATCTCTATTATAATGATGACTCACGTCCTGACGCACTTACCTCTATTGTAATGATGACTTACGTCCTGACGCACTTACCTCTATTGTAATGATGACTTACGTCCTGACGCACTTACCTCTATTGTAATGATGACTTACGTCCTGTCGCACTTACCTCTATTGTAATGATGACTCACGTCCTGACGCACTTACCTCTATTGTAATGATGACTTACGTCCTGACGCACTTACCTCTATTGTAATGAAATGATTTGAGAAACTTATTCTGAGACAAATTTAGTGTGAAGAACAGCAAAAACGTGACCTCCACCAATTTACTTATAAACCTGCCAGAAGTACGGAAGATACCATCTTACTATTGTTGGAGAGACTTTACCATCACCTAGACAGTCCTGCATGGAGGATGCTATCTTACTATTTATTGGCGAGACTTTACCATCACCTAGACCAGCGGTTCTCAACCTTTCTAATGCCGCGACCCTTTAATACAGTTCCCCATGTGTTGGCAACCCCCAACCACAACTTTTTTTTCGTTGCTACTTCATAACCGTAGCGTATATGTGTTTTTGGGTGGTCTTAGGCGACCCCTGGGAAAGGATCGTTCGACCCCCAAAGGGGTCGCGACCCACAGGTTGAGAACCGCTGACCTAGACAGTCCTAAAAAATATGCGTTTCTTAGACTTATCATCATCATTTAACACCATCCAACCACACCTTATGATCAAGAAACTTTATTCGTTAGGTGTAAATTTAAATATTCCATCTTGGACACTGGACTTTATAGCAAATCGCCCACAATATGTCAAGTTAAATGACCAATTATCTCTAGCCAGAGAAATAAGCACATGTGCGCCACAATGGCTGCGTTCTCTTCCCTGTACAGTATACAATATATCACAATGCTGCGTTCTCTCCCCTGTACAGTATACAATATATCACAATGCTGCGTTCTCTCCCCTGTACAGTATACAATATATCACAATGCTGCGTTCTCTCCCCTGTACAGTATACAATATATAACAATGCTGCGTTCTCTCCCCTGTACAGTATACAATATATCACAATGCTGCGTTCTCTCCCCTGTACAGTATACAATATATCATAATGCTGCGTTCTCTCCCCTGTACAGTATACAATATATCACAATGCTGCGTTCTCTCCCCTGTACATTATACAATATATCACAATGCTGCGTTCTCTCCCCTGTACAGTATACAATATATCACAATGCTGCGTTCTCTCCCCTGTACAGTATACAATATATACCAATGATATTCAATGCTCAAGCAACACCGTTCCATTCTTAAAATTTGCTGATGTTACCAAAATCGTTGACTTAATATCAGAGAGTTGAAGCGTATACCGCAACTTAGCTACACGCTTTATCAATTGGTGCGATGAAAATTTTCTCCAGCTGAATGTCTCAAAAAACAAAGGAAACGGTTGTTGATTTCAGGAGAGGGAAACACCAGATTACAGATCTCAACATAAAAAAATCAAAGTGTAGAGAAAGTAGAGACATATAAGTACTTAGGTGTCACCATTAATAATAAGCTGACATGGCATGAGCACGGCCAAATGCTGTATAAGAAATTCAACCAAAGACTTTTCTACCTTCAAAAATTGTACAATTTCGGCGTCAACAAAAAAGTTATTAACTTACTCTACAGTGCAGCAATTGGAAGCCTTCTTAATTTCAGTATTGCCTGCTGGTGTGTGGGAATTCAACGTCTGAAATTTAACACCGCATAAACAGACTAATCAAAAAATGCTAGGAACAGGACACAAACTAAACATACTTCACTTAAAGAATTATTTGAAGAAAGATGTTATTGTAAAACTAAACACATTTTGGATGATAAATCCCACCCTCTTCATCACAGATACTTAGGATCGGCCCGTTTGGGACGAATTCTTTCTCTCAGGGCGAGGACTGAAACATATAAATCTTCTTTTGTTCCCAGTTTTGTCAAATTTACCCGCGTGCTCCCCCTGAAGTCACAAATCTTGATGAGAACTAATAAGTCCCTGGTATGGCTAAGAGAATTCACTGAATGGCTGTTTTTTACTAGTGGAATAATTTAATATAAATGTCTTGTGTTCAAATTATTTTATTTCTGTGCTGAAAATGTACAATGCCATCAAAAAAAATATCTCCATTTGTTTGGACCAATAAAAGAATCTTATCCTATGGATGGAAGGATGGATGGATGGGTTGGTGGATGTGATAGATGGACGGACGGGCGGATGGATGGAAGGACGGACATAGAGACGGACAGATAGATGCAAGCGTATTTAATACATTTTTTTCCCATTGTCCTCATATCCCATTTGAGTTGTCAGCAGCGTTTACATAAAGTAATCCCCAAAAAATGTATTTTTGCAGTTAAGCCGATTCATACTTTGCTTTCCTTTTTTTTGTTGCACACTGCCAGATAATAATTACAGGGAGCATTGCGTGCCTGATGTAAAGGGAAAGTCTGGAGAGTGTATGTTGTAGGAGCGCTTTTGGTGGGAGGTTGGAGGGTGAGTGGCACGCAATATGTCACTTAGCTTTATTATGTATTCGGTTCTTCTCACCGTGACCGTGGCTTATATTGTACTGGTTTATCATTTCACATTAGCAATACGGTAGACTGTCTGTTTAAGATAGAAACGCCAAAGATTGAACGAGCCAAAGATTGAACGAGCCAAAGATTGAACGAGCCAAAGATTGAACGAGCCAAAGATTGAACGAGCCAAAGATTGAACGAGCCAAAGATTGAACGAGCCAAAGATTGAACGAGCCAGAGATGGAACGAGCCAAAGATTGAAGGAGCCAAAGATTGAACGAGCCAAAAAACATAAATTAGGACGGCAGAATAGTAACGAGAACTTGAAGATAAGAGAAGCGGCGTGCTTAAAACGGGAAGACATTAAAGCAGAGAGAACAATTAGGGCGGAGACGGAGTGGGGTGCTTCAAAATCTTAGCAGGCCTCGGGGAAATTGGGAAGGAAAGGGTGGGGGGGGGGGAGAAAAGGTTAGTAGTAGAATCGATCGGGGTAATTAGCATTTACTGAGAGAATCCGCTCATTAAGTAGATTTGTTATAGTGAGTGTTTGGTGGAGCAGAGAGATGATAATTGTTCGATGGCAGAAGTTGAAACTAAGGGGAAATCAGTTGAGATCGAATTAGTAAGAATAAGGATTCGGGGAAAATAGCTTGCAGTCGTTAAGAGAGTTGAAATTGGGAAAGGGCGGGACAAAACAAGAAACCTAGACAATATGACTCTTAGTGCAGAGTGCTGCTATCTTATAGTGAACTTAGACAATATGACTCTTAGTGCAGGGTGCTGCTATCTTATAGTGAACTTAGACAATATGACTCTTAGTGCAGAGTGCTGCTATCTTATAGTGAACTTAGACATGGTGAGTTAGCAGAAGCTAAAGCTAATTCCTTCCCCCTAATCAATTATTTTGATCGCTGACGAAAAACGACTCGGCCCCGGGGGGGTGGGGGATGAATCGGATGGCTTCCATTTGAGTGACGCCACGAACAGTGGAACAGCTTAGGACCAGAGCTTCGGGCTCATGATTGGCGTAATCGACAGCCGACTCCCACGTGCTCCGGCGTTGATGCCATGATACTGCTACGCCCCGGGCTACTTGCAACCACGCGATAAAGAGGTTAACCTTACCGGGTGTGCGTAGTTCACCCCATTAATGGAGTGTGGAAACAGAGGATATGATGGGGGGGGGGCTCTTTATTGGTCGGCTCTAGTTAAATATAAGAGGTAGTGAGAGTGAGAGAGAGAGAGTTAGAGAGACAGAGAGAGCGTTAGTAAGAGAGAGAGAGCATTAGAGAGACAGAGAGAGAGTTAGTAAGAGAGAGAGAGTTAGAGAGTAGAGGGACAGAGAGAGTTAGTAAGAGAGAGAGAGAGAGAGTTAGTAAGAGAGAGAGAGGTTTAGAGAGAGTTAGAGGGACAGAGAGAGTTAGTAAGAGAGAAAGAGAGAGAGAGGGAGCTGGAGCTTGAATCAACGAGTTAAGAGATGATAGCATTTCACGTGACCAATAATATTCCTAATGTCTATGTGCAAATAACTAGACAAATCTGAAGTTCTTAACAGTGACTTGCCCGACGCAATGACAGCGTGAAATTATGCTTCTTTGAACTATGTAATTTATGTAAGCGCGCATTTTTGTGTTTTTAGCCTCGCCACAAAATTTTAAACCGACTGTGTGTTCTGGACAACCGACACAAAACTTCAGTCTATGAAGATGGATCGACTCCATTTACAGAAGACCCCGATTAGCGATCAAATTCTACAGCGATTTGCATGAGTGGTGCTTTGAGACTTGGGCTTATGTAGTGTGCCGTAAATTCAGTGCGAATGATGATTGATGTATCACAGAAACGGTTGAAAGGGTCGATTTTTTTTGTCAGTTAATGATAAAATTATAGTCTGTCTTGACACATGCTTTATAAATTCGTATCCGAAAAATTTGTTTGAAAGAAATTTGGTCGATCGGGATTTTTTTGGATTTTGTTATTGTCGTTGTCATTGGTAGTGTTGATGCTGCTGCTGCTTTTGCTGATGTTTGTGTCGTTGGGGCTGCTGTTGTTGTTGGTGGTGGTTGTGGCTGTGGTGGTGATGGTGGTTCTGGCTGTGGTGGTGCTGCTGTTGTTGTTGCCAATGTTTTTGTTGGTGGTAGGGGTGCTGCTGCTGCTTTTGGTGCTGCTGACGTTGGTACTGCTGCTTTTGTTGTTTTGGTGGTGATGGTAGTGGTACTAGTGGTGGCTGGGGTGGTGCTGCTGCTGCCGATGCCTGTGTTGTTGTTGGGGGTGGTACTGGTGCTGCTTTTGCTGCTGATGATGCTGGTATAGCTGCTGTTGTTTTTTTTTTGGTGTTGGTGTTGGTGCTGCTGCTGTTGGTGCGGTTTCTTTTGTTGCTGTCGTTGTTGTTGGCCTCTTTGTCCATCGTAAAAAGCACAAATAAAAAGGTAAAAAGAAAAAAAAAGAAAAACTGGACGTTGATGTCTACAAGGACGTTGATGTCTACAAGGACGTTGATGTCTACAAGGACGTTGATGTCTACATGGACGTTGATGTCTACATGGACGTTGATGTCTACATGGACGTTGATGTCTACATGGACATTGATGTCTACAAGGACGTTGATGTCTACAAGGACGTTGATGTCTACATGGACGTTGATGTCTACAAGGACGTTGATGTCTACATGGACGTTGATGTCTACATGGACGTTGATGTCTACATGGACGTTGATGTCTACATGGACGTTGATGTCTACATGGACGTTGATGTCTACACGGACGTTGATGTCTACATGGACGTTGATGTCTACACGGACGTTGATGTCTACACGGACGTTGATGTCTACATGGACGTTGATGTCTACACGGACGTTGATGTCTACAAGGACGTTGATGTCTACATGGACGTTGATGTCTACATGGACGTTGATGTCTACACGGACGTTGATGTCTACGTGGACGTTGATGTCTACGTGGACGTTGATGTCTACGTGGACGTTGATGTCTACACGGACGTTGATGTCTACATGGACGTTGATGTCTACACGGACGTTGATGTCTACAAGGACGTTGATGTCTACATGGACGTTGATGTCTACACGGACGTTGATGTCTACGTGGACGTTGATGTCTACGTGGACGTTGATGTCTACACGGACGTTGATGTCTACACGGACGTTGATGTCTACACGGACGTTGATGTCTACGTGGACGTGGATGTCTACATGGACGTTGATGTCTACATGGACGTTGATGTCTACGTGGACTTTGATGTCTACGTGGACGTTGATGTCTACGTGGACGTTGATGTCTACATGGACGTTGATGTCTACATGGACGTGAAAGTGTAGAGGCGCGAAGAAAAAATTTATTTCCAATGCTGAAACGTCCAAAAAGCATCCGTGGCCACGTCGAATTGTAAGTGCCAACACTGCTGTAACTAAACCAATCCAAGAACCCAATCGTGCATCTGATGAGGCCAAAACTCTAAGTGAATAAAACATGTTGAAGACGATTAAACAATGGCGCTGTAACCACATTTGACTCTCATCGTCATAGTTTGTCTAATTATACTTTGAATTATTTTAACCCAGAACCTTAAGGTCAACACTTGACCGTTGAAACAATGGTTAGTTATTTTAACAAATAAATTCGAAAAAAAGCATTTCTAACTTATCTCCCCAATTTATAGCTCACGCCGATTAGTCGTAACGAAAAAAAAAAAAGATAAGACCAAATTTCCGTTCGACTATATTTCCGTTCGACCAAATTTTCGATCGACCAAATTTACGTTCAACCAAATTTCCGTTCGACCAAATTTCCGTTTGATCAAATTTCCGTTCGACCAAATTTTCGTTCGACCAAATTTCCGTTTGACCAAATTTCCGCTCGACCAAATTTCCGTTTGACCAAATTTTCGTTCGATCAATCTTCCGCCGATCAATTTTCCGTTTACATAATGTCTTTTAAACGGATTTCCGGTAATCCTAAAAGTTAGCCCAGTGCTTTCCAAAACTGGGTATATTATCCCAAACGTTTAGGTTTTTTTCGGTTTACGAGAATTCTGGAAGTACATGTTCATTGGAAGTACATGTTCATTGGAAGTACATGTTCATTGGAAGTACATGTTCATTGGAAGTACATGTTCATTGGAAGTACATGTTCATTGGAAGTACATGTTCATTGGAAGTACATGTTCATTGGAAGTACATGTACATTTCTTGTACATGTTTAGGAAACAATGTGTTTTCAGTGTGTTAAGAAAGTATGTTAATACGGCAGCTTAGCTCGTCCCTGTAATATGACACCAAAAGTCCTAATGTTTTTATAATGGCAATTTGGCGGTTACCGGAAATTTGATCAAAAAAATTTCGTCGACAGAAAATTGATCGACGGAAATTTGATTGAACGGAAATTTGGTCGAATCTTTTTTTCAGTTCACACGTTAAAATTTTCGTCAAATTTCTTTTTGAATGCACTATACTATACAGCAAACCAAAATAATGCGTTCAAACAGAAATTTGATGCAAAATTTTAACGTGTAAACTAAAAAAAAGATTCGACCAAATTTCCTGTCGATTAAATTTCCCTCGATCAATTTTCCGTCGACGAAATTTCTTTCGATGAAATTTCCGGATACGCAATTTAGCACCTTGTCCCTATCAGATGACAACAAATGACACCAGATGACACCATATGACACCAAAGCCCTAGTGTTTTCATGATGGAAATTTAGCCAGCGAGTGGCCTGGAGCTGTTGCCCAATGTTTCTAGAGGCGAAAAATTAAATTTCTTAAGCATTCATCTACATGTGTGCATTTTGAAATATTAAAAGACCATATTTTCGTGCATTCTCTCTCTCTCTCTATCCCTCTCCCTATCTCTCTCTCTCCCTCTCCCTCCCTCTCTCTCTCTCCCTCTCTATCTCCCTCTCCTTCTCTATCTATCTATCTATCTATCTATCTATCTATCTATCTATCTATCTATCTATATATCTATCTATCTATCCATCTATCCATATATCCATATATCCACCTATCCATCTCTATCTATCTATCTATTAATCTATCTATCTATCTATCCATCTATCTATCCATCCATCTATCCATCCATCTATCCATCTATCCATCAATCCATCTATTCATCTATCTATCTATCCATCATCCATCATCCATATATCCATCTATCCATATATCCATCTATACATATATCCATATATCCATCTATCCATCTATCCATATATATCTCTATACATCTATCCATCTATCCATCCATCTATCCATCTATCCATCTATCCATCTATCTATCTATCCATCTCTCTATCTATCCATCTATCATCTCTCTCTATCTATCCATCTATCCATCTATCTATCCATCTATCCATCTATCTATCTATCCATCCATCTATCCATCCATCTATCCATCCATCTATCCATCCATCTATCCATCTATCTATCCATCTATCTATCCATCCATCCATCTATCCATCCATCTATCTATCTATCTATATATCTATCCATATATCTATCCATCCATCCATCTATCCATCTATCCATCTATCCCTCTATCCCTCTATCTATCTATATATCTATCCATCTATCTATCTCTTAATCTATCTCTCCCTCTCTCCCATCCCCGGAAAAATAAACCTAACAAAAGTCATTGAATTTGTTTTCTAAAAACTCTCAGAACTCCATTGACAAGGCTACGTAATAGGTTAAAATGAAAGAACTCAACTAAATGTTATCATTACAATTAGAATATAGAACGGGCATTATTCTATTGTTATGGTTATGTGAGTTTTATTATAACTTCCCAGCCTTCCACTCTATTTTTTTAAAATATTTTTAATACAACAGTCCCAGCAATAAATAATTGTTATAATGGCCAAATGCTTTCATCTCTTACGAAAAATGATGACTCTGTTTTATGTCATTAAATCTGAAATAGGAATGTTAAAACTATTTTTAAAACGGTTTTTGGGTCGATAAAAATCTTGGTTTAAGATAATGTTCTGTTTTTACACTCAGGAGTCGATTCCTGCAGGAGTACCATTCCTCTCCAACAAGTCATTTATTGCTTTACTTTTATCATTGACCAATGGTAACACATTAGTAACACAAAAAATCATCATGGCTAAATATTTTACTTTATCAGACGCCTAGCTCTTCATATTTTGTTCCAGCAGCGCTTGCAAACCTAACCGACCACCTAATTTTTTATTTTATTTTTTTCAAAATTGGGGTATTGGGGCCGTCTGATATCACTCTTCATTATCTAGTTCTGTCGCCACTCTCTCAACGTCTCTACAGTGCATCTCCTAGCAATCCAGCCACAGACTCGCGAGATTATATGTGTCCTTGCTTCATGTGTTTTCTCTGCATCTTCCCTCCCCCTTTCTTGTCCAATGTGGGTTTCCATGTCAGTACCTGATTGGTGATGCTTGGATTGTGTCCAATTCAAATCAAGTTTTTTTTTTTTTTTTTTTTTTGGGGGGGGGGGGGGGTGTTCATCTGTTTGACGTGATGTCGCACTTGCCGTCTTGTACTCATCTGCCCTTGGTGATAGATGTCAGTGGCGTAGCAAGCTTAACTGGCGCCCCGGGGCACAATACCTTTTTAGCGCCCCCAATACCTTTTTAGCGCCCCCCCTATTCGAAAACCATACAATATTATAGTAAAATATACCATTTGGCGCCCCTTTGTGAGTAACGCCCGGGGCTTGATGCCCCCCCTTGCCCCCCTCACTACGCCACTGATAGATGTCTACTTGTTTGGGCTTTGTCCCCCACTTCATCACACGGGCCAGTGTAACCGATGGCAACTGATACTAACACACCAAACACTAACCGGTTTGTTGCACGATATAAGTTTCTTCACCAACAATTCCTTAACCATTGCTGTTGTATAATTTACGACCAATAATCAAGTGATGGTATATAATGATCTTAATAATTAATTAAGACTCTAACAAGCCAAGATGGTTCCAAAACTATTTAATGGAAGTGGAGCAAATTATCTTGGGTTATCAGAATTGACTTTAAGTTAAAGGAAATAAACAAAAACATTTACATTTCCCAATAATTTACATCTCTCCCATGTCTTCACTATAATTTACATCTCTCCCATGTCATCCTTATAAATTTCCTACCTCCCATGTATTCCTTAATCCCATACCATATCCTCTTTTATTAGCTTTATCCAACATTATCCATCTGCAAGAAGTATCCCTATAATTGTTTGTTTTTTTTTATTTTATGTTCCTGACCTTTGACCTACATTGAATTTAAGGCGATCTTCCGAAACAACAAGTTTTTAATTTTGTTATTTAAGTTTATTTGTTTTTGGTTGTTGTTTTTTTTTAATCGTGGTGTATTATCTTTTGGAGAAGGCGTCTATCCTAAACGTCTATTTTTAACCCAAAAAAATAATTTTCTTTAAGCTTTAATACATCTAGTTCCACTATTTAAATGTATTTCTTTTCTATAAACAGAACCAATTCTGATATTGAACAAGTAAACATTGGATCACGTGATGAAAACATGATTTATTTTTTTTTATACTCCCGGCTATCACCATTGAGAACGGGTATTTCCAGTCAGAGATACCTCAGTGCAACTCCCAGATGTGGCTAAGAAAAGAAAATAAGGCATCACTTTTCAAAGTGCAGTGTTCACTTCATTGATTCTCAGCACCCGCCTAACTACAAAACATATTTCTTAAAACTTAGATTTCTCCTGTGTGTGTGGGGGGTGGGGGGGGGGGGGCAATTTGAATTTTGAAAATCATAATTATAATTTATTTTTAGCGCCGCAGGTTATCATATCTATTCATACTTATGTGTGTGTGGGGGGCAGGGGGTGTTAGTGACGCATACATTACAATTTGTGATAACTCATCAGTTTGCAAAGGAAACAATCCCATCATTTATTTATTTATTTTTTTTTTAATTCGCTGCAACTGAAGGGCCGCGGGGGGCGGACAAACCCATATCGGATTTTGTTTTCTCATAGCTGTCACGAAGTGCTGTCTGGTATAAGCTGTGCGGTGGCTTAGTTACGTCTAGGGGTAAATATTTAACAAATCATTGATCTTTATGACCTGTGGCTCTTTATCGAAACAGCGCGTCTTCTCTCATCCCCTTTCTCTCTGCGACTCACTTACTACTAGAAAAACAAAAACACCATAACAACGTACAACGTCATCTTCCACACCCAGATACGTCAAAGAATACAAAGCACATAGCAACAACTACACAAATAATCTTTACACCAAAACACGCACAAACCATTAACAATAGGTAACTTTTCAGCTCTGGTCTTAGAAGAGAAAAAAGAAATTATAATAAATAATCCCCGAAAAACAAAGTTCTTCTTATAAATCTTTTACATGTATTTTTTTTATTTCTTTTAATGTTATATTAATATTCTATTGACCGACCCACTTTTACACCGCAGATTTATACAATGAAGTATTTCAAGAATATATTTTGCAATAAACGGCCATTGGGAATTTTTTTTGTTCGTGATATCATTTCCGAATGGAAGGATGTGGTGCAGCCGGCCAGGACGCCACTGATGATAATGATGATGAAATCAGTTGCATCATATTTCCTGCATCAGCCCCTCGAAAAAAAAAGTAAAAAATTCTTATTGTGGTTTAGGGATGGGGCTGAAAATTTGGTAGAGTATGTTGTCATCGGCAACGAGTCAGTGTGCCGAATTTAAGCTCAATATGTTGACGTAAAGTGGGTCAATTAGCCGTCCATATATTTAGCCACACACTCAGCCAGATGTTAGGATTTAAATATTTTTTTAAAGAGGAAAAGAAAGAAAAAGAGGGGGTGGGGGTGAAACTTTAAAATCTGTGTAAGTGCACAAGGTTTTGTAAGAAACTGGATTTTATACTTTCTTGAATGGAGCCTTGCGGTACTTGCAAAGTTATCATTCTGTTATTGTATCCAACATTATTCCATTGCAAGAATGACTCCAATTATTCTTAAAATGCATCCTTGCCGGGCTTATTAACTTTGGTAGGTGGGTACGCAACTTTTGCAGATTTTTATCCTGTGTGTAACTGGTTTTGTATATAAATATGTATTTATTTATAGATATTTACATATATTTATACATATTTATACATATTTATATATATATATATAAAACAAGTTAAAAGTAAAGTCATCACGGTAATTTTACGGTAAATATTGTGTGTAATTAAAATGCAGCTTTGTACAGCGTGCCCGATTGGATGGTCTGCAAAAAGAAATGCCAGTATTAAATACTGATTGCTAGCGCGCTTTTCTTTGGCCACCACCTGACATTGCATGGCCTTACGCCCGGCACTCTTTTGCGGAATCAATGATCTCTTTACAGTTAGCGCAAGAAAAAAACACTAGTCTGTGCTCTTGTTCTCTCTCGTCTTGACTATTGCAACTCTCTTCTTTCAGGTTCACCAAAATGTTTCATAGAAAAACTGCAAAATGGTCAAATCTCATCTGCTAGGCTAGTTCTAAAGGCAAGGAAACGGGATCACGTCACTCCACTACTTCACTCACTTCATTGGCTCGCTGTAAAGGCACGCATTGGTTGTCTGTTTTCTGTCACAACCTTTTCTCTGTTTCCTGCCCTTCCTATCTTACTGAACCTCTTTCTGTCTATTTACCCCTTCGAAAGCTTCGTTCCTCCGCCGACACGCGTATTCTTTCTGTACCCAGAACACGCACTAAAACATATGGTGAACGATCTTTCTCTTTCTGTGCCCCCAAAAAATGGAATTCTCTCCCATTACACATCGGCAATATAACGACCATTTCCGCCTTTAAAATTGCTCTCAAGACCAATTTCTTTAAACTGTGCCGACGCATTCTTAAATCTCTCTAACTGATAAACAACGCTCTTTGACACAATATGTCCGTCTGACATCTCTTTGACACAATATGATGTCTGACATCTCCGTGACACAATGTGTCTGTCTTATTGGTTAGCCTTGCTGACCTAAACATCTCCGTGACACAGTATGCCTGTCTGACATCTCCGTGACACAGTATACCTGTCTGGCATCTCCGTAACACAATGTGTCTGTCTTATTTGTTAGCATTGCTGACCTAAACATCTCCGTGACACAATGTGTCTGTCTTATTGGTTAGCCTTGCTGACCTAAACATCTCCATGACACAATATGTCTGTCTGACGTCTCAGTGACACAATGTGTCTGTCTTATTGTTTAGCCTTGCTGACAAAAAACATCTTCGTGACACAATATGTCAGTCTGACATCTCCGTGACACAATATGTCTGTCTGGCATCTCCGTGACACAATATGTTTGTCTGACATCTCCGTGACACAATATGTCTGTATGACATCTCCGTGACACAATATGTCTGTCTGGCATCTCAGTGACACAATATGTCAGTCTGACATCTCCGTGACACAATGTGTCTGTCTTATTGATTAGCATTGCTGACCTAAACATCTCCGTGACACAATAGGTCTGTCTGACATCTCCGTGACACAATCTGTCTGTCTTATTGGTTAGCCTTGCTGACCTAAACATCTCAGTGACAAAAATGTCTGTCTGACATCTCCGTGACACAATGTGTCTGTCTTATTGGTTAGCCTTGCTGACCTAAACATCTCCGTGACACAATAGGTCTGTCTGACATCTCCGTGACACAATCTGTCTGTCTTATTGATTAGCATTGCTGACCTAAACATCTCCGTGACACAAACGTCTGTCTGACATCTCCGTGACACAGTTTGTCTGTCTTATTGGTTAGCCTTGCTGACTTAAACATCTCCGTGACACAATACGTCTGTCTGACATCTCCGTGACACAATATATCTGTCTGACTTCTCCGTGACACAATGTGTCTGTCTTATTGGTTAGCCTTGCTGACCTAAACATCTCCGTGACACAATCTGTCTGTCTTATTGGTTAGCCTTGCTGACCTAAACATCTTCGGGACACAATGTGTCTGTCTGACATCTCCGTGACACAATGCGTCTGTTTGACATCTCCGTGACACAATTTGTCTGTCTGACATCTCCGTGACACTATGCGTCTGTCAGACATATCCGTGACACAATGTGTCTGTCTGACATCTCAGTGACACAATGTGTCTGTCTGACATCTCCGTGACCCAATGTATCTGTCTGACATCTCCTTGACACAATGTGTCTGTCTGACATCTCCGTGACACAATGTGTCTGTCTGATGGGTTAGGGTTCC
Source organism: Omphiscola glabra (assembly GCA_964017045.1). Lineage (NCBI taxonomy): Eukaryota > Metazoa > Mollusca > Gastropoda > Lymnaeidae > Omphiscola > Omphiscola glabra. The sequence continues at coordinate 37,826,643 of OZ024800.1, forward strand.
TGAATTAAGCATCAACTTTCTCCCCCACTTACAACTAAAACGTTTCTTGGTCCCAACACACCAGCTCATGTTCTCATTAACCTCACTACACTGAAAGGCCAAGCGATTCTAGAATGTCCTGAACGTAATAAGAAAGAGAGATAGAGAGAGAAAGGGATAGAGAGAGAGAGAGAGAGAGAGAGAGAGTGGCAGAGATAAAGAGGGAGGGAGAGACAGAGAGGGACATAGAGAGGGGCAGAGAGCGAAAGGCGAGAGAAGACGAGAGAGAAAAGAAGAGAGAGATACAGAGTGGGAGAGAGAGACGCACACAGAGAAGTAGAGATACAGATGGAGAGAGGCGACAGGGAGAGGGGGAGACAGAGAGGTGGCGAGATAGGAGACAGATAGACATACACATACACATACAGAGTGAGAGAGAGAGAGAGAACTGAAATAGACAAAAAAAGACAAGTTACTGGTGACATTATTTTTAACTATTTGGTCTAGGGTAATGTTCATACTCCAAACTATTCGGCCCATCAAACATTTAGAGGTTGTCCTCGAGGGCTATTAGTGAAATCGCACACAAGAGATGTTTTGACTTAGGTAACTTTATTTTATTTTTAACTATGATTTACAATGTTCTCAAAAGAGGTTAACATATAAAGTGGGTTGTTTTTAAGCATACGTGCTCTTCTAGGGTTTTTTAAGATGGGCGTATTCTTTCTGTCCCCAAGACTCGCACAAAAACATACGGTGACATATCTTTCTCTTACTGTGCCCCAAACAATAGAATTCTCTTCCACTACACATCCGCAATATATCAACCATCACAGCCTTCAAAACTGCACTCAAAACACATCTCTTTAAACTCTACTACCCCGACTGATTCCCCACATCTGACCGATAAACGATGCTGCTGGCCGCCGTCCATGGCTTGTCATGTAAAAGTTCTGGTGTGAATATGCATTAGTTTTTGTTTTGTCTTTATACAGCTGTTCTTTATGACATAAATGTATTTTATGTTATTGTCACGATTATGTCTCTTTTTCTAATATTTTTATGTACAGCACGGTGAGCCCAGCCCTAGGCGGGGGTACCGCGCTATATAAGACAACCAATAATAATAATAATGATTTACGTGTTGTTTTTAAAGTCTAGTAATACATTTGATATACATATAAACTATCAGTTGTCAGTAAACTTGATATAAACTTTTTGTCGGACATTTTATCAGCATCTGTTCATTAAAGTTTTTTTTCAACTTGAAACGTATTATTTCTATATTCCCCTGGCATCATATGTTGGGCAGGGAGGAGCTAGAATTAAAACATTATTTGCATGTAGAGGTAGTTTATTAGAGAAATTAAATATTTATCAAATGTCTAAAAATAACATTTATGTTACATTTTTTTTTTAAATAATAATTTTATAAGTTTATAATTGGGGTTTGCTGCCTGTCAGGGGCGTCACAAAGGTGGGGGGGTGTGTTCGGGGGTTTAAGGATGGAAACGAATGACAGCCTAAATGTGGGGTGACAACCAATGGGAAATGCAAATTTGACAGACGTTACACGAGTCGGTAGCTATGGCATAACTCAGTTAAATCCAAGAATGAGTTGCCACCAGAACAGGGTGTCACTAGAACAGGGTGCCACCAGAACAGGGTGCCAACAGAACAGGATGCCAACAGAACCGGGTGCCACCAGAAAAGGGTGCCACCAGAAAAGGGTGCCACCAGAACAGGGTGCCACCATAACAGGATGCCAACAGAAAAACTTACCATTAAACATTGCATCAGAGTACAATGCAAACAGAAAAGAGCGCCATCAGAACAGCGTGACACAGAGCAGGGTGCTATCTGAACAGGGTGCTATCTGAACAGGGTGCTATCTGAACAGGGGGCTATCTGAACAGGGTGCTATCTGAACAGGGTGCTATCTGAACAGGATGCTATCTGAACAGGGTGCTATCTGAACAGGGTGCTATCTGAACAGGGTGCTACAAGAATAGTTTACCCCAAGAACAGGAAAACTAGAGCAGGCTGTCACCAGAGCAGGCTGTCAACAGAGCAGGCTGTCACCAGAACAGGCTGTCACCAGAGCAGGGTGTCAACAGAGCAGGCTGACTTGGGAGAGGTTCGTGTGTAAGAGGTGAAGACAATGTCAGTGTATCAACAAGATAAGCTGGACTCACGTTGCAAGAAGAAAACAAGAGGGCGGTGCTTCAGCGTATGGATCGTTTCCATAGAATATATGTTTGATGTTTTTCAAGATAAGCGTCCACTTTTGCAACGCAGGAAGAATTATTTGTGTCATTTCCCAAAACCGACCACTTTCTACGAAGAGCTATCTGAAAGTGAACATTGAAACTGAGATACAAATGCTGTGAAGGCAGCTGACAGGAGTAGATATTCATCTCGGTGAAGCCCAGGATTGTTCAATATTAGAAGTTTTGACACTCAGAGCTGAATGGGACTGCCTAGAATCTCTCCCAGTGCTCTCATGGAGGGTACAGTTATATCTCACTATTTGTGTCTGTTGCGTCATGTGAGAGGATTTTGTTTCTTCTAAACTAATAAGTATAGATAAATACTTGCGTTTTTATCATGATACCAGAGTTTCTTTCAGGCGTCACTATGGGGGTGGGGGGAAACTGCCCCCCCCCCCTTTTCCGAAGAAAGTCAAGTAGCTCCCGGAAAAATTATGTACAACAATAATTCGCAAACATAATTAATATTTAAAAAAACGACTAAATTGTATTTTTTAGAACTCTTTTTAAAAAAATAGTGACATCGTGGAACAGATGATAGATGAAATATCGTTACGTTGAATCTTTTTGACGATGCGAATACCTAAGGCGAATCTAAAAATATGGACACAGAATTCGATTCTAAATACAGTATTGTTCCAAAAATACGTCGCTCCGGATTACATCCCACACCTCTTATTCCCGTTGCACCCATTACATCGGTATTTTTACTTATTTTTTGCAACCATTGTTTTTAAAAGGTATCCCTGACACCCCCCCCCCCCCCCCAAAGGAAAAGAGTTTTAAGTAAAGCGAATATATATATATATTTATTTATTTACAACATTCCTAATCTTACGTTGTGGGAAGACGTTCGATCTATACTCGGAACAATTCCGGAGTTCAGGAAATTTTAAATAAATTATAAAACTATCAAAAGTCTAGTAGCGGCTTTCATTGAAGTATTTGTAGGAACACTGCGAGGTCCAGAGACATCACAGATTCCGGTGATCGCCAATCACGTGTAAAATGGTGCGAAACTAAATACAAGGTATGCGCCAAAATCAATCGCTGCATTTTTTAATTAATTCAAATTTTCTGGGTAAGGGCTCAACGACCCCCGCCTCAGACACCCTCCCCCCCCCCCATCTACATCTGCACGGAGCTTTGGACACCTACATCCCTCCTCGGATCCAATTCTCTAGAAAAACTGATCTAGGTAGTTGAGGTAGTCGACCGTTTGACGTCAATGACTGCGGTTAGATTTCCCAAACGTCCTATCCGTGCACGAATTACCATCTGACACATTGTAGACGGTATGAATTTTGTTTCTCGACATTCACGCAATGTCAAAATATATCGTGTCTGATGCATTTCTCGGGGGATGGGGGGGGAGGGTCGGTGGGGGGGTTGTTAGATACGTTTTAGGTGTGGGAAATGGTGACATGGCGCGGACTTAACTGGAGTATTCCTGCTTGGGTTTAGGTGAGGTATGGTTTGATCGTGACTGCCTTAAGCTATTTGTCAGATATATTTTTGTAACAGTATATCGTTTAAGGTGGAAGAGAATTTTAGTATTTCTGGGAAAATAAAAAATAATTTGGGATTATGGGCGTAAATGTAATTTTTTTTAACATTCAGTCAATTTTATCAAGTTCTGTTAAATTAGATGAGTAGACTGGACATTGAGTCTTTGGGGTTGATGGGCGATGTTTAGTGCACTGGTCACAATGCATGAGAGGAATGTGCTCAACATGGCTATTTTAACCAGACATTAAAGGAAAGATCGTGAGTTTTACCATGAAAGATCATGAGCTGTGCAACGAAAAGGTAGGGAGTTGTGACATGAAGGATCATGAACTGTGCCATGAACGATCATGAACTGTGTCATTAAAGATCATGAACTGTGTCATTAAAGATCATAAACTGTGCCATGAACGAACATGAACTGTGTCATTAAAGATCATAAACTGTGCCATGAAAGATCAGGAAGTCTGCGATTAAACAAAATGAATTGTGTCATGAAAGATCATGAATTATGCCATGAAAGATCATGAATTGTGCCACGAAAGATCATGAACTGTGCATGAAATATCGCGAACTGTGCCATGAAAGATCATGAACTGTGCATAGAAAGATCATGAACTGTGCCATGAAAGATCATGAACTGTGCATAGAAAGATCATGAACTGTGCCATGAAAGAACAGGAACTGTGCCATGAAAGATCATGAACTGTGCCATGAAAGAACATGAACTGTGCCTATAAAGATCATGAACTGTGCAATGAAAGATCATGAACTGTGCCATGAAAGATCGTGAGCTGTACGCCGCATAAGGTTAAGAGAAAACTGTGAAGCTGAATTATTTTAAGCTTTTTTGGGAGAGGTCCCAAAAATAAAATTTTAAACTGCGTGATTTCCCGTCTAAGAATGTCTTTTGATCACAATGAAGATATTTAAAATCCTGTCTGAAAGCTTAATACCACTGTCAATTTGAGTTGTTTTTGTTTTCTTTTTGTTTTTGTCTGACCAAATAAATGTGTGATGTCAAACAAGATCTTTACCCCGCTTCCTCGTTGTCACAACTGACACACTTCTTAGACAACAACCACCACTGTAACATTACTGATTGTAATTGTACTCTCAGTAGGTTAACTAATACTGTTTTAATATGTATGGTCCTTACTTGTAGCTACTACTTCCATCCTTAAATTTGCCACTGCCTCACTCTGTCATACGAATCAAATAGGTCCGAGTGTATATATATCACACAGTACTTTATTATGCACATTACATTTATGGTTCTTGATATAGAACATCCATGTAACTAATAGAGTTACATTATACGAAATATGGTACACTTTAATATTCTTTAATCCATGAATTAACATGACAGTAAAAAATGGCGACGTCCTTCTCTCTCTAACCAAAACCGTGCACTCTCAATGGCGTCCAGCTGCTCACTGTTAAAGTCATGATCTCTTTTTACGCCACAAAAAACTAGTTCCCCTTATTCTCATCCTATGATGATTAAAATCACTACGCCACCGTGCATAGGAATAAAAATACAGTCATGTGACTGAGTACCATTCACTCGTTGTGTTACACGCCCTATCCCCATCAAAAAATTTTGTGCAAAAATTTTTTTAGCAAGTAATATACAAATGAAATTTGTAGTATAACATCTAAGTGATTATCTCCCTTGTCTTATAATATCATTTATGTATGTCATTCTGAATGTACAATATAAAAAACATCACTACTCTTATAAATCACTTTCAATCATTCAATATTCATGCTATATATATGTGGTAAATCATAGTCTTAACATTCAAATGAAAGTTATTGTTGGAAAATCAATGTGTCTCACAAATGTTATACATTACACAAAATATTAAAATTATCAAACATTTTATTGTGGACGTGAGGGACATAAAAAATTTGAGTGCAGACAATTTAGAATGGATAGAGGACAGAACAATAACTCTTATCAAAGAATTTCACCTAACAACAGCCCAGTTAGATATAACACAAATCGAAATAATCAGCAAAGATTTTCTCCGAACATTAGTCCAGATAGAGATAATTACAGAAGGCAATTTAGAGGTAGACAAATGCAAAGGATTGACAATAGACCCCAGTCAAGACAACGAAACAACAACTCAAATCAAGATTGCACTACACCTAGTGACACCGCAGCAGTATCATGTCATAACAAAAGAAAATTACTCTTTTATCCTGCACACTTAAATAATCACCATAGTAAATGCATTAGAGACACAGGGGGTACTACTATTATAGTAGTACCCCCACTACAGACAAAGGACAGGCAAGATGGCAGACAAGATGCCAGGACACCATTAAGACATGCCAGTGTAGTAAAACTCAGTGGCACCAACCAATATCTCATTAGGAAATATCTCATTAGGAAATGGCGTCAGCGGGCCGTCGAGCTTACGCTCCTAATGCCCTCCCTGGCGTCCACCCACACCCGCCAGCCGCCGGGTGTCCCCGGCGCCGGGCCGTGCGGGAAGACGCCAGAGACCTCCCCGGGCGTGGGACGCCCCCACCAGCAACTGCTCGATCGAGTTCGCTGATGGAGCCCCCCCCCCCCCCCCGCCCGGAGACGTCTGGTCGACCGAAGACACTGTGTTTCAAGCATCCGTAGTCCACTTTCCTAGGGGCCGGGACGGTAAATTAACGTCCTAATATCTCCCCCCACCCGTCCCGGGGAAGCATCGGACGCCCTCTAAGAGGGATTCTACAGTGGGTTTCCACCTCGCAACTAATTCACGAAGTAGCTGGGACGAAACGGTTGCCTAGGAGCAGCTTTCTCAGGGCTGCATGCTTAGAATCACCGGCCATAGGCTTCCACCACCGCCTATCGCCTCATATCCCTTAACGGCAACTTGTAATGGCACCAACCAATACATTATTGTATTCCTTTATGCATTCGTTTGATTCGCTCGCTCTTCTCATCTCAGCGACGGGTAACATTCGGGAGCCTCAAATATATATTTAAAAATGGTCGCCGAACCAGTAACTTTAATTTTTGTTATATTTCCAATACTTCAACAACAACAAAAATTAATCCAATTTTTCACTTGAATGTGAACAGTTGGTTGAAACTCTGCCTTGTTGTTGAGAATGGTGTGTATATGGTGTGTGTGTGGGGGTGGGGGTGTTGTTGGAAAGTTTCGGTTTGATCGGAATAAATTTTCATGAAATGTGAACATGGGGTGGGGGGGAAGGTACTAAAAGGTGCTACTGATGCGCAGTTTTACAAGAATCATACCATTTTAAAATGTTAAATGTTTAGATTAAGAGGATTAAGGGTGCCGTCCATAAAGTACATCACTTTCCAGAAAATAAGAGGGGGTGGTGGTTGTAACATTACATTTTATAAAGGATTTTTATGAGAAACTGTGTTTTAGGGGTTGTTTTAATTACATCTAAAACTTCATCCATGCCACTAAAATGTAATATCGAGGTGTGGGGGGTGTGGGGTTGAAAATTTGTCAAAACATGAATACAAGTAACGCACTTAATAAGAAAACCAGATAGTGCTCTCCCTCCCCTAGGAACTTTATGGATGTTCTATTGACCCATCCACTTTTAAACCCAGATTTATTTCACCAACTATTTCAGGAGGAAAAAAATAGTACGCACCAAATTCACTGGCGATATTTTTGTTCAAACTATCCCGTTTAGCGCAGTTAAATTTTTATTTTGTAAAATCAGATTCATCATACCCCTCTCCCCCCCCCCCCCCATCTTTCCCTTGAAAAACAGGAAATATTGACTTTTGGACTGATGGGTGTTGGTGAGGGGGGGGGGGCGTGGGGGTGCTGAAAATTTGACAGAATATGTTGTCATCGTCAACAAGTCTATTAGCCAAGTTTCAGCTCGATAGGTTGATGGGAAGTGGGTCACTTAGCCGTCCGAATATTTTGCCGTGTGGTTAGTATATATAAAGGATTTTCAAAAAGGACGCCCGCGTCATTATTTGCTCCCCCGGCCTTCGTTTTGTTGATCTTCGGCTAAATTTTCACAACGCGCCCCCGGTGATTATGGACTGCAATGATTGCACACAACGAGCTGCTATAGTCTGCAATTATCTGCAATTTTACACAAAACAATGGGGTCAGCCGCGTGCAGGAATTTTTTTTTTTAATGTCGTAATTTAATTATAATGATTATAAGAGATTCATTATTACGTGCCAAATCACTCAATAATTATCACACATTCAAAATAGAATCGCTCTAATTAATAGGTAATTGAGTAGATTGCCATCGTGTACGTGGCTCTGTCTCCGGCAGTGAAAGATAATCAATATGGATTTAGTCTCCTCATCTCGAACTGAGTCCTACGAGCATATCATTTTTTTCAACTAAAGGTATTTCTAACCTCTGACCCCATTGTTATTTTCCACCATTAGTCGTTGATAAAACAAATATGATATCGGTTTTTTTCATAGTGCACTTCGCCCTTTGTCTATTTTTAGACACCGAAGTGGTTGGAAAAAAAAGTACTTTAAATACATAGTTTTCTGAGTATTATGTCAAGATCGAAGTCATTATCATTTTAAAAAATTCGAATATGATAAAGAAAGTGATATAAGTGTTAGAGAGTCTCAGAGTGGCATGCTGCCTCCTACCATTTGGGAAATCAAGCGAGGTATGGAGAACCCTTCGTTACCATTCGTCAGATAACAATTCGTTACCATTCCCCAGATAACCATTCGTTAAACCATTCGTTACCATTCGTCAGGTAACCATTCGTTACCAATTGTCGAATAACCATTCGTTACCATTCGTCAGATAACCATTCGTTACCATTCGTCAGATAACCATTCGTTACCATTCGTCAGGTAACCATTCGTTACCAATCGTCAGATAACCATTCGTTACCATTCGTCAGATAACCATTCGTTACCATTCGTCAGATAACCATTCGTTACCATTCGTCAGATAACCATTCGTTACCATTCGTCAGATAACCATTCGTTACCATTCGTCAGATAACCATTCGTTACCATTCGTCAGATAACCATTCATTACCATTCGTCAGATAACCATTCATTACCATTCGTCAGATAACCATTCATTACCATTCGTCAGATAACCATTCATTACCATTCGTCAGATAACCATTCATTACCATTCGTCAGATAACCATTCATTACCATTCGTCAGATAACCATTCATTACCATTCGTCAGATAACCATTCATTACCATTCGTCAGATAACCATTCATTACCATTCGTCAGATAACCATTCATTACCATTCGTCAGATAACCATTCATTACCATTCGTCAGATAACCATTCATTACCATTCGTCAGATAACCATTCATTACCATTCGTCAGATAACCATTCGTTACCATTTGTCAGATAACCATTCATTACCATTCGTCAGGTAACCATTCGTTACCAATCGTCAGATAACCATTCATTACCATTCGTCAGATAACCATTCATTACCATTTGTCAGATAACCATTCATTACCATTCGTCAGGTAACCATTCATTACCATTTGTCAGATAACCATTCATTACCATTCGTCAGGTAACCATTCATTACCATTTGTCAGATAACCATTCATTACCATTCGTCAGATAACCATTCATTACCATTCGTCAGATAACCATTCATTACCATTCGTCAGATAACCATTCATTACCATTCATTACCATTCGTCAGCCTGATTGGTATGTAATTGAAAGCAACCCCATCAATTGTTTTCCTGTTATCCTGTAATCGGTCCCATGGTTAAGAGCTGGCGGGAAAAAAGTCATCAAAATCGCCATCGATTTTCTCACTAATTTTTAGCTCCGTCTTGAAAACGTGATAACACTTTTTTTTTTTACTCTACACACCAGTTATTGTCACAAATGACTGGGTTGGGTTTGAGCAATGGCGCTCCCTTGATTATTCATGTAACTTATAATGTGTTTTGTTCGGGACTTCCCGATATGTAGCACCACATTTATTTAATGATATACTTGCTGGGGTGCGATTTCTGAGGGAAGGAGGGATGTTTTGGAGCGCCTGGAGAGGTTGAAGAGTAATGGATGTTAACGGTTGGAAAGAAACATTACTAGACCATATTGGGTCTATCAATACATTCTCTTGTTTACAATTGTTAATGATGAATTTCTTAGTCATTCATTGACGTCTGTGTTGTCTTCGTTATATTCATCAACGTCTGGATACTGAACTTTCGCAGAGAGGAACAGCCCCGTATTAATCTACACCAATATTACTTGGTACGCGAAGGGCCATACCTCATACGACAATCTCACCTGTGACAGTCATCAGTGGCGTAGGAAGGGTGGGGGTGGAGGAGCAGTCCGCCCCTGGCCGTAAAGTTTCTTCTTTATGTAGTAGAGGGGCTGCTTTTTCGGCCAACAGTTGATAGGAGTGGCGTCGAAAACCTTAACCCACCCCCGGACGGCACCAACCCTAGCTACGCCACTGCCTGTTATGATTATGATTCGACGGATTTTGTGGAAGCGCTGCCTTTACAAGAATTTGTATCATTTATGTACACTCCATTTGGTCATTATCTGGTAAAATAAAGATTGGTGTTTCCCTTGTTTTCAGCGTCCAGACAGAGCCATCGCCCTTTTCGCCCGCTATTTCGACCCAATCATTGCTCTCTCTCTGCATCAATGTATTTCCTTATAAATGAAGAAGCGTACTCCCTTTAATGGGTCATGACAACAGATCGACGCTGAAATCCATTTTGAGACAGTAGACGTGTCTGATCGTCAGACACCCCTAAACGACAAATCTCCGCTTTTCACTAATGGCGATTGAGCCGCTCCTTGTGGTCCCCAGGTTCTCATTAACCCCATCACACTACCGAGCCGAGACGACGCTAGAACAATAATTGTCCCGAGCGTAATAATGGAACAAACAGACCGGAATAGACAAAGAGCAAGACAACTTTTACTGCCAGCCTCGATTTTTTGCAATCGTTTTCTCTTTGGACTTCGAGAGTTCTTGCTTCAGCCTATTAAACATTCATAGAATTTTTCCTGAGAAGCCATTGCTCATATTACAGGCATTCTTTGAATGGAGTGTTATTTCAGTCTTAAAGTTTGAGCTCGACAGATGATTGGCGGTGTACTCTACGGCTATTGCTTTACCTGATTTTTTTATTTATTTTTTTATTTTGCTTGTTTTAGTATTAAATCCTTTATATTAAATTCACTTTTGTTCGCGGTTGGCAAAAATCTCTGGAGGGCTAATTAACCCACTTTCCGTCAGCCTATCGAGCTGAAACATGGCACATAGACTCGTTGCCAATGACAGAATGACAGCACATTCTTTCCAATTGTCAGCCCCCACCTCCTATCCCCAACCCCAAAGATCGGTTTTTTCCTGTTTTTTTCAAGTGGTAGATGAAAGAAATGTGATGACACTGATTTCATGAAATAAAATTCCCGATAGTTGCGCTAAAAAAAATATAAGATTATTATTTTTTTTTTTAAATCACATGTGCGTTTGGTACGTAATACTTCTATTGTTTTTTTTTCTGAAATGTACGGAATGAAATCGGGTGGGACATATAAAATATTTAATAAAATAATATTTAGAAATTGGCAATAAAATAATTTATACGATAAAACACATGAAGAAAATTGAAGTTAATATAAAGAATTTGAAAAGATCAACTTTTGATGTCACTGTATAGAAAAACAACGAACTTTATTTCTCAAAAATTTCAAGTGAACATTACATCAAATAAATCTTATTTTCAACTATTAGGATGTTATTACTTTATTTCTTTAAATATATAATTTTCTTTTTGTTGTATTTCTTATATTTATGGATGCACTCTCAAAATAAATAGATTTAATAAACCATGATAAATTTAAATACTCTATGATTTTTCTCTCTTTCAAATCTGGGTTAGCGTTGGCGTAAAAATATGTATATATATATATATATATATTGTGTAAAGGTTTAAAAAGTCTCGACGACATTTTATTTAAGGAAAAGTTCGGCCTATATTTTGAATCTATATCTCTGAACAATAAAAATACGAAATTTGAAAAACAGGTCATGATGATCATGCTTTAAATATATATATATTTTTTTTTTTTTCAAACTCTATTTTTTTCCGGTTTTTACCAATCTGAAACAACTTAGGAAGATGACTATAGTCTACTCGCTTTTATTGACGGCCGACCTTTTAATATATTTTAATTTTTAATATATTTTTTAATTCATTAATGACAGAGTTAAAGGAAATAAATCGATTATTTTCTTTAAATAATAATTTATAAAAATCACTACTAATTAGTAACAACTTAAAAAGAAGTATTTTTATAAACACAAGGTAAAAAAAACAACTAAATTCTGTCACTCTCTGATTAATTGAGTGCAAAAATGATGCTAAACTAAATTTAGGTATGCGCCAAAATTTATCACTGCCTTTTAAATGCATCTCAAATTTTCTGTGAAAAGACTAAAAGACACCCTCCCCAGAAACACCCCCCCCCAACCACACACACACGCAGATTCGCGCGGCGGTCCTCGATGGCTGCCTCCCCCCCCCCCACAAGCCGATCACTGTGACAGTATGGGGGGGGGCGAAATTAAGATTTGGTCAATTCGTGTTACGCATGGCTGGGGTGGCAAAATGCATGATGTGCACGCGCTGACAGATGCCCTGCCCTCAATTTCTGAGCATCATAACCTACTCCAAATGACAGTGTTGGCGCCGTTTAGGGGAAAAAAATACGGTATACTAGTTATTAATTTGATTTTCTTGACTGTAAAATATATCAATTTATTTAACTTTTATATATATATATAGTTGAGTTATAGAGATAAGGGGTAAGACTTAGCCGGGACTTAAAGAAAGCATACCCTAAACTTAAATTAGTTTAGTTGACGTCGGGTGAAGAGGGGTGGAGGAATAGGTGATCCTGGTCCCCCATTAGCGTAGCTAGGGTAAGGGCCACCCTTGACGGGCCAAGGTTTTTGACGCCACTTCCCCGAAAAAGGCTCTGCAGTAAGCCGAAAATTCCATCCCGATAGAAAATTACCCTTCCCACCCCCGGGGGTGTGTGCCGCCCCTACGACTCCGACCCACTCTTCTTACGTCGCGGGCCACCACTTAAGGGAACACATTATATAGTCGATCAACTGACGCCAGCGAGAGATGTTATAATTCCCAGCTCTCCTATCAATAGACAAATTACCATCTGACGCATTGTAGACCTTATGAATTTTGTATCTCAGAATTTATGCAATGTATGAGAGTATGTCTGGTGTACGAGTATGTCGGAAAGGTGGGGGGGGGGGCTGAAATGACTGTCGTGTCGAGTGGTATTCTCGGGGGTGCTTGGAGCGAGGGATATACTGGACGGTGAGTGTTTATCCTTAGTGTTTCTGGTGCGTTAATGTAATCGAAAATCTTGAATATAAACCACTTTTATCGATTACTATAATAGACTACTGCATGTTTTCTACTACCATTATAGACTACTATAATATACTGCTATAATAGACCCCTATTATATACTGTTATTCTTTCAGTCATATAGAATCAATTCTTAGTTTGAAGGTTAAACTATTTCATAAGTATATTAATAAGTAGAAATTCGCAGTTCAAAGAAAGAATTTTAAAATTAAATTGTGACAGTAAGATTCTTTTTTGTTAAAGTGAAACTTTTTATTATAAGTTCTGCTACTTCAAACTGCATGAAAAACCTTTCATGTCCTTTCACTAAAGAAAAAAAAAAAGAAAAGCAGACATTATTAGTCTGCTGGGAGGTTAGGCAATTTGCCTTATGCACCAGACACGTCTTACGGGAGGGATATGGTATCTTGGTTACTAAACAACGCGTTTAGTCGGCAGAAAGGTGAAAATAAGTTATTCAACTGACCGTCTCGTCTCTGTTGCAAAACAGAATACACAAAACGCACTTTATAGAAAGAAAAAAATGAGAAACAGTTTACCCGTTTGATAAGGATAATACACTAGTAATTATCCCATCCCTAATGACGGGGGTAAAAAGAAATCTGACAGAAAATGACAACTAGAAAGAAAGAAATGTTAAACCCAAGTTTTGTTAACTGGAGACCACGTGGTTTACAAAATATCATTTCAGTAGTATTGGACCTCGAGGCAAATTACATTTTTCGATTTATCCGACTATTTCAACAAAAAAAAAACGTTTAATTGTATCCCCGTTTTGTACGCAATGAATGTAGCCCCTTGTTGTACACACTAGATGCCGACCGAATGTCGGTTTCCATTGCCATTTGATCACTTTAGGCGTAGCTTTGGGTTTAGGCCGAAACATAAAAGTTAACTTTTGGTTTTGGTTGAAAGTGATTGAGTCTTTCCGGTCGTTTTAACAGATGTCTGACTGTCTCTCTATCTCTCTCTTACTCTCTCTGGCTCTCTCTCTATCTGTCTCTCTCTGTCTCTCTCTCTGTCTCTCTCTCTCTATCTGTCTCTCTCTGTCTCTCTCTCTATCTGTCTCTCTCTGTCTCTCTCTGTCTCTCCCTCTCTCTCTATCTCTCTGTCTCTCTCGCTGTCTCTTTCTGTCTCTCTCTCTCTCTGTCTCTCTCTGTCTCTCTCTGTCTCTCTCTGTCTCTCTCTGTCTCTCTCTGTCTCTCTCTGTCTCTCTCTGTCTCTCTCTGTCTCTCTCTGTCTCTCTCTGTCTCTCTCTGTCTATCTCTGTCTCTCTCTGTCTCTCTCTGTCTCTCTCTGTCTCTCTCTGTCTCTCTCTGTCTCTCTCTGTCTCTCTCTGTGTCTCTCTCTCTGTCTCTCTCTGTCTCTCTCTCTGTCTCTCTCTGTCTCTCTCTCTGTCTCTCTCTATCTCTGTCTCTGTGTCTCTCTCTCTGTGTCTCTCTCTGTCTCTCTGTCTCTCTCTCTGTCTCTCTCTGTCTCTCTCTGTCTCTCTCTCTGTCTCTCTCTGTCTCTCTCTGTCTCTCTCTCTGTTTCTCTCTCTGTCTCTCTCTGTCTCTCTCTGTCTGTCTCTCTCTCTCTCTCTCTCTGTCTCTGTTGGCCGGTGATCCCATACTCATTATTGCTAGCCTTCTGGCTGTCAGCGTATCATCCATGACTAATCCTCTGCGAACACTGCTCACAGCTGCACGACAACCTACTTATCCACTATTTCCAAAAATTAAATGTTAATTAACCTTATGTTAAAGGTCAATAGTTTGTTGAGGAATATAAAACGTGGGATCCTTAGGCTTTTTAATTTGTTTCTTTCTTCAAATGCTCATTATGATTCTGGTAAACATTGTTTTTTAGGAAATAAGTATAATCCACAAAATGAGTCACACGTATTGACATGTTGTCAAGAAAAGATAATAACGAAACCTTCAGTAACATTAAAAGAAATATAACAATTTTATTCACTTTTGTAAAATTAGCAGACCAAGTTACACTGTAAATTCTAAATAGCAATATACCGTATTTTACGGACTATAAGACGCACCTTAATTTTTAAGCAATTGTTTTTAAATTACATTTTTACCATTTATATTAATTTCGAGTATAAGACGCACCTGAATTTCAGAGCCAATTTTTTGAAGAAAAAAGTGGTGTCTTATATTCCGTAAAATTCGGTGGTAGGCTCAGAATGGTAGTTTACGATATCAAAATCGCACAATATCAAATTGTGGTTGTAAATAAATAAACCTACAGTGCAATGCATACAACAACTATTCGCATCGCATGCCTAATAAAGGTCACTTCTCAAAGTGGATGACTGACGTTGATATATTCATGCACAGTGCATTATTGCAAAGAAAAATGGTGCACGCCCTTTGCCTGTTTAATATACGAATATGTGTTTGGGAGCTGGCATTGAGGGCGCCCGCTGTAGTAACCAGGGCGAAAGTGGGGCTGGGGCTAGGACAGGATGCTGATTCGCTTCCCAGATTTTCTTGATTTCTTTTTTTTTTATAAATTCAAAATCCATGGATGCTGTTTTTCTTACACCTGAATAAGGTTTTGTATCATCCTACGCTTAATCGTAATGGTTGCGAAAAATTTAGTCTACCCATACCAACCTGTGTTTACATCAATCCTTTTTACTTTAGCACTTATTAATTAGTAAAACGGTTTACAATTTATTACATAATTCAGTCTATTTTGTAATCCATCTAAAAATGGACGGAAACACCGAAATGGCGCCTACCGTCACTAAACATTAATGTATAGCCCTTGGGTCCATATATTTCAAAGGCTTCACCAGCTGTTCAAAAGTATGTGGCCGCAAGAGACCATTCCACAGGACATCAAAGATAAATCTATTGTTCACCTGTGCAAGCGTAAAGGGAACCGTCAATCATGCGACCACCACCTTGGCATATCACTGCTCTCAATTGTAGGCAAGATATTAGCCAGAATCATGCTAAATCGTCTTAACAGGCATCTTGTGAAGGGTCTACCGCCAGAAAGTCAATGTGTCTTCCGGAAGGAACGAGGAATCATCGACATGGTGTTTGTGGCCAGACAGCTTCAGGAAAATTGCAGGGGACAAAATGTTGACCTCTTCTCTGCCTTTGTAGACCTGACCAAAGCTTTCGAAAATGTGAAATAGAGAGGGCCTTTAATACATCATTGTCAAATATAGATGCCCCAGGAAGTTCATGTCAATGGTACGACTATTCGATGATGGTATTCAGGCTAGAGTTGAGGATAATGGAGAGACGTCCAAACCATTCCCTGTAACAAAGGGTGTGAAACAAGGCTGTGTACTTGGCCCAACACTTTTCAGCCTCATGTTTGCCGCAATGCTGACCGATGCCTTCAGGGAGCGAGACGCTGGAATCGGCCTCAGATACCGAACTGGCGGCAATCTATTAGACCTCAAGAGGCTACATGCCAAAACGAAGGTCCTGACAGACACCATCAGGCACCGCCTGTATGCAGACGAATGTGCCCTAAACGCTGTATCAGAAGTGGATATGCAACGATGCGTCACAAACTTTTCTAATGCTTGCACAGACATCGAGCGCACCATTAACACAAAAAAGACTCAGGTCCTATACCAACCATAGCGAGCAGAAGAAATGTTTTAAAGACAACCTAAAGGTCTCACTGAAAGGCAAAGGTTTGAACATCATGGCGATCCACTTTACACAGGAACTCCATGCAACATAAAGTTGGCAGAACAGCAGCTGTAGAGCGCAAAGAGATATGCCAGGAAAACCCGGTCTGACTCTACTCCCAGAGATGTCCCATCATTCCTCTGTACCTGCTACACAAGAAAATTTTGTGCCAGAATCGGCCTCATTAGCCATCTGCGCACCCACAGACAGAACTGGCAAAAATCTGATGATTATAGTGGTCATGGTCCAATTCAAATACCTAGGATCTTTTTTTTTCTTTTTTTTATGAAAGAAATGAATTACTAACAGAAATAACAGAAAGAATATCAACCGGAAACATGGCATACTTCAGTAAGCAGGAACTAATCACAAGTAAAAAAGTTACAAGAAAAAAAAAGCTATACATAAAACTGTAATCAGACCAGTTGTAACTAACATATCCACGTGACACTTGGAACCAAATAAAAACTGCAGAAGAACCCATTAAACGCATTGGAGAGAAAAGTTCTCCAGAAAATATATTGACCAACAAAGGATGAATATGGATGGGGAATACGAACCATCGTGGATTTGTATAGATTGTATCAGCATTTCATGGTAGTAGCAGATATTTTTAAAAGTAGGCTACGCTGGGCAGGACACTTACAAAGAATGCCAAATGACAGAGGAGTGAAAAGGGTGCATCCGCAAAACCCCAGAGGAAAATTGTTCAAAGGCAGGCCTAGGCTTAGATGGATGGAGGACGTGGAAAAAGATCTACAGCAGCTGGGAATCCAAGCTTCCAAAAGAAAAGCATCAGTTAGGTCTGAGTGGAAGGAAGTGGTGAGGCAGGCCAAAGCCCTACATGTGCTATATGTAGTACGACAGGGATGCATGGATGGTCTGAGTGGAAGGAAGTGGTGAGGCAGGCCAAAGCCCTACATGTGCTATATGTAGTACGACAGGGATGCATGGATGGTCTCAGTGGAAGGAAGTGGTGAGGCAGGCCAAAGCCCTACATGTGCTGTAGCGCCACGGGGATGGATGGCAACGGGTCGGAATTAGGCATAAAATAGACTTTAATGACAATCATAATCCCACACACACGTGTGAAGGTATCACTGTTTATGCAGTGGTCCCGCGGTATTATCATACTAAACGTAGCTCAATATTTGTTCAACTTTTGTTTAATCTGGATCCAAAAAAAAGGTAACTGATAAATGGCCATTGCGGATAAATTTAAAAATGTAAATGTCGACCAAAAAGAATGCTTATGTGTTGACATTCTAGTGGGACATACATACCATTAAGCAATAAATTGCTGAGCTTTCGATCGGTACCAAATATGTCTAAGTCGGCGTTGTAATTATATCATAAATGCAAAAGGTGCCCAAGGGTGTTTTTTTTTTCATAAATCCCCCCCCCCCCCCCTTTCTTTTTCCTTCCGTCAAAATTTTCTCTTACCATACTATTTGAAATATTTTTTAAAAACTTTAAATACTTTTTAGTTAAAATGATAAAAGCTAAAGTTGATCTATTAAAATTCGCCATAACATGATTTTTTATGAAAAGAATATAAATATCAATAATTCTCCTTCATTTTTAATCGTGCGCATAACTTATGCGCGTACTAGTTTCGAAATAACTAAATCTTTAGATTTCGGCCAAAAGTCACGTTGAGCTTTTTGGTTTTCGGCTATGATTTCGGCCTAAAGTCATTTTTCACTTTCGGTTTGGTTTCGGTTTCGGCCGAAATCAGAAAATCCCATTTGCGTTGGTCTCGAGTGCGCATTGCATTGTATGACTCTCGTCGTGCATAGTACACTGTATCCACTTGTTTTGACACTACACTCTTCCCTTACAGTTAACAATGGATTCCATTTTAATTTACAGAATCCAATGACATAACGGTGTCAAGGAAGAAGGATAACCATTTCTAAATTCATTCTAACCAAATGTGTTGTGAATTATCATGACCCTTGAGCACGTAAGCAACGAACAACCTCAATACCCAGGGACAGTTAAACATTGTATAATATGATAATTTTTTGGCGGATGGTGTGGGGGAGGGGGGAACTTTTTGACTAAACTCATACTGCATATATAAATAATTACGACCGTCGCGAAGTAAGTACTTTTTAGTGCGGTCAAACACAAATAATTCTGAATAGTATTACCATTAAAAAATACGTTGGTGACAAATGACTAATGTCCAGTTACTGAAAATAAAGAGAAAACAGACGTAGGGGTGCGCTTGGTGGGGTCGTTTTCAAATGGTTTGGTTTCACTCTTATAAAATAACATTTTAGTCTTGTCAACATCTCCTGATGGCTTTGACATACCATGTGTGTAGGGAGTATCAAACATTGAGTCTATTGGTCTACCATAAAGCTTCGCGCTACTTAACCTCCCTTAGAGTCGCGGTTCTTAGCCTGTGGGTCGCGACCCCCTTTGGGGGTCGAACGACCCTTACCCAGGGGTCGCTTATAAGACCATCTGAAAACACATGTACTCTACAGTTATCAGGTAGCGACGAAAATAATTTTGTGGCTGGGGGTCGCCACAACATGAGGAACTGCATTAAAGGATCGCGGCATTATGAAAGTTGAGAACCACTGCCCCTGGGGGCTCTTCCTTTTTATTGTAACAACTATAGCAGTGTTCCAGTTGTTGCTGGTAATGTTCAGTGACGTCACTAATCCCCCTGGTGGACGAGTAGCGTAGAGTTGGGGCATCTTTTAATCTGAGAACCGTTGCAGTGTTTCCGATGGTTTCTGTAGCGCTCAATGAGGTCGCTAATCCTCCTGGTGGGTGAGTGCCGTAGAGTTGTGGTCTTGTAATCTGAGAACCGTTGCAGTGTTTCAGCTGTTGTCAGTAATGTTCAGTGACGTCACTAATCATCCTGGTGGGTGAGTACTGTCGTGTCGGCGCCCCCCCCCCCTCCCCCGTTATTGCTTACGACAGCGGCCCCAGACATATTCAGCTAATTCAGCGGCCGATTCCGGAATTTCTTGCGACTGATTCCGGAATGGCACGCGACCGATTCCGGAACGCTTTGCGATCGATTCAGGGATGTCTTGTGACCGATATCCGGAATGGCTTCTATAACGTTGGTATTTCAATTTATAATTTTCTTCCTCTTAAAAGAAGACTATTTACATGTTCGACGCGTTCACCCGCGCTTAAAGTTGTATTTGAATTTGCGGAAAATAACGTTAGATGAAATTTCAATCCTGTTATGAACAAGGCCAGGGTGAAACATTCAAAAAAAGCTATAGATCTGTGCAACCCTACATCTGTGCAACCCTAGATCTGTGCAACCCTAGATCTGTGCAACTCTACATCTGTGATACCCTAGATCTGTACAACCCTACATCTGTGCAACCCTAGATCTGTGCAACCCAATATCTGTGCAACTCTACATCTGTGATACCCTAGATCTGTACAACCCTACATCTGTGCAACCCTAGATCTGTGCAACTCTACATCTGTGATACCCTAGATCTGTGCAACCCTAGATCTGTGCAACTCTACATGTGTGATACCCTAGATCTGTACAACCCTACATCTGTGCAACCCTAGATCTGTACAACCCTAGATCTGTACAAGCCTAGATCTGTGCAACCTTAGGTCTGTGAAACCTTAGGTCTGTGCAACCCAAGGTCTGTGCAACCCAAGATCTGTGCAACCCTAAGTCTGTGCAACCCTAGACCTGTGCAACCCTAGATCTGTACAACCCTAGGTCTGTGCAACCTTAGGTCTGTGAAACCTTAGGTCTGTGCAACCCAAAGTATGTGCAACCCTAAGTCTGTGCAACCCTAAGTCTGTGCAACCCTAGACCTGTGCAACCCTAGATCTGTACAACCCTAGATCTGTGCAACCTTAGGTCTGTGAAACCTTAGGTCTGTGCAACCCAAAGTATGTGCAACCCTAAGTCTGTGCAACCCTACATCTGTGCAACCCTAGATCTGTGCAACCCTAGATCTGTACAACCCTAGATCTGTGCAACCTTAGGTCTGTGAAACCTTAGGTCTGTGCAACCCAAAGTATGTGCAACCCTAAGTCTGTGCAACCCTAGATCCGTGCAACCCTAGATCTGTGCAACCCTAAGTCTGTGCAACCCTAGATCTGTGCAACCCTAGATCTCTGCAACCCTAGATCTCTGCAACCCTAGATCTGTGCAACCCATGGTCTGTGCAACCCTAAGTCTGTGCAACACTAAGTCTGTGCAACCCTAGATCTGTGCAACCCTAGATCTGTGCAACCCTAGATCTGTGCAACCCAATATCTGTGCAACCCTAGATCTGTGCAACCCTAGGTCTGTGCAACCCTAGATCTGAGCAACCCTAGATATGTGCAACCCTAGGTCTGTGCAACCATAGATCTGTGCAACCTTAGATCTGTGCAACCCTAGATCTGTGCAACCCTAGATCTCTGCAACCCTAGATCTGTACAACCCTAGATCTGTACAAGCCTAGATCTGTGCAACCTTAGGTCTGTGAAACCTTAGGTCTGTGCAACCCAAGGTCTGTGCAACCCAAGATCTGTGCAACCCTAAGTCTGTGCAACCCTAGACCTGTGCAACCCTAGATCTGTACAACCCTAGGTCTGTGCAACCTTAGGTCTGTGAAACCTTAGGTCTGTGCAACCCAAAGTATGTGCAACCCTAAGTCTGTGCAACCCTAAGTCTGTGCAACCCTAGACCTGTGCAACCCTAGATCTGTACAACCCTAGATCTGTGCAACCTTAGGTCTGTGAAACCTTAGGTCTGTGCAACCCAAAGTATGTGCAACCCTAAGTCTGTGCAACCCTACATCTGTGCAACCCTAGATCTGTGCAACCCTAGATCTGTACAACCCTAGATCTGTGCAACCTTAGGTCTGTGAAACCTTAGGTCTGTGCAACCCAAAGTATGTGCAACCCTAAGTCTGTGCAACCCTAGATCTGTGCAACCCTAGATCTGTGCAACCCTAAGTCTGTGCAACCCTAGATCTGTGCAACCCTAGATCTGTGCAACCCATGGTCTGTGCAACCCTAAGTCTGTGCAACACTAAGTCTGTGCAACCCTAGATCTGTGCAACCCTAGATCTGTGCAACCCTAGATCTGTGCAACCCAATATCTGTGCAACCCTAGATCTGTGCAACCCTAGGTCTGTGCAACCCTAGATCTGAGCAACCCTAGATATGTGCAACCCTAGGTCTGTGCAACCATAGATCTGTGCAACCTTAGATCTGTGCAACCCTAGATCTGTGCAACCCTAGGTCTGTGCAACCCTAGATCTGTGCAACCCTAGATCTGTGCAACCCTAGATCTGTACAACCCTAGATCTGTGCAACCATAAATAAAGTACCCAAAAAAAACCGTTTCTTCCCTAGAGCTTTGATTTAAAATATATAATACCAACTATTCTATTTAATTTTTTTAAAGAAGCAGCAGAAATAGGAGGACTGCTCATTATCGGTCGGAGCATGAACTGTATATTAGTGTATCAGACCTATTGGTTGGTCTTCCAGTAGTTCTGTATCCGTGTCAGATACCGGTGAAATATTAATGATCTTCATCTATTATTCAGTCGCAATGTCTGAGACAGTGGTTCTCAATCTGTGGGTGGCGACCACTTTGGGGGTCGAATGACCGACCCTTTCCCTGGGGTCGCATAGAAGACCATCGGAAAAAAAACATATATTCAACAGTTATGAAATAGAATAATTGTGTTTGGAGTTCCCCATAACATGAGGAGCTGTATTAAAGGGTCGCGGCATTAGAAAGGTTGAGAACCACTCGTCTAAGAGAACTTTATTCTCAGGTTGTAATAAGAGAAGCATCTTTCATTTACGCCACCGCTGCACTAAGAATCCGTGACATGTTTTTTTCTATCGAGATGTTGAGAATGATGCTGGATTACAAATTGCATTGCACAAGATCGATACGCGCAGATTTCAAAGAAAAACTATCGGGTACACATCGATTCAAAATATTGGTAGTTATGCTTTGGGAAGGTTTTTATTTCTGGTTTTCTTCTTATTTTTTTTTAAACGGTGGTTGGGGATGGTGAAGGTTTACGTTACTGCTAGCTTAGAAAACGTAGCAGAGGTTACGGGAAGATTAGCTGATAAGCGGAGAATTTGAGAATCTAAATATTTTAAGCCGCCCAAAGTTTGGATATAATTTGCGCTACGGCGTCGCCTAAATTGTTAGAAAAATACACGACTCTTTGGAAGTCGAAAATTGAATGTGTAATTATTTTTGTTGTAATTTAATGCCCGTCCATTTTCAGAGAAGATTTGTTGCAATCTAAATGGAAATCTGCCTATACTCTTAGCGGACATCGAACTCGTAAATATTAAACATTTCATGGCATCAAATGGCCCTTATTGGAAAGAAATCAAGGGGCTCTTATTGGAAAGAAATCAACTTGCCCTTCTTGGAAAGAAATTAAATGGCCCTTATTGGAAATGTATCCAATGGCCCTTATTGGAAAGATATCAAATGGTTCTCATTGGAAAGATATCAAATTGTCCGTATTGTAAAGATATCAAATGGTCCCTATTGGAAAGAAATTAAATGACCCTTATTGGAATGAAATCAAATGACCCTTGTTGGAATTAAATCAAATGGTCATTGTTGGAAACAAATCAAAGGGCCCTTATTGGAATGAAATTAATACAGATGCTGAGATAAATGGATAATTCTTTTTTTTAATTAGCTGTCCATTTTTGAATTCGTTATCTATAGGATAAAATGTTGTTATATAATTGAGAAAATTATTTTTGTTTTAATTGTGTAGGTGGAAATTGTATACATCATTTCATTCTACTCGTATTATTGTTTACGTATTGATGCCAGCCTCAAATTACTGTATCACCTTGAGGTGGGCAGTAGCTTTGCCACAATGTTATGGATTGAAACCAGGCCCAGTTATGGTCTTCAGCGAGGGGGGGCGCGAAGGTGGCAACTTCCCCGGGCGGCACTAATGCTTATGTTAATGCCATCTCTATAAATAGATGTGTGCGGGCGCAATTTTAGGAATTCACGCCCCCCAGGGGTACACTATTGCGTAACTGGCAAGTTGTGATAAGTAAAATATATTTATTTTGTTTTTGTGTGTTTTGTGATAGAAAGACAATTTATTTAATTACATTTCTTACTTAATCTACTGTCTAAAAAATGTCTTTATTATTTTCTTTCAATAGCTACGGACAACTTAGTAATGGGTAGGTGATTAAAGTCATGGGAAGATTGGCTAGAATATTATATTTCTTTCATAGGAAAAAATGTATGGGTGGTTGTGGGTGGAACATGGGCACTGGCATGTGAGGGGGGTTGAGTGTGGAACATTAGGCACTGGAATGTGAGGGGGGTTGAGTGTGGAACATTAGGCACTGGAATGTGATGGGGTTGAGTGTGGAACATTAGGCACTGGAATGTGAGGGGGTTGAGTGTGGAACATTAGGCACTGGAATGTGAGGGGGGTTGAGTGTGGAACATTAAGCACAGGAATGTGAGGGGGTTGAGTGTGGAACATTAGGCACTGGAATGTGAGGGGGGTTGAGTGTGGAACATTAGGGACTGGAATGGGAGGGGGGTTGAGTGTGGAACATAGGCACTGGAATTTGAGATATTGATGTATGAACCAACTAAGGGAAGAAACACCAAGGTGTAAGTCTGCTAGTTAAAGATCATTAAATTGTTGCTATTTACCCTTATAGTAATTTGTTCTAATTCCTTTAATAATGGCCATCGTGGAAGTAGGGGAGAGGGGGGGTGGGTGACACCATGAGTTAACCGCACTGGGAGACACCAACTCTAGCTGCGCCTTTGGTTGTTACACAACTAAATATCTACTGGGGATAAAGGGGACAATGAGTGTGTTTCACCTCTAAATTGTTCCAGAATCTAATATCAAGCCTTAAGCAAAAGAGTTAAAAATCCACAACCACGAGATTCTACTCAAAACTTCTATCTTTTAAACAGTGTTAGACGTCTTCTTTCTTGTGTGTATCTTCTTTTTTTTTTTTTTTTACTTTTCTACAAATGTAGATTTCACTTGAAAGGATTCGTTCAGTGGACGATTCAGTTAAAAAGATAAACAATTTTATTCTTCAAATTTACTCCAGCCCCCCTCTCTCAACAACCCCCCCACCTTCACTCCCCATAACACCAAATGGATCTGAGATTAATAAGACGAATAGATGAGAAGCTTTTTGACAAAAAACAACCTGACTGAATCTTTTCAGGGGTGGTGATATGTGGGGGAGGCACTTGGTTGTGTTACTGCGATATGTGGGGGAGGCACTTGGTTGTGTTACTGCGATATGTGGGGGAGGCACTTGGTTGTGTTACTGCGATATGTTGGGGAGGCACTTGGTTGTGTTACTGCGATATGTGGGGGAGGCACTTGGTGTGTTACTGCGATATGTGGGGGAGGCACTTGGTGTGTTACTGCGATATGTGCGGAGGCACTTCGTTATGCTACTGCTGGATGTGGGGAGACACTTGGTGTGTTGCTGCGATATGTGGGAAGACACTTGGTGTGCTACTGCGATATGTGGGGAGACACTTGGTGTGCTACTGCGATATGTGGGGAGACACTTGGTGTGCTACTGTGATATGTGGGGAGATACTTGGTGTGCTACCGTTGGATGTGGGGAGACACTTGGTGTGCTACTGCGATATGTGGGGAGACACTTGGTGTGTTACTGCGGTATGTGGGGAGATACTTGGTATGCTATTGCGATATATGTGGAGACACTTGTGTGTTACTGCGATATACGTGGAGACACTTGGTGTGCTACTGTGATACTACGGGGAGACACTTGGTGTGTTACTGTGATATGTGGGGAGACACTTGGTGTGTTACTGTGATATGTGTGGAGACACTTGGTGTGTTACTGTGATATGTGGGAGACACTTGGTGTGCTACTGTGATACTACGGGGAGACACTTGGTGTGTTACTGTGATATGTGGGGAGACACTTGGTGTGTTACTGTGATATGTGGGGAGACACTTGGTGTGTTACTGTGATATGTGTGGAGACACTTGGTGTGATACTGTGATACTACGGGGAGACACTTGGTGTGCTACTGTGATACTACGGGAGACACTTGGTGTGTTACTGTGATATGTAAGGAGACACTTGGTGTGTTACTGTGATATGTGGGGAGACACTTGGTGTGTTACTGTGATATGTGTGGAGACACTTGGTGTGTTACTGTGATACTACGGGGAGACACTTGGTGTGCTACTGTGATATGTGGGGAGACACTTGGTGTGTTACTGTGATATATGGGGAGACACTTGGTGTGTTACTGTCATATGTGGGGAGACACTTGGTGTGTTACTGTGATATATGGGGAGACACTTGGTGTGTTACTGTGATATATGGGGAGACACTTGATGTGTTACTGTGATATGTGGGGAGACACTTAGTGTGCTACTGTGATACTACGGGGAGACACTTGGTGTGTTACTTTGATATGTGGGGAGACACTTGGTGTGTTACTGTGATATGTGGGGAGACACTTGGTGTGTTACTGTGATATGTGTGGAGACACTTGGTGTGCTACTGTGATATGTGTGGAGATACTTTGTGTGATACTGCTGGATGTGGGGAGACACTTGATGTGATACTGCTGGATGTGGGGAGACACTTGGTGTGCTACTGTGATATGTGGGGAGACACTTGGTGTGCTACTGTGATATGTGGGAAGACACTTGGTGTGCTACTGTGATATGTGGGGAGACACTTGGTGTGTTACTGTGATATGTGGGGAGACACTTGGTGTGTTACTGTGATATGGGGGGAGACACTTGGTGTGATACTGTGATACTACGGGGAGACACTTGGTGTGCTACTGTGATACTACAGGGAGACACTTGGTGTAATACTGCTGGATGTGGGGAGACACTTGGTGCGATACTGCTGGATGTGGGGAGACACTTGGTGTGTTACTGTGATATATGGGGAGACACTGGTGTGCTACTGTGATATGTGGGGAGACACTTGGTGTGATACTGTGATATGTGGGGAGACACTTGGTGTGATACTGTGATACTACAGGGAGACATTTGGTGTGCTACTGTGATACTAAGGGGAGACACTTGGTGTGATACTGTTTTAACATTATCTTAACTTTATAATAGAAAATACCCAAAATCCCCCCCCCCCCCCCCCCGGGTTGTGGAAATGTCATCATGTTATATGTGCCGAAGGCCGGACAGACATTCAGACAGGAAGTATAAGAAACCACCTGGGGGTAGGGGGGTCCATGATAAATGACCAGTATTTTCCAAAATATGTGCCGTCTACTGATTTCGTGTATGCTATTTCGATCAGGCGTTCTCAAACCGATGACCGTGTTGCCAACCGTCAATTACTTTAATTTGGTTTGGGGATTAAATCGGGGGTTACTATTAAGGTATACGCTGAAAGCGAATTTGCGCTCACGTGGTGAAATAATTCGATTTTTAGAAAACTCATATTTTGAAAATAATTTAATCACCGTTATGCAGCAGTTGAGAACCTCTGTCTGGGCAAAACTTTTTTTTGTTGGGAAGTGTATCGATAAGCGATTTCTAAATCGCAACGCATCTAAAAGAAGTCAAACAATGAAATAAAACGCGGGGATTGAGTTTGCTTCTAGTCCTCTACTTCAGCCTTGTCTGTTTCCAGTCGTCTTAGGAGCAGCTAGGCAAGGACGTGAGAGTGAGGCGGACGAATTGAGGAACTCTCCTTCACTGTAAGCAAAAGACAGATTCAGTGGAAGCCCTGGTCATCCTCGCATCTGTAAAATAATTGAAGGACTAGAGAGTGAGGCTGGCGAATTGAGGAACTCTCCCTCACTGTAAGCAAAAGACAGATTAAGTGGAAGCCCTGGGTCATTCTCGCATCTGAAATTATTTATTGAAGGGATAACAATTTACTCTGAACAGACACTGAATCTTCTGTCACATCAAATTCACTACAGACTCCGGGAATGACGCCACAGCAGATGTGTATTTCAGTGTTGGTCTTTTGACCCGTCAAGTGCAATGAAAAAACATCCAAACTATTTGGCTTCTCCTCTAGGTTGAGCTCCTTTATCCACCACTATATCCATCTCTATAACCACCACTGTATCCACATTTATATCCACCACAATATCCACCACTATATCCGCCACTATTTCAGCCACTATAACCACAAATATATCTTCCACTAATCCGCCACTAAATCCACCTATCTATCCACGACTATATCCATATCTATATCCACCATTATATCCACAACTTTATCCACCACTATATCCACCACTATATCCACCACTACATCAACAACTATAACCATCACTATATTTCCCCCACACAACAATCAACTGATTTCGCCGAAGCTACCAATATTCCTTGAATGAGTCACTTTTTCTGGCACTTAGGGCACGGCATGGAGTAGCTCGACAACAATCGACACGCCGACCATATGTCAATGTCACCAGATTGGTATTCAACGCTTGCATTTGGCCTTCGGAAATTTTACGACCATTTTAACCATATTTTTTACCCAACTGTGTTTTACAAATGTTTTTTGTTTAAATTTTTTTTTTTGGCCGAAAACAAAACGGTTACCAACCCAGTAGCCCTACTACACATGAACTGACAGGTTTAAACATAGCATTCCACATTTGTACTTTTCAGGCGGGACTTAAATGTCTAATTGTTTATACTAACTTAAAACAAGTATCCATTGAGAAAATTTTAAATTTCAATGTAGAAATTTTAATATTCTTGATTCTTTTGGAAGGATAACGATGTTACTCATTTTTTTAAACATAAATTTTGATTTTTAGTTTTTACTATTGAATGGGTGCATAGCAAAAGAGGTTATTAATTTCACTTACGGAGCTGCCGGCCGGCCGGATGAACCCCCGGGTCGCGGGTTGGATTACGTCCGCGGGCCATAGTTCGATGACCTCTGATTTAGGCTGGCGGATGTGGGGATGAGGCGAGTGAAACCCACACCGAAAAGTTCACATGGCGATGAAAGTCACTAAAAACCACACGATCAGACGAACAGTGCCCCCCAGATGGACGAAGGCGGAATTTTGAGGCATGATGTCTAGAACAGCCTGGCTAGATGTATCACTGTTGTCTTATGACCTCGGTTAACTGAACGGTCCATGGGGAAGAAAATGGGTAGCTCACAACAAACAAACAAAACAAACAATAACGGAATTTGAGCGGCGTGACGTAGGCCAAACCAAAAATGCTACATCAGTATATCGGAATGTGATGGCTTTGTGTCAAGAAAAGCCATTAAACGTGACAAAGACAAAGCTCTAAGATTGTGCATGGATTTATCACTTTACGTCGAGGGAAACGGCTTCTAATTAAATTTAGCAGTCCCAACGTTTGGCGTTAGAGATTATTTAGGGTCAGGTCAGAGGGCATACAGGGGCGGGGGTGGGGTGGAGGTTCTATTGAGGTGATTTGTTTGTATAGATAGTTTATGTTGAACCCGAGTTATTATATTCAGCGTGAAGACAGATGCATTTTATTTACATTGAAAGTGAAACACGTTCTGATTGTTAAATCCTTTGTGTTCACTTAACTCTTGTTTGTGCCTGAATGTCAAGACCTTCGGACGGATAACTGAATCACTTCCGTCAACCGATCAAGCTTAAACTAGGCACATAGAATAATTACCGATGACAACACATTCTTTTTAATTTTTTGCCCCAACCCCAAAAACAATACCCCCCAAAAAAAGTTTTTCCTGTTTTTCAATGGGAAAATGATGGAAATATTATTTCACGAAATAAAATTCCCGATAACTGCGCTAAATGGGATTATTAAAAATATCGCAAGTGCGTTTGGTGAGTAACACTTTTATTTTTAAATTTCCAAATTAGTTCTTGAAATAAATATGCGGTGTAAAAGCGGGTGGATCATTAGAATATTAATAGAGTTCAGGGGGGGGGGGTGAAATAAATGTGCGGTTACGAACCTGGGGGTGGGGGTGTGCACTAATTGGGATTCGTATGTTTTGTCAAATTTTCATCCCGATCCCCAAAACCTGAATATTACATTTTATAAAGGACTCATACGAACAACAGTTTTTAGTGTAGTGATAAAAAATATAACATTATCAGACTTTTATTCTTAGGCATTGGACGAAAGAAAAAAAAAGTTGTTTTGTATGATAATATTAATAATATGGTTTTTATTTTCTCTAACCCTTGAAACGAAAAAAAAAAGAGGGAGTGGTTGGGTGGGGGGGGGGGGGATTTGGGTAGGCTAACTAACTAAATCAGAGAAAAACTAAACAAATTGTGGGAAAACCAGAAAAAGTTGCGCAACGGAACAACGAACGTGTCGGCAGGAGGCCTGCTTCATCGAACAAACAAACGCAAAAAGGATAAAAATAAAAATGAACGCATAGCTGCAGTGTAGAAAAAGGGAGAAAGCAAAAGAAGAATGTGATCCCGTTGAGTTTTTTTCTTCCGTCCTGTTTTTTTTTTCAGGTTTTCCCATAATTTTTCTCACTTTTCCTTAAATGAGTTGCAGTGTTTTCCCTTTATTACCATCTTAATGCATCATGCTTTTAAGATCCTTCGGTTGTCACTCCCTCCACAACTCCCTCCCCACACACACACATGCAACAACCCCAGTAAACTTGCGATCCTCAGACAAGTCGAGGCTGGCAACACATACCTAAAAACCCCAACCACTGCGCCCCAAAACACCCCCCCCCCCAAAGAGGTGAAGCCGCAGTAAATCAATAACATGGCCGCCAAGTCCGGACTTAGATTTTCCGACTCATGTAACACTATTAAATTCTCGTCTGTCAGGAAAAGGGGGGGGGGGGTGGAAAACCCCTGGGTTTCTACCAATTTGACTGGAAATAAATTTCGCTCGTGCAATTTGATGTTCAGCGGTCCCAGAAGATAGTTTATTTACGGCCAATCTAGTGTAGCTTAAGTCCTCGGGTCTGAGAAATATTCGGAGTTGGTTAGACGCGAGTTTTGCGGAGGGATTTTGCAGTTTCGCAGGCGGGTGAAGATAATTCGTCAATTTATTTGCTGAAAAGCCTTGCCGAAATTGAATGAGATTCAGAGAAACGGTAATGCTAAAAAAATGGGGGAGGGGGGAGATGACGTACAAATTGTGTGTACTTTATAAACTGCTTAACTAAGTTAACTGGGATAAAACCAGGGAAAATTTTGTTAATCCACTCACTCTGGCGTGAGAGAGAGAGAGAGAGAGAGAGAGAGAGAGAAAGGGGAGAGTGAGAGAGAGAGAGAAATGAGAGAGAGAAAGAGGAGAGAGTAAGAGAGAAAGGGGAGAGAGAGATAAAGGGGAAAGAGAGAATGTGGAGAGAGAGAGATAGAAAGTGGAGAGAGAGAGAAAGGGGATGGAGGGAGGGAGGGAGAGAGAGAGAGAAAGGAGAGAGGGAGAGAGAGAGAAAGGGGATGAAGGGAGAGAGAGAGAAAGGAGAGAGGGAGAGAGAGAGAAAGGGGAGGGAGAGAGAGAGAGAAAGGAGAGAGGGAGAGAGAGAGAGAGAAAGGAGAGAGAGAGAGGGAGGTAGAGGTGGGAGGTAGAGGTGGGAGGACCCAGTATCAATTCATAAATATTCATGAGATTTATGCTTGGCTCAGCAGAGAAATCTATTTCTCTATTATTGACACGTTTAGGAATCAACGCCGCCATTTTGTTTCGTACGCGCGATGGGACCAAGAAATGATTGTCCAGCGCAATAAACAAATCACTTTCTTTTTTCAAAGCGACAATGTAGGTCAGGGTGATTTTCTTCTGCTTAATTTGTAACGGATATCTCAATTTAGACATTTGCCGCCCAGCAACTGATCACTTCATGAATTGGAGAATGTACCTGCGATGTTCTGTCAGAATGTTATCTACAGTGTTCTGTAAGAATGTAATCTACTGTGTTCTGTAAGAATGTAATCTACTGAGTCCTGTAAGAATGTATCCTACTGTGTCCTGTAAGGAAATTATTCAGTTCGCCACACCCGTTGTGTACTAAAAATAATCCTACAGTTAAAACCTTGTTCCTTTGTTTGCAATGAAACGCAGTCAATTAGCATCCTCTCGTGCTGTACACAAAGTACACTCCTTGAGTTGTACACAAAGTACACACCTTGAGTTGTATAAAGTAAAATCTGTCAATTACGCACCAAACGCACATGCGATATTTTTAATAATCCAATTTAGCGCAGTTATCGGGAATTTTATTTCGTGAACTAATATATCCCCCTCTTGTTTTGTACACTACTACATTACTCAGCACCGTGTTGTGCTGCACATAACAATATGATGTATACAAAACACTCTATTCGTTAGCACCTTGGGGGGTTGTACACAAAATAGATTTTAGTTCAATTCACCAGATGTAAAGTTGGAGGGGGAGGGGATGCGTGTAGGCGTTATTAATAATATCAGGTGGTTACTGATTTTATTTCCACTAAGTTTGGAACCATAGAGCCATGGAACCATAGAGCCATGGAACCATAGAGCCATGGAGCCATAGAGCCATGGAGCCATAGAGCCATTGGAGCCATAGAGCCATGGAGCCAGAGAGCCACGGCTAGGCCCTAGCATCGTAAACACTTAGAACGAGACCAGATCATCCGGGCACGCGGCCCCCCCCCACCCCAATCTTTCAGCCTCGTCTCACCAACCGATCCAAATGTCTAAAACAACAGAGGATGGTCTAAGGCGGTGGTTCTCAACCTTGCTCATGCCGCGACCCATTAATACAATTCCTCATATTGTGGTTACCCACAACAATAAAATTATTTTCATACTTGATAAATATGTGTTTTCCGATGGTAGCCGACCACTGTGTAAGAGTCGTTCTACCCCCCCCCCCCAAAAGGGGTTGCGACCAACAAAACTGAGAACCGCTGGTCTAACCCCCTGGTCGCCGCAACACTCGCAGCCGATACGAGCTGGCGTCGCTTAAGAGACCTTTATCGCACGTGCCAACGGCGTTAAGGCAAGTCATTTGTTTGAAAGTCCAATAATTATAACAATGTTTTTTATGACACAACGAATTTTACAAAAAGGAAGCAATCTAATGACCTTTATAAATATATCCTAAGCTTTACCATATACAAAAGGGAACAAAATCAACGGTAATTGGCAACTGTTATAAAGTTTTTATATCTAGCAAAAATGTATGAATGAGCACATTCTTTTTTTAATATGATGAGATTGGACAGTTAACAACCCTGTACTAGTTTAAAAGTTGATCTTATATTATGAAGAAATAAAAACAGGTTATAAAGAAATAGAAAGTTTTACAAATGATGGTTAGTTAGCATGAAATAATTCAAAATACAGGCTTTTGTAGCGATGGAAAGTTAGTTTAATTCCGTAGTGTTCGCCGCACTTTGCCCCACAATAGGCCGCACTTTGTCCCACAATAGGCCGCACTTTGCCCCACAATAGGCCGCACTTTGCCCCACAATAGGCCGCACTTTGCCCCACAATAGGCCGCACTTTGCCCCACATCAGGCCGCACTTTGACCCACAATAGTCCACACTTTGCCCCACAATAGGCCACACTTTGCCCCACAATAGGCCGCACTTCGCCCCACAATAGGCCGCTTTTTGCCCCATAATAGGCCGCACTTTGCCCCACAACAGGACACACTTAGCCCACAATAGGCCGCTTTTTGCCCCATAATAGGCCGCACTTTGCCCCACAATAGGCCGCACTTTGCCCCACAATAGGTCGCACTTTGCCCCACATAGTAAAGTCTTGGATCTAGGTATGTCACTCACAAAAAAAATAATAAAAAATACCGGTATGAAAAATAAATATGTAAAAACCATCAAATATAAAGAGCATGGCGATTATAGATTGGTTCCACCATTTCCTTCATTTTATTCGATGAAGGTGCCATTTATAACACTGTAGAAATTAAAACTGAATACAAAGTCGGAGACTTAATACAGAGTCTTAAAGCAGGGTCAGAGAAACCTATATGGAAGGCTCCCTGTGGAGTCAAGGACCTCACCACTCCATTAAACGTATGTCTTTTGTAACTCTAGAAACAATTGCTGACATTAACGAGCCCCCATCCACTTATCCCGCACCCCCACACCCACCCCACCCCCACCCAAAAAAAAATCCTTCCATTTTCTGGATAATATTTTAGAAGACGCCGAACTCAATCCGAGATGTGGGGGGACTTAGAGTCTGTAAAGATGTTTTGATCGCCTTTGTTTGGGAATGACACGCGATGAATGCAACATTATGCTTTGCCGTGACAGTTTGGAAATATATCCTTTGGAAAATATACAAGAGGAGTGGGGGGTGGGTGAATGTGTGTCAGGTCAATATGGGGTTATTTTATTTTGAACTGGTCGTTGGTGTACAAATGAAGCTTTGGCTGAAAGTCGGAAATGTACATGACAAGAACAGAAACAAATAACGGCGTGGATGAGACGTTGATAAAAGAAATCGCTGAATTGAACTTTTAAAGGGAAACAAAAAATTACACGACCTGGAAGCTAATGTATATTTCTGACGTAGCCGCCCATTGATTTTCATGGTTCAACTAGTGCGATGATATCTTCAGTGGGTACTCGTGAACTGTCTACAGCAGGGCTTCTCAAGCTTTTCATTCAAAAAAAATACACCATCCTTTACTCTCTCAGGCGTGCAGATTGAGTTTGCTCAAACAGTGCGAAACCTTGGATGTCTACTTAGACAGAACACTAACTATGGAAAATCACATTAACATGATTTGCAAGGCGATATTTCCAGAGCTGCGCAGAATTAGTCATATCAGACCTTTCTTAACTTTGAATGCATCAAAGAGGCTGATGTCTGCATTCGTTCTATCACGCATGGACTACTGCAATGCTCTCATGGTGGGTCTTCCAGCTACGCTCCTGGATAAAATTTAAAAAGCACAGAATAATGCGGCTCGAATTGTTCTTCGTAAACGCAAATTCGACCATGCTAAACTCTTCTGAGAGAACGGCATTGGCTGCCGGTCCGCGCTCGCATAGAGTACAAAATTGCAACTCTGTGCTACCGCTGCTTCATGACCTGGCGCCGTCCTATCTCCAAGCGTTCATGACGCCTTATGTACCCACTAGACAACTCCGTTTATCCGATAGTGGCAAACTCTCGATACCGCGTGTTCGCCTTGAGACTTACGGAAAGATCACGTTCGCATTTGCTGGCCCAACCATTTGGAACACCCTTCCTGACGCTCTCAGACACAGCCAGACGCTGGATGTCTTTCAAGACAAATTTTAAAACTCATCTATTTCGCAAACCCCTTCTGGGGTGAAGTTGTCCACCATCTTTTTCAGCTAGTTATTATCTCCCAGCTTTGTCTTTGTTTTTGTACCGCGCTTCGAGCCTTTGGGGATGAAGCGTGATTTTTCTAATGAACTTTATTATTATTATTAATTAGACCTGCGCGGGAATTATTTGCATGTCATCGGGGGGCACAGTATCCAAATCATTTACCATCGTAGTTGTTTAGACTTCTTAAAAAAGTGGAACCGCTTTGCGAGCTGGTGATACGAATTTCAAGGACCTGTTCCAGGCCGTGGAACAATACTTTGAGTATCACGTGATGTATGGCCCCTAAAAAAATTATGTATGTTTACAGTGGGGGTGGTCAGCTCGCGGGAAGCATGCGACACGGCACGCTTAAAAATTGCGGCCCGTCGGATGGATCCCAAATCCACTTCTTTCTTCATCCAGCTTTGCACTTATTTGAACTCTTGGTATAAACCCATATTAGAAATTAAGGATTTTCACATACAAAGTGCTCTTTGTTGAGGTACGTGCCGGTACGGCACAGTGGAGACTTTTAAGTTATGTTGTTTTTTTTTTTTGTTTGTTTTTTAATTTAATGCAGTGGAGTGGTTCTCAACCTTTCTAATACCGCGGCCCTTTAATATATTTTCTCATGTTGGGGCGACCCCAAACCACAAAATTATTTTCGCTGCTACTTCATAACTGTACGGTATATGTGTTTTCCGATGGTCTTAGGCGACTACTTTAAAAGGGTCGTTCGACCCCCCCCCACCCCCCCCCCCCCCACCAACCAACCAATTAGTAATTTAAAATATTTTTTTGAAAACTTTGCCAATGTTGTTGTTGACGTTAAGTCTGAACGTCTGTTCAATAACTTGTATGCATTAATAGTTAAGTCTGAACGTCTGTTCAATAATCTTGATTCATTAAAAGAATTATTTTTTTTCAGACAATCGAAAATAGGAAGAAACAAAACCTGTTGTTTTTTGGGTTTTTTTGCGTCACAGGACTATTTGGGAGCACGCTAACTTCTCAAGTCTGCTAAGATGTTTCACCATCTTGAAACCCGTTCGACCTCCAGCTTACCCATTTGATGAAATGTAAAGTTGAACCTGGGTGTGGTAATATGGCGGGGATCAAAATAGCTTACATGTCCTTACATTTCCTTACATGTCCTTATATTTCCTTACATTTCCTTAATGTCCGTACATTTCCTTACATGTCCTTACATTTCCTTACATGTCCTTTCATTTCATTACATGTCCTTACATTTCCTTACATGTCCTTACATTTCTTTACATGTCCTTACATTTCCTTACATTTCTTCAAATTGACTCAATTTTCCATACATTTCCTCAAATTTTCTTACATTTAACCAATTGTCCCTACATTTCCTCATATGTCCTTACATTTCATCCAATTTCCTCACATTTCCTCATATGTCCTTACATTTCTTCAAATTTCCTGAAATCTCCTTATTTTTCTAAAAAATTCCTATTTCCTCAAATTCTCGTATATTTCCTCACATGTGACACATTTCCCAACATTTATTATATTTTTTTTTTACATTTCCTTACTTATCTTAATTTATGTTTTATCTGCCGACATATTCCTCCGACACTTTGTAATTATTTGATAAAGAAGGCTTTCTGTCGACACCCTCGTCGTTCAGTGTGGTCTTATTTTCAAGTTTTCCCTAACCGTCTGTGTTCCTCATTCATGTCACCATAGATCAGGTTTGCACACATATGGCCAGGGGCGTAGCTAAGGGGGCGGCAGGGGGGGGACAGATGTTCCTGGGCGCCAGACTAGGTAGGGGGCGCTAGAATGGGCTTTGATATTATTTTATTGATATGAAAATAATGGGTTTGAGAGTTGAAAAAAAGAAAGGGAGGCTCTTAAAAATTAATCTTATCCCCGGGCGCCAAATACTATAGCTACGCCTCTGCCGCCACCATCCACTTTGCGACCCGCAAGGACTTTGGTGAAAATACATAATAATATAAATTACATAATAATATAACAAAATCTTTAGCAAGTTGCACAAAAAAAATTTAGTGTATTTGGAACCACTTATAAATGAGAACAGAAATGTTCAATAATGAACATTAATAAGTAACGCTCATGTTTGAGTGATGATCATTTGGAAGACATCTTGAGAACAGCCACTTCCAATGTATCTCTTGAATACGACATCTTGAGAACAGCCACTTCCAATGTATCTCTTGAATACGACATCTTGAGAACAGCCACTTCCAATATATCTCTTGAATACGACATCTTGAAAACAGCCACTTCCAATATATCTCTTGAATACGACATCTTGAGAACAGCCACTTCCAATATATCTCTTGAATACGACATCTTGAGAACAGCCACTTCCAATGTATCTCTTGAATACGACATCTTGAGAACAGCCACTTCCAATGTATCTCTTGAATACGACATCTTGAGAACAGCCACTTCCAATGTATCTCTTGAATACGACATCTTGAGAACAGCCACTTCCAATGTATCTCTTGAATACGACATCTTGAGAACAGCCACTTCCAATATATCTCTTGAATACAACATCTTGAGAACAGCCACTTCCAATATATCTCTTGAATACAACATCTTGAGAACAGCCACTTCCAATGTATCTCTTAAATACGTCATATTGAGAACAGCCACTTCCAATATATCTCTTGAATACAACATCTTGAGAACAGCCACTTCCAATATATCTCTTGAATACAACAAACTGCTTACCGAAAAAAATGGTGCAATGTGTCACATTAATTATGCTGACAACCTGCATAACATTTATTTCGTAAGTAACGAAATAATCTTTATTATTTTTATTTTCTTAATAGCTCCCTCCCCCCCCTCCCAGTCCTTTTTTCTTTCGGCCCGCACACGTTTTTTGTATAACGTATCACTGTCCATCCAACATTATGAGTTCTGCGGGCCGCCATAGATTATTTGAGATTATTTGATTCTTATCACCGTGGGTGTTACTTATCTCCTGCCATCACAGATTATCAATTGGTGTAGAGACAATTTTAAATTTGAGTTAATTAGTTTTAATTTCAATCACAGCCACACAATAACAAATTTAAATGTACAAAAAATTAAAAGACGCTAGGGGCGAATGATGTGTCCCATGTGAGATAACGTCTCTATTTACTTATTAGATAGGACGTTTCGAAATGGAGCTCTCCTCTTGCGTCTTAATTATACAAAATACGGCTACGTGAGCTGCTGTTGAAAATAGTTTTGAAAATTTGTAGGATCATACATAATATATAACCAACCCTTTTATTTTATGAGGGAAATAAGTAGGATCATATTTAAACCGATCGTGTATGTAATGAGGGACATAGGTAGTATCATGTATAACCAATCTTGACTTTAATGAAGGAAACAAGAAGATCATGTATAGCTAATCTTGAGTTTAATAAGGGATATAGGATATGTCTTATCGTGTAGCACAGTGGCTCTCAACCTTCCTATGGCCGCGACCCTTCAATACAGTTCATCGTGTTGTGGCGACCCCCAGCCACAAAATTATTTTCGGTTATGCTTCATAACTATACAGCATACGTGTTTTCGGGTGGTCTTAGGCGACACCTGTGAAAGGGTCGTGCGACCCCCCATAAAGGGGTCGTGACTCACAGACTGAGAACCGCTGATGTAGCAAGTCGCGATAGACAAAGTGTTTCCAAGATTTTTAAGTCGGTTGACTTCTTTTTTTTTAATTTCTAAGAACTCAAATCAACCTTAAAATCTCAACAACAAAAAAAAAGTTTGATTAAAATCTTGACCTTGTGCTCTGTGTCAATGACCCAGTGATTGACAAGTGTCATATTACTTCCATTATTAAGCTAAGTTAACGTCTGAGTCCCGTTGGTGCACAGCATATGAAACGTAAATTTATTTTTTTTTTTTTTTTTTTGCATTTGAAATGGGACAAAGCGGATTAATCACAAACGGGATTCGTCAGAACGGCGATCTTAAATTAAAATTGGAAAAAAAAAAAAAAAGGTCAG
Organism: Omphiscola glabra; assembly: GCA_964017045.1. Classification (NCBI taxonomy): domain Eukaryota; kingdom Metazoa; phylum Mollusca; class Gastropoda; family Lymnaeidae; genus Omphiscola; species Omphiscola glabra. The sequence goes on from OZ024800.1 coordinate 37,865,761, forward strand.
TCCACATTAATTGCAACTACTCTTCCTCCCTGTCCTAAAATGGCGCCTCAGATGAATGATATTAAGCTTTAAATATTTTTTTTGTAATGATTTTTAAAGTAAATTAATCCAAGGTGAAGGGTAGATAATTGCACATAAGGCGATTATTTTCTTGAATACTGTAAGTCGTCTCCCCTTTTTTACCGAACGGAAAATGAGTTTTAGGTTTCAGCGACCTTAAAATTTTAATGCTCTTCCAAATGAAGAATTGGATAATAGAACTGACACATTATTGGCTATTAGGACTTCTCCAAAAGAAGATTATCATAGACAGAACACAACTTCCCATAGGCACAACAAACCATTTCAAAACTTAAATAACAGAAGATAGAGATTGCCTGCAAGAGAGCAAAATGATTATCAGACGGCGTCCGGGATAAGTCTCTCTCAACTTGCCAAGCACTTGGTGTTCATGAAAGCTTATGTGTGTGAACGTGTGTCTTTGTCTTGTCAGTGTGTGCATGTTTGCCGCTGTCTTGTCAGTGTGTGTCCATGTTTGTCGCTGTTTTGTAAGTGTGTGCATGTTTGTCATTGTGCACATGTTTGTCATTGTGTGCATGTTTGTCATTGTGTGCATGTTTGTCATTGTGTCCAGAAGTAAGGAAAAATCCAGAGATTTCTCTCAAACCTGCACATCCCTAGTGTGGCATCGTTATAATCGTACCCACCTCTGTCAGTTGCATTTTTAAATTGTATTTAAGGATAATAGATATTAATAAATGCTTCAGACCATAGTGTCAGACATGCAACCAAGCATGTTCAGGCATATAAGACAGACAAGCAGTGTCAGATAAGGCTAGAGAGAGTGTCAGAAGGACAGGCAGAAGGCTATTGTATCTAACATAATTTTATACAGACAGTGTCAGATGGGCAGTGTCAGACGGACAAGCAGTGCAGGGCAGACAGTCATTGTCAGACAGACGGACAGTGTCAGGCAGTCAGTGTCAAGCAGACAAACATACAGTGTCAGACAGAAGGAAAGCATCAGACGGAAGGATAGACATTGTCAATCAGTTTTGGACTTTTGCGTACCTGACGTCTGCACATGGGGGGGGGGGGGGGGAGGAAGACTGAGTGCTAGATCCTTCAAAACATTTTTTAAAATTCAACAAAGCCTTTTCAAAGCCCACATTTTACTTTTTTTTCTTTTGTGTGGACCCAACACTAAGCAGGCAGCCCCACTTCCCTTCCCAGGTAGATGCTCATGGTAGTTATTAGTTTGATCCCAGCCCAGCCCCACTTCCCTTCCCAGGTAAATGCTCATGGTGGTTGTTAGTTTGATCCCAGCCCAGCCCCCACTTCCCTTCCCAGGTAAATGCTCATGGTAGTTATTAGTTTAATCCCAGCCCAGCCCCCACTTCCCTTCCCAGGTAAATGCTCATGGTAGTTATTAGTTTGATCCCAGCCCAGCCCCACTTCCCTTCCCAGGTAAATGCTCATGGTAGTTATTAGTTTGATCCCAGCCCAGCCCCACTTCCCTTCCCAGGTAAATGCTCATTTTACTTTTTTTTCGCTTTTTTCTTTTGTGTGGACCCAACACTAAGCAGGCAGCCCCACTTCCCTTCCCAGGTAGATGCTCATGGGGGTTTTTAGTTTAATCCCCCACCCCACTCGCCCCCACCCACCCCCCACACCACGCCCCCCCCCTTATGTTTTTCTGGGTCCCTACAGGTTCTTTAGCTTTTTTATTTTTTTTTATATTTATTTTATTTATTTATTTTCATTTTTTTCATAATTTTAAAAATTGTTTTATGTTTAAATTTATTATATTTCATCTATTTTTTTTTTTTCTTTAGGCATTTTTTTATCGTGACTGATCTGAGATGAATGAATATATGGCTTTTTGTTTTATTAAGTTTTTGTTTGCCCCCCTCACAGGTAGATGCTCATTGGGGTTCTTAGTTCAATCCCCCCAGCCCCCCACATGTTTTTCTAGGTCCCTACAGGTTCTTTAGCTTCAGGCTGTGACTACGTCACTGGGTCCTACCGTCACTGGGTCCTACCGTCACTGGGTCCTACCGTCACTGGGTCCTGCCGTCACTGGGTCCTACCGTCACTGGGTCCTACTAGTCCAGTGCTATTCTTTTAATTTTTTAATTTTTTTTAATTTATTTTGATTTTTTTTTTTAAATTGTTTTATGTTAAATTTATTTTCATTTTATTTCATCAAATTTTTTTAGAGGCACCATCAGGCACCAGAGAGGCGCCATCGGGCACCAGGGGGGCGCCATCGGGCACCAGGGGGGCGCCATCGGGCGCCAGGGAGGCGCCATCAGGCACCAGACAGCAGAGGATGATCTTTTTTATCCTGAGAGTTCTGAAATGAATAAATACAAATTTTTAGTTTTATTATGTTTTTGTATTTGATGAATGTTAGGGTTGTATTGTGTATATTTGTTGCCCCACCAATGCCGTCCTGCGACGAACCGCTGGCTGGGACGATATTCTGTTCTTTTTTAAAGTCTTATGTAGGGTGTGCGCGGACGTACTAGAGAACGGGATGATTTAAAAGGTATTTTTGGGGCTAAAGAACGACGACGTTCCGATTCGACCAGGCCGCTCTCAACTCCGGAGTTTGTACACTATATTGCTGTAAATTATAATTTTTTATTATTCATCATCATCATGTCCCGTAGTCTTTCGACCGTTGGGGCGCCACAGATGACATAAAAACTATTCTTCTCCATTCCTCTCGGTCTCCTAGTCTATGCATAGCATCTCCTAGTTGTAATCCCGTCCATTCTTTGATGTTATCTTCCCATCTTGTTCTCTGTCTTCCTCTTCTTCTTCCTCCTCTAGTTGTGCCCTGCAAGATTTCTTTAACGAGCCCTTGTTTTCTGGTCACGAGGCCATACCATTCAAGTTTGTGCTTTTTTTATTATTATTTTCTTTAAAAAAACATTAACGAAATGTAATCAATTTTCATTTACAATAAAAAATATGTATGAAGCCAAGACTTTAAAATGTTGAACAAAGTGACAATTACTTGCATTAATAAATGTGTGGTAGCTAAGCAGACTATTTCTACATTTGTTGTTTTAATTATTTTTTAAAAGGTATAAGAAATATTTACTAGCAAATAAATGACGTTTGTAGATCCATTTAATTAATAATCTTTCAAACTTTATTTCGTCTCTATCACAATTGGAATTTTGACATTACATCCGGTTCATGTTTTTCTCAATCTAATGTCATGGCTCTACTTGTACTGTCTGAAATTTTCAGTTCCCGTTTTATTGCCATAGACTTTATCAGTAATAGTTCGATGGAAATTACTATTAGGTTATGAAGTATTGACCTATGGATGGCGTTTCCTATCGATTCTCATGTTTGAATACCGGGTACTTAAATATGCCTTTCTACTAATTTAATAAGATTACTAATTAGAATACTAATCTAACAAGATTAGACCAAACCTACAGTCTAAACTTGTTAGGCTTATAGTTTAAATAGACAAGACAGCATGCCACAGTGCCAAACATTGCTTATATTATACTTATAGTTCATAATAGTTATGTGGTTCGTCCGTCAAATTGACAAGGACCATCTAGTCATCCGGTTAGGGTGAGGGATGGGTCACGGTGAGTTCCTATGTGGCTTTCTAGTTTGATCCGTGCATGGAACCGTCTCTGGCACTGCGGGCAGATGGGGGGGTTATAGTTGCGGAAGTCGGTGGTCTAAGGCTGCTTTTTCGGGCTATCCTGCGTGTTTCAGCTGTGGCTATCCTGCGTGTCTCAGCTGTGGCTACCCTGCGTGTCTTAGCTGTGGCTATCCTGCGTGTCTCAGCTGTGGCTACCCTGCGTGTCTCTGCTGTGGCTATCCTGCGTGTTTCAGCTGTGGCTATCCTTCGTGTCTCAGCTGTCGCTATCCTTCTAGGCTCATGAGATAAGCTCTCCCCCAAAACATTCCTCACTTCCCCCGGAAATCGCACCCCAGCACGTTTTTCATCAAATAAATGTGGTGCTACATATCGGAAAGTCACGAACAAAACACATTATATTTTACATGAGTAATTAATGGTGCGCCGTTGTTCAATCCCAACTCAGTCATTTGTGACAGTCTTGCCACCTGATGCCGAGGAGTTTCCTGAGGCAAGTTGTGTGAAAACGGTTCAGTTTTTTGGCGTGACGCTGTCAAGGGTATGAGATCACTGTTGTTATGTTGGTACGTAAAATATGTTTAGTTAGAGAGTATATGTGTAGCTGCATATACTGTGTGAGGAAGTTGTGACGCATTTGGGTAGGAGTTTAGTGGTTGTCAGGTGTACGTTAAGGTGTTGCTTAGTGTGTTTGGCTGGAACGACTTCATTATTATATATATCAACGATATTTAAGTAATTGTTGTAGAATAAACATTATCGTACAACTAATCCGGTTGGTGTTGATGTATCGGTATTGGTTGTCATTTGTTTACACCGGCCCATGAGATGAGGTAGGGGACATAGTCTATCAAAGTATACATCTATAGTCATGGCTAGATGAACACAAGGATATTAAGATCTTACAGCTCTTACACAAGGATATTAAGATCTTACAGCTCGTACACAAGATATTAAGATCTTATAGCTCTTACACAAGATATTAAGATCTTACAGCTCTTACACAAGGATATTAAGATCTTACAGCTCTTACACAAGATATTAAGATCTTACAGCTCTTACACAAGGATATTAAGATCTTACAGCTCTTACACAAGGATATTAAGATCTTACAGCTCTTACACAAGGATATTAAGATCTTACAGCTCTTACACAAGATATTAAGATCTTACAGCTCTTACACAAGATATTAAGATCTTACAGCTCTTACACAAGGATATTAAGATCTTACAGCTCTTACACAAGATATTACGGCTCTTACACAAGGATATTAAGATCTTACGGCTCTTACACAAGGATGTTAAGATCTTACGGCTCTTACACAAGGATATTAAGATCTTACAGCTCTTACACAAGGATATTAAGATCTTACAGCTCTTACACAAGGATATTAAGATCTTACAGCTCTTACACAAGATATTAAGATCTTATGGCTCTTACACAAGGATATTAAGATCTTACAGCTCTTACACAAGGATATTAAGATCTTACAGCTCTTACACAAGGATATTAAGATCTTACAGCTCTTACACAAAGATATTAAGATCTTACAGCTCTTACACAAGATATTAAGATCTTACAGCTCTTACACAAGATATTAAGATCTTACAGCTCTTACACAAGATATTAAGATCTTACAGCTCTTACACAAGGATATTAAGATCTTACAGCTCTTACACAAGATATTAAGATCTTACAGCTCTTACACAATGATATTAAGATCTTACAGCTCTTACACAAGATATTAAGATCTTACAGCTCATACACAAGGATATTAAGATCTTACAGCTCTTACACAAGGATATTAAGATCTTACAGCTCTTACACAAAGATGTTGAGAAGCAACATTTCGCCAGACGCTGGTAGACTGTCCACGTTTCACATCTTATAGACCTTGATCCTGGTTTCGCGTCCTGTTCTATCACATATACCGGTACACCGTACTTAAGCAGTGGAGAAATACTGGTTCTTCCGAGGACTTGTGTTGTTAGAGTGATACAGTAATTATTTTACGTTCATGCAGATGACATTAATGTTTATAACTTACCTATCATTAGCATTGAACTATATGCTCGCTTTTATATCTAATGTAAAGTGTAGTCAAAGCATCCCATCTTATAGCATTGTTAATTCTTCTGTGTGCTTTGACACTTTTACACTTTCAATTTGTAGTATTTTTTGGTGACTCATTTGTCCTAAATATTTACAAGCTTTGAATCAAAACTATCACTAAAAATCTAAAACATGTGGTTATTTTTATCCTAATGATTTCATCTCTACAATTCAACAGCAGTCCAGTTTGAATAGACAGCTTGGAGAATACCCTTGTGTCTCATGGGTCACCCTACCACCTGGTATCGAGAAATCAAGAAATAGCTCCATCTTGTCGACAAGAATTTATCAAGATTGTTTATAATCCAATTAGTGGATTTTTCAATGGATGAGTCCCAGTATATAAAACAACTTGGAAATAACGAACCTTTAAATAGCGCTGGTCCTGGCATATGCGATGACTCACGCAAGATGTTTTAACCTGCAAAATGCACACATTTTCTTGAGTTACAACGGTATGTGTTATTAATGGGTTTAGTTGTAAATCGTGTGGATGTGGATATCATTCCATTATGTTTATTCTTAGGGCCACTGATTTATCATATATATATATATATATATATATAAATATACAATTCTTGACAAATTCTTGGGTTTCTTTACTTAGAACTTAGATTGTTTTAAATGTCAACTTTTAAAATTTAAACTTTTCATTCTTGTTATGATGCCAGAGGGAAATGGATTGTTTACATAGATTGTTTATAATGCAGTAGTGGAAACTTATTCTGAAGGGTAAGTCCCATGGATTTTTGTTTTGAAAGATAACTTATCTGCATATTACTGACACAAAAGTGATTCCTTACATGTGAACGTTTGGGGGCAGGTGATGGTATTCTTACTGTAATGAAGAGGTATATTTATAGCTTTCAGATCATCTTCTAACTTTGGTATTTCTCCATAGTGTTTTGTCCTCTACCCCCTGCTACATACTACAGTAATTGTTTTATAACCTTATTGCTCGAATTTATTAGTCTGAAATTGACAGAATGTTTTCTTACATAATATGGGTGGTGCTTGTATGAGAAGTCTGGCGACATAACATTTAATGTTACCAGGTGGGCCATGGACCACACTGCAGCATATATTGTCGTTATGTATACAGTCTAACCTGGATATAATGAGCCTTGAAACAGCTCTGCCCAATGGCATATGCACTAACTCACCCAGACACGGAAATGTTTTAAAATTGTTGTTTAACCATCGAATAGCACCAATTTTGCTTTGTTTCCTGTGTAATGCGTTATTTACAGGTTCGCTGTCAAAATTTGTGTAGAGGTCGATACCATAATTCTTCGTGAAACTTTAGGTACCTGGTAATGATAAGATTTTGAGCTTAGAGGAACTGCTATAAATATTTTTTTAGAAAATGGAGCTTCTTATTCATTCATATTCCATATTTTGTGCACTGGTACTGGTACCTTATAACGCAAATTTTAATTTTGTCTTTACTTAGTTTTAATTGTCATCTTTAAAACAATATATTTTTTTTTTTCAGTTCCAGTTTTGATGACAAAGACGCGGCCATCTTATATGGGATATCGCATTGCGAAATTGGAGTGGTTGGCCTCTATACAAAAGTTTAGCCTAAGAAATTTTTTCCATTGCGTTATAAAGCTTGCGAAGTAAGTCCCATTTATCATGTGAGCTCAAGTTTGTAAATGTCACCATTTTTGTATTCACTAATTATATTGCCAACACAATAGCTTTCAATGTGGAAATATACCTTTGGCTAATGCTCTAGTGCAGTGGTTCCCAAAATTTTTGACTCCCACTCCAAGGGTCCTTTTTGTATTATCACTTCCTTTGTTTTATGAGTTTTTAATTGTGGCTTAGCAGTGTTATGGTGAAAATATTGGCAGCAACCACTGCAAAGTGCACCCAGAGCCCGCAAGCCTTAGGGGGTTGGCAGCAACCCTTGCAAAGTGCACCCAGAGCCCGCAAGTCTTAGGGGGTTGGCAACACCTGCAACGTGCACCCAGAGCCCGCAAGTCTTAGGAGGTTGACAGCAACCCCTGCAAAGTGCACCCAGAGCCCGCAAGCCTTAGGAGGTTGGCAGCCATTACTCTAGTGAAGTTTAAATATATAAACTATTTTATTTATACTTAAACATAAGTCAATGTGTTGGTTGTACGGCAATGTGGCCTGGTAAATTGTGTTATAATCGGGTTTTTTTGTTTCTTTCTCTTTTCAGTTACATTTTCATGGCATGGTGACGGTAGAATTGTACAGACAAGTTGATATGACAGTAGCCTGTAGTGGACAGACAAGTTGATATGACAGTAGCATGTATTGTACAAACAAGTTGATATGACAGTAGCCTGTATTGGACAAACAAGTTGATATGACAGTAGCCTGTATTGGACAAACAAGTTGATATGACAGTAGCCTGTATTGTACAAACAAGTTGAGATGACAGTAGCCTGTAGTGGACAAACAAGTTGATATGACAGTAGCCTGTAGTGGACAAACAAGTTGATATGACAGTAGCGTGTATTGGACAAATAAGTTCATATGACAGTAGACTGTATTTGACAGAAAAGTTGATATGACAATCGACTGTATTGGACAGAAAATTTGATGACAGTTGACTGTATTTGACAGAAAAGTTGATATGACAGTAGACTGTATTGGACAGAAAAGTTGATATGACAGTAGCCTGCATTGAACAAACCAGTTGAGATGACAGTAGACTGTATTGGACAAACAAGATGATATGACAGTAGCCTGTATTGGACAAACAAGATGATATGACAGTAGCCTGTATTGGACAAACAAGATGATATGACAGTAGCCTGTATTGGACAAACAAGATGATATGACAGTAGCCTGTATTGGACAAACAAGATGAGATGGCAGTAGCGAGTTTTAGCGAGACAAGCTCCCAAAGAAGTTTAACTTTAGGGAGTCGATTCACTGATCAAGACGTAGGCTGAATTTTTTTTTCTTTAATCCGACGATTGAAATAAATTATGTAACTTGCTTGAAATATTTCTTATTTTCTTGTATACGTCTCGTGATTGTTGTTTAAACCTACTTCGTGGATTTTATGGCATGATTTCAAAACTGAGAGCTGTATTTGGGACTGGTTAGGACAGTGTTTCTCAACCTTTTTAATGCCGCGACCCTTTATTACAGTTCCTCATGTTGTTGCAACCCCCAGCCACAAAATTATGTTCGTTGTTACTTCATAACTGTAGAGTATATGTCTTCTCTGATGATCTTTGGCGACCCCTGGAAAAAGGGTCGCTCGACCCCCAAAGGGGTCGCAATCCACAGGTTGAGAACCGCTGGGTTCGGATTTACAATATACCACCGTTAATTTAAACTGGTCATTTTACGATCATTTAAAAAATAACGATATTATCGTTAACGGTGTCACACAATTTTCTCCATTTCTACCCCTCTTGACATTGTACGTTTAGGCCTGGCACTAACAATGCAGTAGCGTGACCAAAGGGGGAAGAAAAGTCCATTTGGGGAAGCGTCATTAGCCTGGCCAATAAAATACAGGGCCCTACACTATTGGCTCTCTTAAGCTGTATTTCAGTATTGGCTCTCTTAAGCTGTATTTCAGTATTGGCTCTCTTAAGCTGTATTTCAGTATTGGCTCTCTTAAGCTGTATTTCAGTATTGGCTCTCTTAAGCTGTATTACAGTATTGGCTCTCTTAAGCTGTATTTCAGTATTGGCTCTCTTAAGCTGTATTACAGTATTGGCTCTCTTAAGCTGTATTTCAGTATTGGCTCTCTTAAGCCGTGTTTCAGTATTGGCTCTCTTAAGCTGTGTTACAGTATTGGCTCTCTTAAGCTGTATTTCAGTATTGGCTCTCTTAAGCTGTGTTTTCTACCGAAGTTTGTTCGTCTTTATTGGCTAGGTTTGTTCTTTCTCATTGCCATGTTTTAAAGTGTTTAATGTGTTTAAAGTGTTTAATGTTTTTTTAAAGTGTTTAATGTGTTTCATAGATAAATATAGACAAAATAATTAGACATGCAGTTAGCTTGATAATTATCTGTTGTGAATCGAATGTTTTATTTATGTGTTGCATTTCTTATTCTAGCCAGTGTAGTCAAGTATAGTGCAGTGTAGTCAAGTATAGTGCTGTGTAGTCAAGTATAGTGCTGTGTAGTCAAGTATAGTGCTGTGTAGTCAAGTATAGTGCAGTTTAGTGCAAGATGGTGCAGTCTACTACAGTGTTGTCTAATGGTACATTACAATGCAGCTGAAGTCTGTCAATTAGGGTTTATAATAACACAGACATCCTAATAAGAAATTAAAGAGTAGATTAATCTTAAGGGAGATACCTTGAACTCCCGAAAGAGACTAAGAGCGTTAGTGTCAATACGATTGACACATTACTATGTCCCAGTACCACAGTGGCCGGTGGAGAGGGCAGACAGATTACTACGTTTCAGTACCACAGTGGCTGGTGGAGAGGGCAGACAGATTACTACGTCTCAATACCACAGTGGCCGGTGGAGAGGGCATACAGATTACTATGTCCCAGTACCACAGTGTCCGGTGGAGAGGGCAGACAGATTACTACGTCTCAGTACCACGGTGGCCGGTGAAGAGGGCAGACAGATTACTACGTCCCAGTACCACAGTGGCCGGTGGAGAGGGCATACAGATTACTACGTCTCAGTACCACTGTGGCCGGTGGAGAGGGCAGACAGATTACTACGTCCCAGTACCGCAGTGGCCGGTGGAGAGGGCAGACAGATTACTGTGTCCCAGTACCACAGGGGCCGGTGGAGAGGGCAGACAGATTACTACGTCCCAGTAACACAGTGGCCGGTGGAGAGGGCAGACAGATTTTCTTCTTTTTGACTCTGGTAAAATTAGGAAATATTTTGATAAGCATTATAATTATAAGGTGTGGCGATTTGTCTTATAATATAGTATTGAGGAGTATCTCTCGTACGAGATATCCTATTAGCACTCAGTCTAGGGATTGCATACTTAAGCCTACTCACCACACAGACATAATAAACTATCTATGTACATAAAGTATAGACTGAAAAAAATCTTTGTGAAAAGGAGAAATAAATACCAGGATTTATTGAATATTATTATTTACAAAAGGACGTCATATCATTAGACGAGATATTCCAATGTACTTCAATTGTCACTGTCACACTAACGTTATCATCATTATAAATGCTCAAGATACTATGTTCATTCCTTGGGGACTTAACGTTTATATATTTCCACGATGATCTCGGTGGATCACAAGCGTAGAGTAGTGAAGGCGGAGTTCCTGGTCGTAAGTTCAGTGGGATCTCGGCGATGGTGAAGATGACTCTCCAGCGACGAATCGTGGTAGAAAGAGTCCCTGGATCTCGAAGTCCTAGTAGCCGTCAGGTAGTTTGGTGTAGGATGTAGATCAATCCCCTAGTTCCAGCTTCAAGGTCAATCGGTCCAGTGATAGAAACCAGGCTGAATGTAGTATGATACAAAAATGGATAAGTATCCAATCGAATGGTCATACGCTGATAAGTCCCTTTCCAACAGCAACGATTTCAGATCGAGGTATGGAAAGTGACATGGCTTGTACATTATATACCTCCAATTTGTGGATGGATTTATAAGTCTGATCATTGTCGGCGTAAGCATATGTTGCTTCGCGACAACGTTGGACCAGGCAAACATTTCAATTATCAAGCATGGGATATTTAATCATTAACAACAATTAAATTTACAGGTATTTAATAAACATAATGCCCTCTTGTTAAAAGAGGCATGAGCGAGTTGGAACAACAACCTACCATCTCTATTAAGTGATGGCGGTGTGTCGTAGCCCGCGGCAAAGGCAATAATAGAATGCATAATATCAATATAAGGTAACATGGCCATTATAAGAATAATATCAAGCACGATCGAATATTAGTTATATAGCTATGTGAACATTACAAGTGTAATAACATGATATCAAAATCATGGTTGCGTACTCACTAGTACTCCAGGTAGCAGTCGCAGTTAATGATCACGCTAATTTAGTCCTAAGTCTAGGTACTGCCAGCGTCCACTGTTAAGTGATCAGATCTTAAAAGACATACACTTGCTAGTAGCCTGGGTTGCAGTTATTGTATCACGCTGATGAAGGTCTAAGTCTAGTTCCTTCCAGCGTCCATAGTGAAGTGATAAGATCATAAAAGACAGATTCTTGCTTGTTCTGGCTATTTATTCGAGTTGAGTGATGATTCAATTGGATGATTGAAATGTTGTATGCTTTCCCCATCCAATGATAATCATTTCTGCTATTGCGGGCTTGATCTTGTACCCTCAAAGTTTATCGGTGTGAGGTACAAAATCCATTATCACGCTTTTGCGTGAGCTATTTGGTTTAAGAATGCAATAACAACAAGGGACGTTACTCCGCTTTGCTATCTCCAGGGCAATACCAGATTGGGGGGGGGGGGGGGGGGTTTAAGGTATTATTTTCTCAAGGTTCATCAAATAAAAGGAGATGAACACAAAATTAACGCTTTTGGGGTGAGTGGTCTATAGTACTGTGGGGCATAACAAGGGGGAGGAATGGTATATCTTACAAGGGTTTTCAGGGGCGGATTTATTAGTGAAGAATCTTCTAAAGTCCAGACTCGGATCATCACATAGGTAAGTTTGTTTTTTCCATTTGCGCTCATCCTATAAAATAATGTTTGCAGTGCTTTTTAGTGATGGAATCCTTTTTAATTGAATTTCGTTTTTTGAAACTTCATTTATTAATTAAGTTGCTATCCCTAAAAATAATGTAAATAAAAAATTAAAGCCACACACTATTTTTTATTAAATAATTATGTAATTATTTTTTTTGCATAACACCAACAGGTCAAGCAATTTTCGTTTTGCCAAACCTGCATGGAAAGATGATAATTAATAAAATATCCGTATCACATCATTAAGCCCCTAAAATCTCCAAGGCACCCTTCAGTCGTTGGGGTACCTGGGCGCACACGATGGCACTAAGGTTAAGTGGCATCTACATTTTTTAACTAGGATATCTTCCTTTGCTCTCAAGTGTAGAATTTTGCAAAACTAAATGTGAAAAAATGCATTCTTGTATTTTGAATTTATCAAAACTTTTCTGGGGACTATAATGATTTAAGGGGGGAGAATAATCTAGATCAAAAGCGTCCCCTCAAGGGTGACATTACTAGAGTGAATATAGTTTACGTCCAGCTAGTGCGGAATTTAAGATGTCTTTGATCATTATTATGGTTAATTTTGCCATCTCCCACCCGAAAGTTTGAAATTCCAACTCAAAATTGTCTGAAAGAAACAACAAATTCCAATATTCGCGCCAAAATAATGCACCCCTGCATTTTGAGTTTGTACGACTGTCTTTAGCACCCTAAATTATGCACCCATTCCTTCACGCTGATCAATGGTACAGTAGGGGGTTGATTATTAGCTTGTGCCTAATGATTACCCTGGGGCTCGCCCCAAACGGAGTGAATTCAGTTTATGTAAGGCACTTAGCTAAATAATGACTCCCACAAAACTTTAAAAATGTTCTTCCCTGTTCAAAGGGTATAATAGAAACATCGAAATCAAGTATAATCAAAAATATACCACATGGTTTTGAAATAATCAAAAATTTTCTGGGGAGAAGGCTCCCCAAACCCCTCCACCGATCAAGATTCATCGGCGCCATCGATTTGTGCCCTACTTCTCGATGAAAACGATCGCTGATTTTGGTATCCATATATACACTGCCTAGTGGCGTAGTTACTATTAAGGCTGCCATGAGCGGCCAGGTATTTTTTCCGTCCTCCCTTTCACGATAAAGAAAAAGTGACACCAAGGGTGAACCACTCCATCCGCTCTATTTCGACACCACTAGCCTGTGCTTATCTACAGTGTTTGACGTGAAGGAAAATTTGATCATGTGAACCTACCCTTACACAAATGTATGTTCTGAATCCTTAGAGAAAACCTATATATATATATATATATATATATATATATATATTATATATATATATATATATATCTACTATATTAATAATAAAGTAACGAAAATATATTATTATTACTATTGGTAGTTTGCTATAGCGTGGTACCCCAGCCTAGGGCTGGGCTCACCACGCTGTACATACAATTTAAGAAACTTAATCATGAACTTAAAAATTAATTTACATTAATTAAAAACAAAACAAATGTGTATTCGCTTCAACCATTCCACAACTACTCACACGTGAAGCCATGGACGGCAAACACTTCCCCCAAAAAAACGTGTTTTCTTTAACTTTCTATTCGATACTAATCTAGTATTGTTTCATTTGGAAATTAGTGCTTGAGAATCGGAAGTGCATATTTGGAATATCCTGACCTGATATTAAGGAAAGAAAACCAGTAATGTAATATGAAAACAAAAAGGCCTCTAAATGCATTTCCATTTTTTTGTACTTATCTGCTATGCAAACTATGTCACAAAAGTGACAAGTTTCAAGAAAAAAAAATAACATAAAATGTGCACACAATAAATCTTTTAGTTTTAAATTTATTTTGATTTTTTTTTTCCCAGCTCAACTTTTGCAGAAGCGGCTCCATTTAAACTATTCTTTATTTTTTTTATGTGACGAAATAATTTAAACAACTGATTTTTAATACCCTTCCCTTCTTTAATGTTACATCCTCTTTTGCGGGCTAACTCAGAACCCTGGCCAGACTTTCGGCGGCGTATCTCATCTGGTGGACATCGTCGTAAATCAAACTTTTTAAAACAGGTCTTTGCGTCCAGACCATCTGCCCCCCCCCCTTCGTCTCTGGGCTGTCGACCACCAGGTGATCCACAGTTTCATCGGCCTGGCCACATAGTCGGCAGTTTGTATCCCTTGTAGTATCTAATCGGTGGAGATAACGGCGCGTCGCACAGTGGTCTGTTCTTGTCTGGGTGATGAGACTCTGCTCTTGCCTCCGGAGTTTCCATCACGGATCGCTTCTGCTTGGTCTTGGCATTGTCTGGTAGAGCTGTCGTCCTGTATTCCTTGCAGCCCAGCCAGTAAGCCTCACCTCACGGAAGTGGTCATTCAGCCAAGCTTTGAGCTCCCCCCCCCCCGATGGGTCATGTGCTTATCGGGTTGGGGCTGGGCCGCGCCTTTGCGGGCTACAGCATCGGCCCTGTCATTCCGCGTCACCTTCTTTAAAAGTGTCACTATCATATTATATCGTTATAAATAATACACGAGACGACGTGGTTCAATCATTGACTAATTTTACAATCGACATTCACAATAATAAAAACGTATCACATAATCTGAAGACACTTGGAATCATATAAAACAAATTTCATTTATTACTATTAAACTTCTACATGACATAATCTTCTTTTAACTTTTACTTGATCATGTTATCAACAAAATATCAATCTTGATAAATTGTCAACGGTGCCTGTTCACTCCACCATTCCTAACTCCGTTCCAAAACAAACTCCTCTTACTCCACCAAAACTCTGATTGGCTAGGTCCTCCTAAGTCCCAACACTCTGTATATTATACAAGAAATATTAGCCGTATCACTAATTGTCTTCCATTAGTGTTCACGTATTTATATCTGTGACAAATTTTTTATATCTCATTTGCATTAAGAAATGCACGCTTTTAACAGATTGTCAATGTTTGATACTTAAAACAAGATCAGATAAGAAAATTTAAGATAAGATAAACTTCTGTTAATGATCCAAATAAATGGAAATAAATTTGATCTGATGACATAGTACATATTGATTTTAGCACATATTTTTAGCAAGAACTATTTCAAAATAATAGAGTTATAGGCCTTCATATCGGTGCGAAGGTGGTTTCGATTTTTTTTTGTTAAAGGAATTTAACTATTTAGGATAGAATACTGTGTTAACTGTGTACTAGACTGGATCTAAATATTCTTAAATATTCGGATTATTAAATATATCGACCGCCAAGCTATTTGGATGTACTAATTCACTCATTTTATTCAGAGACAGTTAAGTCTTCCTCCATTAAATACGTTCTTGTTGTTTTGTTTTTGTTTTGTTTTTAATTTTATGAAATAAAAATTTTGTTGTTTTTTTTTTAATTGGCCTATTGTTTTACTTTACTGGTACACATGTTTCCACTGTGGTACAGTTGAATGGCTCTGGAGTACAGTTGAATGATGGCTCTGGGGAACAGTTGAATGGCTCTGGAGTACAGTTGAATGATGGCTCTGGGGAACAGTTGAATGGATCTGGAGTACAGTTGAATGGCTCTGGAGTACAGTTGAATGATGGCTCTGGGGAACAGTTGAATGGATCTGGAGTACAGTTGAATGATGGCTCTGGGGAACAGTTGAATGGATCTGGAGTACAGTTGAATGGCTCTGGAGTACAGTTGAATGATGGCTCTGGGAAACAGTTGAATGGCTCTGGGGTACAGTTGAATGGCTCTGGGGTACAGTTGAATGGCTCTGGGGTACAGTTAAATGGCTCTGTGTTACAGTTGAAAGGCTATGGGGTACAGTTGAATGGCTCTTTGGTACAGTTGAATGGCTCTGGGATGCACTGGCACCTCCATCGGAGCTCTGGGGTGCACTGCCCCCTCCATCGGTGATCTGAGGTGTACTGCCCCTCCATCGGTGCTCTGGGGTGCACTGACCCCTTTATCTGTGCTCTGGGGTGCACTGACCCCCTTCCCCGGAGAGACGCCTGAAAGAAACACTGGGTGGGCAGAATTTTTGGCCAAGTAAAAAAAAAAAAGAAATGGATTAGAAGACATAAGACATAATTTTATTTGACCAGATAAAATTACGGTATACTTGAACTCTGGAAACATTGGCTCTATTGGCTCAATTCTGTACAGTGTATTTAGCTTGAACATTCTGACCCAGTTAAATAGAAATATTGGGAGGGGGCTGAAAAGAGCGAAGTAGAATAAGTCAATAGAGAACGGTATTTGAGATTATTCTTCTTTTATATGACGTGGGCTGACTGGAAATAACGATCTCATTGCTGGCCAATTAGCCGGCATAATATAGGCCAATGTTGCAGCTGGCCCCATATGCTGGCATCCTTCCGTCACAAAGACGAAATCCACAAGGCCTGGGATTATTCTTATAGGATTATTAGCTGGTTCCCAACAGCAAATCGCCTCTCTCCACGCCGCTGGTTGACCCCAGTGTCGTCGCATGAGTTGTCGGAATGTTTCATTGTATCAATGTTATCCGCCTTCTCCTAGATGAATTGCCGTCCAAGGTTAACGATTCCAATCCACCCGGGGTGGTGTTTTTGCTTGACTAGGCTTTAGCTCCTGACCATCAGCTTGAGATTTGCTCAGTTTAGACCACTCGGCTACCCAGCACCCTTTCTGGCACCATATAAGCCTACACTAATATAACGAAAAGTTATGCTCGGCGCAAAAAAAAAAAAAAAAAAGTTCAAATGTATTAAAGAGTTGATGTTTTTTTTTTCAATGTGAAATACAACTTCCAAACTGTAGGACCCTAGGTGAATAATTATCCGTCATTGAATAAAGATAAGTTTTATAAAAAAGATTGTCTTTAAATGAGGCCATTATAATTGTCACAACAAGTTGTTGTTTTATTCGGGGGGGGGGGGGGGGGGGGGGTTAACTTCAAGAAATGTATTTAATACCTAAAGTATAATTTGTTCTCATGATTTGTTGTGATTGTTTTGTGTAATTTTTTGTGATTGTTTTGTGTAATTTGTTGTGGTTGTTTTGTGTAATTTTTTTGTGATTGTTTTGTGTAATTTTTTGTGATTTGAAAAACGTGGTTTCGTTTGGATCATCGTGTGTTTTCAATCGAACTTTTAGTGTGCTTGGTCGGATTAAGGCGTGTGGGGCTCTGGTTACGGTCAACGACATAGGAGCACATATCTGTTTATGTATAGTCCATAGATAGTGATTGTAGTACGCTAGTGCTGGGGAACTTGGTCTAAAGGATTGAATATGTCGTACGCCTGGGCTGGGGCATCTTGTACCAAACAATTGAACATGTCGTACACCATAACTGGGGCATCTTGTACTAAACAATTGAACATGTCGTACGGCAGGGCTGGGGCACCTTGTACTAAACAATTGAACATGTCGTACGGCAGGGCTGGGGCACCTTGTACTAAACAATTGAACATGTCGTACGGCAGGGCTGGGGCACCTTGTACTAAACAATTGAACATGTCGTACGGCAGGGCTGGGGCACCTTGTACTAAACAATTGAACATGTCGTACGGCAGGGCTGGGGCACCTTGTACTAAACAATTGAACATGTCGTACGGCAGGGCTGGGGCACCTTGTACTAAACAATTGAACATGTCGTACGGCCGGGCTGGGGAACTTGGGGATTGAACGACAATAAAAAAATGAAATGAAACGGGGACTTGAGTAACCGTTACAATAGACAAACGGCTTCTTTAGCCACTCGTTCATCATCCTACTAACTAACTTACTTAAGAAAATCAGCAAACTATCGAGCCGAGGCTCATAAAGTTTTCCCCAGCACACCTCCGTCGCCCCCAACTGGCATTCAACCACTCCCCCAGTGGTCTTTATTCCAGCCAGGCCGCGAAGCGGCATGCCGGGGGCTCCCCGTACCCGAGACAACCCCACCCACCCTTCCACTCGACTGACTATGCGAGTGAGGCCGCATCAGAGAAGGGACGCCTGGCCAGCCGGGGTGATGCTTACACATCAACCGGGCCGGACTTCCTTGGGCTGGGGTGGATACAATTTACGTCTCTAAAGCCCCCCCCCCTTCCCACCCCGGGGGGACTCGTAGGTGTTTACAGACGCCCTCTAATAGGGTTTACGTGGTTTTCTGTGGCGTGACTAGCTCACGCCACAGCTGGGAGAGAGAAAGGTTGCCTAGGAGCAGTACCCTCAAGACTGCATATTTGGAATCATCGGCTAGGGTCGCCACACACCTTTGCCTCATATCCATGCGGCAACTGTAATCATGTCCCGACCTGTTTCTACGTTATTTTCAACTGCACTTGGTAGGAAACCATGCAGCCGTGCTCTTTCTAACGCAGTTTCCGTGCGTTACCTTTGCCTTTCGGCGCAGGTCCCTTACACGGTGATCATGTACCCCGGGTAACGTTTCAGGGGGTTCGTGGCAAACGCCTCTTTATCTTTAATAGAACTCTTTAATGGAACTCTCTAATATAACTTTCTAATATAAATCGCGTATGTAACTCTCTAATATAACTCTAATGTAACTCTCTAATGTAATTAGGTAATGTTACTGTCTAAAGTAACTCTCTAATATAACTCTCTAATATAACTCTCTAATATAACTCAGTAATGAAACAAAAAATTACGGTGGTTCTTTTTGGTGTTATTGGGGGGGGGGGGGGGTTTCTGGTGTTATTGTTTTTTTGTTTTTTTGTGGTTTTGGGGTGGGCTTTTTTTTTTGGGGGGGGGGGGGAGGAGGGGTTGTTGTTAGTTTGGATTTCAAGAGACACAATCCATTCTAGTCTCTTTAATCAGGGAATGGCATTGCTTCCCTTTTTTTTCTATTGTTTTTTTTTTTTAATTTATACGTCATTTAACCCGTTTAAAAAATTTTAAAAAAGCGGTGCCCAGCCATTCTCCTAGAAAGCTCTTATTTAAATTTGCTGAAACTTTTTGTGGAGAATTAAAAAGAGGATCGATCATTTTAATCTGAAAGTTTTCATTTTTTTGTTTAAATTAAAATAATGGAGGGCGTCTCGGTACAACGAATTAAATTGTAATTAATACTTGTAGTGTGAGAAGAGTAAAAGGTGAATGGACGAAAAGCCTGTATTTAATCAGCTGAGAAATACTAGCGCTAAAGGTATTATTCCAAGACTATAAAACCTTTATTTATTTATTTTTTTTTTTACAATTTCTTCAGAGCGGTCACCACCAGGTTTTAAAAGAAATTATAAAAACGTTTAATTTATCCAAATCTCTCGTGGTGGGCATAGAAGAGCGGTTAACCGACTTCTTCGGAGTTTTAATAAAATACTGTTTGACACTGAAAGTAATACGCTGGGGTAATGAAACAAATACCCAATGTAGGGTATTGAGAGTTATACACAATGTAGGGTACTGAGAGACCCAATGTAGGGTATTGAGAGTAATACCCAATGTAGGACATTGAGAGTAATACCCTATGTAGGACATTGAGATTAATACCCTATGTAGGACATTGAGATTAATACCCTATGTAGGACATTGAGAGTAATACCCTATGTAGAACATTGAAAGTAATACTGTAATATTATAATATTATTATTTTTATTATTAGCGGTCTTATATAGCGCGGTACTCCAGCCTAGGGCTGGGCTCACCACAACCACGCTGTACATTTCCCTGTGGATGAACACAGAAAAAATTCGTACGGAGTGCTCTCTTTTGAAGCGGTAGCGCCAAAGTTATGGAATATTTTACCTCCATCTTTGAGGAGTACTGACAAGGACAGAAAATTATTTAGGAAAAATTGAAAGACTTATTTGTTTAATAGATTTGATGACACCTGAGCGCAGTGAGCATGCTAAAGTAGCATGGATACCAGCGCTATAGAAGTATCCAATCAATCAAACTTTTGAGAACCATCTTTCAGTCCACATTAATTGTAAATACTGTTCCTCCCTGCCCTAAAATGGCGCCTCAGATGGATGGTGATGGTATTAAGCTTTAAATTGGTTTGTGCAATGATTTTTTAAGTAAATTAAACCACGGTGAAGGGTAGATAACTCCACACAACGCGATTCTTTTCGTGAATACTGTAAGTCATTTCCCCTTTTTATCAAACGGAAAATGAGTTTTAGGTCTAAGCGTGCTGCAGTTTTTGTCCGTGTATTTTGAGACTATAATCCGGTGTTTCCGAGACCTTTTCCGGGTTCTACAATACAGCAATGAACTGGGTTTTTTTTTAATTTAAAAACGACAAATGTGTCCCAACAGACGGGGGAATGTCAAAACTGCGTGTCTTAATGAGAAATGGAAATGGAACCGAACCCGACCTGATCACCCCGAACTCAAACCCTGCTGACGACCGAACCCGAACTGATCACCCCGAACTCAAACCCTGCTGACGACCGAACCCGAACTGATCACCCCGAACTCAAACCCTGCTGACGACCGAACCCGAACTGATCACCCCGAACTCAAACCCTGCTGACGACCGAACCCGAACTTCAAAGTTCTGAGTACGTACCAAACCGGTGGTTCATTTACAAAATTATAAGAACCGACAATATTTTAAGAATGTGTCACATCAGACAATGCTTTACGAATGTGGCTCATCAGACAATGCTTTACGAATGTGGCACATCAGACAATGCTTTACGAATGTTGAACATACGACAATGCTTTACGAATGTGGCACATCAGACAATGTTTTTCGAATGTGACACATCACTACATACGCCAGGTAATTATAACTAGAAAATCCATTTGCAAAACGATAATTTGATAACCAAAATGGTCTGTTTTAAATCATCCCCTACCCATCACTCCCCCACCAACAGCCTTTAGCGCATGCGCATGGCTTTGTACTGATATGTGACAAAAGAAACAACAACACTATGTGGCCGGCACTTTTGCACCCATTGTCATAAACTCGTTGAAAGCAAACAAAATTAGATACCGGTATTCCTGTTTACGTAAAATCCAACAAATTGTTTACAGTTGACAACCCCTAAATGATGCGAGATATGCGTGGGTGGAGAGGGGGGTAAAATGCCCCAGTAGTATGATGATCCTAAAAGCAGTGGCGTGAAACGGGGGAGGAGGGTGTACCCCGTGTGGCACTTTCCTTTTCATCATATATATTTATTGCCCAACTGCAGAGGTTTTATCGTGGAAGGGGCGACAAAAATCTTGGTCCGCCAAGACGTTTTTGGGTGTGCAGTAAAAAATAAAATTTATTTTATTTTGAAGGTAGAAATGTAGTACACTTGAAATGTGTTCTAGCCAGTAGCTTACCCATTCACATGACCGCTTCTTGATAAATAATAAACCACGTACAGTGATATAAATTCAAACAAGAATGCATATAAAGGATTTATACGAAAAACTTTCTTTTTAGGTGTGACTTAATTGTGCGTACATTTCCCCAACGCTCGGGTCGCCCATAAGCTTTGTCGTTCAGTTCGTTTTTGGAAGCTGAAATGAAAGCATCTCATGTGATCCTCGCTGCTAATGTTATAATAGAATCTCGTGTGATCCTCGCTGCTAATGTTATAATAGAATCTCGTGTGATCCTCGCTGCTAGTGTTATGATAGCATCTCGTGTGATCCTCGCTGCTAGTGTTATGATAGCATCTCGTGTGATCCTCGCTGCTAGTGTTATGATAGCATCTCGTGTGATCCTTGCTTCTAATGTTATGATAGCATCTCGTGTGATTAGAAACGTGGCAAATGACTTGTTTCATGATGATGTAAATGTGTTCTCTAAAACGTTCTCCAAAGCGACGACTTGTCTCGCCAACATATGACGTTCCAAGCTTTTTACAACAAAGGATGGCGTAAATCATGTTGCGACTTGTTTAAGTATAACCATTATTGAGTCTGAATATCTTCAGAAGAAAGGTGACCTAATCAATTTCAATCATATAGGGACATGTGTTACAGCGACTCCGGGTACAGCTTTCGGTGCCTATGTGTCATTCAATGGCAGGGAGGTAGCTTCTCACAAGCATGTCGCCAAGGCTATTGTCCTTCCTGAAAGCGATAACGGGAGTTCTTTGTTTTTTTTATTTATTTTAATCTTATTGGTGACAGAAGTGCAATATTTATGTACCAGTTTTTAAGAACTAGATAACGAGCCGTAAGTTTGCGGGGGGGGGGGGGGGGGGGGCGAAAGGTGATAATGAATTTAGACCTATCAGAACTGTCCGAATTGGGTTTCTTTAAAAGAATCCTGTCTGGTCACAACTTTAATTTTATTGAGAGCTGCTTCTAAAATTGGCTCAGGATATAATCTAGGTCGAAAACAATATCCAAAATTTGCCCCGTACTGAGGCCGTTCTCTCCCCCCAAAAATGTCATGCCCCCCCGTGCTTAGTCTAAGCAATTATAATTAAGGGTAGGGAATAGAATTTGTACATGACTGAGGATGGAACGATGAGTAAAACATGAAAGCGTTACTGTCTGTTGTCTTATAATAAGTGGACGTAGATGTTAAAAGCTCTTGTTTTAGTTACTTTCTATGTCCAAACAAAATTGACAGTACTTTCATGAATGGTTGAATTATATTTGATTGATGAAGAGCCCCAGTCAAATCAAAAAGACTTTGCTTTTCAGTTTTCTTGTATCAATTCTAGTAATTCCTATGGAGTCATCAACAGTGCTGGATTTACGTATACGCTCAATAAGCTACAACTTACGGCCTCACAATGTGCGAGCCATGTATTTTTTTTTTTAATTTAACCACCTCATGTAATTTCAAACTTTAGGGGGCCTCTGCACTTTGTATAGCTTAGGGCCTCGACAAGTCTAAATTCGGCCCTGGTCATCAATATATCTTTTTGTAGTATTCAGTAAAAAGGACTTTGTTAGTTGTCTCTCTGCAGACGTTCCGAGGCGGCCCATGGAATAAACATGCATAACTGGGTCCCATTCTTGTTCCCATGCAACACCAGTGATCTGAATTTTAAGAATTCGCCATTAAATCCACACCAGTTAAATCGTAAAACTAACTCTCTTAAACTCACAAGGATTTGAGAATTAGGATTGTTATTTAGAAAGTTAAAAAAGAGAAATTGCAGTCAAGTATATCAGTGTAAAGCATTAACGATCCAATTACGAAACGTCCTTTGTAAATGGAGTGGGGGTTTGATACGTAAATCCGGTGACTTAAGAAATGTGATCATGTGACTAGTGTCTTTAATTATAAGAAGGGAAATTTGCAACGATTTCCTCAAAAATTGTATTAAAAAAGTCAGAAATTAAGTCAGTAGGACAAGAACATGCTGAGACAAAAGGTCTTCCGGGACTTCCCTCTCAGTAGGACAAGAGCAAGCTGAGACAAAAGGTCTTCCAGGACCTCCCTCTCAGTAGAACAAGAGCAAGTTGAAACGATTGGTCTTCTAGCACTTCCCTCTCAGTAGGACAAGAGTAAGCTGAGACAAAGGGTCTTCCAGGACTTCCCTCACAGTAGGACAAGAGCAAGCTCAGACTATATGTCTGCTAGGAATTCCCTTAACTTGAACAAGCCAGGGGTCAGGGATGATCTAAATTCTTGAAAAGAGCTGAAAGTTATTGTGTATAGAGCACACGAAACAAGGACAAATCACATTTGAGATTAGTGATATTTTAGACCGAGTATTTACTTATAAGGTCGGTGACAAGGTTGATCGACTCTTTAAACGATTTTTAAAACTACAGAAGCTATCAAAGCATCTGATGTGGCGCAAGGGGTTACAACACTGACCTGGTGTTACCACACTGACCTGGTGTTACGACGCTGACCTGGTGTTACCACACTGACCTGGTGTTACGACGCTGACCTGGTGTTACCACGCTGACCTGGTGTTACGACGCTGACCTGGTGTTACCACGCTGACCTGGTGTTACGACGCTGACCTGGTGTTACGACGCTGACCTGGTGTTACCACACTGACCTGGTGTTACGACGCTGACCTGGTGTTACCACAATGACCTGGTGTTAGGACACTGACCAGTCTTCTCGCTGGTTGTGTGACGTCTGAGACGATCATGCATGAGGTCCTCCACGGTGATTAGTGAAATGCATGCTATTGGTGCTCAAAAGGAGGCATTTAAAGCTTTAAAGCTATTGGGGGGGTGGGGGGTCAGAACTTTAGAAGATAACTGTTATCCATGGAGCTAGTTGAACACATGCGCGGTTTAGACCAGTTTCTATTATATTAAAGGGTAATAAAATCTTGGAACTCGAACGATTGGGAACTCACAGGACTGTGAACTCAAACATGGTCTGGAACAGATTAAGTTTGGGTTTCGAGACCCCACTATAATTTCGTCACACGCACAAAGGCTGGCAGTTGAATAAATATTATTTTTACTAAGTGAAAAGAAATATTAATTGTAAACAGTTTGTGTTATGAATAAAAACGTATCATCCTGGCCATTTAATTCATGGCACATGTGAAAATGTAGAAAAAAATATGTTTTTTTTTTTCAAATTGATATAATATGGTATCTTAATTAGATGTGTTATAAATATTTGTTTAATTAATATGTAAACCTCTTTATTGTGCATTATGACATCATTGTTGTTTTTGTTCATTGCTGTACGGTGAGTGTGCACGGCCCGCCAGTTCTATAAGTGCCCGGAAAGCTTTCCCGCACGCTGGACACATGTTGTTTTGAGGGTCACAACAGGATTTGATTTGATTCGCTTTTGATTTTTTTTTTTTTTGACGTGCGCTTTCTTTGTGCGTGAGCGGTGCGCTTATTCTCTGGGGATTGTGCTCCAACAGTGAGTCTGCCACGCCAGCTTGCGTGGTCTCTGGCACGTGTCTTCCACGAATCAAGGTCAATGTCCATGGATTGAAGGGAGGCTTTTAGACTTTGTGTGTGCGTGCGTGCGTGTGTGTGCCTCTTTTATTGTTATATTTTACTGCAAGGAAGAATAAGCTTCTTTTTACTATATGATTTATTTGTAAACGATCAAAGGTCGTCAAGGATGAAAGGTTGGCAAGGATCAACAAAGGTTGGCAAGCCGGTAGTTAAGTTATCTGAATCACATCACTGGCAAACGTATCTTTTTTTTATACTTGAAATTGAAACTTTATAATTGAAACCAACAAAACGAGTACGAATCCATCGACTGCTGGATTGACTCCATCACCACTCGTCATCCATTGTGTATTGAAGCAGATTGGAAAAACAAAAAATTAATTTAATTATACTTGACACGTTTAAAGGTTAAGTTAAGCTCTCAACTTAAGTAATGCTACATTTAGGGATATATCCCTGAATGGTGCGCATATATTTAGTGTACCCTGCAATGCATCGCCTAATATTAGTCCATGGACTTTGACCCACCAATCTGATTGTTTACATTTCCTTTTTTGCAAAGGGTAAAGTTCACTATGGACACGTGATGTCTTTGAAAACGAATGAACACGATTTAACGATTGCTGATTTATAACACCGTAACAGTTCCACCTAGTCTGAATCTCTGATCGATTTAATGGGTTTTTTAAATTGATTAGGGATAGGGTAGTGACAGAAGAGGGACCATTCTAATATCTGCGACTCCTAGTCGAGTTGTCAATTGGTAAGAAGGATACAAGCATTTTAGCGACGCAAAATGAAATTAAAGTTTTCCAATACTTATAATAATGCTCGTTGGCATGTAGGATCCCTGCGTTGGAGGATTATATGCATTTTTTTACGCATTCACCCAAAATGTCTTCTAATGTTTACTTTTGTTATAAGCATCGATTTAAAAAATCAGTGGCCTACAAATGTTTGTTGTTAAGTTACAGGTAACCTAACTGCCCAAATCGAGTTATTGTGTACTTGTACATGATACACTACGATGAAGAGTTTTCAAACATGTTGACCTATTGCACCAAAATATTATTGAGTTACTTGGGCACATTTTCCCCACTTTCAAAGTTCAAAGTTCGTGCATTATCCTACGTGCCGCCTAGCTCGCGTGGGCTTACTTTTCGATATCTTAAGTAAAAATGATGGGGCTTTCAAAGAACATAGGCCCATTTAACCTTTATTTTTTTTTCACACTTAACGACGGGGAAGCCCTCAACAGCTTTACACTTTGTACCTTGGATCAGGAACCACAATGGGTGGGTGAAGATAAAATCGAATATGTGTCACCTTTTATCAGAGGCGTGTTTTTCTGTGAAAAAAATCTGTATGTGGGTGATAGTTGAAAACATAAAAATAGTAAGGAAGGATTTTATTTACACCTGATCCATCTCTTTTGCTGAGCTCTCCATTAAATATTATAAATTATAATTAATATTTTTGTGGATTTTTTTTAAAACAACAGCTTTAAGAAGGATGTTTAATTTATGTTATTTTTAACTTCCTTAACTTCCTATTCTCGAAAATTTCACGATGAAAAAAACAAAAAACTTATTTTAATTTTCTTAAATTTACACAAATATTTAATTTCTGTCTAATATAAACTTCAAATAAAAACACATATTTTTAAAACTGTCACTTTGCATGCCAACTCCACTGTCAATTCGTTGGACATTGGATACAATTTCTTTTTTTCATATATATTTCTTTTAATATGTTATAAATTTTGGCAAATTTCTATGTACTGCAGTACCGAGCTAGTCTCTTGTCAAAATCATGCCGATTTGCGGACATCTAATTTAATCTCTATTAGTTTGTTTTTTCTTAAATTAGTATTTTTTTGACAACAATAACACAGAGTCCACAAAGTCACACCCTACTGTAATTTATAATTTAATGTTTAATTCTTATTTTAAATTTTAAAAAATAGTTTATTAAATTAAATTATACCATAACTTTTTTAAATCTTTTATATTTTATAAATAGGCTTAATAATATTTAGAAAACGAACAGGTATGGGGCGGAAAAAAGTTAACGCTACGTCCACCTCGGTTATATTTTGGTTATTTCGGTCAACAGTAAGACCCTGTGAGACAGGGTATAAATAGGTTGTGAGATAAATTTGATAACAAATTACTCAGATCGTTCACTAAAACGCTTAGAATGAACGCAGCCGCTAGTGGATCAAACTTTTGGGTAAATAAAATTTAAGCAAGTGGATCTTTTCCTGTCAATAGTTTTACTTGAAAGCTGCAATTTATATTTTGCTAAAGTAATTCTTAGACTTTCACAAATTGATATTGCAAAAATTTGGGCATTACGTAATAAGAAATAAACGAGTTGTCAATAGCACTACGTACGTGCAATATAAAATACGAATTTTACTTTGTAGTTCATGTCTCTCTCTTCCCCCCCCCCCCCCCCCCCTTTTTTTTCCGTTAAATTAAAAAAACATCTTATGTAACATTTTATTTAGGTTGATATTTCAGTTTGTTTCTCAAATCTTTTTTACAATTTTACCAACCTATTTTCTCTTGATGCTGGATTCTTTGCATATGCCATAATTTCATAATGTTAATGTTGTGATTAGCTACATCTACTAGTCATCTAGAGTCTACATATTAACAGAATATAAGTAACATGTGAAAGTGTGTTGTAGTGTAGTGTATTAAGTGTATATTTGACAATATTACCAAACAATGAATTTAATATGATAGTGTCATTCAAATTCAATGATATCAAGTAGGACACTCTCAGCCTCATGATAGAGACAAATAGATAGAGTGATTAAACTTAGACTAGTAGCACAGGTGTGTCTTTTAGTTTAGTTAGTCAGTTTTAGTGGATATTCCTGTTAAGTTATGGGCCCTACCTAGATTTTCAGCCCTAAAACTGAAGCCAGGTACTGAGGTAGACTTGCTCTAAATTTCCAAATAAGTCTTTAAATCAACTACATTTTATGCCTCATAACATTTTTAGTCACATTGTAAAAAAAAAATTGTGCTATCTGAACATTTAAAAAATTATTATTTTCATTTTCTTTAAAATTTAAGTAACCTACTACATCATACATTTTAATTATAGTGGTAACTAATATTTACTAATAATGATAATGTAAATTAAACTAAAGTTTTTTAGTTTATCCTTTCTTCAGTCTTAAAATTCCAATGTAATATTTTTGTAGTCTCAAAACTGTTGTTGCTCATTTCTCTTGGTGAATTATTATTCGTTATTAATAGTATTATTTAGTATATTCAAAAGTTTCAAAACAGTTGTTTTGGGGATATCACACGCTTTTCAATTTTGAAAGAAGAAGAAAATTTAAGCAGGCCAAGACATAATTATATAAATATAAAAGTCTGCAACATTATTTTATTGAATACTATTCACATTTGTTCTGTAATCTTTAAAATGTGTGATTCGTGACGTTAATAATATTCTCAAAAATCTCAATTTTACAGATTCAGTTGAAGCAAGCAGCTGTTATAGTCAATGGCGGAATCGTTATATTTGCAGGCCTTAATTTGTATAGGGGCACAGAAAAGTTTTATGAAGAGATTGCCATGCCTATGTTTCGTATGCTTGGAGCTGAGACTGCCCACAACCTGAGCATCACACTTGCAAAATATAAAATTGTACCAAGGCCTCAGTTTGTTGATCCTCCATCTCTGGTAACAACTACTTTGAGTTTTTCTGTTTATTTTGCTCTTTCAATTTGTTCATTATAACATGACATGGAGGATTGCTGCCACTTAGCCTGGTTCTATGGTTTTTACAAGATGACTCGTACTTCCAACTTCAATGAGCTTCTTTTGCCCCAATCAGCATCCAGACCTGTTATTGGCCCAAGGGAGGGAGGGGATTTTTTAAACTCTGGACTTACCTGCTCCCTAAATGTAGTTGCCGTTTGAACACACTACCACTTTCTTGTGAAGCTGACTATGCTACTATTCTTATGAAAGTTAGGAAAATTAAATTTTGTTAACAAAAGTGGGACCCGGTGAGCTACCCATTATCCCAAGTATCATGAACCCAAAATAGTTGAAAAGTTTGTTTTTTTGTAATGCAAAATTTATTTTATTGTTTTAATAACCTTTGTGAACTTTTTAAATATGTTTTGACAGAATAGCATTTTAGGCTGCAGTTGATATGTTATGATATATAAAACTGAAAAATTGGGTGACTTACGATCAACACTTTGTCTGACATATAAATATAAGGGTCGATGTATAATTCATCAGAGTTGTTTGAAAACTGATGGAATTCTGCAAACGCTATTTTTTGCCATTTAAATGGAGAAATATTTTTTATGTGGGAAGCCAAACTTTGATCAATACTGGTACCAAATTTGTCATTTGGTCAAAACAAAAAAAAATGTTTCTTTTGCAGAGAGATCATCAAACTGTGATAATTTTTTTCATGACTTTACCATGTTCTTGATTTTAAAAAGTCTATTTTTAATGTTCACAAAATTATGTTTCCCATTGCAGAAAACACAAGTTTGGGGTAAGACATTTCCCAACGTGGTTGGATTGGCCGCTGGCTTTGACAAACAAGGGGAGGCTGTAGATGGCCTCTTAAAAATGGGATTTGGTTTCATAGAGGTTGGTAGTGTGACTCCTGAACCACAGCCTGGCAACCCAAAGCCGCGTGTATTTAGACTCACAGAGGATCGCGCTGTTGTTAACAGGTTGGAATTATATCCTTAAATAAAATCCTCACTTGCTTTAAACTTGTAATATTTTCATGCATCGTCTGATTTCCTGTCAGATGTTTTGGCAAATTGTTTCCACCGTTAATCCAATCCTTGGGCCATTTTGTAGGAAGAGCAATGACAGGCCATTTTTTTTACCTTCCTTGATCTGTAGCCACTGTGTCAATGTCCACACCTGGATTTTTCATTTGTGTTTTAAAGCTTGCCTTTCCTAATGCTGTGTAGCTATTAGCCAGTAGCTGGTGGATTCTGGGGTCAAATGAGAAGCACATTTGTTATTCTGCTGTTTGATTGTATACTGTATCAAATTATTATTTTTTTAAATTATGAAGAGTGTATGAATTTTTTTCCACTTCCTGTATAGATACGGCTTTAACAGTGATGGACACGATGCTGTATTCCAAAGACTGAACAGAAGAAGTGCTGCTGAAATTAATCCAGGTATAATTCTTTTACTATTTCAGCATCAAGACCTCTTAGGTTGTTGCTTTTATTAATTAAATTTTAAATACTTCCTCTTTAAAAAAAAGTAAAACTACAGCAGTCATTCAATTACCGTAAAATCTTGTGTATATTATATGCACTTGTGTATAATAAACTTTAAGATTTCATTGAAATGTTCATGTATAATTTGTTTCACTCATGTATAATATGCAAACAATTTCAGCAGCCAACAGTCTGTTATTCTTAAATCCGCTTTTCATTCAGAATGGTAATACATATCCAATGAGACTTTGTTGTTGAAAAAATTGTTTACCGTCATTTACACCTGTGTCCTTTACCATTTTATTCTCTGGTAGCAGTAAATTGAAAATCTTATTTTAAAAGGGTAGTCTTTCATTACGAAACATTCTTTTTTTATTTGGGTGGTTTTCAGGTTAAATATGAAAGTATGGACACTGTTTGGAAACTGTAGTAATCATATTCGATATTTGAATGACAGTTTGCTGCTTAATGGTCTCCATTACTGGCTAATATACTAGAAACCGATCATCAGCGATTTACGTGTGCTGTATTTTATGTACATTGCAAATGGACACTTTAATGACACGAGTGTTTAGGACATACATATTTGGGTCTTAGGTTACCCATCCACCTACCTAGGGGAGCAGAGAAACATGCTTAACATTAATTTTTGGACAGAAGTGGAGGATGATAGGAAATCAGAGTGGGACTGGATTAAAGTACTTAAAAGAAGAAAACTTGTTAGAAAGAAAGGTAAACTGAGTGTATCAGAAGGGCAAAAGTGTTATCTCCTTTTTGTGACTTTTAAAAAGAATTATTACAATAAGCTGGGTTTTTTGGGGGGTTTTGTGTGTGTGTGTGGTCTAATCAGATGATTGTTTGTTGTTGTGTTTTTTAGCCTGAATACATTGACATGTGGATCGGAGTAGAAAAAAAATTAAGCAACTACTTTTAATTAATTTAAAAAAATTATTTCTAAATTTGCTAAATCAATTTGGCTTTGGTTTCCTATTACTGCATGTACAAGCAAGATTTTTCAAAATCTAATATTTTGCTGTCCATGTGGAAAAAAGTCTCTGTCAACATTCTTAAGGTTGAAACATATCTTTTTGTGTTCTCAAATAAATTAATGGTTTGATTCCCACCCTTTCCTTCATAAAATGGTTTGCTTGGTGTAACTTCAGAAAATGGTTTGCTTGGTGTAAATTTGGGTAAAAACAAGACGTCCCCCGATGCTGTGGATGATTATGTGAAGGGGGTCAGGAAATTCGGACCTGTGGCAGACTATCTTGTTATCAATGTGTCCAGCCCCAACACGCCCGGTCTCAGGGACATGCAGCGCCAGGAGGAGTTGGCCACACTGATAGATAAGGTGAGTTGAGCCCCAATGAGTATTGCTGGTTTTAACCAAATCAGAATAGACGGACACATACTGGGGGTGGGGGGAGGGCACACATTAAGGGGAAAATTCAAAAGAGGCGGCAGCATTTGTTTTTGTGCTGTCTTCTCTTTTCAAGTTTCACCTTTTATTCCCTCTTCACAACTTGTTCACACTCTCCCCATATTGCTCCACATACATTTACTGTTAGGCCTTTTTGTTGTCAGTTTCCAATTAGATGTTAGCACTTACTTCTTTCATAAAAAGTTTACTGTTGCATCCGATCTAACATGGCCTCATGTAATATTTTTTTTTTTTTAAATTCTCTTCATTCTTTCATAATCGCTTTGCCAGTGGGTAAAGTTCTTTTGTTTTTTCTTAATAATAAAGCGAACGATTTTTATAAAAGTTTATCCAGTAATTTTTTTTGTTCTTTTTAATGACAGTTGAGTATTGTCCCGTCGTAATATATAAAAATATCAATGCTTATCCTAAAGGCCCGCCATCACAATGAAGCTTGAGTAGTGTGGGTTAAAAATGGTTCACTTCTCCAGGTTGTGGAAGAGAGGAACAAGTTGCCAGTGAACCCAAAGCCACCCCTCCTTATTAAGATTGCACCAGATTTGAATGAGGAGGAGAAAAAAGACATAGCCACTGTGATCACTAGACCAAAGGTGAGATGTAGCCACTGTGATCACTAGACCAAAGTTGAGATGTAGCCACTGTCATCACTAGACCAAAGGTGAGACATAGCCACTGTCATCACTAGACCAAAGGTGAGACGTAGCCACTGTGATCACTAGACCAAAGGTGAGATGTAGCCACTGTGATCACTAGACCAAAGGTGAGACGTAGCCACTGTGATCACTAGACCAAAGGTGAGACGTAGCCACTGTGATCACTAGACCAAAGGTGAGACGTAGCCACTGTCATCACTAGACCAAAGGTGAGACGTAGCCACTGTGATCACTAGACCAAAGGTGAGACGTAGCCACTGTGATCACTAGACCAAAGGTGAGATGTAGCCACTGTGATCACTAGACCAAAGGTGAGACGTAGCCACTGTGATCACTAGACCAAAGGTGAGACGTAGCCACTGTGATCACTAGACCAAAGGTGAGACGTAGCCACTGTGATCACTAGACCAAAGGTGAGATGTAGCCACTGTGATCACTAGACCAAAGGTGAGACGTAGCCACTGTGATCACTAGATCAAAGGTGAGACATAGCCACTGTGATCACTAGACCAAAGGTGCACACTGTTGTATTCTAGCACGCATGTAAACTATTCAAATTTACTCACACTCATTCTGTCTCAAGAAAATGTGTGTTAATCATGTATTTACTGAGACATTTATAAGGATATAGTTTTTAAAGAATACATTTCTCATTAACATGGATATCCTTTTGAAATATGCACTGTAAAAAATATTGTTTAGTTTTATGTTTTAAATGTTTTATCTCAGTACTTGCAATTTATCTCAGAGTCAATAAGTAATAATAAATTCTAACAGCATAATTTTAAGATTTATTAAACATTGAATATATAACTAAGGGTAGGAGAGTCAAGAACGAGAGCTTTATGTCAATCACCCATTAAAGAACAAATGAGATAGATTTGTTAGCTTTAAATAGTCACATAGTTTAAAACAACTTCATCTTTTCAGAGTAAAGTTGATGGTCTTATTGTAAGCAACACCACTGTTGAAAGGCCCCAATCTCTGGTCAGTAAGAACAAGTCAGAAACTGGAGGTTTAAGTGGAGCACCACTGAGAGAGAAGTCACTGGAGACGATAAGAGACATGTATAGGCTTACTAAGGGTGAGTTTTATGCTACTCTCAACTTAAATATAATCATTTGGTCTGTCATGAAATTATATTTGGATCTTTCAAGTACTGTATTTAAAGCTTTGTGAAGTCTTTATATTGTTCTGTTTAGTTGATTCTTATTTTTTAATTCACAATTAAGTTAATATAAAACTTTTACTGCTGGGGATTTTTATAATTTATTTATTACATTAAAATAAGTTTATATAAGATTAAGATTGCTAGTATTTCTATTAGTGAATTATGACATTTCCAAAAACCACTCTCGATATTTAGATTAAGTTTTAATTTCCCTTTCCACTGACATCAAATTCAAGGATGTCAGTTGTAAGTTTTGAAGATCTGTAATATGTAATATGTTACACTATTAATTTTTTCATTCAAATGAATTTCAGTCAGTCAATACAAAAATAAAAACTCACTAGGTGTTTGGATCTGTCGAGTTATATTGTATTCATTTATGGTTGGTAAAATTAACTGAAAACATAATTATGTGTAGCAGTGACACACTTTGTGTAAATATTGCGGGTTTTCTGTGAACATCCTCCTTTTGTTCAATTCTAAATAGGTCAAGTAGCCATAATAGGAGTGGGTGGTGTCAGCAATGGAAAAGATGCCTATGACAAGGTCAAGGCCGGGGCAAGTCTTGTCCAACTGTATACAGCCATGATATACCAGGGACCCCCAGTTGTTGCCAAAATAAAGAGAGAACTGGATGAATTATTAAGGTGAGTTTTTTTTTAACTTTGGTTTTATCTTCGGAACATATCAAGAGAATTAACAAGAAAGCATCTTAAAGAAACTTCATCTTTGTGTACAGGCTGTTTTGGTACTGGGGCATGTTAATGGTATTTTCTCTATTTTTAAAATCTTATACTTTTATTGTAAATTCTGACATGAACATACAATTTTTATAAGAAAATCCCTCTTTAAAAAGTATATATATTTATCTTTTTTTTAAAGAATTCAATTATGCAGATTTTTTTTAATATTGAAATTTACAAAATCATTTGAAGTTATAGTGTTTTAAATACATACCGGGTATCTAAAACATCTCAAGTGTCAGTTAAATTAGATTTTTTTTAAAAATTAACATTAATTCACCCATTTTTCATTTATTCACCATTTCAGAAATGATGGATTCACTCACATATCAGAAGCAGTTGGTGCAGATTTCAGAAATAAGGTTTGATCTGTTGCAGGGAATCAATTTTTAGATGACAAATTGTTTTGTGAATGTTTTTCAGTTATTCCTGGCATCCAGATTGAAACATTGTAACCAAGTGAGGTTATGCTTCAGGAAAGTATTTCTATGCATTAAGTTTGGGATATTGATTTTTTTTTAAATTGTCATTCTTTTCCTAAAATATTTTTGTTGAAGTGTACATTTCTATTTCTAATAGCAGAAATATTTTTAAAAAGATGAAGCATCTATTTTCATTGTTGATAGAAATGGCTTAATTTAAATTATGTCATCAAGATTTAATAGAAAAAGAGAAGAAGAAAAAAAGACACTATAATAATTGTATTCCATATTAGCATGTTGGTTAGATGAATTGTGAGATACCTACAGTTTATAAATAATAGAGCTGTATGTAAGAATTTTAAGATGAGTGTAGATTTGCTTGGGGTTTTTTTTTGACACAAGGTGAAAAATAATCCTTTGAAAATGTACATGAAACATACAAAACATTTTTTTTTAAATTTTAATATGCAAACTGTATATTGACAAGCTGTCTGTTGAATTTACTGTAAATACATTTATTTGTAAATATATAAATAATAAATAGTTCTACTGCTGGAGGTAGTTAGACTTAATGAGATTTACTAAATACATTTTTTGAAATGATACTGTTACTACACTAGAATACTTGTGTTTCTGGTGCTGATTGTATGTTTTGTCTGGAGAAATAAATAGACATAACTTATGACTTTAGTCAGTTTTACCCAATGATGTACTGTTCTTTATTTGTCTTCATGCTCTATAATGGTTGCGAAGATGTACTGTTTCAGAATTTTTTATACGTATACAAGAGCATTCATACCATCTCCCTAGGCCCGCCTCTCACACACCACATCTCCCTAGGCCCGCCTCTCACACACCACATCTCCCTAGGCCCGCCTCTCACACACCACATCTCCCTAGGCCCGCCTCTCACACACCACATCTCCCTAGGCCCACCTCTCACACAGCAAATGTTATCAACTTTTTCTTAAACTTTATTTCCTAACTTCTCCCAACCTTTCCTCCTATAGAATCTCCTCCTGTGCATTCCACCGTACCTTTTTACATTTATTCTTACTGGAAAATGATGCTCTTGAATGCCACCATAAAATTGCTAAAATTTAAGTAAAAAATTGTTCATCTGCTCAAGCTAGAAATGAAATTGGGGAATTCAAGAGTTAAATCTTTTTTTTTTATTTAAAGAACTTCAGCATTATCCTTGTGTGCCTTCTCCCATATTTCTTAACTTATACAACATCAAAAAACTGAATGAATGTTACTTTAGACGTTCAACTGTACTTAGGGCATTAAGGTTTAATTATTATAAAATAATCAAACAAGCTCAAAACACATTGCAGGCTAGGATTATTATTTTAATTCGTAAGGATTATTAATCCACACGCTCTTTCATTTATATGGAATAGGTCATGAATCATACATTATACATTAATTTTTGTTGTTTTTTTTTACAATTTCGCTCACACCATGGAAAAGTACAGCATCTCTTGTTTGATTGACCCTGGAATAAGCAAGAACACAAAGGACAATGTCGCAAGAGAAATCATCAAAGTTACAAATTCAGAGATTCTTCTGGGATTTTTTTTTTGTATTTTTTGTTTAAGGAGAAACTTGCCTGACATTGTGAACCACACAAAAAAAATAATTCATTTACATCTACTTTGGAAAATCTTGAAACTTGATTACAGCCCATTTGTATTCAGTACACATTATCATTTCAGTAATATCTATCTAAAGAAATCATCTGTAGTTTATAAGAAACAAATGAAAATTAAAAATTTTTTTGTAGCATTATGCAGTAAAAATATATTCCAAAGCTTCTAGTAGACGACTAAAACAATCAAAATACCAAGTTACTTTAAATATAATAAAACTTCTTTGATGGGAAAAAAAATTCAAATTTCACTGGTAAAATTATTGGTTTGTGTCTCTGTCTCAGCAACAAAAGAACTGTGTGGAGGGAATGATATGGAGCATATAGGCAGCAACATCTTTGTCACAATTATTATGGTCCAGTCATAGTCAAAACTGATTCCAAAGAAATTATGCCACAACGAACATCTTTCAGTTCAATTTCTTTTGAAAAGGCTTAATTAAACATGTCTCTTCTTTACTTTTATAATCATTTAATGCGCTTTGCTTACTAGTATCCAAAAGATTTTTTTTTCCAGATGTATTTGGTGAAGACAAAAGTAAAAATGTGAAGAATAAATATAAGATAAAATACTAGATAAGAATGATAAGAAGTCTGCATAATGACATACATTCTATTAACCATATTACTCTACTAACCACTGTACCTAATGAAATGCTTTTTTAAAAACCGAATCTACAGATCTGCTGAAAGAAAGCATTTAAGGAATGAAAGTTTTCTATGAAAGAAAACATAAAACTGATACATAGAATCTGTCAAAGAAATACTTTTGAATTGCATTCAGTAATCAAATGGAGTTGTCATAGTGACCTGAAGGATTCTAGTATAAAATTCTACCCCAAAAAAATAATGCATGATGAGGTAATGTTAAATGAATCTGTATCTACACATGTCTCAAAAAACACAAACATACACTTAATAACTTATTCTGTTTTACAACTCTTTTACAACTGATTTGGATCAGTAATATTGATTTTATTCCCAATAATTTTAAAGGCTTGTTTGATAAACAACGGAAAAATTTCTCCTTTCAAAAGAATATATGAGAATATTTTACCTCCCTTTGAGTGGAATATGGTGACATTTTTGACAAACAAAATTTTAAATGTTATTGATTGGATTTAAATGTATGAAAAAGATTTAATTTTAAGTGTAATTTTTCAAAATGAAGTGAAATATAAAAACCAAGACATGCTAGCGACAAAAAAAACAATTCTTTAATTGACTCAAAAATTTCACAATTTAAATTACAGTGAAAGGCTCCCTTTCTGCAACAAGGGTCAACACGATTACGCAATACAGATACTCTCTAAGACTTTTCAGTGCCAACAACCCTGAACCCTAATGCCATTATTTAACATAACTAGTCTTCAACTTCACATCAAGTGCTCTGTAACAAAATATACAAAACGAAATGCACTATAAGTATTTAATGAGGAATAAAACAATATTCTACAAAATGGAAAAATGTGAACATAATCATGAAATAATTCAGAAATGCATCAACAAAAGTCCTGCTTTTCCTGAAAGAAGAACAAGCATATTATCCTTTTAAAGATGAAATCTCTTTGACATGTATATGATCCTAACAATCCAAGATTCATATTTCTAAAACAAAATGTCAACCAAGGACTACTCTGTGCAACATTCCATTATCAACCTAAACTTCAACTTTTACAAATTTTTGTTACTAAATGTTTCAACCAAAAATTGAGCTACAGCTCAATGGTCAATATACACAATTTTCCATAACATATAGTGTTTTAGGAAATAGAGGGAGATTATTAACAAAAAATTAAAAATTCCTCAATTGAATTCTCTTATGTAGTCCCATGTTTCAAAAATAAGATTTTATTTTCAACATGGCCCTTTAAAAGTCAAAATGATGAAAGAATCCATTACAGTTTTGCAGTAGATTAGTTTGATCATAAATAGCCTACTTAAATTTGTGAGATATTATTTTGCAAGTTATATGTTAAAATATGATACATTCCATCAAAGCATTACTGTTCACAGGCTGCCAGGGAAGGGAAATCATTCTGCCAGCAAACTGATTGCACTAAAACAAGGGCAGTGTTTCTGTGAGCACCAGAAGGACTTTTACCCAGTGTATTTTGACACAGTGTATTTTGACACAATGCAACAAAACACATCAACACACAATGTGAGAAATCACCTACAGTTGAGTTATGATTTTATACTGGGGGGGGGGGGGGGGGCTACGAACCGAAGGAGCAGTTTTGATTCATTTCACAGTCCAAACATCTATCATAACATGAAATATTACTTCTGGGGATGCAAACAGTTTGCTTTTTTTTTTTTTAGCAAAGTTTAATAAACTTTACTTTGAAAAGTAATAGGTACAGGGGGGAAAAAAAGGGGGGGGGGGGGGGTTGGTGTGTAAGTGATGTTACAAAATAAAAACAAATTTGATAGCTTCTGGGTTTAATAAACTTTACTTTGAAAAGTAATAGGTACAGGGGGGAAAAAAAAAGGGGGGGGGGGGTTGGTGTGTAAGTGATGTTACAAAATAAAAACAAATTTGATAGCTTCTGGGTTTAATAAACTTTACTTTGAAAAGTAATAGGTACAGGGGGAAAAAAAAAAGGGGGGGGGGGGTTTGGGTTGGTGTGTAAGTGATGTTACAAAATAAAAACAAATTTGAGAAGCAAAGTTATACATTCATTTTCATAATCCACTTGTTAAAGTGGCTTGATGGCTCTGAAGCATAGGAAAGAAGACAGCATGAGGAGGATGAAAAAGAAAATGCGTAAGATTTTAAAAATGAGAAGATACATGTCAAGCTTTGCCGACCCTCAATGCAAACATTTTTTTTAAAAATTAAAGACAACCAAATACTTTCAACTGTCTATAAGACAAAATGGAAAGATGGATGGCAGTTGAGAGCAATATAAAATAACACCCTGGAACAGTTGTGGGAAAACTTATTTCCCCATAGTGATCAAACTGTGAATAAGGAGTGCAATTCTCCCCTCTATAAGACAAACAAGCAATTGTGCTCTAAACCTTTTTGTTACCAATGACGTTGACACGACGTCACGATCACCCACCTTCAAGAACGTCACATTGTCGTCATAACAAAGAGGCAAAGAACTTTTCTGAAAAACCAAGGACGTCACATTTCAATGCTATATATTTCTTTATTCATTTATCTATAGAGAAG
Organism: Omphiscola glabra; assembly: GCA_964017045.1. Classification (NCBI taxonomy): domain Eukaryota; kingdom Metazoa; phylum Mollusca; class Gastropoda; family Lymnaeidae; genus Omphiscola; species Omphiscola glabra. The sequence goes on from OZ024800.1 coordinate 37,905,452, forward strand.
TTAAAAAGCAAATCGGATAGAAAATGAGAAATACCGGAAATTTCTTCTATTAAAGTTTTTTATACCCGAGTCAGCAAAACCAGCGGTAATGAAAGGGTTAAATGCACAATTTTTATAAAGAATAACTAGTTTTATCATTTTCTAGCAAAATATAAAGTGAAATCTGACCAGCCCTCTGGGGAGCGTGCAAAAATTTTGGATTTTAAAACCTAATTCACAACTCATCACTGACACTAATTTATATATAGACACAATTCAGACTCAGTATTTTGACTTGAAAAATCCTATTGTAGAGTATGCTGGCAAATGATTAATTTTTAAAACCCTCATTTAAAATTACTAGCCAAAATTTAAAGGACAAGGCAGACAGACAGGTGGTGCCATGGCCTCTTGAAGCATAATGCAGACAGACAAGTGGCGCCATGGCTTCTTGAAGGACAAGGCAGACAGACAGGTGGTGCCATGGCCTCTTGAAGCATAATGCAGACAGACAAGTGGTGCCATGGCTTCTTGAAGGACAAGGCAGACAGACAGGTGGTGCCATGGCCTCTTGAAGCATAAGGCAGACAGACAGGTGGTGCCATGGCTTCTTAAAAGTTTTATGGTCCACATTTTATGGATGGAAAAAAAAAATTTAATTTAAAATCATAAAGTAGTTTAATCAGAGAAGTCATAATATGAATAAAAGAAAGGACAAATAATAGAGAAACCATTACTTAGTTCTAAAAATAGCTCAGTAGAGGTGACAGATTCAATAGCTCAGTAGAGGTGACAGATTCAATAGCTCAGTAGAGGTGACAGATTCAATAGCTCAGTAGAGGTGACAGATTCAATAGCTCAGTAGAGGTGACAGAATCAATAGCTCAGTAGAGGTGACAGAGTCAATAGCTCAGTAGAGGTGACAGATTCAATAGCACAGGAGAGGTGACAGATTCATCTTGTATCACTTTAAAAGTCTTATGACAATGGGAAATCGTTTCAAACAGCACAGCCATGCGAATAAATCTATTACCACTTCAGAATTACACCAACAGGTTTTTTTTTAAAAATATTTATAACAAAGCACCACACTGGAGCTTAAAAACATAAGCTCTAATGACCTTCCTCCAGGAGTGTGTCTAAGCCAAAGAAGAAAACTAAAACACAAAAAATAACATTCAAGAAAAAATATCACAAACATTACACTTCTTTGACATTTCCTTACTTAATAAATAAAATAAATTGATTTCACCATAAATTATTGGTGAAGAGTCAGAGAAGAAAAAAAATGCCTCTGACAATAGTTTACAAAAGATGGACACAAGGTAGGGGAGACAATTCATTTTCATTTTACTATTAAAAAAAAATAATAATAATTGTCGAGCTAAGCAACAACTCACAAGCAAAACTCTTCCATAAATGACACAAATATATACATATCTCAAGCCTTGAAAACAATTTTAGTTGTGTGCACAATCAAAACAACGACCATCCACTCCAATCAGACACTCACCAGCTTTCAAACCCTGGCCATGGCTTGACACACACTCCAATGTATATGTACATCAAGAATCACACAAACAGATGGTGAAACAGCTTTTATCATGTAACGGTTGCTTCCGCATGCAGATTGTTGTCCTGGCTTGTGGCGTGGTGAATATAATTGACTAGTCGCTGGCCCACTAAATATCTGGAGAGGGATAATGTGCAGAGATGGTTAGCAGAAGGATTCATTACTTTTGAAACATGAATGACCAATAAAAATTTGAATAACCAATGAAAATTTGAATAACCAATGAAAACTTGAATAACCAATGAAAACTTGAATAACCAATGAAAATTTGAATAACCAATGAAAATTTGAATAACCAATGAAAATTTGAATAACCAATGAAAATTTGAATAACCAATAAAAATTTGAATAACCAATGAAAACTTGAATAACCAATGAAAATTTGAATAACCAATGAAAATTTCCAACGAAAATTTGAATAACCAATGAAAATTTGAATAACCAATGAAAATTTGAACAAATCATTTGACATTTCAAAGAAACAATATAAATCAATTTTTCCCAGCCTTTTCTTGACTCTGCATCCCCTCCCAATTGTTTGACCAGTCTCGCACCCACTTCAAATTGATTTACTTTTAAAGTAACAATGCCTTTTAAAATTTGAAAATAATGTACTTTCTAATTTGATTATTGAACTGCAAAGTGAATTGTAGAAAAGGTCTGGCCACCCGTACAAGATCAAAGTAACAAAAAAAATTTAGATATTTCTTTTGCAAATAGGATCTGATACTTTGTTATACTTCTTTTTGTCTTGTTTTCTGATGAAGGCTCTAAGCCAAAACGTCAAAATCTTTGGTCCTGACTATGAATTCAAGTTTAGCATACCTTGTTCTTATATTTCATTTACACAACTTGAATGCAGTCCATCAATTACTAAGCCTTATTCTTATATTTCTTTCTTTAATAAATATTTGTGTAAATTTGGTCTTTTGAAAGTTAAAAGCTGAACTGAGATGCTCTTGTAACACTGTCTTTTGTTTTGCCTCAAGTTCATTTATTATACTTGGTACCTTTGAACCTTACACAGTGAGCTAGACCAACTATTGGGCAGGACTAGAAATGCCACCATCTGTTGTATTTCTTTCTTTAATAATTTTTTATGTAAATTCAGTCTTTGACCACCATCTACTCACTTGTCATCTTTGATGTGATTGTACAGCCTGCGAAACTGCCTAATCTGGAACGTCAGCATGGCCGAGCACACAATCAGAGTTAAGACAAAGGGGTAGACCCTCCGCACCACAAGAGTCTGAGTTTCAAAACTGACACCTGCAGGAATATGACGAGAATTTTTCTTTGAAGCAAGAAAGAAAAGAAGTGAAAGCATGACAGCAAAATTATGTATGTTGCTTCATTTTTAAAAGTTTGTGATGTGAATATGCTGATTTCACAAAATAAAACTCTCAATAAATGGACTTAATAAGATGATTTTTTAAAAATTGCAAGTGCGTTTATATGCATATATTTTATTTTGTTTTTCTGAAATAGTTGGTGAAATAAATCTGCTGTGTTAAAGCGGGCGGGTCATTGTGTTAAAGCGGGTGGGTCATTGTGTTAAAGCGGGTGGGTCATTGTGTTAAAGCGGGTGGGTCATTGCGTTAAAGTGGGTGGGTCATTGCGTTAAAGCGGGCGGGTCATTGTGTTAAAGCGGGTGGGTCATTGTGTTAAAGCGGGTGGGTCATTGCGTTAAAGCGGGTGGGTCATTGTGTTAAAGCGGGTGGGTCATTGGAATAGTAATATAGTTCAGGGGCATTAACAAAATGTGAGGTTGTGAGCCTGGGGGGGGTGTTGGGGGGGGGGGGTGTTGTGTGTGTGTTAGCACTAATTGGGCTTCTTATAAGTGCGTTACTTGTATGCCTGTTTTGTCAAATTTTCAGCCCTACCCCCCATTGCTCAATATTACATTTTACAATTGATTTATATAATGAAAAACTTTGATTTTATGGGTTGTTCACTAAGTAACATTATTTCAAACAAAGTATTAGCTGTCACTGCCTACCCCCAGCAAAACAATATTCAAAGTTGACAACCATTTTACACCCATGAAAGCTCATTGACCAGGGAAAACTTGACAACATTCAACTCAAAAGCTAGATTTAAGCTCTTGAACATGGGTGCATAACCCCTAAATATCCTAAAACAATTAGCTAAAAGATGGATTGGAAAACAATTTGAGGAAATGTAAACATGTTAAAACTATATACCTTATTGGAGCTTATAACAAAAGATTTCTTTAAAAAGGGCTAAACCATTTGATCCTTGGAAGCAGCATAAAACAAGCTGGTTACTCACCAAAACCTGGGATGACACTGTACGCTAAAACATATGGTACTGCTAGGGCCAAGCCTAAACAAGTGGACACGGGTAGACAGATGTGCACCATGATAAACTTCATATTTAAGTTTCTCATTCCGTCATTGTACACCTAGGTAGACACAAACACAATATTCAAAGATTGAGTTCTGGCTGAATCACTACATGTTCACTTCACAAAATCTAATCAATTAACCAAAAGAACGCACAATCTTAAAAGAACACAAACTATTTTGTTAGCGTCTTGTTTCCCAAAGAGGACATTCTAAACATTAGGAGTGAGGGATCAGATTTGAATTAGCTAAAAATTTTATTTTAAAAAAATTAATAATCTCTATGTCAGTAGTTCTCAACCTTCCTAATGCTGCTTTAATACAGTTCCTCATCTTGTGGTGATTCCCAACCACAATATTATTTTTGTTGCTACTTCATAACTGTAGAGGATATATGTTTACCGATGGTCTTAGGCGACCCCTGCGAAAGGGTAATTCGACCCCCAAAGGGGTCGCGACCCACAGGTTGAGAACCACTGCTCTATGTGATGAAATGAGTAAGGTCAATTACCCTCTCAATAGCTGACTTGAGCCACCACTGAGGCCCCATCATAACGACAGCTGTCAAGATTTTCATATGGAGAACACCAAGCGCCCAGTCCTTAGACAACACAAAGAGAATGCATAACATCAATTAAAGATTTTAAATTCAAGCAAATCTGATACAAAATCTTTAAACTTATTAACAAGCACAGGAACAAAAGATTTGGTGTGTGTTTAAATTAAGCTAGGACTGATCCAAAAAGAATTTAGTACAACTAAAATTACAGTAGATGTGTAATTTATCACAAAGGTGGCATGATTGTATTAACTCATATAGTATTACAATACAGAACAAACACCAAATATTCTTATTTAAAGGTTAAGTGACAGATGGCCAGAGAGAGAGAGAGAGAGAGACAGAAAAGTGACGGATGGCCAGAGAGAGAGACAGAAAAGTGACGGATGGCCAGAGAGAGAGAGACAGAAAAATGACGGATGGCCAGAGAGAGAGAGACAGAAAAGTGACGGATGGCCAGAGAGAGAGAGAGACAGAAAAGTGTCGGATGGCCAGAGAGAGAGAGACAGAAGCTATGGGCTTGGAGGTAATGGACCCAAGAACCTCACTCCAAACTTGTCCCACCAAGTAAACATCAGACCTGTTTACCCTCAGACTCTTAAAATCGTACAATATCATCACAAAATCGTTCAATACAGTATCTTCATAGTAAAAAAATAAACATACAGTATATATAATGTATACACCTCAAAATCGTACATTCTGCGCCAAAAATCGTAAGAGTAAACAGATCTGAAGCATGGCTTGCATCTTCTTCACCACTTATCAACTAATGACATGGAACAAACCACTGTTGGTTAATTGTTATCTTTGTCCTACCAAAATTCAACCAAAGGCACACAAAGAAAAAAGCTTTTAAAAAAGCTAACACTAATCATTCTGTGAGCTCTTTTAAGAAAAGAAATTTCCTCAATGGCTCATTTCTTAAGATACAACTTAGAAATAAAGTTGTCTTCTTAGCGTTAAATTTAAATGGAAAACTATAACATTGTATGCAAGGAGATGTGCCCCTCTGTTATAACATTGTATGCAAGGAGATGTGCCCCTCTGTTATAACATTGTATGCAAGGAGATGTGCCCCTCTGTTATAACATTGTATGCAAGGAGATGTGACCCTCTGTTATAACATTGTATGCAAGGAGATGTGTCCCTCTGTTATAACAGTGTATGCAAGGAGATGTGCCCCTCTGTTATAACATTGTATGCAAGGAGATGTGCCCCTCTGTTATAACATTGTATGCAAGGAGATGTGCCCCTCTGTTATAACATTGTATGCAAGGAGATGTGTCCCTCTGTTATAACATTGTATGCAAGGAGATGTGTCCCTCTGTTATAACAGTGTATGCAAGGAGATGTGCCCCTCTGTTATAACATTGTATGCAAGGAGATGTGTCCCTCTGTTATAACAGTGTATGCAAGGAGATGTGACCCTCTGTTATAACATTGTATGCAAGGAGATGTGTCCCTCTGTTATAACAGTGTATGCAAGGAGATGTGCCCCTCTGTTATAACATTGTATGCAAGGAGATGTGTCCCTCTGTTATAACAGTGTATGCAAGGAGATGTGACCCTCTGTTATAACATTGTATGCAAGGAGATGTGTCCCTCTGCTTGTTTGTAGTTAGGGTACTTGTATTATTGAGTTTTAAGAAATACATGTCTAGATTTAAGAGAAAATTATGATGAACTTCTTACCCACAGCAGATGGCACACATGCAACTATTATAATTAATCCAGATGTAATTATAATATAAGATATTTATTACCTGCCAGGGGAAAAAAATAGGTGACTGATCTAATGGCACTCTCATTGGGGCAACAATGATGACATCAAAAAGTAGACCAAGCAGCAAGGGTATCACCACCAGCAGCACTAACGCCATGACAAGGGACTTGATGATCTGAAGAAACAAAGCATGGTATGAAATTAAAGCATTCGCCAACTTTTTTCTACAAGACTACCAGAGGAATCTGACGGAAATATGCAAACAAAGCACAATAGTCTGCTTTCATAAAGAAATGGAGTTCAATGCAAAGTATCCAGTAATAAAATCTTCCAAAATGTTCAAATTACTCATAAAAATAACATTAAAAAAGCTCTTGTAGTGGTGAGTCAGCACACTGCAGTCTGTACACGATAAGGTAGGAAATTTTAAACATTAAAAAAACTAGGATTTCTTTCTGTATAGTTGTAACCACTTGGTAACAGCACTGGCTACATCATAAATGACTTCAGTGACATGGCAGACTCCAGCTTTAATAGCTATGCAGACTTCAACAGTGTCTATTGTTCAAACAACTTGAAAACCTTGTGCATGTAAAATTTACTCTTGACTAGAATCAAAGCTCTTTCTCCTTTAACTATCAAATAATGCAAAATTCCATTGCATGGAAAACTTAAGCAAGCATTCAATAGAGCAGTAGATTAACCAAACAAACGGAAGACTCTACTTGCCAATAGTCCCCAGAGCTTGAGTTTAGCCTTGATGATGGCCCAGCCCTGCAAGTACCACCCGGCTATGACTGTAGACACCCTGAGGCATAACCAGCAAATGTACAGACCACATCCAGCAGTGTACAGCTCATGAATCTTGGTGTCTCCCACCCACAACCACATCAGCTGCCTTCCAATGAACACTGAGAATTGAGACAAAATTAAATACCATCAGCACTTGGGGTCCATTTTCCATAAATTTTACATGCTGAGAAAAGTTGATTGACCCAGTTAATTTTAACATTTTTTAAATTTAATTTATTTTGACCACAACCTCTGAAAATGATGTGCAGATCAATTTTTTTTCTTTCAGATTAATGTATTTAAAGCAAAAGGATATATTTATTATTATGGATATCTTTATTATTAAGGATATCTATCTTTATTATTAAGGATATCTTTATCATTAAGGATATCTATTATTAAGGATATCTTTATTATTAAGGATATCTTTATTACCCAATAAAATCATAAACGACATATCAAAACTAAATTCAATCTATGACATCTATGACATGGAAGGGCAAATCTTACCAGGCAGTACTAGAGAAATGGTGCTGGCAAAGAAAAATGTCAGACACATTAAAGTGACTAGAGCAATTATCTGAAATTTAAAAGAAGAGGTTTTTAATTGATAAACATAACGGTGTGAGGAAGCACAGGCAAGAAAAGACAGACATTCAGATGCAGAGAAACATGACGAACCCAACAAGAAAACATTTGATCTAAGTTGTGAAAATATTTAGTTCATATCTTTTCAATGTATTTTTCTTTAACCTTTGCAGACACATACTTTATTTTTTAAACTTTAAATCAAATCAACATGTATTTAACTTAAACAAACATTTTAGAGAAAATTTCTGTTAAATTGAGGCTGAGAAAGTAAGAGAGAGAAAGTAAGTTTCAGAAGTAGATATGGCATGATAAAACTAATTTTTATATACATGAAGTATGTCATTAAAAGGGTGACAGATGAATTTGCTGAAAGAATTTCTAAACATTTTTAGTTCACAATATAAACACATTTAAAAATGCATTACCATAGTACAAAGGAGTAACTGTGAATGTTCATCATTGTAAATTTGTTTTTCAAATACACAAAAATATGGAAAGGCCTTTACCCTTGCTGCAAAAAATGAAGGTCTTTTGTAAGGCTGGAATCCTGTTGGGCCACCACCTTGTAGCATGGCTTGATGGGCCGCACCGAGGCCCTCGCCGAGGTCTTGGGGTGGGAGCGGGGGCCCGGCGTTGTTCAGCCTTGCCTCTGGTGGATTGTGGGGCTCATTGCTGTCAACGATACTGTCAGCATCCTAAAGAGATTTAAATATAGTTGGCCTAAATAAATTATCTTAACGTATTAATTATTAATTAATTAAGTTACCTTGTGTTTTCGATGGTTTATCATTTTGTCTGTTAGAGCAAGGAAATAAATAATTTTTAATTTAAAAAAAACAACCTTAACCTGTGTGAACAAATGGAAAGTGATTTTAATTATACACTCAAGTATCCCTACCACTCCATCTAGGGACACATCTCCAATGAGGTAGGACCTGAGGTCCAACAGCCATGCCATTGCTTTAGACCAACCCTCTACCAGCTTCTTCAGCATGGCTCGTGTATGACCTGCTTCCAGTAAAGATGGTAGGACAACTTGTAACAGGAGGAGCTCCAGCGACAGTTCACTGACAGGGGCCTCACTGGTTTAATGAGACAAAACAAACCATAAATGAAATATGGGAATGGCAAAAAAAGATCACAAATTTAGAGAATTATTTAACGGGATCACGCAATCCTGTGATATGAATTCTTTAAAGTTTACATTGGGAGAAATCTACCAGTGCTGGTACAGCAATCAATTTATCATATCCAGACCTGTTTACCCTCAAACTCTTAAAATCGTACAATATAATCATGAAATATTTCATTACATTATCTTAATAGTAAAAATTAAACATACAGTATATATCATGTATACACCTCAAAATCGTACATTGTACGCCAAAATTGTAAGAGTAAACAGGTCTGCATATCAGAACTCTAATTTGGGTAATAGTTTGAAGGTTCTAACAAATAACATTGGCAACATAAGCTCTCAGCAAAGATTTCTGCAAAACAAATATACCAAAAACTTTGTTAAATATAATAAATTTTAACAAACCGCTTTTTTTTTTGGTTTAAAGAATCTATTTAAGTTAACAGCTGTGGGCATATTTAAGTTAACAGCTGTGGGCATATTTAAGTTAACAGCTGTGGGGCATATTTAAGTTAACAGCTGTGGGGCATATTTAAGTTAACAGCTGTGGGCATATTTAAGTTAACAGCTGTGGGCATATTTAAGTTAACAGCTGTGGGCATATTTAAGTTAACAGCTGTGGGCATATTTAAGTTAACAGCTGTGGGCATATTTAAGTTAACAGCTGTGGGCATATTTAAGTTAACAGCTGTGGGCATATTTAAGTTAACAGCTGTGGGGCATATTTAAGTTAACAGCTGTGGGGCATATTTAAGTTAACAGCTGTGGGGCATATTTAAGTTAACAGCTGTGGGCATATTTAAGTTAACAGCTGTGGGCAGACTTTGCGGCAAGACTAACCTTGAGACAACCACTCTGTATGGCAAAAAGCCAGGGAACACCATTCTGATGACTTTGATGGGAAGCCACAACATGAGCAGCACAGCACTTCCAAATATGACCTGAAGAGTTATGGTAAGTGTTGAAGGCATGACACCATGTTATGGTAAGTGTTGAAGGCCTGACACCATGTTATGGTAAGTGTTGAAGGCATGACACCATGTTATGGTAAGTGTTGAAGGCATGACACCATGTTATGGTAAGTGTTGAAGGCATGACACCATGTTATGGTAAGTGTTGAAGGCATGACACCATGTTATGGTAAGTGTTGAAGGCATGACACCATTTGCATATGTGAAGAGTTATGGTAAGTGTTGAAGGCATGACACCATTTGCATATGTGAAGAGTTATGGTAAGTGTTGAAGGCATGACACCATTTGCATATGTGAAGAGTTATGGTAAGTGTTGAAGGCATGACACCATTTGCATATGTGAAGAGTTATGGTAAGTGTTGAAGGCATGACACCATTTGCATATGTAAAATGGCATTTTTTATTACGACTTTAACATAGTGGATCTTTATGTTTGTGTGTATGTGTGTGTGTGTGTGTATATATATAATATGTGTGTATACTTATATATATTTATTTATTTATTTACTGCAAAGAACAAGAAAAAGCAGTGGAGCAGTTTAATATAACATAAAAAGAGCTTGCCGTAAAGTGTAAAAGGGGCATGTCGTAAAGGGAGCTTGTCATAAAAGGAGCTTGTTGTTAAAGGAGCTGGTCATTAAAGGAGCTCGTCATTAAAGGAGCTCGTCATAAAAGGAGCTCGTCATAAAAGGAGCTCGTCATTAAAGGAGCTCGTCATTAAAGGAGCTTGTCGTAAAAGGAGCTGGTCGTAAAAGTATCTTGTCGCGGAGTATCACCTCCAAGCAACACAACTTGCAATTTCCCATAAATATTTGCTTCTTCTTTCTTGCTTACCACAGATGCCAAGAATCGCCTGAAATGTCTCAGCACACAGAGATGGATCATCTAAGGAAATATAAGAATTTACCAAAGGAATGTTAGTGGTCAATTATAGCCATCTACCGACAGAGAAACAAATATAGCATGGAACTAAGACGCAAAAATTTTTTAAAACAGTTGTATGCAAATAATGGTGTCTTAAACCTCATTCAGGAAGTTGGCAGACGACTTTCTAAAGACCTCACATCAAGGCATGCAAATAACTGTGCAGGCTCACCTCCTGGATGGGATTGAACTCCGGATCATTTAGGTTACGCAGGAACCACAGCACCCCGGGCCTCAAAACCTCCCGGGTCAAGAGGATGAAAGAGGCAAAGTAGAAGACATAGACCATGCCAACCAGCCAGTGGATGAACATGGAGGTGCCAGGAGATGAGAGGAAGCTGGATTCTCTGTCTTTGAGGGTGGCATCAAACATGGACTTTTGGAAAGAAAAACAGAAGGATTAAATAAAGTCAGGGACAATTACTGATCTTAAGATGTTAGTGGAGACCAGGGGGTTGCAAAATTAATTTTGAGACCAGGGATTTTCTTAATTAATTTTCCCACTGCAATTTTCATCTTACATTTATTTTAGTTCTTTTAAAACCAAAACTTAAAATTCTCATTTTTTTTGTTGTCCCGACGGTTTTTAATTTAAAAAAAAATAATTTTACATTTTTTTTAAATGTCTCAACTCTCAAGATCAATGCTAGTTATATTTCTTTGTTATCTTGGATGAGATCTTACCAACGAACAAATATCCAACCACCAGCCACAGATTAAAGGAAAAGCTCCGATTTCCATGACAACCAACAGCTTGACTTTGACGACAACATAACATAAGCCAAATATCCTTTGCCCTCTGTTAAAAAAAATATAAAAATAAAAACATGGATTTCAAGTTTTACAGGATATATTTTATTTATGCACTGTAAGCAATTAAGTTTTTTTAAATATTTAAAGGTTTCTTGAATGTCACAGTTCTCAGTTTGTTTTTCAAGTGCCATAATTAGGAGCTAATTAATAATTTAATATTTTAGGATTATAAATTTGATTTTTTTAAAAATCCATTTTTGGCCAACATCTTTCCTTGAGTTGCAACAAATCATGTTGAAGTCATAAACCTTTTTAAAAAGAACGCAATGACTCTCATTATTTGAATTTCATTTTTAAGCTCTGGTTCTGGTACAAATATTGTATGAACTATTTCACTCTTAAGCTGTGGTTCTGATGCACATAGGATACCAACTATTTTACTCTTAAGCCGTGGTTCTGACGCACAGAAGGTACCAACTATTTCACTCTTAAGATGTGGTTCTGATGCACAGATGGTAACAACTTTGTAGCTCCCCAGGATAGATGAACAGATCAAAAAGGTTTGATAATGATCAGCTTCCAAATGTTGCTAAGTGTCCAAATGTTGCACAAGATTAGGCTAAGTAAGGACACAGTTAAAATAGAGTTTAAGTTTACCAGGTGGCCCCAGTTGACATATAGTGAGGATATATTTTAACTGTAAAGTCATGTGCTGGCTTCCAAACAAACTGTAAAGTCACTTGCTGGCTACCAAACAAACTTTAAGGTCACGTGCTGGCTACCAAACAAACTGTAAGGTCACATGCTGGCTACCAAACAAACTTTAAGGTCACATGCTGGCTACCAAACAAACTTTAAGGTCACATGCTGGCTACCAAACAAACTTTAAGGTCACATGCTGGCTACCAAACAAACTTTAAGGTCACATGCTGGCTACCAAACAAACTTTAAGGTCACATGCTGGCTACCAAACAAACTTTAAGGTCACATGCTGGCTACCAAACAAACTTTAAGGTCACATGCTGGCTACCAAACAAACTTTAAGGTCACGTGCTGGCTACCAAACAAACTTTAAGGTCACATGCTGGCTACCAAACAAACTTTAAGGTCACATGCTGGCTACCAAACAAACTTTAAGGTCACATGCTGGCTACCAAACAAACTTTAAGGTCACATGCTGGCTACCAAACAAACTTTAAGGTCACGTGCTGGCTACCAAACAAACTGTAAGGTCACATGCTGGCTACCAAACAAACTTTAAGGTCACATGCTGGCTACCAAACAAACTTTAAGGTCACATGCTGGCTACCAAACAAACTGTAAGGTCACATGCTGGCTACCAAACAAACTTTAAGGTCACGTGCTGGCTACCAAACAAACTTTAAGGTCACATGCTGGCTACCAAACAAACTGTAAGGTCACATGCTGGCTACCAAACAAACTTTAAGGTCACATGCTGGCTACCAAACAAACTTTAAGGTCACATGCTGGCTACCAAACAAACTGTAAGGTCACATGCTGGCTACCAAACAAACTTTAAGGTCACATGCTGGCTACCAAACAAACTTTAAGGTCACATGCTGGCTACCAAACAAACTGTAAGGTCACATGCTGGCTACCAAACAAACTGTAAGGTCACATGCTGGCTACCAAACAAACTTTAAGGTCACATGCTGGCTACCAAACAAACTTTAAGGTCACGTGCTGGCTACCAAACAAACTTTAAGGTCACATGCTGGCTACCAAACAAACTTTAAGGTCACATGCTGGCTACCAAACAAACTTTAAGGTCACATGCTGGCTACCAAACAAACTTTAAGGTCACATGCTGGCTACCAAACAAACTTTAAGGTCACATGCTGGCTACCAAACAAACTTTAAGGTCACATGCTGGCTACCAAACAAACTTTAAGGTCACGTGCTGGCTACCAAACAAACTTTAAGGTCACATGCTGGCTACCAAACAAACTTTAAGGTCACATGCTGGCTACCAAACAAACTTTAAGGTCACATGCTGGCTACCAAACAAACTTTAAGGTCACATGCTGGCTACCAAACAAACTTTAAGGTCACATGCTGGCTACCAAACAAACTTTAAGGTCACATGCTGGCTACCAAACAAACTTTAAGGTCACATGCTGGCTACCAAACAAACTTTAAGGTCACATGCTGGCTACCAAACAAACTTTAAGGTCACGTGCTGGCTACCAAACAAACTTTAAGGTCACATGCTGGCTACCAAACAAACTTTAAGGTCACGTGCTGGCTACCAAACAAACTTTAAGGTCACATGCTGGCTACCAAACAAACTTTAAGGTCACATGCTGGCTACCAAACAAACTTTAAGGTCACATGCTGGCTACCAAACAAACTTTAAGGTCACATGCTGGCTACCAAACAAACTTTAAGGTCACGTGCTGGCTACCAAACAAACTGTAAGGTCACATGCTGGCTACCAAACAAACTTTAAGGTCACATGCTGGCTACCAAACAAACTTTAAGGTCACATGCTGGCTACCAAACAAACTGTAAGGTCACATGCTGGCTACCAAACAAACTTTAAGGTCACATGCTGGCTACCAAACAAACTTTAAGGTCACATGCTGGCTACCAAACAAACTTTAAGGTCACATGCTGGCTACCAAACAAACTGTAAGGTCACATGCTGGCTACCAAACAAACTTTAAGGTCACGTGCTGGCTACCAAACAAACTTTAAGGTCACATGCTGGCTACCAAACAAACTGTAAGGTCACATGCTGGCTACCAAACAAACTTTAAGGTCACATGCTGGCTACCAAACAAACTTTAAGGTCACATGCTGGCTACCAAACAAACTTTAAGGTCACATGCTGGCTACCAAACAAACTTTAAGGTCACATGCTGGCTACCAAACAATTATTTATGTTCAACTATTCATATCAGAGAATAACAATTTCGGGGGGAAAAAATTGTCAGTGTGGATTTTTACAATGCAAAAAGAGAGCCAGAGAGAAAATATTTTAAAAGTTTGCCCAAACTCACTTCTTTAACCTAGTCAGGGAGCACAGTGTGTAGATGATCAGCAGAGACACGGCTATGACAAGGTATCCTGTCAATGTGGTGAGGAGACCTTCAAAATGAGAGGCCAAAACCTAGAAGGAGCAGAGGGTTCAAAACGTAGGGCACAGGATTAGAACTACATTTATATCAAGCCGAGGTTTGCAAGACATCATCATTTAACAACAAAAATAATACAAAAGTTGTACAATTTTTGGATGAAATTCTAATGACTTATTAACTCTAAAGATGTACTATAGAGAAAATTTTTAACAGCCTACTTCCTGGGAATTGTGTTTACTGGGAGCAATATTAGAACTCAAGTTGAAATATATAGATATATACAATTAAAACAATTTAGCAATCAGAAATGTTAATTAGGCGTCCAAATTAACCAATGTTTATCTTGTCCCTGATTTGAAGATGTGAGCAGATACTCACCAGATCTCCCATTTTTGCTCCCACCAGAGCAAAGTGGCCGATGTGATAGGGGCAGAACGCTAGAGGTAAATGAAATGACGATAACATTTAAATAATGTATGTTGTTTATCCCCCGATGGCTAATACAACTTATTCTCAAATACGATGGCTGATACATGATCAGTCTTAAATAACTTTGACATGCTACCTAAGCCAATTGTACATAAGTTTAAACTTCAAATTTACAACACTCACCAAAGACCAAAATAAATAATGTGTTCAGAGAGACAACCCAGAATACATGCTCCTGTGGATGATAAAGACAAAAAAAGTTTGACGAGTTTAAAATTCAGTTAATAAAACATATTAATTATCATGGCTTTTGAACCAGATCAATGAACATTTTTTTTTTAGGATTTTCAGATACTTTCAAGTTTACATTCAAATAAACATTTCCTTTCAGTCCTCCATACACTCATCATCTAAATGGGATCTTGGTGATGCTTTTTCAGATTTGCACGCAACATCTGGGTGATAATTATGTGTCTGAGAAATGACAGCACTAGGGATGGTTCCTACTTACCAAAAAAACTAAAGACCCGTCCAGGCCCAGCAGCTGTCAAAGAAAAAGATGATGCATCTAAGGATCAACATATCAAAAAACTGTAAACTATACAAAAATGTTGTCAACTAGCTTTAAACTTTTCTGGAAAAAGTCTTTTTTTTTAAAACTGTATGAAGCAACTGGTTTGTGCTTTCAACTGTGTTGATTTCTGTGTATTGTTAGAGAGTATATTTCAACTGTGTTGATTTCTGTGTATTGTTAGAGAGTATATTTCAACTGTGTTGATTTCTGTGTATTGAACTGTTAGAGAGTATATTTCAATTGTGTTGATTTCTTTTTATTGAACTGTTAGAGATTATATTTCAATTTACCCTTTCCCAGGTCAGCTCCTCCGCTGCTCTGTCCCATTCAATTGGGTTCCAGTTGTTGTCATCTGAAAATTATTTTAAAAATTTACAACAATTTTAGTTTGCATATACGTGTACCAGAAATCAAGACAATATGACACTTGCCAGGATATTAATATGAAGGGCCGAGTAGAAAAAGTACTTAAGTTACAATTTTTAAAAAAAATGAGTTAAGACAGGCATTGTATTTGATACCTTCCCCTGAATCATTCCTGTAAATACCATTCATAAAAAATATCCACAAGTGTTTGATTCAGAGCCACCTCGAGCAGATTTTAATGTATCTAAATAAGAATTTAAAAAATTTAAACTAATTTTTCTCAAAACTTCAAAAATACACTTAAGTACTTTTTCTACTCGACCCTTCATATGGTAATGGGAAATGTACGACCAATCAAAGCTATAGCCTTAACAAACACTGTATTTACTTGTAAACATCAGACTGATGTGTGAGAGGAATCATGAAACACACTGACTTACCCTGGGCTGCAGCAGACTAATGTGTCAGAGGAATCATGAAACACACTGTATTTATTTGTAAACAGCAGACTAATGTGTGAGAGGAATCATGAAACACACTGTATTTATTTGTAAACAGCAGACTAATGTGTGAGAGGAATCATGAAACACACTGTATTTATTTGTAAACATCAGACTAATGTGTGAGAGGAATCATGAAACACACTGTATTTACTTGTAAACATCAGACTAATGTGTGAGAGGAATCATGAAACACACTGTATTTATTTGTAAACATCAGACTAATGTGTCAGAGGAATCATGAAACACACTGTATTTACTTGTAAAAATCAGACTAATGTGTGAGAGGAATCATGAAACACACTGTATTTATTTGTAAACATCAGACTAATGTGTGAGAGGAATCATGAAACACACTGTATTTACTTGTAAACATCAGACTAATGTGTGAGAGGAATCATGAAACACACTGTATTTATTTGTAAACATCAGACTAATGTGTCAGAGGAATCATGAAACACACTGTATTTACTTGTAAACAGCAGACTAATGTGTGAGAGGAATCATGAAACACACTGTATTTATTTGTAAACATCAGACTAATGTGTGAGAGGAATCATGAAACACACTGTATTTACTTGTAAACATCAGACTAATGTGTGAGAGGAATCATGAAACACACTGTATTTATTTGTAAACATCAGACTAATGTGTGAGAGGAATCATGAAACACACTGTATTTATTTGTAAACATCAGACTAATGTGTGAGAGGAATCATGAAACACACTGTATTTATTTGTAAACATCAGACTAATGTGTGAGAGGAATCATGAAACACACTGTATTTACTTGTAAACATCAGACTAATGTGTGAGAGGAATCAGAGGAATCATGAAACACACTGTATTTATTTGTAAACATCAGACTAATGTGTGAGAGGAATCATGAAACACACTGTATTTATTTGTAAACATCAGACTAATGTGTGAGAGGAATCATGAAACACACTGTATTTATTTGTAAACATCAGACTAATGTGTGAGAGGAATCATGAAACACACTGTATTTACTTGTAAACATCAGACTAATGTGTGAGAGGAATCATGAAACACACTGTATTTATTTGTAAACATCAGACTAATGTGTGAGAGGAATCATGAAACACACTGTATTTACTTGTAAACATCAGACTAATGTGTGAGAGGAATCATGAAACACACTGTATTTACTTGTAAACATCAGACTAATGTGTCAGAGGAATCATGAAACACACTGTATTTACTTGTAAACATCAGACTAATGTGTGAGAGGAATCATGAAACACACTGTATTTACTTGTAAACAGCAGACTAATGTGTCAGAGGAATCATGAAACACACTGTATTTACTTGTAAACATCAGACTAATGTGTGAGAGGAATCATGAAACACACTGTATTTATTTGTAAACAGCAGACTAATGTGTGAGAGGAATCATGAAACACACTGTATTTACTTGTAAACATCAGACTAATGTGTCAGAGGAATCATGAAACACACTGTATTTACTTGTAAACAGCAGACTAATGTGTGAGAGGAATCATGAAACACACTGTATTTACTTGTAAACATCAGACTAATGTGTGAGAGGAATCATGAAACACACTGTATTTATTTGTAAACAGCAGACTAATGTGTGAGAGGAATCATGAAACACACTGTATTTATTTGTAAACATCAGACTAATGTGTGAGAGGAATCATGAAACACACTGACTTACCCTGGGCTGCAGCATTGTTTCCATTGTTGCCGTCCTCTCCAAGTGCTTCGTCCACTTCCATGGCTTCTCCTGCCTCTTCATTTGCACCCTGTGCATGCTCTCCTGGCTCCTGAGCTGCATTGTGATTGGCTGGCGCATTAACTGCACCTCCAGCCAATCCTCCAATAAGATTTAAATTGTTAAACCCCCCTCCAGCTAGTCCAAGGTTCTGAAATAATTGTTTGTTTAAATTGTTCATTATTAATACAAATAACCAGTTCTGTTAGGCTCTATTAGGCTCTTGAGATCAAAGTTGTGAGAGCATAAGGTATCACCCAACTTCTGAATGGTTGAGAATTATTTAATTAAGCATAAAATATTGATGTTAGCCTTTTAACCTCATCCCCCAAAACCCATGTGTATTATCATAATCATTTACATAGCAACGTGCATGGTTCTGTCCATCCCTCAACACCCATATGTATTATCATAATCATTTACATAGCAGAGTGCATGGTTCTGACCTATCTAATGAAGTAGCATAGATTTCATGGCCTTGTCCAAAATATCTTGCAGTTACAACTCAAATTTAATTCTGTCTCTCTAAATCACACAAGTTCTGACTTAAAACTAAAAAACTGAGGAGAATGAAAGCTCACTCTCTGTCCATTATTTGGCTGGCCAAGTTGCTCCAACCACTCTGGACCACCACCATGTAGTATCTGTTCACGGAGCCATACCAAGCTGATGAATGCACATAATGTGCAGGTAACAACTAAGCAGCCTTGAAAACAGTCACCAGCCAAATTTTCACTAAGAAGAAAAAAAAAGACCCTTAAAAATCTCAACAATTGTTATTTTCCAATTTAGAAAAGTAGGAAATAAATCTAAACCAAAAAAATAAATAAATATATATATATATGTTTAAAAATTTAAAAACATTTAAGGTATTCTCTTGTTCAAGTGTTTTCTCTCTTATCTTGAAAAGTTACAACGAATATATAATTTAACTTTTTTCTGAACATAAAAATGACCCAGAAAGATTAAATTACTTATGTGAATATATCTGACTTACGTAGATAGCATATCCAAAGGTAGTGTAAGAAGAGAGCTGACTGAGCCAGTGAAAAGACATCTGTATATGCGACCTAAAGAAGTTTTTTTAATAAAATGAACAAAAATAAAAAATTTTATTACAGATGTGCTGAAGGATTTTCAAAATGTGTTTTTATATAATTTTTGCATCTGGGAGTAACATCATGCTCCCTTAAAAAAAGCGTGTGAATCAAAATCTGATTAAATGTTGAGTACACGTAAACTACGCTAATGTCAATTACACTATTCCACACATAAAGAATGGTATCTAATAATTCACAAGTACCATAGGCCTAATGCACTCAAAGCCCTACTCATTCCTGCAATGAGTCGTATGGATATGCTACGTAACGTTTACTCCACCATATTGTAGCATAATTTACCTGAGATAAAGAATCAGTCTGCAAAAGACCTGTTTACCCGACCCTCAAACTCTTAAAACTGTACAATATCATCACAAAATCGTTCAATACATTATCTTAACAGTAAAAAAAAATAAACATACAGTATACATAATGTACACACCTCAAAATTGTAAAGTGTACACCAAAATCGTAAGAGTAAACAGGTAAGACTTTAAGACACTCTGACAGACTCATAATCCCTTTAGTGCCAACAAGCCGTACGATTAGATTTCTACTTATCTGTAACATTCAGTTGTGAACAGGCATCACAAGTAGACTTACATGCTGTGAGTGGCACAACACCAAGCCAAGCAAAGGCCACCAGAGTGTAGTGAAACCAATACCGCACAGCCCTCGCCATGCTGGTGACAAGGCCACTGACAATATCCTTGATGGGAAGTCGATTGGGCATGTCGGGTGAATAGACTGAAATTTAAAAGGATAACATTTGTTTATGTTGTAAATTTACAACAGGAAACAATTTAAACTGTGGTTGAGTATACGTGTGGCAACGATATCTGTACACGACATAATATATGTGAATGTGCGTGTATCTAGATATATATTCCAATAACTGTACCATTCATAAGAATACTTAAATACAACAGAACTACTTACTTGGGGTAAATGAGAATCTGTGTTTGCAAAGTTCACAATACTCTTTGCGGCTGTATTTAAGCCACTGAACCAGGCTGAAAAAGAACAATCTTAATTAGTAATGTACTCTTCTGTTTTTTGAAAATGTTTAAAGCATACAATTTTATATATTCTATACTGTTTTAATTACACAAAATGTTTGTGTCTTGTTAAATCAAATTGTGTCTTTTTACATTAAATACAATTTGTCCTGACATAGGCCTTATATTTTTAATTCATTTATTTTATTTAAAAGACAGGTTATAGTTAATTACCAGTCCTGATGAACATATTTGATGCTTCCAGTACATACACAGGGGTGATAGAGTGGCTTATCTGAACTACCTTCACACCGACAAACTCTGCAGATGTCTGCAAAACACATTAGCATTTCAATAGTAAATAATATTATTTCACACATATTATTAACTCCCTTTATATGAGTTTAAGGGAGTTTTTAAGTTCATTTAAAAAGTACATGAAATGGAAATCTAATAATATATTTATTTTTATAATATGATATTATTATGTCATTTCGATAACCATTGTTCATAAGATTGATGAAGAATGTAGACAATTTTTCTTTGAAAAGAATTAATGTTATGTAAATTTATCCACAGACAACCTTTTGTAGGTAAGAATGTACTATTATTTTAGAAGTTACAATAAAGTGGAAATTATTTTACACAGCATATTTAAATTCTCTCACTAGATCTTTTCTTTTTTCATTTAAATCCAGACTTTAAAAATTAATTGTTGAGTTAAGTTAAAACTTTAAAACTAATAAAAACAAAGCTTAATGTACATTATGCGCCAAAAGTAGCAGTACTGAAACTACCTTTCGGCTTCGGTACCAAAATTTGCCATTGGATCAATTTCTGCCTAGTTTCAGCCGAAACAGAAAAGTTAAATTTTGGTTTAGTTTTGGCTGAAAGTGATTGAGAATTTCAGTTATCTGGCCGAAAGTGACTGAGGTTTTCAGTCATCTACCAGAAGTCAGAATGTCTGCCTGTCTCTAGGCTGGCAATATTCATTATTGCTCAACGTCTTGCTGTCATCGTATGCTACATGACTAATACTCTGTGAAAACTGCTCACAGCTGTATGATGACCTACTTGTCCTTGTCATATATTTCAACAAAATTTCATTTCAATTAGGCCTAGGATATAAACAGTTTTATGAAAGAGAAACTAAAGCAATGGTAATATTTATATCAATATTTTTTTTTTCAAAAATAATATTTGGAACCCTAGGTTTATTCAATTCCTTCATTTGTGATGTTCATTTTGATTTATCATTATCATGCTCATCAATGTTGTCATAGGTAAAGGTGACTAATATTGAATAATCTTAGGGAATGTTAATATTTCTATTATTATTTTTGTTTTTTTAATTTTTTTTTTAATAAATTAAGGAAACTTAGGCTTCATATCTTGAAATTCATCTTTATCATGCTCATAAACACTGTTACTGACCAAATAACACACATGTGCATGTATCACAAGTTCCTATAATAATTACTGCAGACCTGTTTACTTTTATTATTTGGCGACCAATTTAGATGCCTTTTGCGATTCACTGTTGAGACCCGTGAGAACAACAATTTTTATTTTTTTATTTCACCCACCAATGGTCGCCGAATGAAATAATTACGTCTCCAGGATGGAAAGACTAATGTGTTGGTACGAGGCTTAATATTAATACAGCGATATCTTTCCAGGTATTTATGAAAAAACAATGAATTGGTATGATGATAACCATGAAACATTGTGGTGATATTTTTATAGCCTTAATAACTGATTTAGAGCCATAATAATCATTGTAGTAATATGTTCTAGGTTATAATTATATTTTAAAAGCAAAGGGCACTCACTGGGTCTAATTTGCACGAATTTTACCCAACCCCACCCCAATTTTCTCTTACCATATTACTTTAAAAACATTTTAAAGAAATTTGAATAACTTTTAAATTAAAATGGTAAAACTGATGTTTATTAATTAATATTCACGATGATCTTATTTTTTTATAAAAAGAATGTTAACATTGATACTCCCCCCCCCCCCCCATCATTTTTCGATGTATGCAGAATGTATGCGTGAACAATTTTCAAAATATCTAAATATTTCAGTTTCAGCTAAGGCAGAAAGTCTTGATAAGCTTTTTGTTTTGGCTTCGGTTTTGGCCAAAAGTCTCGTTAAGCGTTTGGTTTGGGTTTTGGCCGAAAATGTCATTTTTAACTTTCTGTCTAGTCTCAGTTTCGACAAAATAAGAAAATCACAGTTATTCCCTCAAAATTTGACTACTGACACATATTAAAATAATTATGTGGTTGCATTGTCGTTAAATGCATTTATTTTGCTATAACTATCATTTAACAAGTTTGTTAAGAGCAGTCTGGTAGCTGTTACTAAACACAGGTCAGGTCCTGTTACAAACCATATCGAAATGACAGTTGCACTGACTGTTCTAAAAATAGATTTCAACTACAGTGGAACCCCGCTATAACGCAATGATCGGGGTCCATAAAAATCGGATCCCGTTAAAAGCGGGGTCGCGTTAATGCGCGGTTTTACAAATTTTTTTTTCTCCATGTGAATGAATATACAAATTTCGGGAGCCATGCACGACCGCGTTATATCCGAATTCGCGTTATGGCGGGACGCATTATAGCGGGGTTCCACTGTAATGCTACAATCTTATATTTATAAAAATCTGATCTTGTGTCGAATGGTGGCGAATGCATTGAAAGAACCAAACTTTGTGATCCAATTTTCCACACTGCTTATTACTAGTGGGGTGACATTGATAAATTATTTTTTTGTTAATTTTTTTCTATAAATGAAGCAATGTACCTAGAGAAAATTATTAAAAAACCTGGGTGCATTGATACGCAAGCAATCACATTGTGATTTTCTTCTTCAATAAATGCAAGTGCTAGAGTTAGGGTAATCTCTTGTAGTAAAAGTAAAACAGCACATTCTCTCTCTTACCCCTCTGCAGACTCTGAATTTTAGCACACACAAGTGTTTGCACTACTTTTTTTTACAGCCGCTATCTAATTTGGTTGCCATGACACTCTGCCAATGAGTGGCGCTCGGAATCAAAAAACACTTACCCAATAGTAATATAGGTAAATGTGCTTCTGTGGTCTCTCATTTCATTTGTGTGGATTCACTCCCCTTATCTTTTTTTTGCTAAAATTACGAATAAAAAGTTTTTAAAAATGAAAAAATGAT
Source organism: Omphiscola glabra (assembly GCA_964017045.1). NCBI lineage: Eukaryota > Metazoa > Mollusca > Gastropoda > Lymnaeidae > Omphiscola > Omphiscola glabra. The sequence goes on from OZ024800.1 coordinate 37,928,845, forward strand.
CTAAATCTATCCCTCACCCTAACCTGAACCCTAAATTCCTCCCTAACAGGGTTTTGACCCTCTCCCTAACAGGGTTTTGGTGATGAGAGACCACAGAAGCACATTAGCCGTAATATAAATATAAGCCTAGTATAGGCATAAAAAAATAAGTCATAAGATATTCAATTGATGAAAATGAAATTGATCTTATTACTTATTCTTAGCTGATATAATTTATAAAATGATTCTTCACTCAAAGAAGTTTGCTGACCCCTGGACTAGGCCAACAACCCCCAATGTATGCCAAACTCAATAATAAGAACTGAAATTTTCAGAAAAATAAATAGCTTCAATAAATTCATTTGATTTGTCAATTATTTACCATTTTTTCTAATCTATAACTAACCTACAACAGATTGACAATTAATTCAATGGAAATATCGAATAAATTGATCACAATAACTGAAACTGGATTAGCTGCCACGGCTTCAAAAATATACATCTTTACCACATATTTAAGTAATTAAGCAGGTTTAAAATATTAGAAAATGCTCACCGAGCTGCCCATCTTCTTCTAAATCGTCCATTTTGTTACTAAAAATAATTATTGAAAACTATCGAAATCAATGTCGTAAAGGTGATATAATACTTTTCAATAATTTAACAATAAAAAGGTTAAATCTTATTTTTATTTGTATTTAATTTATTTAGTGAATGTTAAAATAAAATACTATTTACGCAAAATGAATATCCTATAATTATTTAGTTAGTAGTACTTTGTTTGTGTAAGTGGAGAAAAGTCCATACAGTAAATATGCGGGTCTACCGTGGACTGTGGGGTGGGGGAGGTTTGGTGACCGTGGCGAACTTGTCTGCTATTTTTTACTTTTCATAAACTGTTCCACTATATTTTTGTCAACTGAATTAAGCAATCAATCAATCAATCATAAATCCTATCTTCAAAAAATTATGATAAATATTTTGTAAAATTATATTTTATTACTAATTTCTGAATTATTTAGGGAGTAAAGAAAAAAACAGTACTTTGCGACTTTCAACCGGATGTGGGAAGCATTTTGATATCTTGAATGCGTTGCTGGTGTAAACAAAAGTTTTAAAATCTACTAATTTTAACTACAAGTGCAAATGTAAAGTAGTAAGGTGAAGATACATAAAAGATAAACAAATCTATTTTTAAAAAAACTATGTGTAAGCAACTAATATTTGAATTTTGGTCCTACAGAATTTAATCACCAGCTTCATTTAAGAAATAAGAGTATGAGTTAACTTAAGAGTAGTCATAGTCATGAGTCATAACTATAACTCATACTCATAGTCATGTTGATGTATTCAACGTTTTTTTTTTTAAATATCTCAAATTTAAATTTAATTAATTGTCTTAGTCTTACTTACATTTTACAATTTAAAAATCATGATTCATAAGGAATCATATAATCGTAAGTTAATAAGTTATTATAGTAATTAATAGTAAAATAGTGTCAATAATGATGTGGCATTTATCATTTAACATAAATTTAGAAGTGGGGGCTAACTTATTACTTTTCATTTTGGCATATTCATGATATTGGATTAAATCCTTTGGCCTTTGTGTTTTTGACTAAGACTAAGCAAGAGGGAGTGGTACATGCTTAACTTTTGGTGAGTTTATAGTGTGTATGAAAACTACCCCTCAAATTAAGTCATCCAGTTCAATGTATGACTAGTATGAGTATGCTATCTCTTAAACTGTATAATCTGTATTCTTAATAGAAACTGTGAATTATTTAAGTAAAAACAAAAGGTTACTAATTATTATTTTAATTTTAAAATGACCTTCCAATTAAACCCACCACCCAACATCTTTGGAATGTCTGGATGTACCGTACTAGAGGCTAGTAGAGCAGGGGTCAGGAACCTTTTGTCTGAGAGAGCCATGGAAACCACATATTATTGATATTTTGAAAAGTAATTCTGTGAGAGCCATACATTATGTTTAAAACTAAAAATCCAAGTAAATGTGTGCAGGGTTGCTATTTTTCTGTCTTTTAGGTCAGTGGAGTCTATCTCCTTTACCACTTCTGATGCTGAGCTGCAGTAGACTTTAGCTCGGTTGTAGAATGAAATATTGATATGCAATTAATATGTAGATCAAAGGAGTCTAAAGAAACATTTTTTTTAATAATCGAACATTTGTCTGCGAGCCAGATGCAGCCATCAATAGAGCCACATCTGGCTCGCAAGCCATAGGTTCCCCACCCCTGTATTAGAGGTTGGGATAAAAATTGCTGCCTAAGAAATACTTTTTATAAGTTTGGACTAATGCAAGTGGGTAAAATAAAATTTGCTTACGCAGTAATCATTAATTTACTTTAATTTAATTCAATGTAATGATAAAACGAAAATACTTGTTCATTTTTTTAATTATATTAAGTACATCATTATAATCTAACATTTTTTTGTTACTTGCTGATTTTAAAGTAGGTGCTAAGTATTGACTAAATGCATATAATGCACATAAAGTATAAACATTAAGTATGGCCAATGATATTGGTAAGATGTAGAGAGTATAGAAGAGGTTATTGAGTCCTTGGTAGATGCTAGGGGTTAGTGGATGACAGGGTAACTTAGAACTCTTAGGGAAGGTAAGGGAATCAGGTAGAGTCATTAGATTTCATTTAGGAAGGAAATACTGGGGGTGGGCTGAATAGATTTTGTAGAGGGTGATTGAAAAGGAGTAGAGGAGTGTTAAAGGTGGATGTGGGTTAAAGTGGAATCAGACATTTTTTAAGTGGTTTTTAAATCAATTAAAGCTGAGCATTACCAGAGTTAAAATTAATGTTGATCAGTTAAGTGCTATGGCCAATGGATATGGGTAAAGTGGAGGGGCTCAGGGTAAAGGAGAAGATTGTAGTGGCAATTGAAAGAAAAATATAAGGGGGTTATGGGTAGGTGGAGGGTTTAGGGGACAATAGGAGTAAGATTTGGGTGGAAGAGGTGACCTTTGTGCTTGTTTTCAATTTAAAAAATTTTATAATATTAAAAGCCATTTTTTAATATTAAAAGCCATTTTTTAAACATTTTAAAAAATGCACAACACAATGTAAACACTAAAGAAAATAATTTAAGAAACTTCAAAAGTAAATATTTGAGGATGGAAACATTTTGATAACATGAAATGAGTTACATTGATGTACAATTTGTAGCCCTCCATTCATTTAAAATGTAATAACAGTGCCATCACACAGAGCACACAGTCTTATTTTGTATTTTATATCAAATTAATGAAACGCCATGGTGCATTAGCTTTTTCAGCTTGAGCTAATATCGGTATGCTATAATAATGACAAAAATTACTGGGGAAAATATTAAAGCTGAATCTTCAATCAATACTGAAAAATGGGATGGCGAGGAGTTGGCAAAAGTGAGTATTAGTGGTATTCAAATTTATTCTAGTGTTTTTTTTATTTCAACATTAACAAATATATTATGCAAACAATCAAAAATTCAAATGTTCAAGGTTGCCTTTATTCAGTGGGAAAAAATGCTTTGGGATAAAATATGCAACTTGTGCTGGTTTATCAAAGATATTAAATTATATTTCACTAATATATTTTAATTTATATAGTTATGATTTTTCATACATAACCTAGGCTGAAGGATGGTTTAGATGTGGTTTCTTTTGAATAACTTGAGTTGAAATACTATTTAATAATATTTTTCTACTTTCATATTGATGTTAAAATTGCTATGGTTTACATCTGATCCATATTTCTTTCCAACTGACAGGTAAGAATTCGACTATTGAAAGGACACTCACATAGTGTAAATAACTGTCAGCTCATTCAAGACTCTCACACAATTTTTAGCTCATCATCTGATTGTAGCGTTAAATTGTGGAACTCAAAAACTGGAGAGTGTATCAGAAGCTATGATGAATTACACAGCACCAACATTTCCCAAGCATGTTGCTTGTCTGATGGATCAAAGTATGATTTATAAACTTACTTTATGTCCTTTATGATAAAATAAGTTATATGAGAAGTAAAGTAAAATAGAAATCTATAGAAAGACCAAAAATCTCATAATGAGATTACTTTCTGTCTAAACAGTTTATAAAACATTTTCTCAACTCCATGAGAAAAGTCATTATATTTGTAAACTTATAAACAAGTTTATTATTTCCATCAGAAAAAGTTATGTTATTTGTATTTGTATTTTTTTTTGGGGTCTTATGCTTACATTTTTTGTGATTCAGATTCTTATCATGTGGATGGGACAAAAAGTTCAAGTACACTGATACAGAAACCGGACAATGCCTAGTAAAATAATTTTTAAACTTAATTAGATTTAATAACTGATAATCTTTATTAACCAACAAATGTTTTGTAAGATTTCAGCCTACTGACTGTTGGTCTATTCCCTTGCCTAAACAGTGACTAATTAGTTTTCCTATATTAATTTCTATTAGTCAAAAGTAACATCATGCAAAATAACTTAATGGCCAGTCAGCAATGAGAATACTGGAAAAAAAATAATTAAATATTGAACATTTTAGTGTAACCTGAGTCAAGAAACTCTAACAAACAAATAGTTTGGTGTATCTTTTTCCTTAAAATATTTTCTTATCTCAATACCCATTTCAAAAACACAAAGGAGTCAAGTAATACCCCAATAAACCTGCCATTAAGACTTAGTTAATAACAGTGTGACTAGTGAGCCCATTCTTTGTACCTTAAACTAATTTATCAAATAACTTAGAAAATTGGCATTTTTCAGATTGAGAAGAGCCATGAGGATTTCCTGACCTGCTGTCAGATTTCCCATGACAGAAAATTAATTGCTGTTGGATCAGACTTGGCTAAAAGTTTGAGGATTTATGATATTGAAAGTGGGGAATTGATTCATGAACTTAAAGGTGAGTTTCATTTTTGAGATACAGGGACATGTAAATTAGGTACTAAAAAGAAATTTGTAATTATATTTTTTGGAGGAAACCTTTTTTATAGAAAAAAATTAACAAATCACTTATGTAATCAAAACTATGTAATTTGGGCATATTACAAAGAAGACAGTATTATAACTATTTGATACAAAATAAAAGAATACTGTAAAATGTAACTAAAACTTTTTTTTTTCTAAGAAAGATTTTCACAAGAGCAGTTTAACAAGTCTCAGATTTGCACCAGGGAATGACAAAGTCATGACCACATCCATGGACAGGACAGCAAAGTTTTTTGATTTGGTTTCTGGAATTAATACCATAACTCTTGAGTATGAAACAAACACATATTTTAAGTAAACATAAAGTGATATTTAAATGTGAAGTGTGGCTGAAATTATATATTAACAGCTGATAAAAGAAAAGCTTATAATTTTGACACTTTAAAAAAAAATTGTTATTGTGAAGTCAAAAACAAAATTATACTGATTAAAAAATCATGTACAACATGAAAATAGACCAGACCATAATTTCAGCTATTGGTTTGATCATTTAGTGGTATTTAGTAATCTATAATGCAGCTAGATAAGAAATCAGAAATGAGAATTAATACTTTCAGAGGGCACACAAACATTGTATCCAGCTGTGCTATCACTTATGATGAGAGGAAGTTTGCTACAGGTTCATGGGATAAAACAATTCTCATATGGGATGTTGCCACTGGCATGTACAGGTAAAATATGTCAAGATGTGAACAGCATTATAAATCTTTCCTGTGAGTTTTTTTTTTCTTCATGCCTGTCAGAAATGTACATTTGAGCTTTGAACTTGCAATTTTCTTTTATTTTGGTACTGGTATTTTACAAATTAGTCTCGAGATGGTTTTATATTTTTATTTGAAAAAAGAAAATTGAAAATTTTTGTGGTGAAAAAATCAGATTCAGGAAAACCAGATTGGGAAACATTATTTTTTGGTTTCCTTCAATCACTAGATCAAAAGGACCAACAGTTTTAAAGGGAAGTCATGAGGGGTCAGTCAGCTGCTGTCAGTTCAGCAATGATGGTGAGTTCATAATCATTAAAACCAAATGAAAAGTGATATAGTTAAATTCAAAGGATCTTGTTAACTGGCAAAGTTGTTTTACTCACCTACTTCAAATTTGAGCAATAAGTGTGTAGATTTTAATATATTTAGAGTTTAATAATTCTATTAACACGTTAAATCCTTTCACTTCATTGACGTGTGATAAATCCAAGGGAGAGGAATAGGCAATATATGTTAACAAAAACTACTGTAGCATCAGCAACAGTACAGTGAAACATGTATCTTGTACACTCTACATAGAACTACTCAGCATCACTTTAATGCCATTCTACCTACCTAGGGAGTTCACCCCAATCTGTATCATTCTCACTTAAATTCCACCTAATGCTAACAAGGAGTAGGCTATTGATTTGATTGGTTTGATCGATCAGTTGGATATTTATATAGCGCTTGTATCCTTGCTACTTTAGCATGCTCACTGCGCTCTGGTGCTCTTAAATCTATTTAAAGAAAAAGTCTTTAATTGTTTCTTAAATGATTTTTTATCATTTTCAATTTCCCTCAACACTTATGTAAGACTTTTTTCGGAGATACTTTTGGATGTAATCCATGATTTCTAAACAAAAAACCCAGACTCCAAAAGTCTGGCATTCAGCGTGCTCCTCCTGAAATCACAAATCTTAATGAGAACTAATAAGTCCCTGATATGGCTAAGAGAATTCACTGAATGGTTGTTTTTTTCACTGGTGTATATGTCTCGTGTTCAAATTGTTTTATTTATATGTTGAAAATGTACAATGCAATCAAAAAAACTTTCCTTTTGTTTGGATCAATAAAAAATCTCATCTTATCTTAACTTATCTTATATTTTAATAAAGGAAGTGGAATCATTTTAATTCTATGTTTCAGGGGTCAAAACTTTTTATACGGTACATAATATAATGTCATGAATTTTAGTAACTAAAAACATTAGTCTGTTTCAATATTTGTATCAGGTTCGTTACTGGTAACTGGATCCTACGACATGAGTATTGTAGTCTGGGATATAGAGAACAGTGCACAGAAGCTGAAATTACAGGTTGGCCCACTATATCTATGTACATCTGTTATCTTTTAGTTAATTGTTATTATTATTGTGATTATGTCATCTAAACTAGCATTTGCCAAACTGTCAAATTTGGCGGACTGGTGGACAAGTTTTGAAATTGCACAATATGGCAAGGTTTGATATTGCACAATATGGTCCCAGATTCATTAATTACATTTTCTTTTTATTTCACCTTAAATTTTCATTTTCTGAACGCAACGTGAGGCTTCCGGACTGGTGCCATTTGGGGGAACACTGCCTTAGAGTGTACTTTAAAATTCATCATTTGAAAAAGAAATATTTATATTGTCATTGTCAAATTAAAAGCATAAAAGACAAAAAAATCTTATAATCAAAGGAAGTTGTGTTTCAATGATGGTGACATTAAAAATAATAAGGCCATATAATAATTTTTCTGAAACTAAAATCATCAATTTAAATAAAATAATTTTAAAGACATTTCAATTGTATACATTATTACTGTTTAAAAAAGGTGTTTTAGTGTTTTTAACTTTAAATAATGCTTTCATTGTGCACAAAAAATTTAATTAATAATTTTCAAGCAAACATTGATTAACTTCTTCTAGGGTCACATGGGTTGGGTGAATGATGTCTGTTTCAGTGCAGATCAAAAATGGCTGCTGTCATGCTCTAAGGTAAGGTGGTGTTTAGTGCTGAGTAATTGGATTTTTGCTCTTCTTTTCTGTTTCTTTTCCTTAAATTTTACATTCATTTTTACGAGCTAAAATTTTAGGTACCAGTAGCTTACCAAATTTGCATATCTCCTGCCTTGTGGTAAATTGTTTTGTGCCTGGATAATTACATCAAAGGAATCCTTTGACCAAGCAATAATTAGACAGATAAGGATAAATACATTTTGGTTAAATTTTTTATGGTATTTTTTATATAAGATGAATAAGAAACAACCAGTTAAACTATAAAAAATACAGATATTTATATCTTACTGTCACATATGGAATGGTGATACACAATACATTACATGTAGAAGTAGCTTATTTCCCAATTACTCATAAAAGTCTGGAATTGCAGGACAAAACAATTCGACTTTGGAATCTGGAGGAGTCAGATCAAATACCAATGGTTCTGGAAAACAAAAAGGCTGTGGGTGTCAAAGTTGTAAAGGTAAGCAGTCCTACAGAATGGGCCATGAAAATGTGGCTAGTCTCTGGCGATGGTGTGACAAGATGAACGAGCTAGTGGATTATTCCATTACACACAAATTACAGCAAATGGTTAAAGCATTACTGGTTTGAAAACCAAGTGATGTTAAAAATATTTTTTCAACTACCAGATATGATTACATTTATTATTGCAACGCTACATATTACTCAGGTGGCTATTTGTAATATTATTCTTGAGAAGTGTTAAAGTTTCTTTTTTTTAAGTCCCAAACCTTTTTTTAAGAAATGAAAATTTAATTTGTGACCATTTAGTTTTTTTTTTTAATCACAGTTCAATTTTTTAAATTTGGTTATAATTTGTGTGATTTTGTTTCCCTCCAAGTCGGTGGTTCTCACCCTTCCTAATGCCATGACCCTTTTTAACTTTAACAGTTCCTCATGTTGTGGCGACCCCCAACCACAAAATTATTTTCGTTGCTACTTCATACCTGTAGAGCATATGTATTTTCCCATGGTCTAAGTAGAGAACCGCTGCTCTAAGTGAGGTGTAGTTCTAACTCTAAGTTAATTTGTTTCAAATTTGAAAAAAAAAAAAAAAATTGTCCCAAGACGTAGAACAGAAAAGAATGCAAATGGTATAATATTTTTTAATTTTATTTTACTCCGCAGTGTTCTAAATGTGCAAAGCCATTTTCATTGTCTCAATTGGAGTCTTTCCAAGATATCACTGTCTGTGTTTTCTGTCGCCTGGCCAGTCCAGACAAATCATGGCTTAGTTATAATGAAATGGTAGAAAACTCCTGAATTTTAAATTGTGTGCAGCGAAAGGAAGATTTGTTCATAGTTATCACACTGTTTATACATTTTTTATATAAAAAATAAATAATATTTGAATAATTCTTAGTAAAGTTGGCCACTTATGCTTATTTCCCATCTGCCTACATTTAAGTATTCAAATATGTTTTGAATCTCAAATTTAATTGTTATGAAGGGGTCCAAAATAAGTATTTCCAAATGAACAAATTTTACAGTTATAAACTTAAAGTTCATGTTGGTGCAGCTGATATCCATTAATTGATTGTAATCATGTATACATTTTATGATTTAGTTGCCTAACATCTTCACATCATTAACATACATTTTTAGTTTATATATAATCTGAAATTAAAATGTTTAGTAGTAGAGGTAGTTTATAATTAAACAACCCCTAAAAACAAAAGTTTTTCATAAAAATCCTTTATACCTTATTCATCTTCTATTATTTTAGTTCATATTAATATTCTAATGACCCACATACTTTTAAACCACAGATTTATTTCACCAGCTATCTCAGAAAAACAGAAGAAAATAATACTATTAATACACACCAAATTTACTTGTTTTGTTTGTTTTTTTAATGGGGTTAAGGCTAAAAATTTGATAGAATGTTTTAAAAACATTTTACATAAATGAAAACAGAAAAAAAATTTAATTAAAAATCATTGGCTGGCATACCCATTTTCGTTCTTATGCCAATTTGTCAAAGCTGGATGTTTGGCACATTTTCTTGGCTACAAAAACATGTAAGTTCGTTTATGTTGGGAGTAACGTTCTGTGTCATTGAGATTCTCATGATGGACTGCAAGTGTTCATCAGCGAGATGACTCCTGTGAGATGTTTTGTAATCTTCATCATGCTCAAGCCGCATGTAGAGACAAAGCTGGGGCATCTCTTCAGGAATGAAAAGAGTGAACTGTGCAGGCCCAACTGTGTCATACTTTGCCTTTAGTGTCCCATCACACTGCAGCTCTATTAGCTCCATCTGCAAATCTACAGGTTCAGTTTCCATGACTAATGGGTTACGAAACAGCTTGAAATTACATGTCTGTGCTTCAAAGTCACTAAAGTGCCATGTGAACTCTGCGCGAAGTAAACTAAGTTTTTCAGCAGAGTGTGCATTGGGAAATACCATAGCGTTGACGTGGATATAATTGAGTTTGACACATGTGCTCTATCACATTCATTTTGCCGTCCTCTCGAAAACTACATTGCAGCCAGGTGTTGATTATATATTGATTATAAATTGTTCTTTCTTCGCTGAAGAAGGCTTCTTGCAGACACGTTCGTTGTGTTGCGTCCTTTTTAAAATGTTTATCCATACTTTGTTTCACTCTTTTTCTTTAACAAAAACAACAACCCAAAGTAATTCAACATGTATATGAAATTGTTTTATTCCACTATGCTTCTGCTTGTTACAATTATTGGATGTATGAATATGAGTGTAGGCTAATAAAGCATTGAAATGTAACAGATCCAGAATTGCTGAGTTCTGCAACTGACAGTGTATCAACAGCAACCTACCACAAGTAGCTATATGCTACATTTACCTCTTAGCTGAACGTTTATAGTAATTAAACCCTCACTTCCCAACCACCCCAAATAAATTCTATGTCTGTTTAGTTTAAGCCAATGACAGGGTAAAGAAAATATTTGCACCTTATTCTGTAACCTGATGAGGGTTAGTCATTGATTAAAAATACCTGTAGGAAACAGAAATAAGCTAACATTGTAAGACAATAAATTACAGAACAGACAAGCATGTTAATAATATTATTGAGTTTTAAGACAGTCTTATATGAGGTGGCTACATTTTAAAACAATTAGTTTTACAATGAGGAAACATAATTTTGAAGACTATGACAAAAAGTATGTTCATGATTGTACAGATGAAACATAATTTTGAAGACTATGACAAAAAGTATGTTCATGATTGTACAAAGCTCAGCATGGAAAAAATTGTATGTGTGGTCATTTGATGTGTTCTGTTGATTGTTTAGATTTTTTAACCATATAAAATGATAACCATGAAATATGAAAGACATATGACAATTAAATATTGTACAAATGACGTAAGCACATAAGACTGAAAAAGTATATGCAACAAAATATATGTAAGATAAGTACAAACGATTCCTTTGTAATTAAGTAAAAACTAAATAATGGTTAAGGTCATAATCTATCAGCAAGATATATCACTGAATCTTTAAGGCAACTTATCAAGTGATATAAATATTGGCTACATTAATTATACACACCCAATTTACAGCATCACAAAACTCATGCAGTACAAAAGTTTTAACATTTAACAAATCACATATTTACATCTACACAGGTATAAATAAAGAAAGAGTGGTTTCAGTCAATTCTGTGGTTTTCAAGTCCTTCTTCAGTTCCCAAAAATATATTACTTAAACACCCTTTGAAAATATAGTAGTATAGAGATAAAAAGGGTTATTACTAATAATATTACATACATTTTAAAATGTATTTTCATAGTACTATATTCATACTATTTATTATGGCATGTTGGAAAATAAAGAAATTTTTATTTTTATTTTAAAAAAGCACAATTTTTAGGTCATATTAATATTCTCTCCCTAGATCAAGTACCTAATACATGTCTGAAAAACTTGATACTTAATTGACCCATTTAGATGCACCTGAGAAATTAAAAAAAAATGGTTTGAACAGGGAACAAATTTTAATGATAAGAGGATGTGGCCAGAGGTTGTTGTTTCATTGGTTTCAGGGCATCTGCATTCCAAGTCCTCAAGTTGGCCAATGTGCGGTTGATCTTGTTACACCAAACAATACGTTCTTCTTTGCTGTCGGCCGACATCTGGTGCCTTAAAATAAAGCATAACTCAGATTAAATAATAATTAAGCTGCAAGTAAATGTTATTTTCATTTAGTTGTAACTAAATTTAGTCTTGGTAGACAGTGCCATTAACCCCATTAAGCAAGAGGGAAAAGCTTTGTCCTTTCAAACCTTATGTCACAGCAGTAGATTTTGAACTCATATTTTATAAGCACCAAAAAACTTTTATTTACAAGCTAAACAGAAAGTGAAAGTCATAATTGGATTCAGTATAGGAATATCTGGGTACTGTTCGAAAATGGTGAAATAGTAGAGCTGACAATACATATTTCATACACCACTTTCAAATCAAAGACAATAAGCCATAAAAAAAATGTCCACCCTGAAATCATTTATTTAGATCCTAATTTTTTCTACCTGACGGTGGTTGTTGAGTTGTATGTTTTAGTCACTAGAGTATCATGTTCACCCTTCAATGGCTGTCTGACAGTGACCATCTCAAACGTGTTTGGTCTAGCACAAATATCTCTTGGAACAAGACCGACTTTCTCTGTGATACAGCGTTTCAAATCAATGAAGGTCATTGGATCCTAACAGACAGGAAAGTTTATTAAATGATTAATTTTTGAGCACCGAGCATAAAAATGAAGAGTTACATTTTTAAAGCTAAAAAGTTATTTTATGCCAGATTTTTAAAAATACCTTTCTTGTTTCATCATCTGGATATTTCCATACACATAATTTGTTACCAGACAGGACACACCAGCGTCTATGCCAAGCGCCAAAGCCACTCACGTCATCAAACATGGTCTGTCGGATAGATTTTGTTTATGTTTCTATTACAATAAAAGTTTTCGCAATGGAGTAAATTGAGTAAAAAAAAAAATTGGTTTACATATGAAATTGGTTTTTTAATGCTTAAAAAATACACTAGGAAAGATATGCTTTAAATAAGGATATCTCTTAAATTTCCCCTGACAGCTCCTGTAAAAAGGATTGTAAAAAATAAGCTAACATTCCATTGGCTTCCTTTCAACTTATTAAAAACATCCTAATAATTTTATATTTCTTATCTTTTTTAGTTTCCCTAGCCCCTTATTATTTTGGTAAGGTTTCTTATTGTTTATTTATGTATTTAACTCATATTCCAAGTGTAAATCTTGCTCATTTACACACATTCCTCACAATACGATACTTATATTTTCATGAAACAAAATATTTCTATCCAGGGTTAAAAATATAAAAAATATTTAATTTTTGCCATAAAATATAATGGTTTTATTATAAAGAGAAATCAATTTAATTGTCAGATATTTTGTTTTACATGTAGTTTAAGCTTAAATATCAGACCTGGTTACATTGGAACTCCCAAAATAGTACAATATTGTTTCACAATAGTAATTTACCATCTCAAAATGATAAATACCCCATCACAATAGTAAGGAAATAAATATATAAGGTATACAATGACTATTGGCATATGTCTAAAAAAGCCATTTACCAAAGTCTTTGCCACTTTAATAGACTAATATGGGGTGGGAAGGTGTAAATTAAGAGACGCCCGCCAAAGTCACCCAATAAACTGGGGGTGGGATTAGGGAAGGGGGCTAGGCCCCCAAAATTTTTTGTTATAAATTCCAAATGCACTGATGCACTTTTGCTTATACCTATACTTGAATATAGTTTTGCATGATTCTTGACTTAATTGTAATGGTTGTGTAAAAGTAGGTTCCCTCTACCTAGCTATGTTTATATAAATCCTTATTGTTATAGTAGTTATTAAACAGTAAAGCTGTTTTATAATTTATTTTTAAGATTACTTATTTTAATCATTCTTTAATTTAATCAGTCCAAATTAAAAAGGGGCCAGTACACTTAAAAGACGAGCTGATTCACAAATATAATGATATACTTACGACTCGATTTCATCTGTGAATATTTTTTCAGCTTTCGTGAAGGTTTTAGGGGTTTTTACAAGGTTTTCTTTGGAATCAAGGCGTGTTGAATGGGTTTTATCTGCTTTGACTGAGAATCTTGTGTTTTTTACCTTTAAAGGTATTTAGAAACCCGGTCTCTTAAAATCTTAGTTCTGACAGGTCTCTGCTTACAATCATAAAAAGCATCTCGAAATCGTACATTGAACGTCAAATTGTACTTCGGACGCCAAAATCATAAGAGTAACCAGGTCTGAATCATGAAAGATACCTTTAAGAGTGGAATTACAAAAGTTCTACCACTGAAGAATCAGTTAAACTTGTAATATTAACTTACCAAAAAGCCTCTTTCTTCAACATTAACCTCCATCAAACATTTAAGCCTCATAAAAATTTGTCCATACAATGGTGACGAATGCAGTAACTGAAATTGTAAATGTTTTGTTTTTGTAAATATTGCATATGAAAAACATTACACCATTTTTCTTGCTTTATACATTTTACTTGTGGTTTTAGAATTTTTCCAGAAATGTTTAGCATTGGCATTCTGTTTACAAAACAATTTTTTTAACAACTCAATAATTCATTGAGCAGATTGTGCAAGCACATGGAGAAGATCTACTAAAAAATCTAATGTCACTGTTAGATGAAGTTGTTTCAAGCAGAACTACATTGTATGGTTTGTATGTGAAGTCTTAAAAGCCAATCCTTTCTATAAAAATGGCATAAAAATCCTTTAATTTATACCTTTAAGATGTTCAGTCACCTTCAACTTGTATCCAGAAATTAGTACAAAACCAATTTGTATGAAGGAATGTTGTAGAACGGAAGTTTGCTCGATTGGAAATAATATTTTTAAAAACTTAATTAATTTAAAAGTTCACAATTTCCACATTTCTCACTCGCATCTTCTTCTATTTAAATTTAAAATAATTTTTCTAAAAATCTTTGTTGCCATTTTGAACAAACTTCAGCTCAAACTAACTTCTGATAGAGCACATTCCTTCGTACAAACTGATGTCATAGTAATTCAATGTAACCCCTACAACTGTGTGCAAAAAATGTAATTTCCAGACCATTGGTGGGGGACAGAACCAGGAATAGTGCTCTCCATGAGCATCAAGCAAAGGTTTTGCCATCTCGGACACCTCTAGCATTTACTTCTGAAGTGTTAACAAACATTGTCTATGTTGCCTTTAAATTCCTACCCTGTCAAGGTGAAAAGAGTTTTTATCCAGAGACTTCATTGTTAATTGCAGGGAGGTAACATGGGTGAAACTTGTAGTCCTGACAGCTGTGGGTCCACCAGGACTTTCTACTGTTGAAAATGAACAAGGAAACTACATTTAAGAACACATTTTTACCAAATAACTAACACTGTAACACAGTAAAAACGATCCTTCTGTTTTTTTCTTTTTCAAGTACAGTGTGCTCAGAAACCATTGTTGTTTTTTTCTTATTTTAAATCATTCTTTTAACTTACAGATATCAAAAGGAACTTTAACATAAAAGGAAGAAAGCTTTTAAAAAACTTACAAGCCATTGCATAGCCTTTTCCTTTCTTTGGTGTCTTTTTCTTTTTGTCTTTGGAATATTCCTTAGAAACACTCTGAAAGCCAAAAAATGTATCACTTTGTTTATCTTTAAACAAGAACAGTTAAATTCTCACCATGGGTTAAAATCATGGGTAATCAACCAGGCCAGACTTAAACTTTTGGTCATAAATTAAAAGTACTGACCTAACATGTTAAAGATTTTGTCTGTTTTTTTTTTTTAAACAAAAAAAATTAGCTTGCTGTGAAGCAGCCATAAAAATAATGAAATAATTAAAATTAAAACATATTTATAACACCTGGATTTTCCATAAATGTAATGAATTTAAATAAATAACATAAATAAAAAAAGAGGCCCACAGTCTGCTTAGCACAATCACAAAGGTTTGCATGCCTTGGCAAAAGCTCTTCAAGTGATGTGGAAGGTTTCCTGTCACAAAATACTTTGAATTCATACTTTTCTGTCATCTTACCATGCTATAAATGTCTAGCACAAGCTTGAAGTTTCCAGTTATGCCGTTAATCTTAATTAGATTAGGAAAGTCCAGACTGCCTCTCATCATTGGGTCATGGGTTGAAAGCATTTGGGTACAGATAAGTTGAGGGCCATTCTTGAACAACAAGATGAAGTAGTGTGTTGTAGTGTCTGGGGAAACAAATCATGACAAAAGATGTCCTTATGTAACTAAACATAATACCTACATAACTGATTAACTACCATGAGCCGGTGGGAGCGGCTTGGTGTATCTTTTGTTATGGCCATGAGCAGCTGGTAGCGCCAATTGTTTGTATCGTAGTAAATCGAGTCAAATATATATATTCCAGATTTTGATTAACCCACAGGATGTTTATATTCGAACAGCATGCTATTGGCAGAATGTTTTTTAAAAAAACGAGCTGTTAATTAATTTTGATTTAATTTCCAAGCTAGGTACAAAATTGTACTAATTGTTTACCGTGGTAACAAGTGACAGGGTTACTAAAGGCATATAAGTGATTGAAAGTGTAAATTTTATTCACATTCTGTGTTCTTTGGTGTATTTTTCTTATTATTGGATATACTATTTGAAAACCACCAAATAAAAGGCTTTAAATGATTTGGAAATTTATGCTATGTACGTAAGTTGGCAGTTATATATTTTTTATTGTTTCTCTGTTGTAAATATTAATTTAACAATTAATATTTTCCCAACAAAACTTAACTTTGCAAATGTTTTAAGTTTATCTTATAGACAATAAATTACCTACAAAATGGTGTATTAATCATTAGAATATGTTAATAATTAAGAAAACTGCTGAATTTGTACATACACCTTCAATGAGACAATGTGACCGAGATTTAATTCAGCCACAGCGGGTTTTTCAATCTGGTAGCTAATCAGTTAAAGAAAAAGAAAACCCAAATATAGCGACAATAGCAAAGTAAACATTCCAACAAGAGTTTTAGGAATCAAAAATATTATTATTGGTCTGAAGAAAATCTTTATTATGAGCAAAAATAGGAGCTTTGCCATGTCAGCAAAATAAATACCATGTGAAGTTCCAATTTTAGTGACAAAGTCTTTCTTTAGAGGCAGTCTGATATCACTAATAGTTAAAGAGCCTTGGGGACCTGGTCCTTCAGGGGAAAGAACACCAGTTTCTTTTAGGCGCTGAATTTCTGTCATGTAACATTGTCGTTTTTGACCTGGAAAGGAAAAAAAGAATAAAAGAAATAAATGAAAATAAACAGTTGAACCATCTAAAGTCTGACCATCCTAAAACTTTTCATTCACATTCTAAGTTAACTTATAACTGTCATAAGGGCCAATCATCAGGGATTGTTTTGTGATTAATAGTGTAATTTCCTCCATTTTTTTGACTGCCATTATGACTGACACTGGAGTGGGTCCCGCTCTAGATTGACAAATCAGCACAGACATTTTTAATTGGAATTATTTCAATTGAATTAAAATGAAACCTATGATTTCAGAGATATTCCTTGAGATAATTATGACAACATTAGCTCTAGCTGTGAGGGCGACATAAGCGTCAGATATTGACAATATTACCCTTAAGCTTAGTCATATTGTCACTGACAAATTTGTTTGGGAAAGGGTGAAAAGGTGACAGATCAATGATGGGATCCCAAAAATCTACCCTAAGGAGATTCAAAGACATTTATGTTTGTGTATGTTGAGTATTAATAAAATATGGATTCAATAATTTGAAAGGGAATTTTTTAACTTTCCCACTTTTTTTTATGACAGAAATTAGAAGGTGGTGAATGAAAGAAATTCACCTAAATGACAATTGTTAATATAACTACCTATAACTTGACATTTTCTGAAAGCGTATTGCTTCTAGTTTCTCAAAAACTTGATTATGTGACAGTTTGAAAAATTCATGGAGTTTTAGTTTGGGTTGAAGTCAGAAGTTGAGTAGTAAAATTTTACTCTGTTAAGGTCAAGATAAACAAATTCTTTTCCTAACATAAGATATCTTGTCCAATGTAGTTTCAGAAAATGTATACTTCTAAGGGTCTCCTTTAGTATGGGATTATGTCATTTTTAAATGAATAAAAAAAAATGCTTTTAATGGCTCGACACCAGAGAAAAATGCAATATACTAGCTAAGCTTGATTTTTCTTTGTTGTTTGATATGTGGTTAACAAAACTGTCATGAAAAGAAAGATATATATACAAATATAACTCACAGGCAATGAGCAAAAGTTTGTTGCATTCAACTTGTTCAGCAGAGCCAGCAAAGTAAGAGTTACCCATACAACATTTGTTCAAAGCATTGCTTGTCTGCATTATAACATTCTGTTCTTGTTGAACTAGTTCTTGTAGCTCCTGATGAATATACATTTTTTTGAGGTGAGATCAATGTTAGCTCTTGTCAAGTTAAAACATTTTATTAAAAGGACAAATTACATTAACACATAATCATCAGTTAAGCTAAAGATAGATACAAAATGCATCAAATGTATTTACTTTCAAGGCCATCTTTTCAGAAATATTGGTTACCTTGATCCGGTCTTGCACAGCACGTCTATCATCCCTGTGAGGTTCTTGGGCTGTGGGCATAACAATATTCTCTTCTTCCACATATTTCCCAGCATATTTGCTTGTTCGAACAATGGGCTCTATCACATGTTGGTAAACATTACTTGAAATTGAAAAAAAAAATATATAAAATATTAAGATTTTAAAATAAATTTTAAAACTACAAGAAAATTTGTACCGGTCCCTTAATGTAATTGTCTCAAATTTAGTGTATTTCCAAATACCAGGTCTCCCAAAACTATATTTATGTTAAACTATTAAACTAATTGAACTAATTTTTTGTGGCTCATGACTACATATTTTTTGACATGGTAGTTTATTTTTGTCTTAATGAAGATGAAAAAAATTGGTGGCTTTCTTAGCCATTATTTCAAAAATTAAAAAATTATTTTGGCGTTTAAATGGTACTTTTGTCAAGTCCTGCTGCAAGAGTCTTTGCCTGATATGGACCATATCTTATACATTTATTACTTAGGGCCATAAAGACCTTGTTTACCATTTTCAGTTTCTTATATGGGGATTTAAAATATAAATCCAACTAATGGCCAGTAGGTTAATAAAAGCTGTAAATTCATGGTTGGACATAATACAAGAATATCAAATAGCAAAGATAAACAGACTGAAACAAAATTAAGCACTTTAAAACTTGCAAAAAACTTGTTCTTTACTTTATTTTTATATGCTTGTTCCCATATGACCAAAAGCTCAACTATCATCTTAAATATTCTTTATTGTCTTATTGTGTCTCATTTCAAGCTTTGCCATTTGTTATACTGTATTTTTTATATTTCATAATTCTGACAGCTGTGTGCCACCTTTTCTTAATTAAATTTTTAAAACCTACGCGCTTTTTCTGTAAGCTTGTAGACTGTAAGGCCTATCATCATCATCATCAGTAGACTCAGATTGCATAAGATTTCGTTTAGCCTATTAAGAAAATAAATAAATTAAAAAATTGGTAAGGTAAGTTTAACAATAATCAGAAAATGTTGAAGCCAAAAAAATAGCTTTAAAAAAATGGATTTATTTAATTTCCTTTGCATATTTCATTTTAAAAGGATTTTTAATGTTAAAATTATTTCTCTACACCCCCCCCCCCCCCACCTTTTTTTTTTATTTTTTATATAAAATATATATATATTAATTTTTTATAAAGATTTAACATAAAATAGCCAATAGTTTTTAAATTATTATTGGATTTAAATTGCATCTTGTAACCTAAAATGGCATTTTAAAATAATAATCTTGAAATGCATTTTGTTTTCATCTTCACAGGATTGCTTTAGATTTTGTAGTATTTTAATGTTTATACAGATTAAACATAAATCAGTTAATAGTATTAAATTTTAAAAATTTTAATCAGATTTTTTAATTTAAAATTGACTTTTTCTTCTATTTTTAAATTTAAAGGATTTCTTTCTGTTTTGAAGTAAAATAATTTTTATAAGATTAAATATAAAGTAGTACTTTATTAAACCAACTTTTTATTTATTTGGATTTTTACTGCTTTAAATTTGAGTAAAATGCTATAAGCTATAATAAATATATATTAAAACAATTTTAATTAAATCCATTTTTAAAGAATTTTTATACCTCTTTCCCAAACTCAAATTTCTCATAACATTCTAATTAGAAAATCATTATTAAATATCAAATAATTAACCCCTCCCCCCCAAATTTTAAAGGCTTTTTTATAATCAATGAAGGCGTAGCCTTAATATTACTGTCCTATCTAATCTGTCCTTTTAACATTCTCAAATTATCAGTGTCATTTGTCAATATCATTTTATTCCACCAATGTCCTTTGAATAGGAAAACTAATTTTCCAGCTTTCTCTACCCCAAGTTGATTTTTAATTTCTAAAAATTGAAAGTTTATTGAATAAAAATGAATATATTATAATATGCAAACACAATTATACATTAAGAAATAATATATTATGTGACTAATAATAAATAAAAACAAACGTAAGTTCTTTTTAAAAAATGTCTTAAAATAAATATATTAGATAAATAGATCTAATTATAATTAAGATCAATTTTTTAAATTTAAAACAATTCCGTATTTAATTCTAGTACAACATTTGCTTTTGTATTAACAACTTACACAATAAATAATGTTATAAAAAAAGGGTTCTTACTGGTACTGGGTTTGTGTTCTTTCTTCTCATTTGCACATTGTTTGGATCCATATCAGGATCATAGGAATAATTTGTTTGTTGCTTCCTCAATACAACATTATGTGGATCCATATCAGGATCATAGTCATCAGACGTATCGCTCATAACTTCATCCAGTAGATCATCCACAGCCCGACGATTTGAATTTTCCTCATCATATTCATCCATGCTTTCATCGTCTGGCTGATATCCTCCCCGTTTAGAGGGACCACTGCAGCTGGCTTCACTGTCTCCTGTGCCATGATCATCCTCGTAACTGTCCAGACTTGATTGGCTGGCCCTTTGAACTGGTGGTGGTAGGATACTCTCCCTTCTTACAGCTTCAGACACAAATCCCTTTAAGCTGATGTCATCATCATCAATTTCAATAGACAGCCTGTAGATTTAAAGAATAAATAATTATGTTTTTAAAATAAAATAATCATTACTGAGTCACGGTAAACATTAATTTGTTTCAAGTTTTGTATTGCAAATTTTTTTTAAAAAATATATACACTTCATAGGTCATTGAAACACAGTTGTTGAATAATTTGCTTTTACAGTATACAAAAAAACGAAACAAAGAACATTACCCATCACTTGAGGCAAATTCTTCATCACCAACATCAGAGCTGCTGGCATGATCAGAATCCTTTTCGGCTCTGAGTTTTGGAACCTCTGGCTTTTTGAACTCTTCTTTCTCATCAGAGGACTGTGTGGCTAATCTTTTAGCTGCCGTACGAGGAATTTTTCTTTCAGATTCATCTTCACTGTCATCAAAGCTGTCATTAAATTTAACCTAAAAATAAAAAATAAATCATGCTTTGAAATCACATATTAAAATGATCGTTTTAAAACATTGTTATAGCTGAACTATAATGGTTGCATGAGAAAGCCACATATTGTTAATTTCATCTCCACTTTTCCACATTATAAAACAAAAATTAAATTCGGTTTCATCCTAAGACATACACAAAACTTTAGCATTTTAAAAAAAAAATTCTTTGAGATACAAAATGTAACAAATGAAACCTTTATATAGCTAATATCTTGAAGTGATAATATTTAGAATATAGTCGTTTATGTATGAATTGCTATCCACTCTAACTCCAGAACCAAATGGCATACAACAGTCTTAAAGTACAGCACCTTAAAATAACTACAGGGACAATTTGAAAAACTAAATTATTTTTACTCAACAGAAATTATTTTTAACCCAGCTAAAAAATAATTTGATTGATTTAGATTAATTTTAAGTACCTTTTTGTCATCAGCGGGTTGAATGTTTTCTTCCCTTTTTTTAATCAAATTGTAAATGCTGCTCGTTTGGCTCCCCCTACCGGAGTTTGATTTCACTACAGCTCCATTTGGTGCTATTGGTGGTGCCTGAGGTATCGGAGCTGAAGGAACATTAGCAGTGCTCTCTTCATCACTGGTAAGACCAATCTCTGCTAGTTTGCTGTTAAATTCTGAGTGATTACAAAAAAAAACATAACTTTCATTACAAAATGGATACAATAAAGCATTTTTTTACATAAAGAAAAAGAACAACTTTAACAAAAATTAAAAATAATATAAAAATTCTGCAATGCAATTTATTTTTAAAATATAAAATAAATTAATTAACACAATTTCAGTCATTAAAGTTGCCTACCAACAAAATGGTGTTAATAATGCTAATTCAGAGTCAATATCTGTGGCAATAATTGGATAGTGTAATGATGGTCCTGTTTGTTAAGAGAACATTAAAAAAAAAAAATACTGCAAAAGGAAACAACAAAAATCAACCTGATGCAGTAAAATTTTATTCAGATATCGTGAAACAAGTTTCATACCAGCTCTAGCCTTATTGCGAGCTTCTTCCCGTTTGCTGCTCATTGGAGTCTTCACTTCAGGTAATTGTTTTTCCGGAGTTTTGCTCTGCAATGTAGGTAGGGCAGATGGTGCCTAAAATATAACAACAACAGATTGCATCAGCAAGGTAACTTCATTGCCATGTTTCTTATTTCAGTGATCAACCAAGGCAAAAAATGTAGCTTTTTTAAAAATTGATTCAAAAATTAAGGTATAAAATAAAAGCTACGAAAAGATTATTTAACTCTCATTTTTCTTTTTTTTTTTTTACTTTTTGGAAAGCATCAAAGAGTTTACAGAACATATTAACTTTACAACACACAAAAATGTACCAAATAAATACCAAATATCTTTTTTACAAAACTCTTTAAGTGGTCACTATTGACTATTGTCAAAATGGATACATGAAACACAGTAGAGTCAGGTTTCTTAACCCTGATAATCCCTAATGTTAAACAGCCAACACCATTATACTTTTGATAATTACTGTAGTACACTGTACAATTAAGAACAATATGTGCGTAAGGTACTAACTAACTTACTTAAGAAAATCAGCAGACCATCGAGCCAAGGCTCATAAAGTCTTCCCCGGCACACCTCCACCGCCCCCAACTGGCATTCAACCACTCCCCCAGTCGTCTCTATTCCAGTCAGGCCGCGAAGCGGCATGCCGAGGGCTCCCCACCCCTGAGATGGCCCCACCCACCCTTCCACTCGATTGACTATGCGAGTGAGGCCGCATCAGAGAAGGGACGCCTGGCCAGCCGGGGTGATGCTTACACAGCAACCGGGCCGGACTTCCTTGGGCTGGGGTGGATACAATTTACGTCTCTAAAGCCCCCCCTTCCCACCCCGGGGGGACTCGTAGGCGTTAACAGACGCCCTCTAATAGGGTTTACGTGGTTTTCTGCGGCATGACTAATTCACACCGCAGCTGGGAAATGACAAAAAGAGGAGGTTGCCTAGGAGCAGTACCCTCAAGTCTGCATATTTGTACTAATTTATTGCATTTGATTCTTTAAAGAAACATTTCTGTGGGAGTGCTCAGTTATACTTATCTGAACATCCTCAATTTAAATTAGTTTGGATAGTTTAAGCTAAACTGTAGAAAATGTGATTTACTCCAAAATAAAACAGAAGCAATAATCTGTACAAATGTGACTGTAAGTTCTATGCACATCAATCAAAGACATTTTATAGACCATCAAAGTGAATTTTTAAAAGAATACAACTGTAAAAATGCAGCATCAAATTTTTTAAAAGCAGAATACATGAAAATAAAATATTTTTAATTGGTTATATAGTTACATTTTTTTTTTTAAAAAGCAGGGTTGCCTAACTCTTTCTATTAATTGCACCTCCAGGAATTGTGAGACGTACCCCTTTCAAAAGGGTGAGTGTATGCGAGACTTAAAAAGATGCATGAGAGAAGGGATGTACAGATTCTTTGAAGTGTGTATTTCAGTGTTACTAGGAGACAGAAATACCATTTTACTTAAGGAAAAGAGTGATAGACCTGTGGTAGAAATACAACATGAAAATATGCTTATCGTCCTAAAACTGGATTCACTTTTCATCGTAACCTGAAATTCTGCCATGCGACCCTATCAGGGAAACACTGCTTTTAAGTATTTCTTTGACACTTAAACACATACATTTTGAAAATATTTTATGAATAATTTCAAACACCAGGAAGTGTATAAATTAGCTTTCATCTGCATCAGGGGTTCTCATCAGTGGGGAATGCCTGCTTAAATGCTTAAGGCTGTAAGTTGGGGGGAAAGGAGATTACCAATTAGGGTGCTGGTGAATTTCAGTAATAATTTACATCAAGATTTTTCAATTTGAAAATCTACGAGCCACTTTTTGAAATTTGGTAGTGTATAAGTAGCACATTTTTGTAACATTGCATTAAGATATGTAAAGCCCCAAATTTTGAAATTGATTGCAGGCTACTGTTTTGGAAGGTAAGGGGGAATTCGAGAGGAAAAATAAATTGAAGTAGTTTTGTGCAAAAGCAAGAGAATTTGACATTAAAAGCATTGTGAAGCAATCAGACAGATAAAAGCAGTGTACTGCACTACAAAAGAAAGCTACACAAGTCATTAAATTACTTTAGTTTGCTCATTGGATGATGATCCATAGTCCTCTCTCAAGACTCCATTCTTCCATCGGTTCTGGATGGCATCTAGCTCAGCCATTCTTTGCGCCCTTTCTTGTGCAGCGATAGCACTAGAGGTGGTGGTACTATCTTGACAGCGTTCCGCTAACAGTTTCTGAACATTTTTTGTTCCTGCGCTCACCTAGAATCACACTTTAACAGTTACTGGCTTGCCTAACAAAAATCGTAATTCTCAGGGCCCTTTCACAACCATGGCCTACAAATGAAACAAGTGATGTCATCTCTCAGGCTTTGTACTATATAACAATCTTTACAAATGTTATATTAATGACAATTCCACTCTCACATTCATAAAGTCAAACATATGACATAACTGAAAAGCAGAGAAATTTAAAAGCAATATATGGGAATAATTCAAGTGAATCCTGTGAAGAAAATTGACATGGAGCAATAGTGGGGTGTTGTATTTATATAGTTTTCCCAGATAACACATATTAAAAAGCAAAATAGGCTACCTTTGATGGAGAGTGCACCACTTTGCTTGGTGATCTAACAAGTGGTTTGATGGGAGACTGGCTGGTTGCAAGAGCTTGTGTTCCATGGGTGTTGTTTGGCTGCTGTACTCCTTTCTGTAAAATTTTGTTGGCTTTCTCCTCAATGCATTCCCTGAAGCTCTTAGCAGGGGTTATGCTTTTGACTGCTTGTGGAGGCGGTGGAGGATTCTTAAAAGAAAAGCAATATATTTTTCTAATGTAAACTGCATACCATAAAGTTGACGTATACCAAAAGGTAATTCGATCTTAACCAAGTTAATTTAAAATGTTGAAGAAAAAAAATACCACAGGAATTTCTGTTGGCGCTCCAGCTGGTTTTGGGGTAAACACAGAAACTGGTCTTGTTTTGTTTGCCACAGGTGTTACATCTCCAGGATTCACTTTCTTTATGTTACTAACATTATTAGCAGCTGTCATAACTTCCCAGGCTGACATGCGAGCACCAACAGGAAAAGCAGTCGGCTCATCATTTTTACGCTGCATCCCAGGGGTGTTTGATAATTTCTCCTGCATTTGTGACATACGCTGTGCAACTGGCAATTCAGAGGGATCACAAACTTTTTTCTGGGTTGAAGAAGCTGGAGTTGAGGCTGACAAGGCAGGTGTACAGACCTAAATATGAAATAAGAACAACCTCTGAAAAGAAGGGTTTAATGTTTCTACGCAGTTCAGTCAAAATGTAAGGTATATTTTAGTTAGCAAAGTTCAACCCATTTATGCTTGTATTTTATCGATCAGCTAACACAGGGGTGTGCAACCAAAGGCCAGCAGACCACTTGCAGTGTGCTGAAACACTTCAAAAGACCTTACAGAAACTAGATCAAGTTTTTGTAAATTGTAGCAAAATCTGTAAAAGCCTCAAAAAATTAATATTCATTTAATATTTTAAAAAATATATTGAAAGTACAATTTTTAATACTAACAGACTATCCCTATTTGCTCTATTAACTAGTTATCGGATGTTACCAGTGGGTCATCATATTATAATTATTTTTAATTTATTAAAAGTTATTTCAATGCAGCCCCATGCAGAAAAAAGGTTGCCCATCTCTGAGATTAATGATGTAAAAGTAATAACCATCAATTTAATTTATATATATATATATTTATTTTAACTTTTAAACAAAATATCTAAAATATTTTTGTTAAAGTTTCAAATAGTACACCAAAGAATACTTTGATATTATAACTGGGAGTGGACAGGTTTCACATTAAAATAAGTATTCTTATTTATACGTGAACATTTAAGGGTGTCAATAGCTGATTAAAGGAGAGTATGCATTACAAATGACAGTGCCTTAAAAATGCATTATAATCAATTACTGCAGTAATCATTAATAGTGGTAACAAGGCTTTCTTCTTAAAGTATCATGCACACAAAATGAAAAGGGAGACTAAACGAAGGAAATGTGCAAAAGCAATGAACCTGTTTCTGTGTTTTTGGCACATGCACAGAATTTCTTTGTCCCCTCAATGGCGTGCTGTTTTGAGAAATTTTCTTTTCAAATGTTGCAACTTTAGTTGAAAGATTTGCCGGCTGGGCCTTAGGTGTTTCTGTCTTCTGTGCCCAGGCTGAGAACCGCTGTGATATTGGTTTAAGTGTTGGCTCATCTGCCGTCTTGTTGAGTTCACCATCTGAAGGGGGAGTTTCAAGTAATCCAGGAGAATTGACAGGAAGACCCGAGTTTGCAGAACTCCATTTGGTGGATTTTGTAGGCGTTACTGCGTTTACTGAAGGCAAACCCAAATTTAAATCTGATGATTTCACAGGAGATGATTGCTTAATCGCTGAAGAGGAATTATAGAGCTCAACAGGCGGCTTCACTGGAGATATCTTGTTATCTTTATAAGCTGGGGTGAATGGTTTTGGAGAGCTATTCAAGGCAACCTTCATGGAACAGTCAAACAAACAAATCCAAATAATGAAATAAAATAAACAGAAATTAAAAATAAACTTTGAAGGAATAATTCCCATTGAAAACAAATCAAAACGAAGAAGAATATTGACACTTAAAAACAAAAGTGTTGAATAAGTTGTAAAATTCAAGGAAACAAGCTTTATTAAGGATTAAGAAATTTTTCATGCAGTGCAAATTTGTTATTATACATTTAAACTTTTAGTGAAAAATCCGATATAGGTTTCTAAAGTAAGTTTTATTTAAAGGTACATCATTTTTCAGCACATTTATTTAATGAGTTGCAAATTAATTGGGATCTCTAGCAATGCCTCCCATTACATTTAAATTGTAATTTACACAGAACACGGATAATTAAATCATGTCAAGAGTTTATCTATTATTTGCTTGTGCTACACAAAGATGAATTTTCCAAACATATTTTAGGAAAAGAAGAAAGTTGGCAGCGATAGCATTATTAAATGCTTTAAGAAAATTTCACAACTATTATAACAGGCAATGAAGCATAAGGTACACAAAATTATTTAATACTTAATTATAACCAACTGCTAATCAAAATATGGTTTTAAAGAAATCCAATTCCATAATGGCCTGACCTTTGAGGTCCTCAAAGGTGAATTCCTGGTCAATGTAGAAGAGGGGCTAGCTTGAACATTATTTCTTGGTGTTGGTGGGGCGTGTGTTTTCTTGGGAGAACTAACAGGGGCTTCTTGTTTTGCCACCTTAGCAGCAGTGGAAGAGACTATGACAGGTGCAGGAGGTGCAGGTCCTTTCCCGGAAGTGACAGAACTCATTGGTGCCGATTCAGGTTTTGGTGGTTGCCACCTAGGTCTTTTCTCTTCCTCTTTCCTATTGGATTTGAAAAAGCAACAAAGTTTTAATATAAAAATGTGTTTAAATTTTGTTTTTAATTTAAAATAAGCTCCCCCTAAAGCAGACTTATTTTGGAAATATTTACAGTGGGGTGGTTGGGTTATGAGTGGGTCAAAGGTGATTTTTTTCTTCTTCTTGGTACTACAAATTCAACTATAACAAACAATGACAAAAAAGTAAATAGTCTTTTGCAAACATGGGTCACAAGTTTTGTCTTCATCTTGTGATTACCAAGATTGATCTTGTTTAGAGAGTATCAAAATATCAACATTAATAATGTCATGTCATATTGTCATAATTATATTTTAACACAGCATAAATTGAAATAGATTTTTAGAGAGGTCAGAGCAATTAAATTTTTGGTAACAGCTTACCAACACACTTTTAAACTTATAGTTATAGCAGAATGGACACAGTATATGTCATAGTTTGTTTCCCTCAAAATACGCTTAAGATATGGGGGGCTTTCTGGTGCATAGAAATTGAAGAAATGGGGTTTTCAAGCGATTAAGGAAGGTTTTGAAAGTGCTTTAGAACAAAAGTATAAACTGTAATTGTTGTTTTCAAATGTATACGTTTCTGTAATTGCTAATTTTTATGTGAAGTGCAGTGAGCCTAGGCTGGGGTACTGCACTATATAAAACCACCTAATAATGATATTAATACTCATTATTAGCACCGTTTTTAAATTGGTATTCAGATTATTCAATTGGTAAAACAAATTTGAGCATGTCTACAGCTGATCCAAAATTCTATTTTTAAAATCTATGTATTAGAAAATAACTTGGGTATTAGTTCCTATATAAGTTTTGACTGTTATATATAACAGTATAGATATATTATGTATAGAGAATGTGATACAACCATCTGTTTTTAAACCCAAATGAACTTTTTTTAAAACCCAAATAATTAAAAAATGGGTTAATCAATAATCATTTTGATATATTAAATACCATCTTTAGACTAAGCTGTGTATCAAATCAATTTTAGCTCTGTACTTTCCAGAATTTATATTTAAACTCACTAATTCAATGATACTGAATGAAATTTAAGAAGAACAAGAATTAAAATGAATTACAGTCGAACCCGCTTATCTCGACCTCGGTTAATTCGCCAACCCTATTAAGTCGACGTTTTTGAAGTGGTACCGCCAAATTCTCTCTTTGTCTTAGCATTTTCTCATCGGTTATGTCGATTCTTTTATGTTGCCGAACCCTAATATCTCAAGCACAAAAGAGGGCCAAATTTGCCATTTAACGTTGGTTATCTCGATCCCCATGACCAATCGCCAGCTTTTGAAAATGTTAGTTATCGATGCCACTTCACAATCTCACTACCGTATTTTCGCATTTGTATCGACCCCATCTTAGCAGTGCATTGTTGGTTGTCAAAGAAATTTGTGGCATACGAGACACATGTGTAGGGGGATTGGTAGGTGTGTCAAAAGTTATAAAAATATCACCGCAACGTATCGTATTGATCGTGATGGTCATAGTGTTGCTTTGTGTGTCACAGTGAACTAGCTATCTGCAGGTGGGGGAAAGTTGGTTCCAGCGAGCGAAATAATGACGTCACAGCACGGAAAGACATGTTGGCGGACTACAGTGTGTTGTGACTATGTCATGTTAAATATTACCACTACAGCGATCTCTTTATGAAAACACAAAGCAATAGTATACGGCAGTGGTTCTCAACCTTCCTAATGCCGCGACCCCTTAATACAGTTCCTCGTGTTGTGACGACCCCTAGCAACAACATTATTTTTGTTTCTACTTCATAACTGTAGAGTATATGGGTTTTCAGATGGTCTGAGGTGACCCCTGGGAAAGGGTCGCGACCCACAGGTTGAGAACCGCTGGTATACGGGCATACGATAACCTGCGAACATGTTGTTAGCAAACATGTATGTACATTTTTATAGCATGCCGATCGCTTCATCAAACAAATAACGGCAACGCTGTTGTGTAAAAAAAAAACTCAAAAAAAGCATGTGCATGTACATTCTCATTTATCAAAGCACATTATGTACATAAAGAAATTTCAAGCACATGTTAATATATTGCCGCCATATTGGTTTTCGTTTATCTCAATCCTCGGTTATCTCGACGCTTTTTGGCATACCCCTAGGCCGTCGACATAACCAGGTTCTACTGTACTTTAAAATAGATGTGTATTTGATTAATATTTTAATATAGATGTCTATTTGATTAATATTTATAAACACCCTTGACAAAAAATATTTTAAAGGTTGATGCTCTTACTGTATAACATGGTGACTCAAATCATCCTCCCAGTCATTGATATTCTGAGCCAGGGCTGCAAACCGTCCTTTTCTAGAAAAACCAGAACTTCCCGAAGTACCACTTTGGCTAATTGGAGACTTCCTTGGGGAGGACTTATTTTTTCTTTCTAGGGGTGGAGAAGATATGCTTTTTCTTGGTTTTGGGGTTGGGAGATTTTCTGGAAAGGTAAAAAAACGAGGTACAGCAATCATTCATGTAAACACAAATATTTAATACCAAATAAATGATCCCTTACACAAAAAACTTACGCAAATACTTTTCAAAACACTAATAAATGTCTATATCCACATTTATAAATTACCATCATTAGAAGTAACATTGTTTAGAGAGCTGGACGGATCCTTGAGACCAGATTCAACTCCTTGATTAGAGGATGTGTCAGGCTTCAAGTTCTGCTCAACTTCCCTCATACATTGGCGTTTAGGGGAATCTAAAAAAAAAATTAGAGAGTATTAAATAATGTTTATATGCATATGAATGAAAGTTTTGTTTCTTTACATCAAGTTCATGGCCCAATAAATATAAAAGATGATAAATTCTCATACTCCACGTTTTAGACATCTTCACTACAAAAGGGAGAGAGGTTATAAGATAAAACTCCCTTTAAATTATTTTTTTAAATAAGAGTTTTCATAAAGCCTTATTCTAAAAAAGGAATAGTTCATAAAACCTTATTCTACAAATTGAATAAAATAGTGATTCCTCATAACATACAACTTCTCATTCTTTGAATAACATTTTTTTCTTCTTCAGAACAAGTAAAACAAGCAAAGATAAAATTTAAAAAATTTAAAAACACAAATTTGTCAAGTAACAAAATTTCCAAAAGGCAAATAAATGAACTGCTAGATCACAAATAAATTTTATAATTTCAACAGGTAAAAATTTGTAAAAACAAAGATAACAATAAACGAAATTGTGGTATTTAATTTTAGCGAATGATATTTTTTTTAAAAGTCTATTTCTATCTTAGAGAAGTTGGATGACAGCAAATATCTAGCCCTTGATTTAAAAACTGGTAAATAAAAATGTTATACCGTAACTACAAAGTATGATTATTCATAGGCATCTATCCTAATGATCAACAACGTGGATTGGTTCATTTTGTGCCCATTCTTACACTTTTGTAATACCCTTTTAATTTGCAGGCACAATCAGAAAAAATACTTAAGTCTGAGAGCTGATGTTTCTTAATTTTTTTAAACCTATGACATTGCTACTAATATCAGGTTATAAACAAAAATATTTTTGTAAAATAAATGCCAAAAACATAATCCAGAGAAACAGTTTAATTTCATTATTTTCTACTTGGGGGTTTGACTTTAAAATTATTGACTATGAGTTGCTTATACACACTTGGCAGTTATATATTGCTATCAATTACAAAGTCATGAGTTAATAAATAGTTCCACCGCCCCATCCTTGCAGTATACGTTTTTTTTTAATAAATGATTATATATATATATATAAGTAATAAGCAAAGGTTATGGTGTTCAAACTTAAATACCATGATATGGTTCTTCGGTTAACTCTGAAAAAAAAAATAAACCACAGTATTTAGAAAAAAATGTGAATCTGTATAAGTTGCGAAAGTAAAAACTTTTAAACACTATCCTGGGATAAGCATATAATCTCAGATACATTACTGGGAACTGCGCCATGGAAAACAATATTAAAGTAGTAGTATTACATGAATAGCATAAAATCCTGGAATTGTTATTAGACAATTTAAATTGCACAGAATGTATGTTTCGAGATGCGCAACCAGTAATTTAAAGAGACAAATTCATAGGCACAATCTTGGGTCACTATGACATGTGTAGTGTAGTGATTTGTTTATTATAAATAAATTTACAGAACCTTTGTGTATATTTTTAAAAATATAAATCAACATGTTTATGTCTGAGAGAGAACATAGATCTCCAGTGCAAAAATAAAGAAGATGTGATAATATGAAATTAAAAAAAACAAAAAACAATGTTTAAAAATTCAGCAAAACTTTAACTCCAAGAAAATGAGAATGCTCATATTAATTTTGTGCCGGGACTGGTTATAATATTGGGCAGTTGGTTTATCTGCATCGCCATGATCAAACTTTAGTAGCTGTATTATGTATAACAATAGCATAACTTACCATCTTGATTTGATTGTAATTCAGTAAGGACCTTTTCAGTTCCATCACTTTCTAAAACTGGCGTCCTACGTTTGCGAGGGGCTGCTTCTGGCATCCCAGCCATCCTCTGATTAAGCACCTCCCGTCTGCGCCTTGTTCTTTCAATCAAACTCTGTTGTAAAAACAAATATCACAAATTAATTTTCAAGGTTGGCTTCTAAATTATTTTTTAAAATATCCAGGGGCAAATAATTACCACTAGCCTGGGGATATGTGAGGAAACTTTTAAAAGGTTACCAAGCCTTCAACTTAATGGGTTCTGTTAGGTCCTCCGCCGAAATCGATTAAGATAATTTTCAATCACTGGATTAAGGTTTTTAGGTTGATTTTAAAAGGTTTCTTCTGTTCACCAGCAAACAAATTTCTATGCTCGAGCTCACCATAAAACATTCTTTTAAACAAGCAGTCATCTGGCAGTTGTCTGACATTCTCACATGTCATTGCCAAGCGAAGCTGGGACTGCATTAGCGAGATGCTGTGGCTGTGGAGACCTGCCTGTCTGAGTACCAGAGTCTGGGACCTTGTCCTGCCATTTATTGTTGAGGATTTTTCTTAGGCTTTTCGTGAGAAAGTGGTTAAAATTATTTGCATGGTGTTGATAGACCATCCATGTTTCTTATGCACAGAGAAGCGTAGGGAGCACAGCCACCTTGTAGACTTGTGTTTGAGTGCTGATACCTCTTTTGTTCCATACAATTGATACGAACCTAAACAATTTGACAAAGGTTGCACTGGCCCTCGTGATAGCTCTAAATGATGGTTACGGTCTGGTACAATGTACTGCCAAGGTATAGTATAAGTAGATGTTTACTACTGAAAATCTTTCACCATTTACTAGAATGGTGGGCTCAACAAAATGTTTTCCATGAATTGGCTGGTGCATGACCTGTCTTTTTTTTATTTTAGAGACCAAAGCTTGTATTGACATATGAGAAATTGCAACACTAACACTGCATTGGTTCATTGTAATTGTATATCAACTTCTAATCCAGCGTTAATTAAGAGTACTGTCATCTGTATACAGAAAGTCACTGATGTTTGCCAGTAACCTGGATTTGCAATAATATAGCCTAAAGCCTAATGATGCTACACATTTAACACATCAACATCATATTTAAGACTTTCATGATCCATTGCTTTTGTGTAAGTGTAATATATTAAGTCAATTTCAATTATGTTACGGCATTAGCATGGGCCATTTCACTAGTTGCTTTTTAACATTATATTTCCAAAATTGTTTTGAATGACCTTGTTCCAAATATAATTTAAATATTAGACCTATGTGTATGGCAATGTATGGTCAAATAATTGTCATTTTTTGAAATCAAGCAAATGTTTTTTCGGTAAATGTTAAGAGATATCACCTCGTTTTTTTACGATGGCCGCCATCTTGGTTGCCGGGACCCGTGAACTTATGTCCTAAATTTATCCCTAAACATAACCTAAACTCTAAACCTATCCCTAACCTGGACCCTATCGGAACCAGGGTTTTGACCCTATCGGCTATCGAAACCAGGTACAAAACACGCAAATGACGTCATGGTGATTTCTCTTCGCATTAGCCTTTCCTCATTTTTAATTAGGCTCCGGGTATCAGAAGTGAAAGGTTGAGTTTATAGAAGAATAGTTTATTAAAAAATACTATGGTCATGGTAGGGTTTGAGTTTGAGATACAAAATTTGGACACAAATGAAAATGAAAGATAATTGAATGGACTATATAATATATGTTTGTTAAATTACTTCTCCGGATTAACTAAAATAAACTCCCAAAAATCATATCCGAACAGCTTTTAGTCTAAAGTAAAGGGACCCGGGTTGCTGGGTATGCATAACTCATAACAGCTAATTTCAGTTCAACACTACAGTCAGTAGAGTCTAAAACTCCATCATCCGTGATGAATCATCATTATCATTAATTAATATTATTATGCCAAGCAGGCCAGCCTCATAATTTATCTTTATCAGCTATTAATACTTAATAAATAACATTAACAGCCATGATTCATTGTTGTTGGATTGTTGATGAGTCAGAGTCAGATGAGGCTAAGACTACTTAAGAGCATTACTTTTATTATTGAATTTGACAATAAAAAAATAGGCGGCTGATTAGTATGGGAAAGTCTATCTAAAGTCTAAGTCTAAAGTACTAAAGTGAAATACACTTTACTAAAGTGTATTGAATACGGCATAGCCTACTAAGTTTACTCTAAGCCCTAAGTTAATGCCCATTATCCATCAATAATTTATTGCCTTGAATTAATAAGGACTACTATACACTACATGCCTATGCCTATGCGATGCTTGTTTATGACGTATGACTGGTTTGGTCTGCTGGTCGGCACTCAGCAGTCTAGTCAACTTTTAATTTATTAGTAGCGACTTAGCCTGACTTAAGCCTAAAAACATCAGTTACGCTTATAAAATTAATTTCTTCATGTTTAAAATAATAAAAGCTATCACTTACTTGCATATCTGGATCCATGTTGTTTCTCGATTCGAATTTACCGGGTTTTAAGTCTAAATAACTTTATATTATTCATCAGTTAAATCCTAAGAGTAGGAGCTTCAATTATCAAGCGAGACTTCCGTATTCAAAATACAAACTTTCAAAATTGGCGGTTGAAATCTCGCATAATCTCGCGAGAGTTCCCTTGACAGGTAGTTTATCTTTGCACCAGTTTTGGATGGCTAAAGACTGATTTTATTATTTAATTTTTTTTTTTTTACTTACAAAGAGGTAAGGCAGTCTATTTGTTGAAAATTTGAATTGAACTTTAACAAAATTGTTTAATAAAAAAAGAAATGTATCTTTATTATAATTATATACGATAACACATTCGGAAATACTGAAATATGAGTTTTTTTTCAGTGCTGTGCAAGCAGTGTATCAGTGTCTTAGCGAGACATTGTTGCCGCCCGGGGCGGACTTTGAATGTGCTCCTCACCCCCGAAAGAAAACGGTACATGTAAAGATTTATAGTGCTTTTTTTTGGTACAGTGAAACCTGGATAAAACGAATCTTGAATTAGTGCTGCTTTTAGCATAGGCGCTAATTTTCCCTGGCATTATAACATTTTTTTACCATCACTTATAAATGCCACCACTTATAATTCAATCCCAAAGGTTTCAGTTATTTCCAGATTTCAATGTAGCCTATATCAATAATTTGTTTCGCTACGTCACATTAATCGGCGGAAGGGGGAAGGAGACGACAATAAAGGTTCCCCAAGCCAAAAAGGGGGGGGGTCTGGAGAGAGTGCTGATTGAGGCCCCCCCCCCCCCCCCCAAACAAAAATTATTGTTTTTCTTTTTTTTTCACAAATTCAATATCCAATGATTCATTTTGGTGCATTCCGGAATTTAGTTTTGCATCATTCTACACTCTAAGCGCAACAGAAAGATAAATGATATTAAATTTAGGTTCCCTTGAACTGGTTGGGTTTAGGCCTAAACAGATCCTATGATTTTTAGTTGTTATAAATAGTAATTGTGTTTTTTTTTAAATGTTTATTTAAAGTATTTAAAAATTATTACACTATTTAATTTGTTTAAACCTTTTCGTTATTACATTTTTTTAAAGGTGCCGGCAGTAGGCTACGCGCCCGCCGTTGCTGGCACACAAAAAAGGCATTTAATATAATAAATATTTATTAAGCCTACTGCTGTCCGGATGCGTTGAGTCAGTTCTGGGGCTGAATAGTACTAAATGTTGAATCCTTAAGACCAGCATTCCCCAGCTGGTGGTCGACCGACTGGCACCGGACTACAAGCCTTGCGTTGCCAGTCCGCAAAACAGGACTATTTATGGTCATAGGGAGAAATAGTATAAATAAATCTGGCTAAGGTCCCTGGTTCATGATCATGTTCGAAACGTATGCTAGTGCATTGGTCCACCAAACTTAATATTTGGGAAACGCTGCTTAAGGAGCCATAGCCAGGGCCAACTACAGTGAACTATAACTAGCCATGGACCGGGCCTACTACAATGAACTATCACTATCTATGGATTAAAATGAAAACACGTGATAATGTTTTAGTCATAGCTGCAATGAATTGATTATAAGATCAAACAAAACCAAGACCGCTAGACCGCGTTGCAACAAAATCCACGGAGCTACATACAAAATTAATAACAATTATAATTTAAATAATTAAAGAGAGTTTTGAGCTTGACAACACTAAACTGCACTTTTAATTATATGCATGCCTGGCTGCTTTTAAAATATATCCTTTTTTAAGTTAACATTAATATATATTTTTTTTCTGGTTACCGGAAATTTGATCGAAAGAAATTTCGTCGACGGAAAATTGATCGACGGAAATTTGATCGAACGGAAATTTGGTCGAATCTTTTTTTCAGTCCAGACGTTAAAATTTTCGTCAAATTTCTTTTTGAACGCACCATACTATATCGTAAAACATAATATTGCGTTAAAAAAGAAATTTGACGTATAAATTTAAAAAACGATTCGACCAAATTTCCGTTCGATCAAATTCCCGTCGATCAATTTTCCATCGACCAAATTTCTTTCGATCAAATTTCCGGATACGATTTTTTCCCGGTCACTTAAGTGGCGTCCATTAATTATGTCAACAAAATAGGGGTGGGGTGAGGTTTGGAAATGTTTGACAGTTGTTGCAAAAAAAAAAGGGGGGGGTTGTATTAGATGACGTCAACAATCTTTTTTTATCTCTATAAAAATTTTAATCTTAAAAAATGAATGGTCTTTACATTGTTCTATACAATTTAATGAGTGCAAATATTCATATATTTGTAGGCTTTTAACAATATAAGATTTATTTAATGTGTGTGTGTCTATGCACTGCTGATGGCCGGTTCCGAATGTTAGCACACTTTGTTGGTGCTAGAGAAGACAAAAGTTGGCCTCTCTTCGTCGGCAGATTCTGTTTGTCGCAAATTTTGCCTGTATTTTAAAAAATATTTAAAAAATGAAGAATCAAAATTAAATATCGTTCGAAAATATGTAGGCCTACAATTCCAACAAATTTCTCAATGGCAGCTTTTAGGGGAAAAAAATATAAATAATTCGACCAAACTTCCGTTCGACCAAATTTCCGTTCTACCAAACTTCCGTTCGATCAAATTTCAGTTCGAAAATACGTATTTTTATAAACAGTTGATGTAATTAATTGACCCTCAAATTTATATTGGTTTTTTCATTGAAAAATGCACCCAGGAATAAAATGCATTAAGTTTAAAATAAAATTTGAAATTTGGCGCGCAACACTGAAGAAAAATAGTTTCCGTTTATTGAAAGTACCACCAAGTTTTCTCGTGCGTCCGCGCAAGCTTATATAAGTCTGAACATAATCGGATGCTGCCCCCCTCCCCAATCCCTCTTTTTTTCATCCCTAGCCTACCAACGGACCTATCCCACCCCGCAATTGCATCTTAATGCAATGGTGGTGAGCAGATTGCAGCTTATGCTTGTTCGTTGTTGTTGTCTGTGTCCTCTCGCAAGGGATCTCGACCTCCACGTGGTGCGAGAGACTAGTAGGTCTTGAGCGCCACCGAAGCGCTCGACCGAAGCTAAAGATCCCGGCGCATGCGCCACGACCGAATGGGCTCCCTGGAAAAGCATTAGGCTAAAGCAAAGCGTAGTTCCTAGGGAGGGAGAGGGGAGGGGGTGGGGGGAGGGGGAGCTAACTGCCGATGCTTTCGATCCTTAACAGCTAGTAAAAAGGATTCGATTATTTTAGGCCTGACACCAAATTTAAGTCCGCATACATCACTGTTGAAGTAAGCCCGACCTTATTATCACACTACTGCGGAGGAGCGAGAAGAACAACACCCCCGCCCCATTCCAGGGTTCCCTGACCCTGGCGATGCAGTCCCCAATGTAATTATCTTGATGACACAATCATTGGTTGACCCAATCATAGTCGGCGTCCACCGACCCTTTGACATTTAATGAAATGAAACAATAATCACAATATACTTGCTTTCTTTGCTTTGTCTGTGAGCACTGTTATTGTTTCCAAGGAAGGGATAATCTTGATATTGTAAAGTTAATTAAGCGATGCTTAACTAGGTAGGCCCATTATAAATATTTGTGATTAGTGTAACATTATAATTTATGGCTTCTTTGACAATACATATTATGTGAAATGGCCTGACCTAGGATAAGAACTGCATTCATGATGATAAAAATGAAGTTGCTATTTTTGCTATTAAGTTATCTAAAATTATTGTCCACATGAACTAATTTCCTGTCAAGGAAAGTCGTGTCTCTATTGTACCTATATTCTTTTCTGATATCACTATATGTCCTTATTGTGTATTCTTTTCCAATATCACTCTATAAAACAATATGTGACATAACCTTAATTTATTGTCCCTTTTTTTGACATTGAAAAAGGTGGTTTTCATCTTGCTTATTTGTTTTAAATGTTAAATAAGAAGTCTCAAGAAAACCCATGTTCAACTAGTCTAAAGAAAATAGTATATCTGTATTCTGTGTGCTGTGCCACTGATTGGAAAGGGATTCAAAGGGTGTCTTCAGAGCCTGGTTTTAACTTGGTAAGTAGTTGGTCTGAGATCTAATATTAACTAATAACAAGAGTCATCTGTCAAACACTTAAAATAGGAGTTTTGGCTCAGCATAATGAGAAACAAACACACACACAAAATAACAATGGTGATATAAATCAGGCCTTTGGGTTGCTTTTGACTTGAATGCGAAAGTATAGTTAGTTTTTATGTATGAGCATATCACATTCATTTTCACTTAAGTTTCTGAAATAACCTCCATCAAGAAAATCAATATTTTCTTCTTGATTTATTTTAAGATTAATGAATTATTGACAAAGTTTAGTCAATATATTTGTAAGAATCAGTAAAGAAAAGTTATTCACAAATTTTATAACAAGCCTAAATTTGTGTACATCATCATATACAATTGTCTCAGGTAATGATGACATATATGTTTTTATTGAAATACAAACTGATACTGAAAGTCTACAGTTAATAAAGATCAGTTTCCAATTTTTCCAAAATTAAAGCATGCAATTAACATAAGCAGACACTTACAATTAAAATTATTTTATTGTGCAAATATTTTACACTGTGGACCATTAAGTTTCAAATAAAAAATTCCAATTAAATTTATACATGTTCTTAAAGTTTAAATCTAAAGCGATACTCTGTAATTTAAATTAGGTTACATTAAAATTCCACTTAATTTTCACAGTGTGTACACATATTTGAATAGCAGAGACTAAAATTAGACGAATGAAAAAATATTTGGTTAATTTCAACATCGCCTATTATTTTTACAGTAATAGGAATAGAAATTAAATTTCCTTTCATTACTTTCATATGATTTTTTCTAATTAATTTTTTTTTTTTTTTAAATGTAATAAAATGGACCTTTTCTCTCAGTTGATATTTTGCGAAAATGGGCTTATTTTTTTAATTACAATATTTAAGAATAGGTTTTTGTGACAACCATGAAAAAATATGTTTGTCTAAGTACAATGTATAATTGCCTTTATGTGAATAGGTTCTATCTGAAATTATTTTGGAAGATATTAGACATTAAAAATCCATAGGTAATCTAACCCTACAGTCAAGTCCTTGATCCTGAGTTATCCTTCTCTCTCACTTTAAGTTATCCATCTCCTTGACCCTGACCCAGCATTTAGGCAAGGTTCCCTACTACCACCCCCTACCACCTCCTACTACCACTCCCTACTACCACCTCCTACCACCCCCTACCATCCTCTACCACCACCCCCTTCTACCACCCCCTACCACCCTCTACTACCATCCCCTACTACCACCCCCTACTACCACCCCCACTAACACCCCTACTACCACCACCTACTACTGAAGGTCCGTACACATTGGATTTAATAAGACTTGTACTTACAACTTGTACATAAAAGTTCGTAAGTGCCTCAGGATGTCCT
The DNA here is from genome assembly GCA_964017045.1 of Omphiscola glabra. NCBI lineage: Eukaryota > Metazoa > Mollusca > Gastropoda > Lymnaeidae > Omphiscola > Omphiscola glabra. Next base: position 37,969,095 of record OZ024800.1, read on the forward strand.
TTTACAAAAAAAAGAGAAATAGGACAAACATCCTTTGCAGCGCAACAAAACGGGGATATCCGAACGTTTGTGATGTCTTCTTGCTTGCTTTTAACGTGACAACAAAACGGGGATATCCGAACGTTTGTGATGTTTTATTGCTTTCTTTGAACTTACAAGTCACGTGATAATAAAACTGAGACATTCAACACAGATGAGAATGCTGTGCAGTGAAAGAGCGTAAATAAAATAGGCAAGATCAGCCGTATGGTGAAAGCAACATTTTGATACGTTTTCACAAAGAGAAATTTAGCATGGTCCATGGAAGTGGAAGAACAGTTATGTAAATCTTTTTTTCCCCCTCTTATACACAGAAAAGGAATAAAAGCGTGTTGTTGTTTTTTCTTTCTTTCAATTTTCAAAAATTATTTTTTTAACAGCTGTTGTAGGAATGGTGGGTGGGTTTGACAGCGTGTTAGAACCCGTTATTTGGGGGGGGGGGGGTTGATGAGGTGATGCAATTAATAAAATTAATTTTAACAAAATAAGCCCCCCCACCCCCCAAAAAAAAAAAAAAAATAATATTGAAAGTAAAGTGATCAATTTTATTGGGATGGGGTGGTAGGGGTATGTAAAACAACTTACTGAAGAACAATTGTAAATTCGTGAATTTTATTTCTGTACATTTTTTAAAGTATATATAGAGAGATTATTATATATTAAAATTATAATTTAAAAAAAAATAACTGCCGAATTCCGATTTTTTTTTTGGTGAAATATTAGGCATGTATCACTATATATATTTTTTTTTACCTAAGCTGACACTGATTTCTTTTGCTCTTATGATATTTTGAAAACAGGCCTTCAAAAATCTTCATCGTAAGACCTATTGACCTACTTTCTCTAAATTTTTATTCGATTAAACCGAAGTAGTTTGTAATGCAGTATCATGCATCACGCTCATTACATACACATACACTTACACCCAAGCACAATTTGTTCTTAACATCTCCCTGAAGTTATTTAAGCAGTGCCTACAGCAAAAACTGTACTAGAATTTAAGAATTTTTTTTCTTGTCAGAAAAGCATGGGGATCTTAACCGTATAAAATGGTTTTGAAAGTGGCACACCTTTTATGATAGTACGGGTACGAGTGACTTCGTAAAAGACATTAAAAAGATTTTATGTGGGACCCGATGTATTTGTTTAAGTTCACAAATTATGGAACACCTACATGCCTAACACCCCCCCCCCCCCAAAAAATATATTTAAAAAAATATATATATATATCTATATAAATCTGACAGCTATGCCCCCTTCGTTTAAGATAAGTTGAAGATTCTATAATTTATACAAATAAATGGAAATGTTTAAATCCAATGTACACATTCATTTTTTTCAGCAAACTATTCGTACGAAGACAAACGTTTATAATTTAGATCACTTTAACACAAGACATCAAAAACACAAGTAATCTAACGTGTTTCTCACGCGCAAGCACATCGCCAGCCGCGCAACTTCAGTTGGAATTTGTGACAATCGACTGGGAGCATTTTTTTTTTTACTATACCCACCCTCCTGGGCGGGGACTGTGGGTGGTGGAGGGGCACGCACACACACACACACTCGCACACTTTCTTCGCAACAGTTTCTGAATGACTTCTGAAGCACACGCACAAACTCAAAAATGATAGACATGCTTCAATCCTCTTTGTTTAATGAGTTTGTCGTCGCGTTTATTTGGTCCATCTTGTCATCATCATAGGTATAAAAAAAACACATTTTAGTAAATAAAATCAATAAAATTTATAAATGTAAACGAAATTGTAAATGTCAATATTAAACATGTAAATAGCGCGTCGTAGAAGACAGTATACTTTTTTGATTACATAGTAAAAAAAAAATTGTTCGCTCTGAAACTGGTTGTCTAATCCTAAACTTCTTTCCTTCCAAACGTCGTGTGCTCAACATCACCGGAAGAAACAATTGACGGTCATTAATTGCGTTTCAATTGGATCACATGAGATCAATATAAATACGATTTTCATAACATTGGTATGACTCCAGAATTTTTCTATAAAATATGTTTAGAAAAAATTGTAATTATTGGTAGTCTCCCTCTAAACATGCTAGCTAGGATATGAAACGATGGGTGCAATTCGATAAATAAAATGTAACGAAATTTCGTCTTTGCCCAAGTCTATGTTAACAGATCTTTATCTCTAAACCGATAAAATTGTCTAAATATTTCACAAATACCACCGAACTGTTACACATTTCTCATCAATCTAAATTACTTATTGTAAAATCTAAAATTAAAATCAGATTGAAAACAATCTCGTATGGTTCGTGTTTTCGTTCGTTGCCGGGAGACGTTCAAGCCGCGCGCTACGCAGCCTCCCCTTCTTCCTCCTCCTCCTCAAACTCGCCCTCCTCCTCTGCCGTGGCGTCTTGGTACTGCTGGAACTCCGAGACCAGGTCGTTCATGTTGGACTCGGCCTCTGTGAACTCCATCTCGTCCATGCCTTCGCCCGTGTACCAGTGGAGGAAAGCCTTGCGCCTGAACATAGCTGGGGGAAAGAGGAATACCAAGATCGAGCTTACCAGAAAGTTCATTGTCGTTGAAATGAACACCACTGGGCCTTGTATGCAGATATCAAATAAATTTACCCTCCCCCCCACTTTAAATCCCGTCTTTCCTTCTTGATTCGCTTATATATATATATATATATATATATATATATATATATATATATATATATATATATATATATATAGTTTACTTCTGGTGTGGCTTCTTCCACTTCACAAACGGCCCTCCGCTTACTCAGCATGTTTTATATTAATAGTACTAAGTGGGGGGGGGGGAGGCTACTACTATAATAATCAAAGAGCCAAGGGCCTGGTGTAGGACTGTCTGTAGGCTGTAGGACTATTGTTTAAATGCCGGCAGGTGGGGTGTAAGACTGTCTGTAAAACTATTGTTTAAATGCTGGCAGGTGGGGTGTAAGACTGTCTGTAGAACTATTGTTTAAATGCCGGCAGGTGGGGTGTAAGACTGTCTGTAGGACTATTGTTTAAATGCCGGCAGGTGGGGTGTAAGACTGTCTGTAGGACTATTGTTTAAATGCCGGCAGGTGGGGTGTAAGACTGTCTGTAGGCTGTAGGACTATTGTTTAAATGCCGGCAGGTGGGGTGTAATACTGTCTGTAGGACTATTGTTTAAATGCCGGCAGGTGGGGTGTAAGACTGTCTGTAGAACTATTGTTTAAATGCCGGCAGGTGGGGTGTAAGACTGTCTGTAGAACTATTGTTTAAATGCCGGCAGGTGGGGTGTAAGACTGTCTGTAGGACTATTGTTTAAATGCCGGCAGGTGGGGTGTAAGACTGTCTGTAGGACTATTGTTTAAATGCCGGCAGGTGGGGTGTAAGACTGTCTGTAGGCTGTAGGACTATTGTTTAAATGCCGGAAGGTGGGGTGTAAGACTGTCTGTAGAACTATTGTTTAAATGCTGGCAGGTGGGGTTTAGGACTGCCTGTAGGCCTATTGTTAAAGGTCGGCATAATATATTATAGAAAATAAGTTAATTTTTTTGTTTGTTAGTAACACTTGGACGCAACCATTTCAATTTCGCATTTGTACTCTAGATGGTAACATCAAGTGTTTAAAAAAAGGGATCAATATATTTTACGACGATAATGAGATTGTGGCATTTAGACATCTTGAATTTGGGGCAAATCTTTATAATATGCACCAGTCTGTACATTAAAATGATTTTCTCACAAAAACAACACACTCTTCCTTAGCGTGTTCCCACAACACCAAACGAGACACTGTCAGTGAGTAGCTCTATGTATTAGATTATGGTAGCCTCCATCCCGGGAATATTTATAGTTAACGTATACCCCCCTACCATCACCCCCCACCCCCCACCCCCCCCACGTAGGTCAAGAAAGCCGTACATTTCAGAAGGGTGACCCACCAGTAAATTGTTCAGATATTCTCTTGAAGAGCTCTTGGATGGCCGTCGTATTGCCTACAAACGTCGCCGACATCTTGAGTCCCCTGGGCGGGATGTCGCACATGGCCGTCTTCACGTTGTTGGGGATCCACTCCACAAAGTAAGACGAGTTCTTGTTCTGCACATTCAACATTTGTTCGTCGACCTCCTTGGTGGACATTCGACCTCTAGAACATGAGAACATGGGAACATGAGAACATGAGCATATTAATTAGTGTGAATAAAATATGTAGACGATTTTTTTATATGTATTGATTTATTTTAATTATTTTCTTTCGGTGGGGCGAAAAAGAGGGGGGGGGGGGGTTGTGAGTGGGGAAATTTTGCCTGTCATAAAAAATCCCTTTACCCAAAACATTTTATTTATCACCCTGCAATACTTTGACCCGCCATTTGATCATCGATCGCCTACTGCAGTAGATTTGATCTTAATGAGTACCGTTTTCGGATTTTAACATATTATTAAGTGGTCCGCTTTTCATGGAAAACTTAGGAAAATACAATTTTCATATTGTTTGTTTTTCCCAAAAACAGCGCGTCTCATCCTGTGGATCGCGACCCCTTTAGGGGTCGAAATAATCTTACACAGTGGTCTCCTAAGACCATCGGAAAACATATATTTCGAAGTAGCAAAGAAAATAATGTTATGGTTGTGGGGTCACCACAACATGAGGAACTGTATTAAAGGGTTGCGGCATTTGGGAAGGTTGAGAACCACTGTACTAGAAAGTAACTCGGTAACTGATTCGTCCATAGCCTCATCAATTTCCTTTATCTACTATTACACCACGGTGACTTGGCTCTACTATGACAACACGTGCCTTGGCTCTACTATGACACTATGTGCCTTGACTCTACTCTAACACCACGTGCCTTGGCCCTACCATTACACCACATGCCTTGGCCCTACCATTACACCACGGTGACTTCGCTCTACTATTACACTATTACACTACGTGACTTGGCTCTACTTTTACAACTCTTGACTTGGCTCTACTATTACAACACTTGACTTGGCTCTACTATTGCACCACGTGACTTGGTTCTACTATTACACCACGTGACTTGGCTCTTCTATTACACCACGTGACTTGGCTCTACTATTACAACACTTGACTTGGCTCTACTATTACACCACGTGACTTGGCTCTTCTATTACACCACGTGACTTGGCTCTACTTTTACAACACTTGACTTGGCTCTACTTTTACAACACATGACTTGGCTCTACTATTACACCACGTGACTTGGCTCTACTATTACACCACGTGACTTGGATCTACCATTACACCACGTGACTTGGCTCTATCATTACACCACGTGACCTGGCTCTATCATTACACCGCGGTGACTTGGCTCTACTATGACACCGCGCGACTCACCTAAACATACAAGCCACTGTCAGGTATCTTCCATGTCTGGGGTCACAGGCGGCCATCATGTTTTTCGCGTCGAACATCTGCTGCGTCAGTTCCGGTACCGTAATGGCGCGGTACTGCTGCGAGCCGCGCGAGGTCAGCGGTGCGAACCCCGGGATGAAAAAGTGCAGCCTCGGGAAGGGAACCATGTTGACGCACATTTTGCGGAGGTCGCAGTTCAGCTGTCCGGGAAATCTGAGGCAGGTCGTGATGCCAGACATGGCAGCCGATATCAGGTGGTTCAGGTCTCCGTACGTCGGGGTGGTGAGTTTTAAGGTCCTGATAAAGAAATTTGCATGGTTTAAAATTAAAAAACAAACAAACATAGATTGAGATGTATAAGATATAATTCTTCTATCGATCTAAATCAGCGGTTCTCAACCTGTGGGTCGCGACCCTTTGGGGGTCGAATGACCATTTCAAAGGGGTCGCCTAAGACCATCGGAAAACACATATACTCTACAGTTATGAAGTAGGAACGTAAATAATTTTGTGGTTGGGGGGTCGCCACAACATGATGAACTGTATTAAAGGGTCGCGACGTCAGAAAGGTTGAGAACCGCTGGTCTAAATAAAAAAAAAAAATTTAAATATTATATTTTGCATATTTCTTTTCAGTATATAATATTTAAACGTAAAATATTTTAAAATGTTGCCAAAGCGCAAAAAGTCAGCTGCAATGTAGAACAGAACTTCACTTCCATAATGATACTATTGACTTTGAAGTTGTCAGACTTGTAGTCAGTCCAGAGTAAGATTTTTTTTTCTTAAACAATTTTTTTCCGATAACTACTCATAGATAAAATATTGCATGAAAGTTATTTTATGGGGGGAAATTAGGGTGGGGGGCACAAATTGAAGAGCCTCCCACCTGAAGCAGATGTCGTACAGCGCCTCGTTGTCGATGACATACGTCATATCCGTGTTTTCAACGAGCTGATGGATGGAGAGGGTTGCGTTGTACGGCTCCACTACTACGTCAGACACCTGAAAGTAGTCACATGGATTTAGCATTGCAAACCCCCACCTGAATCTTCAAATATTTTGTTTACGGAACGACATCTTTTATTCTTACAGACACATTTTAATATGGCGTACCTTTGCGGAATTTATGAAAACTTATGTAAGACTTATCCTCTATCATATGTAACTATTTCATATGGCGCAAAATCCTGTATGTATCGTTAAGTTTATAATATGGCATCATCTGCTTTTAAGTTCTATTACTTGTTTTTATACAATTTTAAATCGAACAAGATTTTTTTTTTTAAATCCCAAAATGCTTAGAATTCTATTTCACAATTCCTCCAGATGCCTCAATTAAAACTGATACCTTTTTTTTTCCCACAGACACAACTAAAGCTCTCACGCTATTATTTCGGACAAATTAATTTTTTTTATGGGGGGGGGGGGGGGAGTTTGCAATGTCCAACGAATGGTTGGCATGGCAACCCCATGCTTCTGACGTCAAACCACAGCTAATTACTTCGTCTGCCTATGGCTGAAACTGACCTTAGGGGAGGGTACGATGGAGTACGTGGTCATGATCCTGTCCGGGTATTCCTCCCTCACTTTGCTGATGACGAGCGTGCCGAGGCCAGATCCGCTTCCACCGCCGAGGGAGTGGGCGAGTTGAAAACCCTGATGGTCACAGACAGTCAACGGTTGAAATATGTATGAGTGTGTGTTTATTGCTTTTCTTAAAAAAGTAATAAAGATAATTATGTACGTTGTATATTCAGTGATCTTATATTTTAAAACCTCTATTTTCCTTAAATGAGAAAAAGTTTATATATATATATACACACACACAATATTTTTTTCAAATTTATACCAATGATATTTTGTAGCATGCATTAAAATGCATTCATACGATGTATGGACCGTGACTTTTTCAAAACGGCCTTTAACTTATTAACTGAATTAATTTCACATGCAAATGGTAGTAGCCTTTTAGCTTTCGACCTCAGCTGACTCGCTCAGACCATCATTTATTAAAAACAAAACTTTAAAAAAAATTAATTGTAAACAGCCACAAAAGACTCCGCCTACAACTTACTTGTAAACAGTCACAAAAGACTCCGCCTACAACTTACTTGTAAACAGTCACAAAAGACACCGCCTACAACTTATTTGTAAACAGTCACAAAAGACTCCGCCTACAACTTACTTGTAAACAGTCACAAAAGCCTCCGCCTACAACTTACTTGTAAACAGTCACAAAAGACTCCGCCTACAACTTACTTGTAAACAGTCACAAAAGACTCCGCCTACAACTTACTTGTAAACAGTCACAAAAGACTCCGCCTACAACTTACTTGTAAACAGTCACAGAAGACTCCGCCTACAACTTACTTGTAAACAGTCACAGAAGACTCCGCCTACAACTTACTTGTAAACAGTCACAGAAGACTCCGCCTACAACTTACTTGTAAACAGTCACAGAAGACTCCGCCTACAACTTACTTGTAAACAGTCACAGAAGACTCCGCCTACAACTTACTTGTAAACAGTCACAGAAGACTCCGCCTGCAACTTACTTGTAAACAGTCACAGAAGACTCCGCCCACAACTTACTTGTAAACAGTCACAGAAGACTCCGCCCACAACTTACTTGTAAACAGCCACAGAAGACTCCGCCAACAACTTACTTGTAAACAGTCACAAAAGACTCCGCCTACAACTTACTTGTAAACAGTCACAAAAGACTCCGCCTACAACTTACTTGTAAACAGTCACAAAAGACTCCGCCTACAACTTACTTGTAAACAGTCACAAAAGACTCCGCCTACAACTTACTTGTAAACAGTCACAGAAGACTCCGCCTACAACTTACTTGTAAACAGTCACAGAAGACTCCGCCTACAACTTACTTGTAAACGGTCACAGAAGACTCCGCCTACAACTTACTTGTAAGCAGTCACAAAAGACTCCACCTAAAACTTACTTGTAAACAGTCACAAAAGACTCCGCCTACAACTTACTTGTAAACAGCCACAAAAAGACTCCGCCTACAACTTACTTGTAAACAGTCACAAAAGACTCCGCCTACAACTTACTTGTAAACAGTCACAAAAGACTCCGCCTACAACTTACTTGTAAACAGTCACAAAAGACTCCGCCTACAACTTACTTGTAAACAGTCACAGAAGACTCCGCCTACAACTTACTTGTAAACAGTCACAGAAGACTCCGCCTACAACTTACTTGTAAACAGTCACAGAAGACTCCGCCTACAACTTACTTGTAAACAGTCACAAAAGACTCCGCCTGCAACTTACTTGTAAACAGTCACAGAAGACTCCGCCCACAACTTACTTGTAAACAGTCACATAAGACTCCGCCCACAACTTACTTGTAAACAGTCACAGAAGACTCCGCCCACAACTTACTTGTAAACAGTCACAGAAGACTCCGCCCACAACTTACTTGTAAACAGTCACATGATTCCGCCTCTTTCCTCGCTACGTCCAAAACAGAGTCGACCAGTTCAGCCCCTTCCGTATAATGACCTTTCGCCCAGTTGTTTCCGGCTCCTGACTGACCAAATATGAAGTTGTCCGGTCGGTGAATCTGACCAAAGGGACCAGATCGAATGCTGTCCATCGTCCCTGAATTTTTTTTATTTAACATCAATTTTACGAGACATCTTCATAACAAATTATCATCGTCCCCACCCCCTCTTCCTCATTACACATTCTGAGGCTTACAACGCTTTCAAAACCATCCGGAAACGCTGCACATGTCACCAGACGAAGAGATGTTACGATGGACCAAAGCTTGGATAGGTCTTTGCCCCCGTACGTCCATTGTCACGATGACATCGTCATTGGACATATGTTCTGTAGAGAATTAGGGGGATCCGGTATAATCCGAATTGACGTCGTTGAGGCGGGAATGTCTTAAGAAGAAATCCCGGTGAGGTTGTCAAAAAACACTCAGCATAGAGTTAGTACTGACTTGCCCCGCTTTTTACCCTGATGGAACACATATGTGTACAAAATGACCCCGAATAATAGAAAGATACTAGTATTTAAATTGATGTATACAATATCCCCTAATACTATAACTATAAAGACACCAAGAGTTTTCAAATTTATGTACAACATGATGACCCCTATTTATATGAAGACACTAAGATTTTTCAATTTTATGTACACAATGACCCCTTCTCAAATAAAGACACAATGAGTTTCCATTCGTATAAGACAGCGGTTCTCAACCTATGAGTCGCGACCCCTTTGGGGGGTCACACGACCCTTTCCCATGGGTCGCCTAAGACCAGCTGAAAAAAACATATGCTCTATAGTAATGAAGGTAAACCAAAAATAATTTTGTGGCCCCGGGGGGGGGCGCCACAACACGATGAACTGTATTAAAGGGTCGCGGCCATAGGTAGGCTGAGAACCACTGGTATAAGACATTGCTACAATTACTGCATTTCAAAAACCACAAGAAAGGCTTGTGACAGATGGCGCTACCTGGTTCCAGGTCCACGAGGATGCCCCGGGGCACGTACTTCCCGCCCGTGGCCTCGTTGTAGTAGACGTTTATTCTCTCCAGCTGCAGGTCGCTGTCCCCGTGGTAGGTCCCTGTGGGGTCTATCCCGTGTTCGTCTGAGACCACTTCCCAGAACTTCCCGCCGATCTGGTTTCCCCCTGTAACAGGATAGTGATGGATTTGGGGGGCATACATCGCTGGCAAAGTAGTGACATAGTCTTTGTGTGCACATAAGTGGTATAGTCTTGTACACAGAAGTGGTATAGTCTTGTACACAGAAGGGGGCTAATTTGGAGAGATAGACCACTGTCCCTGGTTCCGATAGGGTCAAAACCCTGGTTCCGATAGGGTCAAAACCCAGGTTAGGGATACGTTTAGGGTTCAGGTTAGGTTAAGGGATACATTTATTTAGGACATAAGTTCGTGGATCACTGCAACCAAGATGGCGGCCAAAGTAATACTATCTCTCCAAATTTACCCAGAAGTGGTATAATCTTGAACAGAAGGGGTTGAGTGTTGCACACAGAAGTGGTATAGCGTTGTACACTATATATATATATGTACATATATATATATGTTGATTTAAATTAAGCAAAACCAACATGCGCCTACCTTGGCCAACTTGGAAATGTACGATCTCTCTCATCCTGCCGGGTGGTGGCTTTCTATTGAGACTATTGGCGTATTCTAATTCAAATCAGTTACTCCAAGACTTTTCGAGCTTGTAAGACTGGGACACTGTGGGCAACACTAGTCGAAACGAACTCAGTGTATTCAGACTGAGGCCAGCTAATTATTTTTTAAAAAAATTTGTTCTTGGAATCAGAGTGGACAAACGGTTGTTGTTTTATTTTCTCAATGCTAGCACTTGAACTTCCTCTTGTGGTTTCTATGTCAAAATTTACGTCAATTTCTTTCATGACGTCAACGAGTTTTCGTTTGAAAGAATTAATCGGAAATTTCCCAATAATTCGAAGGGGTAAGCAAAGAAAATAAACCATTCGCACCATTTGTTGCGATGATGGTGCGAAGTGTTTTACTCAGATTTGGAGAGTAATAATTTATCCGTGGGTGTCTTATATAAAATCGAGTTTTTTTTTTAATTTTATTTCGACTGTCTATTCGTCCGTCCAGAGGTTTGTCTATTCGTCTGTGTATGGAGAACTTAAGAACCGACGTATAGTTTCTTTGTTCCATGCTCTTCTCTTCTTCTTCTTCTTCTTCCTCTGTCTGCTTCTTCTTCTTCTGTCTGCTTCTTCTTCTTCTGTATGCTTCTGTCTGCTTCTTCTTCTTCTGTCTGCTTCTTCTTCTTCTGTCTGCTTCTTCTTCTTATGTCTGCTTCTTCTTCTTATGTCTGCTTCTTCTGTCTTCTTCTGTCTGCTTCTGTCTGCTTCGACCGGAGAGAGCGTATCTCGAAGTGCAGTGAGGCCTCATTAAGTGGACGCCAGACAGCGGATCCACCGGACGGACTGTGGTCTTCACCTGGTCCTGAAACCGGAATGCCTGCTACTGTTGATGTAATGTCAAAACAACCTGCCCACATTGGCAGTTCCTCTGACAGGCATTCTGGTCAGGCGGCCAAACAAAATTAATTTGCTGTGCGACCACCATACGCTGTTCCGGGTTCAATTTCTAACTTCTCATAAGTAACTATGATTTGTTTTTTTTTACGAGTCAAGCGTGTGTTCAAAATGTACACTTCAAAAAAGTATCAATCTAAATGTAAAGAAGTTGTATAGTAGACAGCGGGAGATGTGTAGAAAAATGGCGGGTATGAGCCTTGGCGGTTTCCTGAGATGAAAATGGCGGAAGTTAGCCTTGGAGGTTTCCTGAGATGAAAATGGCGGGTGTGTGATATGTTCCAATCATCTGAACAGTCGATGTGCTGCTGGCTAAAAATATACTATACGACATGTGGCTAAAAACATACTATACGACAAGTGGCTAAAACATACTATACGACATGTGGCTAAAACATACTATACGACATGTGGCTAAAAACATACTATACGACATTTGGCTAAAACATACTATACGACATGTGGCTAAAAACATACTGTACGACATTTGACTAAAACATACTATACGACATGTGGCTAAAACATACTATACGATATGTGGCTAAAACATACTATATGACATGTGACTGAAACATACTATACGACATGTGGCTAAAACATACTATATGATATATGGCTAAAAACATACTGTACGACATTTGGCTAAAAACATACTATACGACATGTGGTTAAAAACATACTATATGACATGTGGCTAAAACATACTATACGACATGTGGCTAAAAACATACTGTACGACATTTGGCTAAAAACATCTTATACGAAAAGTGGCTATAACATACTGTACGACATTTGGCTAAAAACATACTATACGACATGTGACTAAAAACATACTGTACAACATTTGGCTAAAAACATACTATACGACATGTGGCTAAAAACATACTGTACGACATTGGCTAAAAACATACTATACGACATGTGGCTAAAAACATACTATACGACATGTGGCTAAAAACATACTGTACGACATTTGGCTAAAAACATACTATATGACATGTGGCTAAAAACATACTATACGACATGTGGCTAAAAACATACTATACGACATTTGGCTAAAACATACTAAACGTCATGTGGCTACAAACGCCACACACGGGAAATATGTGAATTAAATTCACATAAGGTATTACTATTAAATTGAAAAAAAAAACACACACAAAATAAAAAACACTAAAAGAGACACAACAGGTCTTTGAGGGGTTCGAGCGCAGACATTCCACGGTTAGGCCCTGACACAGGGGCGTAGCTAAGGAAGTGGGGTGGTGGCAGAGGGGACATATGTCCCTGGGCGCCAGAATAGTTAAGGGCGCCAAAATGTGCTTTGATATTATTTTATTGATGAAAATAATGGGTTTGAGGGTTGAGAAAAAAGAAAGGGAGGCGCTTTAAAATGAATGCTGCCCCCCGGGCGCCAAACACTCTAGCTACGCCCCTGCACTGACAGCATACTTTTTGTGTCAGAGAAATCTATGCACAATTTCATGCATCATTTCATGCAAAATTGTATGCATCATTTCATTCATCGTTTCATGCATCATTTAATGCACAATTTCATACACCGTTTCATGCAAAATTTTATGCATCATTTCAAGCACAATTGCATGCACAATTTCATGCATCGTTTCATGTACAACTTCATGCACAATTTCATGCACCATTTCATTCATCGTTTCATGCATCATTTCATGCACAACTTCATGATCCTTTCATGCAAAATTGTATGCATCATTTCATGCACAATTTCATGCATCATTTCATGCACAATTTCATGCACCATGTCATGCACAGTTTCATGCACAATTTCATGCATCGTTTCATGCACAACGTCATGCACAATTTCATGCACCATTTCATTCATCGTTTCATGCATCATTTCATGCACAGTTTCATGCACAATTTCATGCAGCATCTGGATTACGCAATGGGTGAACTCAAAACGTGTTAATCTAGTTCTTCACACAAATAAAATGTTTCTTATTTCTTGTTTCCTGTTACAACAGTAGGCTCCATCGAAACGAATCCACGTGCTAACACGCTACTAAAATAATGTGTACGTTTTAAAAAGACAAACCCAAGTCACAATAGAAGAGTTAGTTAACCTTGTTTCAGATGTATCAAACCTATTTTTAGGTCAGGAGATAAGCGTGCACGCAACGCGCGAGCACACGCGGGCGAAGTAGATGAAGGTAGAGACACAGACATTTTTTAAGCGTAGTAGTGGAAAGGTAAATAATTGCAGCATTTTTTTTTCCGAAGTGGCTATTGGTACACGGGTACCAGAATTGAGAGGCTGGGATTAAAAAACGATTTAAAATATTATTGTAGGGTTTGTAAGACCAAATGAGGTATCAAATGAAAGATAATTGAATGTACTATACGTTTGAAATGTTACTTCTTCAGTTTTACTAAAAAAAACTACCACAAATGATATCCGAATAGCATTGAGCCTAATGGTACCCGGGTGCGAATGGCGGCGCTGCGTGTCCGGGTCCATTTTGACTAATGCTATTCGGATGTCATTTGTAGTAGTTTATTTTAGTTAAACTGAAGAATTAAGTTTACAAACGTATAGTACATTCAATTATCTTTCATTTGATACCTCATTTGGTCTTAAAAACCCAACAATAATATTTTAAATCGTTTTTTAATCCCAACCTCCCAAATCTGTTACCCGGTTGCGCGATCCTTAGAATTTGAAGAAAATAAAATCTCTACCCCAAAAGACTTCTAAGAAAATAAGCTTGAATCGTGAAAGAAGTATTTGACATAGAGAACTGTTTGGAAGGACAGGCAGCGTAACCTTTCTAACAAATGATACCCAACCAGAAGCGTATCCGGAAATTTGATCGAAAGAAATTTGGTGGATGGAAAATTGATCGATGGAAATTTGATCGAACGGAAAGCTGGTCGAATAGTTTTTTTAATTTATATGTTAAAATGTTGCATGAAATTTCTTTTTGAGCGCATTATTTTGTTTTACTATATAGTATAGTGCGTTCAAAAAGAAATTTGACAAAAATTTTAACGTCTGAACGAAAAAAAGATTCGACCAAATTTCCGTTCGATCAAATTACCGTCGATCTATTTTCCGTCGACCAAATTTCTTTCGATCAAATTTCCGGTATTCCAAAAGAAGTAGTAAAAAATGAAAAGCTATAAGGCAATTTAAATTTCACACACAGAGTCTAATGTGTCATTAAATTTAAACAAATTAAAATTATGTATTTGCATTTCGTACCATTTCAGTTGTTCAAAGCACCTCTGTTCCCCGTCAGATAACCGTCTCTCATACAGAATTCAAAGAAAGTGCTCATGTACTCCCCCCCCCCTCACCCGCATCCACACATATACACCCAAATTTAATTTTAAGAAGTAGTTCTACAATTATTTTCAATCACCAATCTGAAACCGAGATAGTAAGTAAAAGTTGGGTTTGGTTTCTTTCCGTAAGGAAGATTTACAGAAGAGCTCATTCTTACAGTGTGAACACGAAGCCATTATTTTCTCTTTCTTTTAAGATAATTTCCCAAGCTTGTTCGAAAGTCAGCCGTACGCTCTTTTAGTATGTTTCCACTTTTGGGGGTGGGGTAAGGGTGAGGGAGGGGGAACATTTTGACCTTTTCACGCCTCTATTTATAGAAAACACATTTTTTCTTCGTTCGCCATTGGACACATGCCGTTGTCGGAAACGAGGTCAAAACAAAAGTCAAATTATTCTTTCGTTCATTTTTGTCTTGCTGCGTGCAGCCTCCAGAAGCTCAAGGGATTATCTTAGAACTTTAAGATGTCGGTACTTGGCGGTTGTGTTGTTACTATGTGCCTTGTGCTGCCAGGTAGGATTAGCAATGTTGTGTATCGTGACATAGTGCTGCCATTTAGGATTAGCAATGTTGCGTGTAGTGTTATAGTGCTGCCAGTTAGGATTAGCAATGTTGCGTGTAGTGTTATAGTGCTGCCAGTTAGGATTAGCAATGTTGTGTATAGTGTTATAGTGCTGCCAGTTAGGATTAGCAATGTTGCGTGTAGTGTTATAGTGCTGCCAGTTAGGATTAGCAATGTTGTGTATAGTGTTATAGTGCTGCCAGTTAGGATTAGCAATGTTGCGTGTAGTGTTATAGTGCTGCCAGTTAGGATTAGCAATGTTGCGTGTAGTGTTATAGTGCTGCCAGGTAGGATTAGCAATGTTGTGTGTAGTGTTATTGTGCTGCCAGGTAGGATTAGCAATGTTGTGTATAGTGACATAGTGCTGCCAGTTAGGATTAGCAATGTTGCGTGTAGTGTTATAGTGCTGCCAGGTAGGATTAGCAATGTTGTGTATAGTGTTATAGTGCTGCCAGTTAGGATTAGCAATGTTGCGTGTAGTGTTATAGTGCTGCCAGTTAGGATTAGCAATGTTGCGTGTAGTGTTATAGTGCTGCCAGTTAGGATTAGCAATGTTGTGTATAGTGTTATAGTGCTGCCAGTTAGGATTAGCAGTGTTGCGTGTAGTGTTATAGTGCTGCCAGGTAGGATTAGCAATGTTGTGTGTAGTGTTATAGTGCTGCCAGGTAGGATTAGCAATGTTGTGTGTAGTGACATAGTGCTGCCAGTTAGGATTAGCAATGTTGCGTGTAGTGTTATAGTGCTGCCAGGTAGGATTAGCAATGTTGTGTGTAGTGACATAGTGCTGCCAGTTAGGATTAGCAATGTTGCGTGTAGTGTTATTGTGCTGCCAGGTAGGATTAGCAATGTTGTGTATAGTGACATAGTGCTGCCAGTTAGGATTAGCAATGTTGCGTGTAGTGTTATTGTGCTGCCAGGTAGGATTAGCAATGTTGTGTATAGTGACATAGTGCTGCCAGTTAGGATTAGCAATGTTGCGTGTAGTGTTATAGTGCTGCCAGGTAGGATTAGCAATGTTGTGTATCGTGACATAGTGCTGCCAGTTAGGATTAGCAATGTTGCGTGTAGTGTTATAGTGCTGCCAGTTAGGATTAGCAATGTTGTGTATAGTGTTATAGTGCTGCCAGTTAGGATTAGCAATGTTGCGTGTAGTGTTATAGTGCTGCCAGTTAGGATTAGCAATGTTGCGTGTAGTGTTATAGTGCTGCCAGGTAGGATTAGCAATGTTGTGTGTAGTGTTATAGTGCTGCCAGGTAGGATTAGCAATGTTGTGTGTAGTGACATAGTGCTGCCAGTTAGGATTAGCAATGTTGCGTGTAGTGTTATAGTGCTGCCAGGTAGGATTAGCAATGTTGTGTGTAGTGACATAGTGCTGCCAGTTAGGATTAGCAATGTTGCGTGTAGTGTTATTGTGCTGCCAGGTAGGATTAGCAATGTTGTGTATAGTGACATAGTGCTGCCAGTTAGGATTAGCAATGTTGCGTGTAGTGTTATTGTGCTGCCAGGTAGGATTAGCAATGTTGTGTATAGTGACATAGTGCTGCCAGTTAGGATTAGCAATGTTGCGTGTAGTGTTATAGTGCTGCCAGGTAGGATTAGCAATGTTGTGTATCGTGACATAGTGCTGCCAGTTAGGATTAGCAATGTTGCGTGTAGTGTTATAGTGCTGCCAGGTAGGATTAGCAATGTTGTGTATCGTGACATAGTGCTGCCAGTTAGGATTAGCAATGTTGCGTGTAGTGTTATAGTGCTGCCAGGTAGGATTAGCAATGTTGTGTGTAGTGACATAGTACTGCCAGTTAGGATTAGCAATGTTGCGTGTAGTGTTATTGTGCTGCCAGGTAGGATTAGCAATGTTGTGTATAGTGACATAGTGCTGCCAGTTAGGATTAGCAATGTTGCGTGTAGTGTTATAGTGCTGCCAGGTAGGATTAGCAATGTTGTGTGTAGTGTTATAGTGCTGCCAGGTAGGATTAGCAATGTTGTGTATAGTGACATAGTGCTGCCAGGTAGGATTAGCAATGTTGCGTGTAGTGCTATAGTGCTGCCAGGTAGGAGTAGCAATGTCGTGTATGGTGACATAGTGCTGCCAGGTAGGAATAGCAATGTTGTGTGTAGTGTTATAGTGTAGGATGTGTAGGACTATGTGTAAGGCTATTGTTAAAAGGACGGCAGGTAGGTTGTGTGGGACTATTGTTTATATTTATAAATTTTGGAAAATTGTAGCTCTTTTTTTGTACCACTTGTCTTAAAATACCTGGATGCTGCGTAAAAATACTGCACCCGGTTTAGCCATAGTGGTATTATATTTATTGTAACTTGGACTCTCTTTCCATTCTTTCATCCAATTCTGACAGCAGTACTGACATGTGGCGAAGTCCGCCAACGTTTGGCTCAAGATCTGTTCAGTTCGTCTCCCAGTGACGTAATCCCTCGGCAGCAAGGACCGTTGCCAGTGTCCCTGAAGTACAGTCTCGAGAACATCGTCACGGCCGACATCGGGAGCAACCAGGTCGAGATTCTGCTCCTCCAGACAGCAATGTGGTCCAACAAAGACTACGCCTGGGATCCGGAGGAGTACGACATGTGTGGAGACGTAAGAAACATTTTATTTCACTTCTTGAGGTTGGTCCGCACCATGTAAAGGTACTTAGCTGAAATGGGCCACGAAACGGATGTGACGTGTTGAACGTGTGTTGCATTCCAAATAAGTCTTAAACAATGGTGAGATAAGCGGATTGTGATAAATGTTAAATAGTGTTCAAATTTTAATTGCGTTTAAACGCGTCTTCGAAAGGAAGTATTTTTTAAAAAAGTTTTTAAAATTTAATTTAAAAAAATTTAAAAAATATTTGAATATAATGGGACATAACCGATGAAAGGCCGCAAGAGTAGATAATATCCCTGCCGAGTTAATGAAACAGGGAGAAGAAACAATGATAAATGCCCTAACCAATATTTGTAACACAATATGGCTAACAGGGGAATAGCCCAAATCATGGACCCAATCTCTCATCATCACCCTCCCCAAGAAAGGTAACCTACAGCTATGCTAAAACTATCGCACCATTAGCCTAATAAGCCACCCAAGCAAGGTCATGCTCAAGGTCATACTGAACCGACTAAGACCATATGCCGAAAGAATCATTGCTGAAGAACAGGCGGGCTTAAGTCAAGGCCGTGGCACTACTGAGCAGATCCTAAACCTCCGGATACTATGTGAGAAATATGCTCAACATCAACAAAACCTATATCACGTCTTTGTAGATTTCAAGAAGGCATTCGACAGGGTTTGGCATGCTGCTTTATGGGCCACCACGAGGCACTACAACATCAACACAAACTTAACCAGAATGATAAGAAGCCTCTATGATAAGGCCACCAGCGCAGTCTTCTTCAACAATAACATCGGAGAATGGTTCAAGACCACGGTTGGAGTACGACAAGGCTGCTTGCTCTCCCCCACCCTGTTCAACATCTTCTTAAAGAGAATTATGTCAGATGCACTAGAAACGCATGTAGGGACAGTCAGCATTGGTGGCAGAACAATCACCAACCTACGTTTTGCGAATGACATAGACGGACTGGCTGGAAGCGAGGAAGAGCTAGCCAACCTAGTAAAGAATCTCGACAAGACTTCATCGTCCTTTGGCATGCAAATCAGTGCAGAAAAGACAAAAATGATGACGAATAGCACTAATGGCATCACCACTGAAATTAAGGTCGGGGAGGAAAGATTAGAGACAGTTGGCAGCTTCAAGTACCTCGGAGCGTAAGCGGCAGCGTCCCCGAGGAGACTTGGGGGCGTCCACTCCCAACGCAACGGGAGCTGCCACTAACATGATTACTAGTTGCTGTTAATGGATATGAGGCTTGGGTGGCCATCAAAACCCATGCCGATGATTTTAGCTACGCCGCCGTGAGAAAGCCGCTCCTAGGCAACCGTTTCGTCCAGCCACTACCAACGTCCCGACCGAAAGACTCCCTGGGCGGTGGGGAATGGCAACGCAACACCAACCCCCCGGAGTGGAAGCAAAGCCGTCCTGACCCACAGAGAGTGGACTGCGGACGCTTTAAACGCAGCGTCCTCGGTCGACCGGGCCTCCCCTAAGTCAAAGGGGAAGTTCCCGGCGCCCTTCCGCACGGGCTGGCGTCGGGTTAAGTCCTTCAGTGCTCTGGATTGTGTGGGGGGGGGGGGGGCGCCGGGGGGCATTAAGAGCTCGCGCTCGACGGCCCACCGACTCCATCTCTTATGCGACATTTTCAGTACCTCGGAGCAATAGTATCGGAACAAGGCTCCAGGCCCGAATTAATGGCCAGGATTGTGCAGACCACGACAGCACTAAAGAGGCTCAAGAAAATATGGAACGACAAAAATATAGCCCCCAGCAGCAAAATCAGGCTGATGCGCTCATTAATCCTCTCCATTTTCTTATATGCCTGTGAGTCCTTGACATTAACAGCAGAACTTGAAAGGAAAATAAAGGCGATGGAGATGAGATGTTACAGAGGCATTCTAGGCATCTGCTATAGAGACCACATCACCAATGAGCAAATAAAAGAAAGGATTCGTCAGACATTTGGGCAATACGATGACCTCCTGACGTCTGTTAAAAAGCGCAAACTTGAGTGGTATGGCCACGTGACCAGAAAACAAGGGCTCGCCAAAGAGATCTTGCAGGGCACTACTAGAGGAGGGAGAAGAAGAGGAAGACAAAGAAAAAGATGGAAAGATAATATCAAAGAATGGACGGGATTAAAACTAGGCGATGCTATGCGTAGGGCAGAAGACAGAGAGGAATGGAGAAGAATAGTGTACATGTCGTCTGTGGCGCCCCAACGGTCGAAGGACTACGGGACCTGATGATGATGATGATGATGATTAACCGATGAATTAATTGAAAGGGAAACAAATCTTATCCGACGCGTTTGTTTCTTTTTTCTATTTTAAAGGAAAACAATTTTATTTATTTTTTAAAATTATTTAAAAAATAAGACTTTCTGTAAAAAGAATCGAAAAACTTATGAGAAATTATTTTTTTTGTACAAATGAAAATTTTTCATAAATGTTAATGGTCGAAAATTAAATTAAAAAGACATAATAGCTGAATTTTTTAAATTGTATTTCTTTTATTTTATTTTAGAAGGTTTCAAAACTTTGCAATGGAAGATCTAATTTTATACAGATTTTTAATAGTTAATTAAATGTACCTGGAAATTCAAATCAGTTCGTTAAGACATTTATTTAACTATAATTTTATTTGTTTGTTTCTTTGATGTTGTGGTTTTTCGCTTTTCTTTTGAGAATTCTAATGAATTTGTTTTGTCGTTAAATAAAAAAGTATAAGAGTCGAACCGGTTACTAGGAAAACGGAAGAAGGAAGGCACGTTGTACTCAAAATCGACCCATCATAACGATCTGGTGAGACCAGACTTCGGGAACTCACCCACATCCCGCGAAATTCAGAGCACCCCACTCCTCTCTTTACACTGTTGAAGAAATAAATGGGAGCTGAGATGTGTTTGTGTAGATAGAGAGAGGTGAGGGGGGTTCCGAGGCTGGCTGTCACGCTTACTGTGGTGCGGCGGTGGTCTAGTCTACGATGGTTTTTTTGTGTTTAATATGCACAGTGGAGCAGTTAGCATTAGTGCTGTCTGGCGTGAAGAGAAGATATGTTTCTTGTCATTCCAGATTGTCATTTCTTGTCATTTCAGATTGTAATTTCTTGTCATTCCAGATTGTAATTTCTTGTCATTCCAGATTGTCATTTCTTGTCATTCCAGATTTTCATTTCTTGTCATTTCAGATTGTCCTTTCTTGTCATTTCAGATTGTAATTTCTTGTCATTCCAGATTGTCATTTCTTGTCATTCCAGATTGTCATTTCCTGTCATTCCAGATTCTCATTTCTTGTCATTCCAGATTGTCATTTCCTGTCATTCCAGATTGTCATTTCTTGTCATCCCAGATCGTCATTTCTTGTCATCCCAGATTGTCATTTCTTGTCATCCCAGATTTTCATTTCCTGTCATCCCAGATTGTCATTTCTTGTCATCCCAGATTGTCATTTCTTGTTATTCCAGATTGTCGTACCCACCCGTTACACGTGGCTCCCGGACCTAACACCAGAAGACGGTGCAGCTGAGATTGTTTCACCTAACAATGTCAAGGTCACGAATAGGGGCCATCTTACATGGAAGACGAGGCAGCGCATGCGCTTTTCGTGTGACCTCCAAAACCTCACATCTCTTTCCGGGGCAACGTGTCGAATCAATTTGGGATCCTGGTCGTATACCTCGCAGGAATTGTCCCTGGGGCTACTAGACCCAGCCGAAGTCATAACCAACGGATACAGCGTGAACTCCCGATACAAGCTGCTGAATGCTTCGTTAGAAGAGAATTCGTTTGAACTACCCGCGGGAAAATTTGAAGAGATTTCGCTGATATTTTCTCTCAGGGACAGAAAGGTGGATGTAGACATTGAACCGGGAAACAATGATTCCTTTAAGAAAACCGCGTCACTGTTACTGATTATCTGTCACTGTCACCTGGCTCTTTATAATTTCTTTTGTGTTTCGCGCTTCGTCTAGCTCCATAAAAATAGAGTTTTTAAAAAAGACAGATTAAGATTAAATATATATATATATATATTAAATTTGGACTAGAAATGATAATAAACTCTATTTTAAAATAGCGCAATATTTAAAAACCAGGGCATAATAGGGCGCAGTTTGTTTATTTACACCGGGTGTGGGTATTTTGAGAAAATACCCGGTGAGTCAAAGTGCTACCCCAAAAAAAAAAAAAAAGTTGACTTATCATTTTCTACAATCAACAAATTTCCATGATAATATCTAGCCATGCCCCTATCTACCCATGATCATGTCTAGCCATGCTCCTATCTACCCATGATCATGTCTAGCCATGCTCCTATCTACCCATGATCATGTCTAGCCATGCTCCTATCTACCCATGATCATGTCTAGCCATGCTCCTATCTACCCATGATCATTTCTAGCCATTCTCCTATCTAGCCATGATCATGTCTAGCCATGCTCCTATCTACCCATGATCATGTCTAGCCATGCCCCTATCTACCCATGATCATGTCTAGCCATGCTACTATCTAGCCATGCCCCTATCTACCCATGATCATGTCTAGCCATGCTCCTATCTAGCCATGCCCCTATCTACCCATGATCATGTCTAGCCATTCTCCTATCTAGCCATGCCCCTTTCTACCCATGATCATGTCTAGCCATTCTCCTATCTAGCCATGCCCCTATCTACCCATGATCATGTCTAGCCATGCTCCTATCTAGCCATGCCCCTATCTACCCATGATCATGTCTAGCCATTCTCCTATCTACCCATGATCATGTCTAGCCATGCTCCTATCTACCCATGATCATGTCTAGCCATGCTCCTATCTACCCATGATCATTTCTAGCCATTCTTCTATCTAGCCATGCCCCTATCTACCCATGATCATGTCTAGCCATGCTCCTATCTACCCATGATCATGTCTAGCCATGCTCCTATCTAGCCATGCCCCTATCTACCCATGATCATGTCTAGCCATGCTCCTATCTACCCATGATCATGTCTAGCCATGCTCCTATCTACCCATGATCATGTCTAGCCATTCTCCTATCTACCCATGATCATGTCTAGCCATGCTCCTATCTACCCATGATCATGTCTAGCCATGCTCCTATCTACCCATGATCCTGTCTAGCCATGCTCCTATCTAGCCATGCCCCTATCTACCCATGATCATGTCTAGCCATGCTCCTATCTACCCATGATCATGTCTAGCCATTCTCCTATCTACCCATGATCATGTCTAGCCATGCTCCTATCTACCCATGATCATGTCTAGCCATGCTCCTATCTACCCATGATCATTTCTAGCCATTCTCCTATCTAGCCATGCCCCTATCTACCCATGATCATGTCTAGCCATGCTCCTATCTAGCCATGCCCCTATCTACCCATGATCATGTCTAGCCATGCTCCTATCTAGCCATGCCCCTATCTACCCATGATCATGTCTAGCCATTCTCCTATCTAGCCATGCCCATATCTACCCATGATCATGTCTAGCCATTCTCCTATCTAGACATGCCCCTATCTACCCATGATCATGTCTAGCCATGCTCCTATCTAGCCATGATCATGTCTAGCCATGCTCCTATCTAGCCATGCTAATATCTAGCGATGATCACATTCAGCCATGATCATATCTAGCCATGATCATATCTAGCCATGCTCACATTCAGCCATGATCATATCTAGCCATGATCATGTCTAGCCATTCTCCTATCTACCCATGATCATGTCTAGCCATGCTCCTATCTACCCATGATCATGTCTAGCCATGCTCCTATCTACCCATGATCATTTCTAGCCATTCTCCTATCTAGCCATGCGCCTATCTACCCATAATCATGTCTAGCCATGCTCCTATCTAGCCATGCCCCTATCTACCCATGATCATGTCTAGCCATGCTCCTATCTAGCCATGCCCCTATCTACCCATGATCATGTCTAGCCATGCTCCTATCTAGCCATGCCCCTATCTACCCATGATCATGTCTAGCCATGCTCCTATCTAGCCATGCCCCTATCTACCCATGATCATGTCTAGCCATTCTCCTATCTAGCCATGCCCCTATCTACCCATGATCATGTCTAGCCATTCTCCTATCTAGCCATGCCCCTATCTACCCATGATCATGTCTAGCCATGCTCCTATCTAGCCATGCCCCTATCTACCCATGATCATGTCTAGCCATTCTCCTATCTACCCATGATCATGTCTAGCCATTCTCCTATCTACCCATGATCATGTCTAGCCATGCTCCTATCTACCCATGATCATGTCTAGCCATGCTCCTATCTACCCATGATCATTTCTAGCCATTCTCCTATCTAGCCATGCCCCTATCTACCCATGATCATGTCTAGCCATGCTCCTATCTACCCATGATCATGTCTAGCCATGCTCCTATCTAGCCATGCCCCTATCTACCCATGATCATGTCTAGCCATGCTCCTATCTACCCATGATCATGTCTAGCCATGCTCCTATCTACCCATGATCATGTCTAGCCATGCTCCTATCTACCCATGATCATGTCTAGCCATGCTCCTATCTACCCATGATCATGTCTAGCCATGCTCCTATCTACCCATGATCATGTCTAGCCATTCTCCTATCTACCCATGATCATGTCTAGCCATGCTCCTATCTACCCATGATCATTTCTAGCCATTCTCCTATCTAGCCATGATCATGTCTAGCCATGCTCCTATCTACCCATGATCATGTCTAGCCATGCCCCTATCTACCCATGATCATGTCTAGCCATGCTACTATCTAGCCATGCCCCTATCTACCCATGATCATGTCTAGCCATGCTCCTATCTAGCCATGCCCCTATCTACCCATGATCATGTCTAGCCATTCTCCTATCTACCCATGATCATGTCTAGCCATGCTCCTATCTACCCATGATCATGTCTAGCCATGCTCCTATCTACCCATGATCATTTCTAGCCATTCTTCTATCTAGCCATGCCCCTATCTACCCATGATCATGTCTAGCCATGCTCCTATCTACCCATGATCATGTCTAGCCATGCTCCTATCTAGCCATGCCCCTATCTACCCATGATCATGTCTAGCCATGCTCCTATCTACCCATGATCATGTCTAGCCATGCTCCTATCTACCCATGATCATGTCTAGCCATTCTCCTATCTACCCATGATCATGTCTAGCCATGCTCCTATCTACCCATGATCATGTCTAGCCATGCTTCTATCTACCCATGATCCTGACTAGCCATGCTCCTATCTAGCCATGCCCCTATCTACCCATGATCATGTCTAGCCATGCTCCTATCTACCCATGATCATGTCTAGCCATTCTCCTATCTACCCATGATCATGTCTAGCCATGCTCCTATCTACCCATGATCATGTCTAGCCATGCTCCTATCTACCCATGATCATTTCTAGCCATTCTCCTATCTAGCCATGCCCCTATCTACCCATGATCATGTCTAGCCATGCTCCTATCTAGCCATGCCCCTATCTACCCATGATCATGTCTAGCCATGCTCCTATCTAGCCATGCCCCTATCTACCCATGATCATGTCTAGCCATTCTCCTATCTAGCCATGCCCATATCTACCCATGATCATGTCTAGCCATTCTCCTATCTAGACATGCCCCTATCTACCCATGATCATGTCTAGCCATGCTCCTATCTAGCCATGATCATGTCTAGCCATGCTCCTATCTAGCCATGCTAATATCTAGCGATGATCACATTCAGCCATGATCATATCTAGCCATGATCATATCTAGCCATGCTCACATTCAGCCATGATCATATCTAGCCATGATCATGTCTAGCCATTCTCCTATCTACCCATGATCATGTCTAGCCATGCTCCTATCTACCCATGATCATGTCTAGCCATGCTCCTATCTACCCATGATCATTTCTAGCCATTCTCCTATCTAGCCATGCCCCTATCTACCCATGATCATGTCTAGCCATGCTCCTATCTAGCCATGCCCCTATCTACCCATGATCATGTCTAGCCATGCTCCTATCTAGCCATGCCCCAATCTACCCATGATCATGTCTAGCCATGCTCCTATCTAGCCATGCCCCTATCTACCCATGATCATGTCTAGCCATGCTCCTATCTAGCCATGCCCCTATCTACCCATGATCATGTCTAGCCATTCTCCTATCTAGCCATGCCCCTATCTACCCATGATCATGTCTAGCCATTCTCCTATCTAGCCATGCCCCTATCTACCCATGATCATGTCTAGCCATGCTCCTATCTAGCCATGCCCCTATCTACCCATGATCATGTCTAGCCATTCTCCTATCTACCCATGATCATGTCTAGCCATTCTCCTATCTACCCATGATCATGTCTAGCCATGCTCCTATCTACCCATGATCATGTCTAGCCATGCTCCTATCTACCCATGATCATTTCTAGCCATTCTCCTATCTAGCCATGCCCCTATCTACCCATGATCATGTCTAGCCATGCTCCTATCTACCCATGATCATGTCTAGCCATGCTCCTATCTAGCCATGCCCCTATCTACCCATGATCATGTCTAGCCATGCTCCTATCTACCCATGATCATGTCTAGCCATGCTCCTATCTACCCATGATCATGTCTAGCCATGCTCCTATCTACCCATGATCATGTCTAGCCATGCTCCTATCTACCCATGATCATGTCTAGCCATGCTCCTATCTACCCATGATCATGTCTAGCCATTCTCCTATCTACCCATGATCATGTCTAGCCATGCTCCTATCTACCCATGATCATGTCTAGCCATTCTCCTATCTACCCATGATCATGTCTAGCCATGCTCCTATCTACCCATGATCATGTCTAGCCATGCTCCTATCTACCCATGATCATTTCTAGCCATTCTCCTATCTAGCCATGCCCCTATCTACCCATGATCATGTCTAGCCATGCTCCTATCTAGCCATGCCCCTATCTACCCATGATCATGTCTAGCCATGCTCCTATCTAGCCATGCCCCTATCTACCCATGATCATGTTGATCCATTCTCCTATCTAGCCATGCCCCTATCTACCCATGATCATGTCTAGCCATTCTCCTATCTAGCCATGCCCCTATCTACCCATGTTCATGACTAGCCATGCTCCTATCTAGCCATGATCATGTCTAGCCATGCTCCTATCTAGCCATGCTAATATCTAGCGATGATCACATTCAGCCATGATCATATCTAGCCATGATCATATCTAGCCATGCTCACATTCAGCCATGATCATATCTAGCCATGATCATATCTAGCGACATTTCTTTAAATTTGACTCACCTGTCTTATTTTGGTTCATGAATTTAGCTCTTTTCCCTTTTTTTAAAATGTCATTCTCAATGGAATTATTTCCATGTTGCTTTTGATATTAGATAAACTAAAACAGGTGTCCCATATATATATAATGGGTCTCTTATATATAATGGGTCTCATATATATAATGGAACCTTCCACGACGGATTCAGTCGAATCTCACCGATTAGTCTAGTTCTGATTTTATTATGTTTGTATAGGTTTGTACGTTGATGATAATGGTAAAACCAGTTTTAAAATCGGAATAATAGTAATTATTTCATAGCATTTTGTTTCTGAGACAAACATGACCAAAAGTGCGGGTTTGCGAAAACACGCTTCAAATATTGTATCAAGGATAAGTTGTGGGAGGGGAATGGAAAAACAGGCAAGTATGCATGGACAATCTATGAGAGAATTGACCTCTTTCCTTGAGATTTCCAGTTTGTTCAAGTGGGTCATGTGCCTTTTTGGGAGTACCTATCTGTGGGAAAAGCTCTTTTCCACTATGACTTTTAACAAGTTAAAGTTCAGGGCCAAATTGACTGATGGACATTGTCAAATATTCTGGTACATGTATGAACCCTCCGGCTCATCTCAGAAATATTTGTGCTGTCTAAGTCTTAGGTCTTCTTTATTCCACTACAAAGAACTGTCTCACCCTCTGGCACGTAGAAGACAGCACGGCCCACACTACACTACAATACTCTATTCCAGATGTGACAACAATTCGTATTGGTCATCTGGCCTAGCATCAATGTACAAGTAGATATTCACGGCTTGCACTCCAAACTCAGCTATGAAAACGTCAATCCATTTGAGAGCGAATAATCATACATCAGCTCTCGTTACAAGTTATCTCTCACAGTCAAGATCGTTCATAAAACCATTTTATTTCTTTACATTCTCTCTTATTACGTTTTTATACAATATTTATCATCTATAAATACATTTTTCACTATTGAAAAACACGTAACAAAAACAACTGGGAAAGCATTTTGGGGGCAGGAACGGATTAATGGCATTTCTATTGATTTCAATGGGGAAAATTGCTTTGAGATACGAGAAAATTGACGTACGAGCTAGGTTACGGAACGAATTAAATTCGTATGTTGAGGTACCACTGTACATGATGGAACCCAGTCTCACCCAGACTCTATCTCCTGCGGCCCCCGGATAATTTGAGTTTGAGACCCCTGATTAAATAGTCCTTTGTTGCTAGGCAATAATCAATAAATCTAATATTATATCGAGAACAAAAGTTCTAAGAAGTTATGCAGTTTCATTTAATTGACAATTTCGCGCTATGTAATTTCTTTTCCATTTGTTTCATTTGAGTTTGAGGAATAGTTTTTTGATAACATGGTCAAGATGTAATATTTAATGTTTGTTACACTTTTTAAATTTTAAGAAAAAAAATCCAATATATTGTTGGAAATTAAAAAAAATAATTTTTTATTTATTTTTTCACTTGAGCCGATCGTGTCAACATTTAGATTAAAGAGTTCTTTTAAATTATTCCCACAGGTCTGTAATTATTTATGTCAATTTGTTTTGTGTTTTAAAATAAAAACTTTAAAAATATTTTTTGGTTCGTTTATTTCTTGAACCTGTTTTGACATACGAATATCGGGGACGCCGGATACAGGCCCAGCGATTCGCCGAAGAAATCAACATTAATGGCCAGAAGGTGTGTGGCTACTGGATATGTGGCCAGTAAACATGTGGCTAGTGGACACGGGGATAGTCGACATGGGGCTAGTGGGTATGTGGCTTGTGGACTTCTGGTTAGTGGACACGTGACTAGTGGACATGCGGCTAATGGACACGTGGCTATAGGATATAGGGCTACACTACATTAGGATAGAGGTCATGCTGATTGAGGACATTTGGCTAGAGGAAATGTGACAGAGGGCTTTTTATTAGAGACATCAATACGTCAAAACCCATGCCGGTGATTTTAGCTACGTGGCCGTGAGAAAGCCCTCGTAGTCAACAGTTTCGTCCCAGCTTTCCGTCCCGACCGAAAGACTCCCTGGGTGATGGGGGCGGTAACGCAACACATTCCCCCTGGAGGGGAAGCAAACCTGCCCAGATTTTAAGGAGAGTGGACTGCGAACGCTTTAAACGCAGCGTTTTCGGTCGACCGGACGTCCCTCAGGCCAAGGGGGAGGTTTCCGGCGTGCTGCCGCACGGTCTGGCGGCGGGGAGACCCGGCGTCTGGCCCATGTTGAGGTGTGCCGGGGGACGCATTGAGAGCTCGGTGCTCGACGGCCCACCGACGCCATCTCCTATGTGACATATTAAAGGCATAAAGCTAGATGGATATGCGGTTAGAGGAAATCTGGCGCGATGATATTTGGCTACTGATCATTTCGCTTGATGACATTTTGCTTTATAGGAGATGATGTCGATAGAAGGCTTCTGTCCAGAGGGCATGTAACTAGACAACATGTTCCTGGATGACATGCAGCTAGATGACATGTCGCTAGAGAAAATGCATGCGACGACTTTGATATTTTTAAAAATCTCCATTTGTTTTACCTTTTACCTTCCCTTTATTATACACATTTGTGAAACTGAATTTATTAGTCTTGAATAAAAAAATGGATCATTGGACGTATACGTACTGACATTCCCTCCTAATGAGTTCTACGAATTGTCTTCTTCAAGACTCCAAAATAATGTCCAAAACATTTTTAAAAAATCGTAATAATAAAAACTTTTATAACTTATAGTAAATAAAGTATTTTATTTCACACATCAAAACATTAAAGGTTTGAGGGTTGGGTGGGGGAGCAGGGCCGGCCTTAGGCCACTGCAACCTATGCGGCCGCTATGGGCCCCGCACTTTCATAGGCACCGCCCCGAATTTATTTTCCAATACAAAATCTTAATTTCCACTTATTACCCTTATCCACTACCCAGAATGGGCACCACGCAATCCGTTTCGCATAGGGCCCCGCAATTGTTAGGGTCGGCCCTGGGGGGGGGGGGGCAGGCACAAGTGATATAAAGAAGAACCACAACCAATATGCGTAAAAGTATGTTAGCAATGAATAATAATAATAATAACATTAAGTTAAATGTTTTTTTCTGTTTTTTCTTTCTCTCCTTGGTAGCAGCCCATATCGATCAACATGATCCTCTCCTTGGTAGCAGCCCATATCGATCAACATGATCCTCTCCTTGGTAGCAGCCCACATCGATCAACATGATCCTCTCCTTGGTAGCAGCCCATATCGATCAACATGATCCTCTCCTTGGTAGCAGCCCATATCGATCAACATGATCCTCTCCTTGGTAGCAGCCCATATCGATCAACATGATCCTCTCCTTGGTAGCAGCCCATATCGATCAATATGATCCTCTCCTTGGTAGCAGCCCATATCGATCAACATGATCGAACGTTGACGTCATTGCCAGTGTCGTCGCTAGTGTTGGTTGTCAGCCAGTTGTGTCCGGAAACCCCCGCATCTCCTCCCCCCCAGTGACGCTACTAATCCTAGTCGGTGAACTCGCTCTGTCAGTGTTGTGCATCACGGTTTTAAGGAGAAGCCGGAATATGTCGTCCCTACTGGGCCACCTTGTGATGACATGTCCGCCCCAAAGCCTGGGAATACTTCAGGCGTCTATAACGCGTCGTCGCCTAAGTTTCTTTAACTATCAACAAAAGTTTTTTTTTTTTATTATTAATATTATTTTTTTAACAATGATATTTAATGTGGTGATGATACAATAATATATAAAAGAAGAAGAATTAAAGAGGCAAGGTTGCTAAATGAAGATTGGGAGCGAACCGGAAGCACAATGTCTTGTGTCATTTGTCTCTCCTGTAGTCGGATATGGTCATCAACTCCATGACTTCTCTTTCAACTTCGTCTCTTCCTTTCACGGTCTCGTCAAACAGATTCACGATAGAGAACGACTTCACGGATTCAATGAGACTTGAGTCTTCCTCTTGTGGTCTTTTTTCCCTGCGAGAAAAATATAAATTTTTGTGTAATTTTGTTTTATTTGTAAAAAAAATAAATAATAATTAATTAATGTAAAAGAAATAATAACAATCACTGTAAAAATTGATTTTTTAAAAAAAAATCGATGTCACGAAAATCAAACCAGAATGCTTGTTCGGTGTAGTTTTCACTAAGTTCACTGGCAATAATTTCACGCAGGGAAGTTTTCGCGGAAGGAAACATTAAGATGAGATGGAAGGAAACATTAAGATGAGATGGAAGGAAACATTAAGATGAGATGGAAGGAAACATTAAGATGAGATGGAAGGAAACATTAAGATGAGATGGAACAATACTTTTTTTAAAAATCGTTTTATTACAAGGCACATATCACGTTGCTTAAACACACATTCAAGTGTAAACTTTACAAAACATATATTTACAGAACATCAGAACATATATTTACAAAATATATATTCACAAAACATATATTTACATGAGATATATTTTCGAAATATATATTTACATAACATATGTTCAAGGGCATATATTTACAGAAAATATAATTACAGAACATACATTTACAGAACATACATTTATAGAACATATGTGTTTATTATTATTATTATTATTTGTCTAATATATAGCGCGGTACCCCAGCCTAGGGCTAGGCTCACCGCGCTGTACATAAAAATATTAGAAAAAAGAGACGTAATCGTGACAATAAAATAAAATACATTTATGTAATACAGAACAGCTGTATAAAGACAAAACAAAAACTAATGCATATTTACCCCATCCAACCCAGACCTTTTACATGACAAGCCATGGACGGCGGCCAGCAGCATCGTTTATCGGTCAGATGTGGGGAATCAGTCGGGGTAGTAGAGTTTAAAGAGATGAGTTTTGAGTGCAGTTTTGAAGGCTGTGATGGTTGATATATTGCGGATGTGTAGTGTAAGAGAATTACATTGTTTGGGGGCACAGTAAGAGAAAGATCTTTCACAGTATTTTACACAAAATGTATTTACAGAACATATATTTACAGAACATATATATATATATATATATATACAGGACATATATTTAGAGAAAAATATTTATAGAACATGAATTTAAAGAACATAAATTTACGGGACATATATTTACCTACATGGCCCAGACTACAAGCCCCAACGGCAATATAAGTAACAGCAGTATGGTATATTTCATAAAATCTGCGAAAGACGAGAACCGAGTAGTTAGGGAAACACCAATGTGATATGCGACCCTCAATGAAACAGACTCTGCTAAAAGTGCCTACCGGTAGGTCACGGAATATCCGTTCTGAGTTACTCCGCTTTGAAAATGTCATCATGACTATCAAACTATCAACAATGCAGTAACCCCCCCCCCCCCCCCCCAACAACCTCGTCATTTTGTGTGAATGACGTCACTGCCTGCGATGGAATAAGGAAAAGATGAAATATGACGCGGTGAACCTGAACTTATGAAAGCATATGTAAGGAATGACACCCCCCCCCTTTTTTCCCCATCACAACAACATAATGAAACGAAATTCCCTGTCACTAAAAATGTATGTGTATTTTATATATATATTGTTTGCTGTCTTTCGGAACTTGCAGATTATGTTTTTATTATTTTTATTTTCGCTTTGTATTCACTAATGTTAAATAATAGTATACATATATTTATATATCAGTGAATGACCTTAGCACAGTGGTTCTCAACCTTCCTAATGACGCGACCATTTAATGCAGTTCCTCAAGTTGCGAGGCGACCCCCAATCACAAAATTATTTTCGTTGCCACTGCAAAACTGTAGTGTATACGTGTTTTCCGATGGTCTTAGGCGACCCCAGTGAACGTGCCATTCGACCCCCCAAAGGGGTCGCGACCCACAGGTTGAGAACCGCTGCCTTAGCAAGACCTACTTAACGTACTTTAATACCACCGTTGTTTCCATGGTAACAGCCAACTCACCTTTAGGACACTCTCCTGTTTTTTTATTGAGACAGTTGCGACCGCAGTTGACAATACAAGACTTCACGCAGTTTTCACCATATTCGTATATGTCACATTCTGTACGATTATATAATCGGAGGGGTTGAATGATTAACATTTAAACAATTTGGATTCAATTAAGAATAAATACCGTATTTTACGGACTATACGACGCACCTTAATTTTTAAGCAATTAATAAAAAATATATCATTTTTACCATTTTTATATTAATTTAGAGTATAACACGCACCTGAATTTTGGAGCCAAGTTTTCGAAGCAAAAAGTGCGTCTTGTAGTCCGTAAAATACGGTATACAATGTGACTGAATAACAATAGGTTTCAAATTGGGGAGACAATAATAAATAAATAAATGTATTTAAATGATAATAAATATATAATGAGATTATAATAAGTATAATTATAACCAAAAATTAGACGACATGGGTTGATCAAATCAATTTTGTTTCAGTAAGTCTGGGCGGCGAACATTTTTACAATTAAAAAAAAAATCTTATCTATCAGCCATTTTTTGAGATTCACCACACCTTGAAAAAAATAAGTATGCGCGAACAATTTTTACAAAGCAGCAGTCACTGTTTAATTAATTCATAGCTGTATGTTGGCACTAACCTCTAAAACATCCGCTTTCAGGATTCTTGAATCCAGCTGTGCAAGAGTCGCACGCCCTTGTGGCTGTCTCACATTCGTCTGTGCAGTATGGGCAGATGGCCTGGCATTCATCTCCCTTGCATTCTGACATGAGAGTTTAGAGAAAACTGTATTTATCTACCTTGCATTCTGACATGAGAGCTTGGAGAGCACTATCTTTATCTCCCCTGCATTCTGACATGAGAGTTTGGAGAGCACTGTCTTGATCTCCCTTGCATTCTGACATGAGAGTTTAGAGAGAACTGTCTTAATCTCCCTTGCATTCTGACATGAGAGTTTGGAGAGCACTGTCTTAATCTCCCTTGCATTCTGACATGAGAGTTTAGAGAGCACTGTCTTTATATCCCCTGCATTCTGCCATGAGAGTTTAGAGAGCACTGATCCTGGGTCGTTCTCCCGCCACAGACAGATCAGATTATCAAAATTTTACTATTATTCAAATCTCGATCAACTCATAAATTTCGTCTTGTATCCTGGACAAAGGCCATCGCGTGGCGAGATACATGGGTCACAACCATCAAGGGCGGCACTTTTGAGGGTTTCCATAAAATAACATCATTAGGCAAATTTATGTTTGTATTTTAGGGGCACACTATTTGGTATTCCAAACACGAGGATTAACTTTTCAAGGTGCACCATGCACTGGTTGGCATTCCAATCAGGATAATTACCTTTTCAAGGTGCACCATGCACTGGTAGGCATTCCAACCACGAGGATTACCTTTTTCAATGTGCACCATGCACTGGTTGGCATTCCAACCAAGAGGAATACCTTTTTAAAGTAAGCCACTGGTTGCATATGAGGGTTACTAAAAAGGGATCTTTATTCACATAAGCTAAGCTTTAGGATTTTTTTGTGTGTAAACTTTGAAATCACACAAGCATTCCTAATCAAGTCACACACAATTCAATGATGCCCCCCCCCAGCCCCCCTCCCCCGACGCCCGCGCATTGTTTCTAGTTCCGACGTTGAGTAAGACGAAAAATGCACAACTACGTAGAACAGATAATTTTTTAGACTTCTGTTTTTTCGGCCGCCTCCAGTGACGGACGCGCACATATTTTACAATACACATAAACGTTTTAATACAGACATCACTAACTTGTTGCAAGTAATGTATAACCACTGTAACTTACTGGTTTTGTTGGTCGCGTGTTGTCCTGCAGACGCCGTAGCTGCTAATACAAAAGTTACAGAGGTAAACACAAATTTTACACTTGTTCAGCTTCCTTAACCTACGTATAACTGTAATCCTTATATTTTATCAAGTAAAAAAAAAAAAATTGCTTTAAATCAGATCTCGTTACCTTCAAGTCCGGCGAGGTCTTCGTCGATTTTATTGTCGTTGTCATTATCTGTTAAATAAAAAGGTGGAAAAGTTAATCATTTTGGGTTTTTTTTTTTTCATGATCGAAAATGCTACAAAGGGAATTTATATTTAAAAAAAAAAAATTCGCTGAATTGAGATGATGTAGTCCAGAGTTCTCTTAAAATAATAACTAATAATATGATTAGATAAAATAAGATAAGAAATTATTAGATAAATTAAGATAAGATTAAAAATAAGATAAAATAAAATGTGTCGAGTTAAGGTAAGATAAGACAAAATACGATAATATAAGACAAAATAACATAAGATAAGACAATAAGGTAAGATCAGATAAATAAGGTATATAAGACAAAATAAGATACTGTAAGACAAAATAAGAAAAGATAAGACAAAATAAGATACGATAAGACAAAATAAGATAAGATTAGATAAAATAAGGTAAGATAAGATAAAACATGATAAATTAAGATAAGTTTGCAGTTTTAAGTTTTTATCAAGCGCGAACGCCTGGCGTCCCGTTTACAGTGAAGCCTCACCGCCTTTACGACAATTGTGTCTTCACGAGAGATTATTTCATGGATCATCTTTTTTCAAATTTTCTTTTAGCTTGACCAAATATCCCGCCACCCTCCCTATTCCCCCCCCCCCAAAACGACCCACTGCATGACGTCATACGCCAATCGAACATGTTTTAAGAAAAAAACGAAGTGGCTATTCGTACCCGGGTACCAGAAGTGAGAGGTTGGGATTAAAAAACTATTTAAAATATCATTGTTGGGTTTGTAAGACAAAATGAGTTATCAAATGAAAGATAATTGAATGGACTATACGTTTGTAAACTTACTACTTCAGTTTAACTAAAATAGACTACCACAACTAACATCCGAATAGCCTTGAGTCTAATGGGACCCGGGTGCGAATGGCGGCGCTGCGTGTCCGGGTCCATTTTGGAAGTTTACAAACATACAGTCCATTCAATTATCTTTCATTTGATACCTCAATTTGTCTCCTACAAACCCAACAATAATATTTTAAATTGTTTTTTTTTAAAATCCCAAACTCTCACTTCTGGTACCCGGGTGCGAATATTCGCAGCCTAAGGAAAAAACGTCTGACCCACTCCATCCAGTCGTTCCTCGTCTGCCCGGCCGTCGCAGTCGTTGTCCACACGGTCTCCCGCTACTCTGGTGGTTTCCTCGCAGCCCTGTTGTGCGTGATAGATTAGCAGATTAACTGGGATTAAACAAACAAAACTTATAATGAAATAATCCTTATAAGAATATATCTTATTTGCTCTTATTCATAAACAGTGTTTGTAGCTTTGATTTTTTTGTAATTTCTTTCGAATATATTATTATTATTATGTACCTTATTAGTTTTATATATATATATATATCTATATATTTAAAAATAACGTGTTTAAACAGGTTAAGACATCCTGGATGCATGCAAATGAAGGGAAATAGCTATGCCTCTAAGGCAGTGGTTCTCAACCTTCCTAATACCGCGACCCTTTAATATATTTCATCATTTCGTGGCGACCCCCAACCACAGAATTATTTTCGTTGCTATTTCATAACTGAAGGGTACATGTGTTTTCCGGTGGTCTTACGCGACCCCTGTGAAAGGGTTAGGGGTCGCGATCCACACGTTGAGAACCGCTGCTCTAAGTGGTTATCCATAAGTACGTCGCGCTCTGGAGAGGGTGAAGGGGGTCTTAAAAGTGTGACAGTTTGTGATACTGGGGACACTTACGAAGGAAATACGGACACTTACGAAGGAACTACGGACACTTACGAAGGAACTACGGACACTTACAAAGGAACTACGGACACTTACGAAAGAACTACGGACACTTAAAAAGGAACTACGGACACTTACGAAGGACCTACGGACACTTACGAAGGAACTACGGACACTTACGAAGGAACTACGGAAACTTACGAAGGAACTACGGACACTTACGAAGGAACTACGGACACTTACGAAGGAACTCCTGAAAATTACGAAGGTTGTTTGGATGCTTTCGAAGACAATTTCGATGCTTACAAAGGCAGTGTGGATGCTTACGAAGGCACTGTGGATGCTTACAAGGGCAGTGTAGATGCCTATGAACTGGCACTTACTTGAAAGGCAGCAGGGTTGAGGGCAGACGTGTTGTTCACTCTGCTGAACGCGTAGCAGGCAAAGTTTGATAAGATGCTGGAAACTACAGCAACGTGACCACGACCGGAAGTGTCCACATATCCGGTAGTCCAATCCGGTTCACCCATGACGGCACTCCAGTTTACGCTACAAGTAAATAAAGCCAACTTATGACAACGCGTACGACTAACGGGACCGACCTAATGTAGGAGTAGAGTAAGTCACTGCCAAGCAAGCACGCCGTACGACTAACGGGACCGACCTAATGTAGGAGTAGAGTAAGTCACTGCCAAGCAAGCACGTCGTACGACTAACGGGACCGACCTAATGTAGGAGTAGAGTAAGTCACTGCCAGGCAAGCACGCCGTACGACTAACGGGACCGACCTAATGTAGGAGTAGAGTAAGTCACTGCCAAGCAAGCACGTCGTACGACTAACGGGACCGACCTAATGTAGGAGTAGAGTAAGTCACTGCCAGGCAAGCACGCCGTACGACTAACGGGACCGACCTAATGTAGGAGTAGAGTAAGTCACTGCCAAGCAAGCACGTCGTACCAGGCGACTTAATGCATCGGGCTAGAACCCATTCATTGCATTGGGCTAGGAACCCATTCATTGCATTGGGCTAGCAACCCATTCATTGCATTGGGCTGGCAACCCATTCATTGCATTGGGATAGCAACCCATTCATTGCATTGGGCTAGCAACCCATTCATTGCATGGGTCTAGAAACCAATTCATTGCATTGGGCTAGCAACCCATTCATTGCATTGGGCTGGCAACCCATTCATTGCATTGGGATAGCAAGCCATTCATTGCATTGGGCTGGCAACCCATTCATTGCATTGGGCTAGCAACCCATTCATTGCATGGGTCTAGAAACCAATTCATTTCATTGGGCTAGCAACCCATTCATTGCATGGGCTAGCAACCCATTCATTGCATGGGCTAGCAACCCATTCATTGCAAGAAATGGGTGTGGGTGGTTGAACCAACAACATACCCTTTGTATAGCTGAACCACCAACATACCTTTGTATAGTTGAACCACCAACATACCCTTTGTATATTTGAACCGTCAATATACTATTTTATCATGCTTTGCATTGGTCTAGCAACCCATTCATTGCATTGGACTAGCAACCCATTCATTGCATTGGGCTAGCAACCCACTCATTGCATTGGACTAGCAACCCATTCATTGCATTGGGATAGCAACCCATTCATTGCATGGGCTAGCAACCCATTCATTGCATGGGTCTAGAAACCAATTCATTGCATTGGGCTAGCAACCCATTCATTGCATTGGGCTGGCAACCCATTCATTGCATTGGGATAGCAACCCATTCATTGCATTGGACTAGCAACCCATTCATTGCATTGGACTAGCAACCCACTCATTGCATTGGACTAGCAACCCATTCATTGCATTGGACTAGCAACCCATTCATTGCATTGGACTAGCAACCCATTCATTGCATTGGACTAGCAACCCATTCATTGCATTGGACTAGCAACCCATTCATTGCATTGGACTAGTAACCCATTCATTGCATTGGACTAGCAACCCATTCATTGCATTGGACTAGCAACCCATTCATTGCATTGGGCTAGCAACCCACTCATTGCATTGGGCCAGCAGCCCACTCATTGCATTGGATTAGCAACCCATTCATTGCATTGGACTAGCAACCCATTCATTGCATTGGACTAGCAACCCATTCATTGCATTGGACTAGCAACCCATTCATTGCATTGGACTAGCAACCCATTCATTGCATTGGACTAGCAACCCATTCATTGCATTGGACTAGCAACCCATTCATTGCATTGGACTAGCAACCCATTCATTGCATTGGACTAGCAACCCATTCATTGCATTGGACTAGCAACCCATTCATTGCATTGGACTAGCAACCCATTCATTGCATTGGACTAGCAACCCATTCATTGCATTGGACTAGCAACCCACTCATTGCATTGGACTAGCAACCCATTCATTGCATTGGACTAGCAACCCATTCATTGCATTGGACTAGCAACCCATTCATTGCATTGGACTAGCAACCCATTCATTGCATTGGACTAGCAACCCATTCATTGCATTGGACTAGCAACCCATTCATTGCATTGGACTAGCAACCCATTCATTGCATTGGACTAGCAACCCATTCATTGCATTGTGCTAGCAACCCATTCATTGCATTGGGCTAGCAACCCATTCATTGCATTGGACTAGCAACCCATTCATTGCATTGGACTAGCAACCCATTCATTGCATTGGACTAGCAACCCATTCATTGCATTGGACTAGCAACCCATTCATTGCATTGGACTAGCAACCCATTCATTGCATTGGACTAGCAACCCATTCATTGCATTGTGCTAGCAACCCATTCATTGCATTGGGCTAGCAACCCATTCATTGCATTGGACTAGCAACCCATTCATTGCATTGGAATAGCAACCCATTCATTGCATTGGACTAGCAACCCATTCATTGCATTGGACTAGCAACCCATTCATTGCATTGGACTAGCAACCCATTCATTGCATTGGACTAGCAACCCATTCATTGCATTGGACTAGCAACCCATTCATTGCATTGGACTAGCAACCCATTCATTGCATTGGGCTAGCAACCCATTCATTGCATTGGGCCAGCAACCCATTCATTGCATTGGGCTAGCAACCCATTCATTGCATTGGACTAGCAACCCATTCATTGCATTGTGCTAGCAACCCATTCATTGCATTGGAATAGCAACCCATTCATTGCATTGGACTAGCAACCCATTCATTGCATTGGACTAGCAACCCATTCATTGCATTGGACTAGCAACCCATTCATTGCAAGAAATGGGTGTGGGTGGTTGAACCACCAACATACCTTTGTATAGTTGAACCACCAACATACCCTTTGTATAGCTGAACCACCAACATACCTTTGTATAGTTGAACCACCAACATACCCTTTGTATAGCTGAACCACCAACATACCTTTGTATAGTTGAACCACCAACATACCCTTTGTATAGCTGAACCACCAACATACCTTTGTATAGCTGAACCACCAACATACCCTTTGTATAGCTGAACCACCAACATACCTTTGTATAGTTGAACCACCAACATACCTTTGTATAGCTGAACCACCAACACACCCTTTGTATAGCTGAACCACCAACATACCCTTTGTATAGCTGAACCACCAACATACCTTTGTATAGCTGAACCACCAACATACCTTTGTATAGCTGAACCACCAACATACCCTTTGTATATTTGAACCGCCAATATACTATTTTAGTTTGAAACAACAACATATCCTTGTAGAGTTGAACCACCTACATACCATTGTATAGTTGAAACACAAACATACACTTGTAGAGAGGAACCACCAAAATACCATTCTATAGTTGAACCACCAGCATACCCTTAATTAGTTGAGCCCTCAACATACCCTTTTAGAGTTGAACCACCAAAATACCTTTGTATAGTTGAACCACCAGCATACTCTTGTATAGTTTAAAAACCAACATACCCTTCTAGAGTTGAACCACCAAGACGTAAATACTCTGTGTCGTCTTTCTTAACCACAATGACGGCCTCGCTGTTTGCAGACGTGTCGTTTGACTGGCTGAAATCAAAAGAGCAGCATGTTAAGCTATTGTCAAAGGTTTGAGAATCACCGTTGTTAGTATGAATGCTGTTTTTGCTTCCGCGAGTTGTGTCACGGGTGTTATTATTGTGTCTGAACGATCATTGGGTGACTGGAGTAGAAGAATAAACAAGTGTGTAGATATAAGGCGTGAGATAGAGAGAGTAGAAGACAGAGAGTTGATTATGGACACAGTCATGAGAATTTTGTGAGCGATAGCTCCTGTGTTTTTGATAGACTGTGTAGTTTTAAGGAGATACTGTGATCTCTTGAATCTGAGTGACAGACACACGTAATAGAGAAGACCAGTATCCAGTCATAAAGTGTTTGAGTTCCAATTTTAGGTGTGCCCGGGTTATTCATCGATAGACAGTGTTGTAGAATACCATCGGCAAACGTTGCCAGGAAATACTCGAAGCTCAAACCACAGTAATCGAGTATTTTTTACAGCTATGATTCAAAACGTATTCCATTTTGCGATACGCAATTTCCTTTCATTTACTGTACTACTTAATCAAATAAAAAAAAACTACAAATCGATTCATTGCACATTTTCTTTCAACAAATTTTAACTTTATCTTGACGTTAACAGTAGCAAACATACAATTTTATTTTGGTTGGATCTAAAGCAAGGATTTCGGGCGTATGTTTAAGACTCCGGCTTTTACAAGGTTTTAAAAGTCCCAGAGTCCTAACCAAAAAAGAGAACTAGTTACGTCCAGTAAAAGAGAGCTATTTTCGTCCAGGAAAAGAGGGCTACTTACGTCCAGTAAAAGAGAGCTACTTACGTCCGGTAAAAGAGGGCTACTTACGTCCGGTAAAAGAGAGCTACTTACGTCCGGTAAAAGAGGGCTACTTACGTCCGGTAAAAGAGAGATACTTACGTCCAGTAAAAGAGAGCTACTTTCGTCCGGTAAAAGAGGGCTGCTTACGTCCAGTAAAAGAGGGCTACTTACGTACGGTAAAAGAGAGCTACTTACGTCCAGTAAAAGAGAGCTACTTACGTCCGGTAAAAGAGAGCTACTTACGTCCGGTAAAAGACAGCTACTTACGTCCAGTAAAAGAGAGCTACTTACGTCAGGTAAAAGAGATCTACTTACGTCCGGTAATAGAGGGCTACTTACGTCCAGTAAAAGAGAGCTAATTACGTCCGGTAATAGAGGGATACTTACATCCGGTAAAAGAGAGCTACTTACGTCCAGTAGTAAGCCCAGTAGAAAAGGTGTTTCGGAATGATCAAGCAGAGACCGGGTCCCCCGTCTGCGAGCTTCCGAGACGGCTGTAAGGGATCGGGACAGGGTGATGAGTAGACGAAGACGACCATCATGGGTCGGTTTGATTTAAGCTTGGCGTTGCTTTTTGATGCAATCTGATGGAAAGTGTGCAGCCGTTAACAAAAATGAAACGTTTTCAAGACTTCAAACAGGAACACGTGGCCTAACATCAGGAGTGGGGAACGTCCAGCCCGCGGGCCATATACGACCCGCGTAATCATTTGGCTGGCAAGCAAAATTCAAAGTTCATTAAATATAGGAGATTTCTCATGTCAACATAACTCTAAAAAATTGTATGAAGTAAATGATATTGAACAATGCATTCATTATGGTACTGGGGAAACTTTAAGTTAGGCAGATAAGTTATATGAGTTCAGTAGCAATTCATGGCTAACAGAACCTATTATTTTATAGGTTTTTATATTGATATATTTAAATCTTAAAATAGCTGCTAATCGCAAGAAATAATTGATGGGGATTTAATATTTGATTATATTAATTAGCATCTCATTTCTTTTAATACTCGCGTTTTATATGTAATGGGTGGATAATATATAAAGGGTGATGGTGTAAACATTTTTTTATGCCAGGGGCGCCGGCCTTGGTTTATTTATGGCCCGCGAATGACGCTCTAAATACCCCAAAACGGCCCTTGGCAGACGAAAGGGTTCCCCTACCCTTGTATTAAAGGGTCAGTCGACCCGACGGTTTCCTTTCGGGCTAGCTCACCAAACTTCACGCTACATTGGGATCTAGTGGATGCGATTTTTCTAACTTCTGTGATAACCCAGACCTCTGCTTGATAACACGTGAACATATGAAGCATGACCCCTTTCTTGGACAGTTTATGATCTTGACCCTCAGGAAATAGTATTCTGGTCTTGGTGGATTACGGGTGTTTCAGCGGCGTACGAAAAAGAAGGGTTTGGCGGATGAGACGTTGAATCCTGGGCGACCCCCTTTTTATTTTGTCTATCTCCATTGTGACGCGGCCCTTTCAGCATTTTAATTTTTTTCCCCGCTAGGATGGCGGCCAAAAAAAGCTTGGTCCATCCCCCGCCCCCGGGTTGGCCATAGCCCCCATCTACGCCACTGATGATGTTACACACTTCTGGAATAGTGACCTATGGTATCGGGACTTACTA
Organism: Omphiscola glabra; assembly: GCA_964017045.1. NCBI lineage: Eukaryota > Metazoa > Mollusca > Gastropoda > Lymnaeidae > Omphiscola > Omphiscola glabra. The sequence goes on from OZ024800.1 coordinate 38,012,583, forward strand.
TTGACCTGCAAGTTACAAGCGAGTCCTGAATCATGAGGATCTTTAAATTCAAAATGTTTTAAAATCTATTTCAAGCCACTCCCGACACAGGTGTTGCACCCCCCTCCTACCCCACAAAAAATGTGTCAAGGTTCAATTAATATGATTCTTAAACGCTTTCATTCTCCTACAGCCGTACACCGGTCGTGACAACATGGACTCCGTTTTACGTACAACTGTGTGGTTGCCGGCATGGATGACCCGTCCTTTCGTCCCGCCGCGGTGGTCCGTGCTGATGTACATCTTTGTCCGGTTGAAAGCGGCAAGGATGTGGTAGTAGCCCTTGACCCGTCCCTCCAGGCACAGCAGGACGAACTCAGTCCCGTATGTGTTTTTGGGGAGCATCATCTCTTGAAAAAAAAAATTGTCATTAAAAACAACCGTAATAGCTAACTTTTTCTCCTAAATCCTTTGTATGTGTCAAATATTCTGGACCCTTGTCAGAATATGAAGACTCATGATGTTCGTCTAGGGTTGACGAGCGGCAGAGTGCGACTATACTCTACTCTGACGATCATTTACGATATCTCTGCTTCTCTATATAGTACACTTAATAAATCTATTAAGTCCGAGGCACAACACAATAAATCCATTGGGGAATCCTCTTTATTCTCAGTAGTACATCTCGCAATCCATATAATACCAACTCCACAGTCCGGAGGTACTCAGCAATAGGTCACAATAGGTCTCTGTCAGACTGGGACACACACAGCTCGTTCGTGAACATATCAGCCTCTCTCTCGAACATAATACTATCTCTCTCTCGAACATAACAGTTAACCCCCTTTTATAGCTTACACATCTCACAAGTCATTCACCCATTCGTGACATGACAATCGCTCACCTCGCTCACATACCTCATTTCTCCCAAATCAACACACACACTCTGCCACTGATTCCATGACCTTGACAGTATGCATTTTGTGTTTGAATGTATGTCATTACACGTGATTTATCATTTATTATGGAGCGGTTTTTGTCGATGTGTCAACCTCTGGCGAAATCACGTTTCTAATTTCCTTCGTTTCCCCCCTTCAAAAACACATTTTATTTTGACTGCTTGATCAAATCCGTCACAAACACAAAGCACATTACAACGACTACACAATTAATCTCCACACCAAAACACGCACCCATTGAAAAAATCATTAACAACCCCCACCCCCCCTTTCCCAATACTTTTGTTTTGGTTTATTTGGGAGGGGGGGTGGGAGTTAAAAATATATTTTTGGGTATTGGGGCAGAAACTTTGATAGAATGTGTTTTCATCGGCAACGAGTCTAAATGCCAAGTTTCAGCTCGGCAGGATGACGGGAAATGCGTCGATTAGCCTTCCCGAAGATTTCTCCGCCACAAAGACACACGGACAAAAGTTAAGATAAAAGTTCTAAAAATACATAAAGTAATCCAATCGCATTTAAAAATTAAATATTTTATGCTAATTTGAAGGTTCTCAATCTTCGAGGGTGTCGAAATCGACACATCAAAGTAAGAAATAAGTTTTCAATCTAGCTCGCAAAACTTATCTCCGATTTCTTATCAGAAACATATGCAGAGACGGAGCTTTTCGAAGCATTTATCACCACGAAACATGCTCAGAAATGAATGCGACTCTTTGAATTTGAAACATCATTTTCATTTTTGTTGTTGTTTAAACTTCGTATTTTATCTGTAAACAAGTTTTGAGATATTTTATATTTAACCCTTTTGTACCGAGCCAATATGGCGTCTTACTGAAAGGTGTGCTAAACGGGTGAGATTTAACATTTGTGTACGGAGCCTGCATTGCGTCTTACTGAAAGGTGTGCTAAACGGGTGAGATTTAACATTTGTGTACGGAGCCTGCATTGCGTCTTACTGAAAGGTGTGCTGAACGGGTGAGATTTAACATTTGTGTACGGAGCCTGCATTGCGTCTTACTGAAAGGTGTGCTAAACGGGTGAGATTTAACATTTGTGTACGGAGCCTGCATTGCGTCTTACTGAAAGGTGTGCTAAACGGGTGAGATTTAACATTTGTGTACGGAGCCTACATTGCGTCTTACTTAAAACTGTACTAAAGTAATTAACCAGCTGGTAGTACAGTTAAGCCCAGGTTCAGGCGTAGTAATTGGGTAGCACTGGCGCTACATACCGGCGGCGAGGTCACTTCTCCTTCCGGGCTCAGCGCCATCATGCGCGTCACACGAGAGAGGCGGTGCCGGCGCCAAGCAGTTCCCACTCACCACGCCGACACTGTACCTGCTAAAGATGAAAGTACCTGCAAACAACGACCATCGGTGTTATGGGTTAATGATTCAGTGTCCCTTTAATGTGGGGTGCTCTTGTCTTCCACCCCACCCCCACCCACCGAGCCCACCAATCCACCCCACCCGTCCCACCCACGAAATTGTCTTCCCTAATCATTTGATGGACTTTGTGTTGTTTCAGCATTAAAGAACCTGCTTCAAAAATAAAAAAAAAAAATATTCGTATATCGTTACAAAATGTATTTAAGCCCGAATTCATCATCTTGATTCGAAAGCGTTAACAATGCGTCGCAACATTCAAAAGTATCATTATTGTGAATAATTTTTTTTTATACGGAAACACCAGTTCTGGACCTGAAATTGCAGAAAGAATCAACAGCAGTCTTATAAAGTTTGGTCGGCCTTTATATTAACAAAACTATAAGTCTTTCAACCCGAGATTAGCCTGATACAATCAGGGCCGGATTTACAATTTTAGGGGCCCTAGGCCAACAAAAATTTGAGGCCCCATTTTGAAAAATAAAAAAATATTGCTAAGTTCTTTAATTCAAATATATATATATTTTTATATACTACTACTTATTTCGCGGGGCCCCTAGGCCACGGCCTTGTCGGCCTGCCTGTAAATCCGGCCCTGGTTACAATGAACGAGACGACCGTAAAGAACTCGCGCCGCCCCCCCCCCCCCCCCCCCCCCCCCAATTGAATCTGAACGCGTACCGCAAGTCCAATTTTGCCATTCACAGAATCAATTCGATCTTATTTTACCTTGGAGAAACCAGAATCGTGCTCCGATCAGAACAATTACAGAGTGCCCAATCTTCAACAACTAACACGAAAAAAATTACCCACATTGAACATTTAAATATCAAATCTAACGATAACTCGTAGAAAAGGGTTTTCCCTTTCGTGTTGGAATAGTTTGAATGTCTTTATAAGATTGACACATCGGAGATATCCGCTGGTTAAAGAGAAAGTTACGCACGTACTTTCTGATTGGCCAGCGTCGAAGAGTACGAATTAACTATATGTATTGGTAGGATTTGGTTTGCTATTAATGTAAGTCAGGTTATCCCTGAAGTTAGAGAATATTTTATTCCTATGTGACTATCGGATAATGATAATGATTAATTCAGCTCTAAATTACATTAAAAAAACAGAGCATCTCATTGAATGTTCATGTCATTTTTTTTAAAGACTTGGCTGAGAAATAAAACAGACTATCTCACCTGAAAGCGATCCATGTGTTGGGATGTCAGGATCTAGACATTTTGATATGGCAAATGCCTTCCACCTTAAAAAAATATTTTTTAATGGATTCAAATTAATACTTTCTTATTTAAATATAGCATTGATGGATCGCGAAAATATCCAGACGTATGGATACGCTCAGGGGAAAAGGGGGGGGGGGGGTCGAGAATGTGTGCCAATTTGTGACAAGGGGGCCAAAAATTTGTGACGTAACGTTTTTTTAAAATTTAAATGTTCTAATTTTGTAAAAAAACTTTGTTAAATTAATTTTAAAAGCATTAATTTGAGGTCGAAATTGCCTCTGGTATTATAGATACTATGAAACTCAGTCGCTCACACCTTTTGCGCATATCGAAAAATGACGCAAAAACTGTTGTGGCCATTTTACATTCGGCTTGTGGATGACCTCGTTGCTTCGCGTCACAGTTTTCTCATAATACTACATCTTAATCCATTATGGGAAAACGTTAAAAAATATAATAAAATCTTAGTTCATTTATAAAAATTGTATGTATGTGTTGATTGTATTAGGTGCGACGTAACACCGGGGAGGGGGGGTGTTTAAAGAATTTGTGACACTTCGTGACAGGGGGGAGGGGGGTCTTAAAAGGTAATTTTTGCCTGGCGTAATTTACGAACGACCCCTTAGCGTAGCTACGTGATCATTTGAAAGTTTAGTTTGTGCTAAGAGAAAGACATGCATAGCAAATATTTAAGATCTCTAAACACAAATAACGTAGTTCAATTTGTTTGTTTAATATCGTTTTCTTAACCGAGTCCATTTTTAAAAAAAATTAATTAAAACATCTTTTTAAAAAATGTGCAAAAAACGTACTGTTCTAGAAGGAAGACCAGCTTATCCCCGTCGGCGTAGTTAACACCCAGAAACTCAAATTTGAAATGTTTGTTGCTGACTCTCAACCGAACTACAACCTCATTCTTGTTTTGCGACGACATGATCTGAACCGAAGGATTGCCTCTAATCACAAGCAGAAGTGAAAATGATGACTATAAATAATAATAATAATAAAGTTTATTTTTAAAAAAAATTACGCTTCATCCCCAAAGGCGGTACGAAGTCAACCACATTAAAAGAGAAATGAAAACAATCTGTATTTTACCACATTGAAATACAAAACGCAACTATACAAAACTACATACGAGCATACCCATTCAAAGTCTTTCATCCCTTGCAACTACAAACAACACAAGCCAATATACATCTAGGTGATAATAGCTAGCTGGAAAAGATGGTAGTCATCACCCCAGCAGGTGTTTGCGAAATAGATGTGTTTTCAAATCGGTTTTGACGGACTCCAGTGTCTCACTGTTTCTGAGAGCGACAGGAGGTGGCAGTGGTCGGCAAGTGTGAGGATAGAAGATATTTAGCAATGTGGTTGCAGTAGAAGCAATGTGGTGCAGTAGAAGCAATGTGGTGCAGTAGAAGCAATGTGGTTGCAGTAGAAGCAATGTGGTGCAGTAGAAGCAATGTTGTGCAGTAGAAGCAATGTAGTGCAGTAGAGGCAATGTAGTGCAGTAGAAGCAATGTGGTGCAGTAGAAGCAATGTGGTGCAGTAGAAGCAATGTGGTGCAGTAGAAGCAATGTGGTGCAGTAGAGGCAATGTGGTGCAGTAGAGGCAATGAAGAGCAGTAGACAATTTGATGAAAACAGAAGCTAATAGGACTCACTGAAATAGCCAAGATGGATCAGATAGACAGGTAGGCACGTAGGTAGATAGCTACGTTGTTAGGTGGGTAGCTATCTAGGTGGGTAGGTAGCTAGGTAGGTAGGTAGCTAGGTGAGTAGCTATCTAGGTGGGTAGGTAGCTAGGTGGGTAGGTAGCTAGGTGGGTAGCTAGCTAGGTGGGTAGGTAGCTAGGTGGGTAGCTATCTAGGTGGGTGGCTATCTAGGTGGGTAGGTAGCTAGGTGAGTAGCTATCTAGGTGGGTAGCTAGCTAGGTGGGTAGGTAGCTAGGTGGGTAGGTAGCTAGGTGGGTAGCTATCTAGGTGGGTGGCTATCTAGGTGTGTAGGTAGCTAGGTGGGTTGCTATCTAGGTGGGTAGGTAGCTAGGTGGGTAGGTAGCTAGGTGGGTAGCTATCTAGGTGGGTAGGTAGCTAGGTGGGTAGCTTTCTAGGTGGGTAGGTAGCTAGGTGGGTAGGTAGCTAGGTGGGTAGTTAGCTAGGTGGGTAGCTATCTAGGTGGGTAGGTAGCTAGGGTAATACTAACTCTAAAGTTGCCACATAGTACTCGACGTCCCACGAATCTACCGGCACGGCCAAGAACGTGGCAGACGCGTGTGGTTCTGCAAGCAAGGCGACTGTCACTGTGAACGGGTACGTGCCCAGGAGTCTGAAGGTCCACTTTGGTCCAAAATTGGTCTGAGAACTTAAAACAGACGATCATGTTTTTAAAGATTGGTCAGAACCCAAAGGTCATTTCTAGTGGCGAAATTCAAATAATTTTAACAACGCTAGTCGCCGATCTAAAAAATCACGTTTAATAGTTGAAAACGAAATTTAAAAAAAAGAAATTATATGAATTTATAGCTTCAATACTTTAAAAAACTTACTTCTTAGATGTCCACAGATTGTGTTATAAGAAAGACACACGTTAAAGAGAGTGAAGCGTGCATGTTTAAGATGTTCAAATTGGACGGCTGCCGGGCGCCCGCCTTAGAGATAACCCTAATATTACAAGCGCTTTTGATTACCGTTTAATCGAACTCAAACAGAAAACTAGACGTGGTTCTACTGAACCGGTGTTAACCGGCTGAATCTCACTACTGGTTATTATTATTTCTTTTTCTATTTCTTTGTCTACTGCAGCGGTTCTCAACCTGTGGGTCGCGACCCCTTTGGGGGGGGGGTCGAATGACAACGTAACAGGGGTCGCCTAAGACCATCTGAAAACACATGCACTTTACAGTTATTAAGTATCAACGAAACTAATTTTGCGGTTGGGGGTCGCCACAACATGAGGAACCTTATTAAAGGGTCGCGGCATTCGGAAGGTTGAGAACCACTTGTCTACTGGGATAATGCCGGTCTGTTGCTATTGTTGGCTAAGCGGTTTACTTCCTCGAACAATTTAAAGTATAGGCTTTCCAAAACTGTTTAGATAGATGTGACGTCATTTAAGTACAACATTTTTGTGTGGTTCTCTCTCGCTATAGAAATAATGCTACGAATGATTCCTACTTGTATTCATGATCAACTGTTAAGAACGCCGCCTGTTGTGGCACAATTAGCAAGACTCTGTCCAGCGGAGATCCTTGTGACAGCCAGGGGGTAGTGAAGTGGACCTGAAAATTTAGGAAATTTAGTTATACTTTCAACCACCCCCCCCCCCCCCCTAGCAGCCGGGATTGGGACATGGTTAAGCCAGGTAGGAATAAGACAAAGGCTGCACCTATTGGTACACGATTAAAAAACGATTTAAAATAAATGTTTGTTAGGTTTGTAAGACAAAATTTGGTATCAAATGAAAGATAATTGAATGGACTAAATGTTTGTAAACTTAATTCTTCATTTTAACTAAAATAAACTACCACAAATGACATCCGAATAGCATTGAGTTTAATGTGTCTCTGGTCCGAAAGGGGGCGCTGCGTGTCCGGGTCCATTTTGACTAATTTTTAATCCCAACCTCTCAAATCTGGTACCCGTGTACCAATAGCCACTTCGTAAGACAAAAGTTTTAGACCCAGCAGAATATTTTTTTTTATTCGATACAAAACATGAGCCAATGTTCAGAATTATTTGGGATAAATGAGAGTCACTCATTCTTGAAACAAATATTTGGAAGGAATTCAACTTGGGGGGTTGGGGGTCAGGGGGGGGGAGAAATATGCCACGAACAGTATCTTTTCTAGTGGGAACTCCTTCAGATTGTTAACGTGGACGAAGCGTTTAAGCGAGCCATACCCCCCCCACCCACCCCCCCCACCCCCCCGCAATTAAATAAATAAATTAATTAATAATAATTATAGTAATTTCTTGAGGTTAGACTCGCTATGAATTTTATTCAGCACAGGGGGATCATCTCCACTGAAAATCTGAAATGTAATAACAATTTTACACACAAAAAAAACAACAACTTTAAAACACATTAGCTACACATTTCTGTGGCCGCTGTCTTTACCTCCGACTCCACATTTGCCGCTGATAAATAAAATGTTATTTGAGGCGTTTGGTTGTCAAGACGGCGGAACATCTTTGGCACGGCAACCACGAACTGTCTCCCAAAAGATGACATTGTCACTGAGCATGTAAAAAAAAAAACAAAGACAACAACAGCCTTTGATTAACAGAAATGTCAATAAATATTAATAGCTCGCCAACAAATTTATATGGTTACAGAAATATTTTTAACAAAAATCTTTGTAACTTTCTTTCCATTAACTCGTTTTAAACGTATTTGTCATAAATCTGAAATGATGTAATTTCGAGTGTAATAATTCCTCTCGGGGGACAATCTTCAAAACAGTTACTAGATAAGTGTTCTACGGGAACTAGTCAAGCAGGTAACTGAAGTCATTCAAGATATATCAAAAAATTGGTTGTGTACTTACCAGCATTGTGGACCTGGATTAAGATCTTCAGTAGAAGTATGGCCTCCAAGTTGAACATCTTAGCAACACTTTGACCGAACCAGGCACTGTCACACTTTGACACCGCCCTCACCGTAGCAGGCTAAACCAGGCACTGTCACACGTTGACACCCTCCTCTCCGTAGTAGGCTGAACCAGGCACTGTCACACTTTGACGGCGCCCTCACCGTAGCAGGCTAAACCAGGCACTGTCACACGTTGACACCCTCCTCTCCGTAGTAGGCTGAACCAGGCACTGTCACACTTTGACGGCGCCCTCACCGTAGCAGGCTAAACCAGGCACTGTCACACGTTGACACCCTCCTCTCAGTAGTAGGCTGAACCAGGCACTGTCACACTTTGACGGCGCGCTCGTCGTAGTAGGCTACACCAGGCGCTGTCAAGCTTCTCTTCCCAACATATGTAGCTGACCGAATGGATATGGAGTGACTGTAGCCTTCATGGCGCTTGGAGAACTATTGCGGCTGAGTTATGAATATAATTTTTTACTTTTTCTATTAAAAAAATATGTGCCACAGTTTTTTTGATGCACCGGACAGTTTTTCGATGCAACGGATAGTTTTTCGATGCACTGGATAGATTTTTGATGCACTGGATGTATGCTCATTATATTTGTGATCATAGTCTACGATCTGACGTCACGTCATGTATAAAAGATTTGTCATTTTAACAAATCAAGATGGCGTGCGTCTCCAAGGCTTATTTCAAGAGTTAACAAAATCTTTGTCTACAGCTAACTGAGTCATTATTGTCTCTAAGGGTGTTCTAGTTTTCTAGTTTTGTGTGCACAATGAAGGCTGATCTCTACGATAGAGACATACTTAAGATGTCTTGTGTTAAATTGTTTTAACTTTTAAATGTTGTTTTGGTTAAAATGTGTATATAATTATTGGCTGAAAATGAATTACTAACAGATATAAAAGAAAAAAAAATATCGGCCGGAAACAGGGCATACTTCAGTATTCAGAAAAATACGCAAAAGTAAAAAGGGGCTAGACTGATCAATACATTGACTATGGGCACTTAATGTACAGAAGAAGAAGAAGAGGTGCGCCGTATGTGATTATTCAAAACTCAATAAAGCTAAAGAATCAAAGTTAAAACGTAGAAGGCGACCTATCATAATCATATTATTAACATATTCGCAGTCCTGTGTCGTGATTTCAAAAGGTTAAATTAAAAGCTCACGGCATTAACCCTTGCTTGCCCATTTAAAACATAACGGGAAAAAATAATTCTTGGCATGACTTTATGCAGCTCTGCTTAAGGGGGAGAATTTGATATCTCCTTCTATAGAGACACTTCCTGTTGGTGCGACTTGGCGCACACACCTCCTGTTGGTGCGACTTGGCGCACACACCCCCTGTTGGTGCGACTTGGCGCACACAACTCCTGTTGATGCGACTTGGCGCACACACATCCTGTTGATGCGACTTGGCGCACACACCTCCTGTTGATGCGACTTGATGCACGCACCGCCTTTTTTTGTGACTTGTAGTGTAGTCAAGTGAAGTATAGCTTGTGAGAGTATGAGGGAATGATGGCTAGGGGACTCAGGACTGGGGGTTAATATAGTTAAGTGGGGAATAGCTTGTGAGAGTGTGAGGGATTCATGGGTAGGGGCTCAGGGCTCTTAGGTTCAAGGTAATAGTTCGTAAAGGCTCTTGAGGTAAAAATCTATTTTCTGGTTCGGGAAAACGTGTAAGGGCTTTGGGGGAGAGGTGATTGGGGTGTCGGGAATATTAAGGATGCACGGGTGAGAGAGTGTTGTTCTGGCTGTGGGGGGGGGGGGACTGTAACGGGACAAGGTGTTTGGTATTCTATTGGAAAACGTTCTTTTTTATTACGAACGTGTTTTGAGCAGGTGAGGCGCTGGTATGGTCGAGGGGATGGGGGCTGCTGGAATCTAATGAGGATAAAAAATGAGATTAATAATGATTGGAGGGAAGGGATGGTTGCGGGGGATGAAAGGTTATTTGGAAAGAAGAACACCAGTCAAGCGGTGGAAGTAGTGTGCGTATGTGTTTCACTGAGCTCTCTCTGCGTTCTGCGTCGCAGGAGTTGTCAACGTCATAACGCCCACGGGTGTGATTTCTGAGTCTGCCTTCTCCTACTCTTAGATAAGCTGCCATCCACCCGGCTGGTGCTGGTCATGTGTATGCTTGTCTTGTTGTCTTATGTTGATTGAACTCTGTCAACTCCTCTGTTCTACTGCATTGGTTAAGTGGTAAAGTTCTTTCACACGTTGTGATACGTCGTAGTAGCACTGAATGAACTCAAGTCCTTTATCACAATAAATGTAACTTTAATATCTAAGTATAGACACAGGCTGTACATTCCATAAAACAGGTGCATATAGCGCAACTCGCTATCAGAGAGAAATAAAACACATCCTGCTTCAACAAAGTTCCATTCACGACTGCCAGACAAATAACACGTACGTCACAATACAGTCTAGACAATACGTCATAAGGAGCATAAAAATACGTCACCAAGCATGGGCGCCCGCAGAAAATTTTCTAGGGGGGGCAAAATATTTTCTAGGGGGGGGGCAAAATATTATCTATTTCTAGGGGGGGGCAAAATATGTTCTAAGGGGGGCAAAATATTATCTATTTCTAGGGGGGGGGGCAAATATTTTTATTAATGTTTTAATGTAGTTTTAATTTGCTGTAGCATATTTGTATGGTGAACGAACGGACAGGACACTGTAGTAATGAAGGGCATACTGTAGCAACAATTTTTTTATGAACACAATATATGTATATAACAAAAAATATTACAACATAAATTTAAAATAAAATTTATTCTTTAAACAAGAACTGGAGTCGCCTGTTATCGCTACCAAACATATCTCCAATTGTGTCCATACAGTCTTTTTTGTTCACTTTGTCTCTGTGTACGCTTAACATGCACAACCCAGACAGACGTTCATCTGACATTGTAGATCTAAGCCATGTTTTTACACGACGCAATGTGCTGAACGATCGCTCCACCGTACATGTTGTTGCTGGTAATGTTAGCAAAACTAGTAAGGCATACCTGACAGTCGGATAAAACTTTGTAAAACTAATTAATATAAGAAATATAAAAATAATTACCCAGTAAAACGAGATCAGCATTAGCTTAGTTACTTTCTCGTTATTTTCTCTTTACTTTAATACATTTTTTGGTCTATTTTTGTCTAATTTTTTTTTTAATCAATCAATCCAGGGGGGGGGGGGGGCAAGTGCCCCACCTTGCCACTACCTGTGGGCGCCCATGTCACCAAGTCAAGCGCGGGAAGAGCGTTCACTACGTGATTGATATCACTAACACACACCGCCAGTAATGAAACATAATATTCAGTCGCAACAATTATAATTGAACTCCCAAACTCGACAAACTCCAGACCCCTAGCTCGGGATTAAATTTAGGAACACACGGCACTATTCCTTTACACGCCAATGTTGGTAAGTGCCCCCCCCCCCCTCTCTGGTCCCCCCAGCGTAGCCTACATTGAACGTAAAGCAAGACACGTGAAATCGTCCAAAGGGGGGCCAGTGTAAGGTGGAGTGGATATGATGCAAAGGTGGAGTGGATATGATGCAAAGGTGGGGTGGATATGATAGAAAGGTGGGGTAGATAAGATAGAATGGTGGAGTGGATATGATAGAAATGTGGCGTGGATATGATAGAAAGGTGGAGTGGATATGATAGAAAGGTGGAGTGGATATGTTAGAAAGGTGGAGTGGATATGATAGAAAGGTGGAGTGGATATGATAGTAAGCTGAAGTGATGTGATAGAAAGGTGGAGTGGATATTATAGTAAGCTGAAGTGGATATGATAGAAAGGTGGAGTAGATATGATAGTAAGCTGAAGTGGATATGATAGAAAGGTGGAGTGGATTGGGCGGTGGAGGGGTGGATGAGTTAAAACAGGTAAGGGTAAAGGATGTGAGAGAGGTGAGTGGTGAAGGACGTAAGATAAATGGAGGCTAGTGAAAGGTAAGATGGAGTCAAGGTGAGATCGGGTCAAGGTGAGATGGGGTCAAGATGTAATGGGGTCAAGGTGAGATAGGGTCAAGTGTATAAGCGGCTGAAAATAAGTTATTTTCAAGTCTTAAGGTGTGAGGGGATGTGTGCGGGGATGAGTATGTGTATGGGAGGGGCGGTAGGTGTTGGTCTCGGATGACGATAAGAGAAACGACGTGGGCAGCGTAAATGTTAGATGTAGATGGTCAGGGGGAGTGAAAATATTTAGTTTTGACTCCCTTTGGCGCCAAAGTTTAATTATCTCTGATTTCGAGGACTTCATTTTTACGATAAACAAAACTGCGGAGTGGAAAAGGGAAAAAAACAACTATTTTAAAAAAAAACTGCAGAAGACATTTTTCTGATATTTATCTCTGGTTTATTGACCGAACAAAGATTTTTTTTACACAGCAAAAATTAAACTCCAATTACACGGATAATAATGGGATCAGTGAAATGATATCTTTTGCTATAGAAACAAAGATAGTTATTGAATTGAATGTACGATACTTTTGAAGTCTCTACTGAAACAATAGAATAAAGTTTAACTTACAACCCGGTAAACTACATTTATATAATTTAACTTACTACCATAGTAAACCACATTTATATAAACCAACACACACTGCCCCATTAAAAAAATTCAATTTTAGAAAAATTTATTAACATAAGTGCCGGCCATTAGTTTTAACATGTATATTTTTTGCGCATCATGACACAATTGCGCCCGATTTTCAAACAATAGAGACGCGAACATTTTCATGGGTGTGGTTTTGTACGGAAATTTTGGTCCCATTTACGCCCTTTTTAAGTGACGCCCAACCTAAATATACATCTATTGGGATAAACATGTTTTCATAATTTATCTTCATATGATAATTACTGTTATTAAATAATAAATACGCGAAATGGTGGATTGCTTCAGATGTATGTGTAACATCAGTCAACAATCACCTTTAACTGTTGGACTGCATCAGATGCATGTGTCACAATGAAGCAATAAATGGCTTGCACCTGTTGGATTGAATTCATTGCTGGATATATTGTAAGAAATCGATATAGACTGGCTGTCACCGTCATTCTGAGTGTGTTCAGACTGATGCAGCACTGGAGTCGTGGTACCGGGTAAATACACGAACATTAAAGGTCCGGTCATGTATACCTCAAGCCAACCCTGTAGTCATGTGTACCTCAAGCCAAACCCTGAGTGGCCATCGGCCTGATTTTTTGGGTTACTTAATTTAAAAAAAAAAAAAAAAGAAAATTTTATATTCCATGCTTTCCATGGAAGAAATAATGAAATAACTTTTGCCTCGCAAGGCGCTCCTATTTGTGTTGGAAGTGGTGGACTCTCCAACCCAGTGGTTCTCAACCTGTGGGTCGCCTAAGACCAATCGGAAAACAAATATACTCTACAGTTATGAAGTAGGAGCGAAAATAATTTTATGGTCGGGGGTCGCCACAACGTGAGGAACTGTATTAAAGGGTCGCGGCTTTAGGAAGGTTGAGAACCACTGCTCGAACCCAATTTTTTCCAGCTTTTTCGATTTTTTTTACAAAGTGGTGTCAGACTTTTGTTTGGTCGGTGATGCTTGAATACCGCTCTCAGCCCGTAGGCGCCGACGCGGTGCTTCGTCTTCAGCGGATAAATAGATCGCCCGTCTTCGTCTGAAAAATAAGATATAAATCTAGATGTTTTTTTAAAAACAGGTTTTAAAAAATTCGAGAAAATGGAAAAGATTTGATCCATGCACTAATAAAAGTAGAGTTCTCAAAATGGAAAAGATTTGATACATAGACTAATAAAAGTAGAGTTCTCGAAATGGAAAAGATTTGATCCATGCACTATTAACAGTAGAGTTCTGAAAATGGAAAAGATTTGATACATAGACTAATAAAAGAAGAGTTCTGAAAATTGTTATGAAAGAGATTTCTTATTGAAATTTATTATTTTTCAAAATACGACCTAAAATGCTCATTCCCCCAACCCCACCCCCACCCTCACGCAGTGGCGTAATGAGGGGGGGCATCATGCCCCGGGCGCTACTCACAAAGGGGCGCCAAATGGTATATTTTACTATAATATTGTATGGTTTTCGAATAGGGGGGCGCTAAAAAGGTATTGGGGGGCGCTAAAAAGGTATTTTGCCCCGGGCGTGAGTTAAGCTCGCTACGCCACTGCCCCCACGCACCTTTGGCGATGAAAAAATTTAAACCTCAAAACGGTGAAATATTTTGGTATCAGTCCTTATCTTGGCGATGGCAGTTAACAAACTCAGGCAGTCTCTCTATCTAAAACTACGAAACCTGATTTTAAAAAAAAAATTTTGTTTCATTCCCCACTATTTCTTTGATATCAAGCAAAGATTTGTCAAACATTATGTTGCTTGAAAGCTCCGTAATCGGATAGCTCTAGAACAGCGGTTTCTCAACCTGTGGGTCGCGACCCCTTGGGGGGTCGAACGACCCATTCACAGAGGTCGCCTAAGAATATCTGAAAACACATATACTTTACAATTATGAAGTATCGACGAACATAATTTTGTGGTTTGGGGGTTGCCACAACACGAGGAACTGTATTAAGGGGTCGCGGCATTAGGAAGGTTGGGAACCACTGCTCTAGAAGACTTTAGTTATTTCTTTCATCAAGTTCTCGTGGACTGCAACTCATAAAAAAAGATTTATCTATTTCAGGCTACAAGCTGTTGTATCTAGAATTCTAACCGGGACAAAAAATAATAATAAAAATAAAATAAAACATCCCACGTACCCAGCGAAGGAAAAGCTGTTATTGATTTAACAGCTCCTGAAAACACAGCTTTTCGTATAAATCCTTTATAAAATTTAAAAATATCGAGTTATGGGGAGTGCGGCAGAAAATTTGACAAAACATGCATACGAGAAACACACTTTATAAGAATCCTAATTAGCCCCGCCCCCCCCCCCCACCCGGGGACTCTAAGACTCGCAACCGCACATTTTTTTCCACGCCCCTGAACTATATTGATATCCAAATGACCCAACCCGCTTTTACACCGCAGATTTTTTTCACCGACAATTTTATAAAAAGAAAGTGGTTGTCGGGTATGCTCCCCTTGGGAAAAAAAACCTCATTTTTCGGGATTGTGGGCTGAAAATTTGAATGAATGTATAGTCAACGGCAACTAGTCTATGTACCAAGTTTCAGCTCGATAGATTGACGGGAAGTGGGTCTATTAGCTGTACGAGCATTTTGCGACACAGCCAGCCAGCCAGCCAGCCACGAACAAAAGCGGAGTTACTATAAATGATTTTAAAATGATAGTTATTGATTTACTTACATGGCACACAGTGACAAGCCGATGACATGATAGTTATTGATTTACTTACATGGCCCACAGTGACAAGCCGATGACATGATAGTTATTGATTTACTTACATGGCCCACAGTGACAAGCCGATGACATGATAGTTATTGATTTACTTACATGGCCCACAGTGACAAGCCGATGACATGATAGTTATTGATTTACTTACATGGCCCACAGTGACAAGCCGATGACATGATAGTTATTGATTTACTTACATGGCCCACAGTGACAAGCCGATGACATGATAGTTATTGATTTACTTACATGGCCCACAGTGACAAGCCAATGACATGATAGTTATTGATTTACTTACATGGCCCACAGTGACAAGCCGATGACATGATAGTTATTGATTTACTTACATGGCCCACAGTGACAAGCCAATGACATGATAGTTATTGATTTACTTACATGGCCCACAGTGACAAGCCGATGACATGATAGTTATTGATTTACTTACATGGCCCACAGTGACAAGCCGATGACATGATAGTTATTGATTTACTTACATGGCCCACAGCGACAAGCCGATGACATGATAGTTATTGATTTACTTACATGGCCCACAGTGACAAGCCGATGACATGATAGTTATTGATTTACTTACATGGCCCACAGTGACAAGCCAATGACATGATAGTTATTGATTTACTTACATGGCCCACAGTGACAAGCCAATGGGGATAAGCAGGATTAAAAGGTAGAACAGTTTATAGAATTCTGTAAAATAAATAAACATTGATCCATAACAATATACGTGATATTTCCTGTTTTTAAAAGTTGGTTTTGGTTTTCTTTAGACCTAGTTGTAATATCTTTCACTTTTTCTCAATAATATAAAATAATTGTTTAAAAAGCTCATTTCATTTAATAATCCATTATTCTTTTTTTTTCTTTCTTTAAGACGTGGAGGCACGCTAGCCAACTCTAACTGATCGGAGAACACATGAATTTCTATACGTTTAGTTGGAGGATCCTTATACCTTTAGGGAAAGTTCTATAACTTTAGGGAGAGTTCTGTACCTTTAGGGTGAGTTCTGTAGATTTAGGGAAAGTGCTCTACCTTTAGGGAGAGTTACATACCTTTAGGGAGAAGATTTATATACATTTAGGGACAGTTCTATACCTTTAGGAGGAAAATTATATACCTTTAGGGAGAGTTATATACCTTTAGGGAGAGAATCCATATACCTTTAGGGAGAGGATTTATATACCTTTAAGGAGAGTTCTAGTGCTTTAGGGAGAACATTTCGATACATTTAGGGAGAGGATTTACTCTAATCTTTTTTATCAATTAAGTAGCAGTGATGACGCAAAAATTAATACATTGACTTGATACCATCGTTTTATTCCTTTTCTTTCTTCGAGGGTATTTCTCTTTCGTCGTTTGGCCTTAAAACTTGAGTTTAAGTTTCGCCATACCCAAAAAAAAAAATAATTAAAAATTAAAAAATGTGATTTCAAAGAGCATTCTAAAATACACAGTCTCGAGCTATAGCATGACGCGAAAAGCGTTTTAAACATATATTTAAATTTTTGTATCGGTTCATATGATACCTTGTCTCATAGAAGGATCGGTGTGAAATCAGTAAACCATTGGGTCAGTTCAACCAACCAGCAGTGCCCCATTGGGTCAGTTCAGCCCACCAACAGTGCACCATTAGGTCAGTTCAGCCCACCAACAGTGCACCATTAGATCAGTTCAGCCAACCAACAGTGCACCATTAGGTCAGTTCAGCCAACTAACAGTGCACCATTAGATCAGTTCAGTCAACCAACAGTGCACCATTAGGTCAGTTCAGCCAACTAACAGTGCACCATTAGGTCAGTTCAGCCAACCAGCACTAAACCATTGGGTCAGTTCAGCCCACCAACACTAAACCATTGGGTCAGTACAGCCAACCAACAGTGCACCATTACGTCAGTTCAGCCAACTAACAGTGCACCATTAGGTCAGTTCAGCCAACCAACAGTGCACCATTAGGTCAGTTCAGCCAACCAACAGTGCACCATTAGGTCAGTTCAGCCAACCAACAGTGCACCATTGGGTCAGTTAAGCCAACCAACACTAAACCAATGGGATAGTTCAGCCAACCAACAGTGCACCATTAGGTCAGTTCAGCCAACCAGCAGTTCACCATTGGGTCATTTCAGCCGACCAGCAGTGCACCATTAGGTCAGTTCAGCCAACCAACACTAAACCAATGAGTCAGTTCAGCCAACCAAGAGTGCACCATTAGGTCAGTTCAGCCAACCAACACTAAACCAATGAGTCAGTTCAGCCGACCAGCAGTTCACCATTGGGTCAGTTCAGCCGACCAGCAGTGCACCAATGAGTCAGTTCAGCCAACCAACAGTGCACCATTAGGTCAGTTCAGCCAACCAACAGTGCACCATTAGGTCAGTTCAGCCAACCAACACTAAACCAATGAGTCAGTTCAGCCAACCAACAGTGCACCATTAGGTCAGTTCAGCCGACCAGCAGTGCACCATTAGGTCAGTTCAGCCAACCAACAGTCAACCATTGTATCTGTAAAGACTTTTTAAATGTTAGTGACTTATAGAAAAGGTTACCAACCATCAGGACATTCGCCGGTCACACGGTCGATGCAGTCCTTGCCACACCTCTCGAAGCACGAGAAATGACAATCTCGTCCGAACTCATTCTCCGCACACTCTGGACAAATTTTCATTGTAAGAGGTATTCAGTCATCGAAAAAAATTATCATTGTAAGAGGTATTTAGCCATCGAAACAAATTATCATTGTAAGAGGTATTTAGCCATCGAAACAAATTATCATTGTAAGAGGTATTTAGCCATCGAAACAAATTATCATTGTAAGAGTTATTTAGCCAAGGAAAAAATTATCATTGTAAGAGGTATTTAGCCATCGAAAAAATTATCATTACTAAGAGGTATTTAGCCATCGAAACAAATTATCACTGTAAGAGGTATTTAGCCATCGAAACAAATTATCATTGTAAGAGATATTTAAGCCATTATTGAATGTAAGAACTGATCATTGTATGAGGTATTTAGCCATTGACAGAAAAGGTTAATTTTTCCACGACTGTGCACTGTCGTTATTGTTCGAATGTGCAATAAACTCATTGGCCATACATTTTAGCCCGAAAATAAAAATCATTTGAAAAATGCACAATTTAGACCGTGTTTTACATAGCTTACATAGTTACTTGTTGAGACCTTGTGTTACAGGGTTGCTTGTTGAGACCTTGTGTTACAGGGTTGCTTGTTGAGACCTTGTGTTACAGGGTTGCTTGTTGAGACCTTATGTTACAGGGTTGCTTGTTGAGACCGTGTGTTACAGGGTTGCTTGTTGAGACCTTGTGTTACAGGGTTGCTTGTTGAGACCGTATGTTACAGGGTTGCTTGTTGAGACCGTGTGTTACAGGGTTGCTTGTTGAGACCTTATGTTACAGGGTTGCTTGTTGAGACCGTGTGTTACAGGGTTGCTTGTTGAGACCTTGTGTTACAGGGTTGCTTGTTGAGACCGTGTGTTACAGGGTTGCTTGTTGAGACCTTGTGTTACAGGGTTGCTTGTTGAGACCGTGTGTTACAGGGTTGCTTGTTGAGACCTTGTGTTACAGGGTTGCTTGTTGAGACCGTGTGTTACAGGGTTGCTTGTTGAGACCGTATGTTACAAGGTTGTTTGTTGAGACC
This sequence comes from Omphiscola glabra, assembly GCA_964017045.1. NCBI lineage: Eukaryota > Metazoa > Mollusca > Gastropoda > Lymnaeidae > Omphiscola > Omphiscola glabra. The sequence continues at coordinate 38,031,777 of OZ024800.1, forward strand.
GTATGTTACAGGGTTGCTTGTTGAGACCGTGTGTTACAGGGTTGCTTGTTGAGACCGTGTGTTACAGGGTTGCTTGTTGAGACCGTGTGTTACAGGGTTGCTTGTTGAGACCGTGTGTTACAGGGTTGCTTGTTGAGACCTTGTGTTACAGGGTTGCTTGTTGAGACCGTGTGTTACAGGGTTGCTTGTTGAGACCTTGTGTTACAGGGTTGCTTGTTGAGACCTTGTGTTACAGGGTTACTTGTTGAGACCGTGTGTTACAGGGTTGCCTGTTGAGACCTTGTGTTACAGGGTTACTTGTTGAGACCTTGTGTTACAGGGTTACTTGTTGAGACCTTGTGTTACAGGGTTGCTTGATGAGACCGTGTGTTACAGGGTTGCTTGTTGAGACCTTGTGTTACAGGGTTACTTGTTGAGACCTTGTGTTACAGGGTTGCTTGTTGAGACCGTGTGTTACAGGGTTGCTTGTTGAGACCTTGTGTTACAGGGTTACTTGTTGAGACCGTGTGTTACAGGGTTGCTTGTTGAGACCGTGTGTTACAAGGTTGCTTGTTGAGACCGTGTGTTACAAGGTTACTTGTTGAGACCGTGTGTTACAAGGTTGCTTGTTGAGACCGTGTGTTACAAGGTTGCTTGTTGAGACCGTGTGTTACAAGGTTGCTTGTTGAGACCGTGTGTTACAAGGTTACTTGTTGAGACCGTGTATTACAAGGTTGCTTGTTGAGACCGTGTGTTACAAGGTTGCTTGTTGAGACCGTGTGTTACAAGGTTGCTTGTTGAGACCGTGTGTTACAGGGTTACTTGTTGAGACCTTGTGTTACAAGGTTGCTTGTTGAGACCGTGTGTTACAAGGTTGCTTGTTGAGACCGTATGCTACAAGGTTACTTGTTGAGACCGTGTGTTACAGGGTTACTTGTTGTGACCTTGTGTTACAAGGTTACTTGTTGAGACCTTGTGTTACAAGGTTACTTGTTGAGACCGTGTGTTACAGGGTTACTTGTTGTGACCTTGTGTTACAAGGTTGCTTGTTGGGACCGTATGTTACAAGGTTGTTTGTTGAGACCGTATGTTACAAGGTTGCTTGTTGAGACCTTGTGTTACAAGGTTGCTTGTTGAGACCTTGTGTTACAAGGTTGCTTGTTGAGACCTTGTGTTACAAGGTTGCTTGTTGAGACCGTATGTTACAAGGTTGCTTGTTGAGACCGTGTGTTACAAGGTTGCTTGTTGTGACCGTGTGTTACAAGGTTGTTTGTTGAGACCGTATGTTACAAGGTTGCTTGTTGTGACCGTGTGTTACAAGGTTGCTTGTTGATACCGTATGTTACAGGGTTTCTTGTTGAGACCTATGTTACAGGGTTGCCTGTTGAGACCGTATTTTACATAGTTGATTGTATGCTACAGTATGCTACTCTAATGTTACTTAATGATGCAGTATGCTATGGCACTGTATGTCACGGTACCGCACGATAGGCCACTTACTCGTGTCGCATCCTTTATTTTTGTTCTTATACCCAGGTTTACAGTGCTCGCAGTGTCCAGTCACCTTATCACATTCGATCCCACAGTTGATGCAGCTGGTGCAGTCCTCTCCGAAGTGAAAAGGCGGACACTCTTTAAAAGAAAAAAAAATATTTTGTCGAAATTCCAAACAAAACAAACCAAAACCAACACTACGTAAGGCTAGCAGCGAACTCAGTATGCCACTAAGCTCCTTAACTTTGATTGAGTGTATCAAAGGTAGCCAGCGTCAAAGTCAGATCACGTGATGTAGTTCTGTTTCTGGTAGTGATGTTATATGAGTGAGTGATGGTATGTTTTTTTCTCTTTCGTTATTTCTCTTTTTATCACACGAATTTTCCTCGGCCACGTATGACGTGTGACCTATGACCTAATCCGTATGACAAAAACTACGTGGGGGGGGGGGAGCTTTGTACTTTTTTTGTCGTTGTGAGCGTCAGTGAAGATTGGTTTTTGGCGTATCCGGAAATTTGTTTGAAAGAAATTTCGTCGACGGAAAAGTCAAATTTCTTTTTGAGCGTAGTATTTTATTTTACTATATAGTGTAGTGCGTTGAAAAAAGAAATTTGACGAAAATTTGATTGTGTGAACTGAAAATAAAATTCGATCCAGAGGTGTAAAGTGTTTGGGCGCCCGGGGACAAAGATTCATTTTAAAGAGCCTCCCTTTCCTTTTTTCAACTCTCAAACCCATTATTTTAATAAATAAAATAATATCATAGCACATTTTGGCGCCCCTAACTAGTCTTGCGCCAATGGAAATCTGTGACCTCCACAAAGGATTTATACAAACAACTTTGTTTTCAAGGGTTGATTAATTCTAAACCCGGAAATGACGTACTATTGTATGATTTTACTTACTTGACGCGACCACCGTGCCACCAGTCTCTTCTGTTGTGTTGTACCCTGAAACAATTGTGTGAGAGTAAAGCGTCATCACGATCATGGTCTGTATGCGATTGAAATTAAAATGTTTGCTGAAACGAATCATACGAATTGGCGCAGTCTGGTCGAAGTAAAATAAAACAAGAATCGATTATTTGGAAACAGGGAGCATTGGAAACAGAGAGCATTGGAAACAGAGAGTATTGGTAACAGAGAGCTTTGGAAACAAAGAACATTGGGATAGCATTGGAAACAGAGATATTTGGAAACAGATAACATTGGGAACAAAGAGAATTGGAAACAGAGAATATTGGAAACAGAGAACATTGGAAACAGAGAGAATTGGAAACAGAGAACATTGGAAACAGAGAGCATTGCCTGAGGCTAGAACTTCAAGCCAGTCACAAAATTATTCAAACAAAATAAAATTCTCGGTAAGGCGTTAATTTATTTATTTTAATTTATTTACAAAAAGCTTTACCCGTTTTTCACTGGAAAGCGTAGGAATGACGTAAGTGTGGATACTGTTTAGTTTCCCTTTGATTTTCTTTAAAGTTCCTCCCCCTATATGTAATTTATTCCCTTATCCATGGATACAGTTATACTGCTTTTCTTCTTTCATTTAGTTGAGCGGTTTTTTCGTTACGTTCAATTTTTAGGCGTAATTAAAAGCGATTACAATGTATTTTTCCACACGCGTGTTTGCGCCATGCTTTCCCAGTGCATGAACTCTAGCAGACAACAAACTCGAGGCCGCTTTTGGGGTGTGGCTAGCGAAATAATAGTCTCCCTTTAACCCTGTTTACAACATGCTTAGTATTGTCCGTTTCAGTCAGAATATTTTAGAAACATCTGGAGAAAACTGGAAAGGAAAACAATGCGTCAGGCGGTTCTCGAAAGACATTAGCAGAAACGACTATAAAAAGGCCGATAGATTGAATGAAAGAGAGGCAGATCATTTATCACGAGACTTGGAGCGTGTGTTTTATTTGTACTACGAGACAGTGCTTTGTTTACTGTGTGTGTGTAGATTTCTTTTCACCATTGTACCACTTTTGCACATTGTATTTTATTTAACATCGTATCGATACCAGACAAAACAATATACTGTAAGTCAATAGTTTAATTATATTTCTTTTGATTTTGTAATTTATTATAATTAACACATTAAAGCTTATTAATTGTAATTAGCTCTGGTTTGAGAATCGTATTCTTTGTTAGTGTATGTATCATTTGGTATCGTTTTTTGTTATGTACTGTTTTAGAACGAGCCATACACATAAATAAGAGATTAAATTCTCCATATTGATAACAGTCCGTTACAGTTGGTGTAACCTGTTTGTGTTACCTGTTTGTACTACCTGTTTTTGTTACCTGTTTGTACTACCTGTGTGTTTTACCATGTTTGTTACCTGTTTGTACTACCTGTTTGTACTACCTGTGTGTTTTACCATGTTTGTTACCTGTTTGTACTACCTGTTTGTGTTACCTGTTTGCGCTACCTGTTTGTGTTACCTGTTTGTTTACCTGTGTCTGTTACCTGTTATTGTTTCCGACGCTTCTGGGGAGAATAACGGTATGTATGATTTATAAATGTTCGTACATTTCATTAAAAACATAGACAATCGTAAATCAACAGGAGTTATGTAATTCCCCCATGAGGCTAAAACCGCAAGTAATAGGTTTATTTTTCATTTAATGGCGGAAATATATTAATAGAACATTCGGGCATTCAGTTTGGCCAAACTCATTTAATGGCGGGAAGATACTAATAAAAACATCCGGGTATTCCGTTTGGCCAAGCTCTCAACAGCTGTTCGGCACTTCTACGTTAATATAAGTCGGAAAAGTGGGCTTTGGCAGCCTAGACCAAAACTTGTTTTGTTTACAACTTCCGGCAGATTGACACTATATTTATGCAGGAGACCTGGTTTCGACAGACAAGTGATGAATGGAAGTGCGACGATCTCGCTCCACCTGGTTATTCTGTCCGATCATTTCCACGTCCATCTCGTGGTGGTGGCCTTGCTCTACAAAGACACTTTGTGCCGTTATCTAGCCTTTGTCATCATGATCATGTTTACTAAATTATACGTACAGCGTGGTGAGCCCAGCCCTAGGTTGGGGTACTACGCTTTATAAAACTTCGTATAATAATAATAATATTACGACAGATTTTACAAACACATTATTGCTGCAATACATATGCGGAAATATATTGTTAGAAGCCATGTTTTACGAAAGCCTGGCCTAAAAATAGTAACATTACGTAGTGCGCTGTTGCGTTTTTCGGTATCAGAAATGGCAAACCCTACTAAAATAGACATTTGATATCTCATCTGCAGGTTTCCTAACTTGTACAATGATGGGATAAACCAAATTCTGTATCCCTTCGCAGGACCGGCCTCGGGCCACTGCAACCTATGCGGCCGCAATGGGCCCCGCACTTTCATAGGCCCCGCCCTGAATTTATTTTCTAATACAAAATCTTAATTTTCACTTATTATCCGTATCCTCTTCCCAGAATGGGCCCCGCGAAATCCGTATCGCATAGGGCCCCGCAATTTTTAGGATCGGCCCTCTCCCTTCGCATACCCCAAAAATTAAATTTTAAAAAATGGATTTTTTTTTTTTTTATTTAAAAAAACGTGATATCAAAAGTTGGTTTGCGAATGATTTTTCTTTATTTTAACAAACATTTAAAACAGCGGCTCTCAGTCTTCCTAATGCCGCGACCATTTAATACAGTCCCTCATGTCGTTGGGAACCCCCACAGCCACAAAATTATTTTCGTTGCTACTTCATAACTGGAGAATGTATGTGTTTTCCGATAGTCTTAGGCGACCCCTGGGAAACGGTCTTTCGACCTCCAAAGGGGTGGCGACCCACAGGTTGAGAACCGCTGATTCAAATGAAATGTTCCCGTTATCCATTAAAGGTGATGAATTCGGTAAAAAAATTTAATCTAACGATCATATTGGGGGGGGGGGGCGACTTTTTCTCTCATACTTTAAAATAAACACGGTAAACAAACAAACAAACAAAAATGATTTAAAAAATAAAAAAAGGAAAATAAATTTGTGTTGAACTCGGTGGTACCTTACCTTCTGTGCCTGTGTTCATTTCTGAGGAGTTGAAATGAAATCGATGAAAACGTCCCGTGAAAAGAAGAGTTTCGTTAAATATTGTTTATAATTTTTTTTTTTAAAAGAAGGAAAAAAAAAGAAGAAGAAACCCACATATGCTATAAATACAACTTGCACCACCACACCCTCTCCACACACACCTACAAATGTGTGAGCGTCGTTTAAATAGGAGATAGAAAAGTTGGATACTTGGTATGTCGACAAATGTAAGCGTCGTTTAAATAGGACATAGAAAAGTTGGATACTTGGTATGTCGACAAAGGTGAGCGTCGTTTAAATAGGTGATAGAAAAGTTGGATACTTGGTATGTCGACAAATGTGAGCGTCGTTTAAAAAGGAGATAGAAAAGTTGGATACTTGGTATGTCGACAAATGTGAGCGTCGTTTAAATAGGTGATAGAAAAGTTGGATACTTGGTATGTCGACAAATGTGAGCGTCGTTTAAATAGGTGATAGAAAAGTTGGATACTTGGATGTGAGCGTCGTTTAAATAGGTGATAGAAAGGTTGTATACTTGGTATGTCGACAAAGGTGAGCGTCGTTTAAATAGGAGATAGAAAAGTTGGATACTTGGTATGTCGACAAAGGTGAGCGTCGTTTAAATAGGTGATAGAAAAGTTGGATACTTGGTATGTCGACAAATGTGAGCGTCGTTTAAATAGGTGATAGAAAAGTTGGATACTTGGTATGTCGACAAATGTGAGCGTCGTTTAAATAGATGATAGAAAAGTTGGATACTTGGTATGTCGACAAATGTGAGCGTCGTTTAAATAGGTGATAGAAAAATTGGATACTTGGTATGTCGACAAATGTGAGCGTCGTTTAAATAGATGATAGAAAAGTTGGATACTTGGTATGTCGACAAAGGTGAGCGTCGTTTAAATAGGTGATAGAAAAGTTGGATACTTGGTATGTCGACAAATGTGAGCGTCGTTTAAATAGGAGATAGAAAAGTTGGATACTTGGTATGTCGACAAATGTGAGCGTCGTTTAAATAGGAGATAGAAAAGTTGGATACTTGGTATGTCGACAAATGTGAGCGTCGTTTAAATAGATGATAGAAAAGTTGGATACTTGGTATGTCGACAAAGGTGAGCGTCGTTTAAATAGGTGATAGAAAAGTTGGATACTTGGTATGTCGACAAATGTGAGCGTCGTTTAAATAGATGATAGAAAAGTTGGATACTTGGTATGTCGACAAATGTGAGCGTCGTTTAAATAGGAGATAGAAAAGTTGGATACTTGGTATGTCGACAAATGTAAGCGTCGTTTAAATAGGAGATAGAAAAGTTGGATACTTGGTATGTCGACAAATGTGAGCGTCGTTTAAATAGGTGATAGAAAAGTTGGATACTTGGTATGTCGACAAAGGTGAGCGTCGTTTAAATAGGTGATAGAAAAATTGGATACTTGGTATGTCGACAAATGTGAGCGTCGTTTAAATAGATGATAGAAAAGTTGGATACTTGGTATGTCGACAAAGGTGAGCGTCGTTTAAATAGGTGATAGAAAAATTGGATACTTGGTATGTCGACAAATGTGAGCGTCGTTTAAATAGATGATAGAAAAGTTGGATACTTGGTATGTCGACAAAGGTGAGCGTCGTTTAAATAGGTGATAGAAAAGTTGGATACTTGGTATGTCGACAAATGTGAGCGTCGTTTAAATAGATGATAGAAAAGTTGGATACTTGGTATGTCGACAAAGGTGAGCGTCGTTTAAATAGGTGATAGAAAAGTTGGATACTTGGTATGTCGACAAATGTGAGCGTCGTTTAAATAGGAGATAGAAAAGTTGGATACTTGGTATGTCGACAAATGTGAGCGTCGTTTAAATAGATGATAGAAAAGTTGGATACTTGGTATGTCGACAAAGGTGAGCGTCGTTTAAATAGGTGATAGAAAAGTTGGATACTTGGTATGTCGACAAAGGTGAGCGTCGTTTAAATAGGAGATAGAAAAGTTGGATACTTGGTATGTCGACAAATGTGAGCGTCGTTTAAATAGATGATAGAAAAGTTGGATACTTGGTATGTCGACAAATGTGAGCGTCGTTTAAATAGGAGATAGAAAAGTTGGATACTTGGTATGTCGACAAATGTGAGCGTCGTTTAAATAGGTGATAGAAAAGTTGGATACTTGGTATGTCGACAAATGTGAGCGTCGTTTAAATAGGTGATAGAAAAGTTGGATACTTGGTATGTCGACAAATGTGAGCGTCGTTTAAATAGGTGATAGAAAAGTTGGATACTTGGTATGTCGACAAATGTGAGCGTCGTTTAAATAGGTGATAGAAAAGTTGGATACTTGGTATGTCGACAAATGTGAGCGTCGTTTAAATAGGTGATAGAAAAGTTGGATACTTGGTATGTCGACAAAGGTGAGCGTCGTTTAAATAGGTGATAGAAAAGTTGGATACTTGGTATGTCGACAAATGTGAGCGTCGTTTAAATAGGTGATAGAAAAGTTGGATACTTGGTATGTCGACAAAGGTGAGCGTCGTTTAAATAGGTGATAGAAAAGTTGGATACTTGGTATGTCGACAAATGTGAGCGTCGTTTAAATAGGTGATAGAAAAGTTGGATACTTGGTATGTCGACAAATGTGAGCGTCGTTTAAATAGGTGATAGAAAAGTTGGATACTTGGTATGTCGATGTGATGTTTTCAAGGGAAATAAAAAAAAAAGGTTTCATCAATTTTTAAAAAAAAGTATTTTTATACAATAGTCTCGGGAAAAGAAACGAGTGGTTTTGTTTTTTAAGGCACCAAATACCCCATTAAATTCAACACAATACCCCATTAAATTCAACACAATACCCCATTCAATTCAACACACATACCCCATTCAATTCAACACACATACCCCATTAAATTCAACACACATACCCCATTAAATTCAACACACATACCCCATTAAATTCAACACACATACCCCATTAAATTCAACACACATACCCCATTAAATTCAACACAATACCCCATTAAATTCAACACAATACCCCATTAAATTCAACACACATACCCCATTAAATTCAACACAATACCCCATTAAATTCAACACACATACCCCATTAAATTCAACACACATACCCCATTAAATTCAACACACATACCCCATTAAATTCAACACACATACCCCATTAAATTCAACACACATACCCCATTAAATTCAACACACATACCCCATTAAATTCAACACACATACCCCATTAAATTCAACACACATACCCCATTAAATTCAACACACATACGCCATTAAATTCAACACACATACCCCATTAAATTCAACACACATACCCAATTAAATTCAACACACATACCCCATTAAATTCAACACACATACCCCATTAAATTCAACACACATACCCCATTAAATTCAACACACACACACCCCTTCCTTGTAAAAAAAAAATATTTAAAGATCCACACACATATAGTTGAACCCGGTTATGTCGCCGGCCTGGGGGTTGGCCAAAAAGCGTCGAGATAACGGATGATCGAGATAAACGAAAACCAATATGGTGGCAACTTATTAACATGTGCTTGAAATTTCTTTATGTGCATGGTGTGCGTTAATAAACGAGCGTGTACATGCACGTGTTTTTTTTGAGTTTTTTTTTTTACACAACAGCGTTCGGAATTAACAAGTGATCGGAATTAATTATTAAAATTCCGACACAGGAACCAATCAAAATGCTTATTTTGTTCAAAGGTCAGGGCCAGATTACGTAATCACCCAAGAGATATCATTTTAAAAAAATAGAACACGGAAACGATGGGGAAAAAAATGATCGTGCCGCTTACCATCTGTCTCTTCTTTTGTGTTCGCTTCTGTGGGGAAAAAAACATATTCTGTTATTATTTCGTTAAATAAAATTATTGATTTAATTTTTTTTAAATTACGTATTTCCATAAACAGTGCATATCGATAAGCTGACATTTTTTGTGTGTAAGTTAATAAGAAATCATTTCTTAATAATCTTGAGTCCCGTATGATTGTAAAGAATGTCACAAGTGACCCAATCAAAAGCTCTTATGGACACCCCCTCCGATTCCCTATTCGTGACCCCCCCCCCTCCCGCGTTGAACCACTCGGTTAGCTACCCCGTATGAGACAATGCTATATCAATTTGTAACCGCATATAATATATTAGGTTTCATATGTATAATGGCGACATTGTATTTCATATTTATGATGCCTTTGAGAGGTTTCGTATTTGTGATAGCGCCATGGATCTTCGACTCGTATCGTGCGTCGAATCTAAGCGATACCGCCCAAACCAGCGAATTTTAACTGCTCGATACTTAACACCTTCCTGATCAGGTTTGCACACGACAAGAACCAGCTTGTTTTTGTTACCTGTTTGTACTACCTGTTTGTACTACCTGTTTGTACTACCTGTTTGTACTACCTGTTTGTACTACCTGTTTGTATTACCTGTTTATTTAAATGTTTTGTTGTTGTTGTACTGATGAAGGCAAGTGTCCGAAACGTCTACTTATGTACAATGTAAGATTATTATTAAAGCTTAACATATATTGTTATATTGACACAGATTGTTCGTGTCTAATTAATATATTTTAAAGCATCATCGTACGCATTCCATGTGAACGGCAGGGACTTCTCCACCTTGTTGCCATTGCCTGACAATAACGGATTGTCTTTACCTACCTGGAATACGTGGGTAACGCTACTTACCTACGACAGTTGTAGGCAATATTTCTTGCGCCTCCACTGATAGAAAGTGGACAAAAAAATGTTATGAATGTTGTCGCAGAAATGGGAGATACTAACAAAAGTGCAGCCCACAGAAAGGTATACATTTTCCAAACATTTAGGAATTTGGTAGAGAAGAGCAATATTGAAAGTTCCTTACATGACATTTGGGACACTATTTTTTTAAAAAATATTTTTAATTGTATAAGGGTTTCCCCAGAAGTACTGCACTACTTGGGTAGTCCCTCTTCATAATCTGCCCTTTCGGGTATGTTGGCCTTACGGCTCTCTGTTTTGATCTTACCGATCGTCCCGACCCAAAGGGAGATATTACCCCCCCCCTCCGCCCCCCCCCCCCCCCCAACCACCACCCGGTGTGGAAACCACGGCGGGATAAGAAGAGGCTCTGCATTCCGATCTTAGCCGAGACAGGGCGAGACGCAATCGGGTTTTACCGTACATTGAGGACACAAGAGTTGTGGGATAATAATGACGAATTTACGAAGTCCTAATCTGGCAAAATATTTCATGCTTGTTGTTTATCTAACACAGTGGTTCTCAACCTGTGTGTCGCGACCCTTTCCCAGGGGTCGCCTAAGACCATCTAAAAACACATATACTCTACAGTTATGAAGTAGCAACGAAAATAATTTTGTTGCTGGGGGTTGCCACAAGATGAGGAACTGTATCAAAGCGTCGCGGCATTAGGAAGGTTGTCAACCACTGATCTAACAGTACAGTTTCTTTAGTCAAGCAAATAAGCACTTGTTTTTTAGCTTGTTATTTACGGCACTTATCCGCTGGTAGCGGGGCCAGAAACCTTTCCGAGCCCGGATCGGACTAGCAAGCCCCCCTACGAACTTAGAATGAGCGCCCCCCGTCCCCCCCCCCCTTCCGAACCGGATGACTAGATGGTTCTAGTCGATGTCGACGGACTAACAACAACAACATTTAAAGCACTACTCTTACCGACTCAGTCGTCCAAACGAATCAGCATGCGAGAAGGCTTTCTTTCAAACTCATACATTCAAAGTCGGCCCCACAAAGTCACAAAGCTCTGTAACTCTTACGCATCTTTATGGAATTTTCTTTTATGGTAATGTCGCTTGAAACTTAGCGATAATAAAACCGGTCACATTTTCGGCAAAGGGGTTTCCCATTTTTGGAAATTCGGCTCTAAACCGGTATTCAGATTTAAAAATAGGAGTTGGAGTCAGAGGCGTAACTGGGTTTTTGACGCCCTAGGCTAATTTATTTTTGGCGCCCTTGATATTTAAATAAAAATTAGAGATCTAGGGGAGCGGCTTTCTAGTAGATTTTTAAATTTATTTTTTGTTGGCGACGAAAAAATAAACTTATTTTGGAGGGGACTTGACCCTTATTTGCGATAAATTCTAAGGTTCTTGACCCTTATTTGCGATACATTCTAAGGTTCTTGACCCTTATTTGCGATACATTCTAAGGTACTTGACCCTTATTTGCGACGCAATCTAAGGGACTTAACCTTTAACAAGGATGCATTCTAAGGGACTTAACCCTTATTTGCGATGCATTCTAATAGCCTTGACCCTTATTTGCGACGAAGTGGCAATAGGTACACGGGTATCAGAATTGAGAGGTTTGGGATTAAAAAACGATTTAAAATATTATTGTTGGGTTTGTAAGACCAAATGAGGTATCAAGTGAAAGATAATTGAATGCACTATACGTTTGAAATCTTAATTCTTCAGTTTTACTAAAATAAACGACCACAAATGACACCCGAATAGCATTGAGCTTAATGTTACCCGGGTGCGAATGGCGGCGCTGCGTGTCCGGGTCCATTTTGACTTCCCCCAAACTCCACGTGTTTTCTATCAAAAGTTCGAAGTGAAAGTAGGCTGACACACAGCGAGCGTCATGCGTGGCGGCTTAACTCAGGTTAATATTTAATTATTTTTGTCGTCTGGGAGAGGCGTCTATTATATTATTCAATAAAGAGCCACGGGTATATTGTAGGACTGTCTGTGGGCGTATTTTTTATAGGCCGGCAGGTACCGGTAGGGTGTAGGTCTGCCTATAGGCATATTTTTAAAGGCCGGCTAATATGATAGAAAATGAGGTGAGGACGTTTCTTTTGTGCAACACTTGACCCAGTGTAATAAAATTGCACCTAGTAAAGCCCTAGCAAGTTATAATTATAATACTAGATAGGGCCACACAACCCCTATACACGTATAAAATACGGGAAGAAGGGCATAATCGATAATAATAATTTCATATGACCCACCATATAACCATCAATGTTTAGGAGAGCAACCACAAGTCGACACAAAGCGCGGCACACAGCCCGTTTGGGTAATGAAAGTGTTCTTTTTTGTACATTTGGAAGCACTTCTTATTCACGATCACAAATTATCCTCTCACTCAGCTCTCCCCACCTCATTTCAAGTAGGTAACTCCGACATACAGTTTACATCCACCGCTAGGAATCTTGATTACATTCGGTCTAACAACATGTCTCTCGATAATCATATATCTCACATTTGTCGCTCTGCATACACGGCTATCCGTCAGATCAGCTCCATCCGCCACTACCTCAAAAATAGTGCAGCAAAAGCCCTAGTCTATGCTCTTGTTCTCTCTTGACTATTGCAACTCTCTTCTGTCAGGCTCACCAAAACACTTCTTAGAAAAACTACAAAAGGTTCAAAACTCAGCTGCTGGGATAGTTTTAAAGGCAAAAAACGTGATCACGTCACACCATTACTTCATTCAATCCATTGGCTCCCTGTACAAGCACGGACTGATTACAAACTCTCCGTTCTCAGCCACAACTTTTTCTCGAATTCCTGCCCTTCCTATCTAACCGAACTTCTCTCTTTCTATTCACCCCTTCAACAGCTTCGCTCCTCCGCAGACGCGCGTATTCTTACTGTCCCAAGACTCGCACAAACATACGGTGAAAGATCTTTCTCTTTCTGTGCCCCCAAACAATCGAATTCTCTTTCACTACACATCCGCAATATATCAACCACCACAGCCTTCAAAACGGCACTCAAAACACATCTCTTTTAAACTCTACTAGCCTGACTGATTACTCCCTCTGACTGAAAGACGATACTGCTGGGTGCCGTCCATGACTTGACATGTAAAAAGTTACGGAATGGTTGGGGCGAATTCACATTTGCTTTGTTTTATTTAATTAATGTATGTAAATTTTTAAGTTCATGATTATGTTTGTTAAATTGTATGTACAGCGTGGTGAGCCCAGCCCTAAGTTACTACTACGCTATAAAAAAACTTCTTATAATAATAGTATACCATTTTTTATAACGATAACCTGTTTAACACAAGTTGTTCTAAAAGTACCTGCGTTTAACAGTTGAACATCAATGAAACAAAACAGAAAGTGTCTAACGTTCATGTACCACATACCATCAGAAACTGCTACATTTTCTAAGAGAGAGAAAAAACAAAAACATGGATGCTTTGGTATCTCATACACACTATGTATAAATAGTCTTAAAATGTGCATACTTATTTAAGGTGGCAACGAAGAACGTCACCAGTTTGATTCAAAGAACATCACCAGATTGATTCAAAGAACATCACCAGAATGATTCAAAGAACGTCACTAGAATGATTCAAAGAACATCACCAGAATGATTCAAAGAACATCACCAGAATGATTCAAAGAACATCACCAGAATGATTCAAAGAACATCACCAGAATATTCAAAGAACATCACCAGAATGATTCAAAGAACATCACCAGAATGATTCAAAGAACATCACTAGATTGATTCAATGTAGGATCCCGATGCACATGAATACAAAAACAAACACTGATATTTGTGGTGTGGCCTGGATATGAAATCCGGAAAATCTGGCTCTGGTCCTGTTACCAATACAACAACAAAAGCAACAGAACAGACTGTCAGTCTAATAGTGAACCAAAGAACAGACTGTTAGTCTATTAGTGAAACAACGAACAGACTGGCAGTCTATTAGTGAAACAAAGAACAGACTGGCAGTCTATTAGTGAAACAAAGAACAGACTGGCAGTCTATTAGTGAAACAAATAACCCACTGGCAGTCTAGTAGTGAAATACAGAACAAAATGACGATCTAACAGTAAAACAACTGACAGTCGAAATATCGTGTCGAATATGCTAATTTTAGTACAGACGATACTATATATGGGGTGGGGAAACATTGTGATCGTGTTCTCTCTCTCTCTCTACCCCCTCCCGCTCTTTTTATAGTATGTTTGTTTCCTTCTCCCGATTGACTTTCGTTCTTTACCACCCCTTCCCCACCACCCACACATATCTGTATTTCTGTACATTACTTCATTATCCCGTACACTTACCAATGCCTCCGCCCGTCTCGTTTTCAAACCCTGCAAAGGAAAAGACAGTCAAATAAATTTCTGGTTGTTTTTTACCAAAATTTCACTGCAACCGCAGTGGATCTCAAATGTGTGAGTCCTCACACTACAGAAAGTACTTGAAACCGGCCACGGGGGGGGGGGGGGGGGGGGGGGGGGGGGGGGGGGGGGTCAGATACGTGGTTGGTGTTTGAATAATTTATTTAAAAAAAGATGTCTCATACTTATGACATACTTGTATATGTGCTTTCGCTGACCTGGAATCAAGGAGAGCGTCTGCGGGCGGTTACCGGAAATTCGTTTGAAGGAAATTTCGTTGACGGAAAATTGATCGACGGAAAGTTTGGTCGAACGGAAGTTTGGGTGAATTTTTTTGTTCAGTTCACACGATCACATTTTCGTCAAATATCTGTTTGAACTATGTAGTAAAACAAAATAATGCAATCAGTGGATGTAAAGAGCATGAAGAATTGTCGTATTCCGAAAAACCTGCTGCACGGAGAATGGGCAGAAAAAAAGGTTTGGGGGGGGGGGGGGACATTTCGATGGCCGTGGCTGCGCTATAAGGACGTGTGCAAACTGAAAATGGGGGAAGCAAACATGGAAATTGGTAAAAGGGGAGATTTTCGCTCATCACCGTTCTGCCTGGCGAGCAGCAGTGGAAATGGCAATCCAAAAAGACAGTGGATTCGCAAAACAGAGTAGTTGCATATATTGACGCAAGAAGAGTGGATATCAGTACCTTATCTAACAAAAGCGGATATCTCTACCTTGCTGAAATGTGTGGATATCTGCACCTTGTTTCATTAGTGGATATCTATCTCTCTCTTTTGTTGAAATTTGTGGATATCTGCATCTCGTTGACATTTGTGGGTATCGCTGCTTACCTGACAGTAGTGGATATGTTCTCTTACCTGATATATACGTGGATAAATCTACTTACCTACGAGTGGTGTAACCAATAGTTCTTGCTCCTGCGCTGATGACAAGGGGAGAAAAATTTTGTTATGGGTGTTATTTATCAATAAAGAATTATCATTAATCTCAGGAGATCATTGAAAGCCAAATATTTGGCACTGCCTACACCAAAGCAAAAACGTTTCTTCTTAAAACTATTATAGTTTTTCTTCTTCTAAAATAGCCTTTATTTTCATTGCCTTATTACTTTCTCGCAAATAGAACCTGATCATAAATCAATTCTACCGGAAGTGACCGTTATGTTAAGTCCAGGGGTGTGAAAAATATTTTCTAACACAGGACCGCGTAAATTTTTTTATTTTTAGCAAGCCCATTAAAATCTGTCTTGCTCTACATTCGCTATCTTTGTGTTCACCAATGTGAATATATTTCATTAGGGAAACTGCAACACGCCGGGGTTGAAGCCGAGCAGGGCCGGCTCAAGGTACCGGCGACTCGGGCAGTTGCCCGGGGACGCCATATCCTTAGGGCGCCATAAACGAGCCTCTAAAATAGGAATAATCATTGCATGTGGGGCGCCAAGGAAGAAAAATAGTAATTGCAATCAAAAGATTTGCTGATCTAAAGGCAAAGAAACAAATTTCATCGGTAGGGTTAATTGTTCATACTGCCCACGGAAGGCTAACTGTTCATATTTCCCACGGTATGCTAATTGTTCATTTTTCCCGCGGTAGGATAATTGTTGATACTGCCCACGGTAGGCTAATTGTTCATACTGCTCACGGTAGGCTGTGTTAAAAAACTAGGTAATAAACTCATTGCCTAATACTCAGTTTTTTCCTTGCACAAATTTGTATGATTATACTTAAAAGGGGCGCCAGAGTTATACTTGCCCAGGGCGCCATCGATAGTAAAGCTGGCGTTGATGCCTAGATAAAGTTGCGCCCTACCTGCACACAACCCCTCCCATTTATGGTGAATGTTCTTCAAAGCAAAGATTACCAGAACATACAACAACCACACTTGGGCGAATGTTCTGGGTGCTAGTTGATTAATCTAGACCAGTGGTTCTCAATCTTACTAATGCCTCTGAATGTCTTTTTTAGTGTTCCGAAAATAGCACAGAGGCTCTTGGGTGTATTAAAAAAAGGGTATTCTAAAAATACGGACTTCTAAATGTCTTAAAAACAAATGTATTATAATTATTGTAATAGCCTAAGAAGATGATTTTAAAAAACGAATCAAATGTACCCTTTTCTTCCTCGATGTCCTCGTCTATCAACGTATCATTGTCATTATCTGAAATTAAATGTAATATTACATTGTGAAACAAAAAGAAATAAACATGAAATTATTATTTGTATGTGAAGCTGGGAGGAATTTTTTTTTATAAAACTATTTTTATGTATGTGACCACACCACCCTTCAGCTTGCGATCGGAGGCGTACAGACGAATAGCGCCCACTAAATTGCGTCCTTATCAATTCTGAGGAGGCTATGTTTAATTACATGTATCTGAGATTTACCATGTTCTAAACAAACATGAACAGCTGAGTGTTTAAAGTATGGAATACACACATGAACAGCTGAGTGTTTTAAAGTGTGTAGTAAACAAACATGAACAACCTAGTGTTTTAAAGTACATAAATTACTTTTCCGGCGCGCCGATTTTTGCCCACGTCCTACTGCGTCCCCATTGCGCCGCCCCCTTATCTCTTCGCGCTTACGGCACGGGTCGTGTCTTGCACCACACTTGATACGATGGTACGCCACTGTCTGCAAGGAACGACACACCACGAGTTTTTACAACTGAAGGCGGTTAATTTCAACTGTTAAAAACACGGACGATTTGCCTTAGGGGTCGCTCGCAAATTATGTCACGCACAAAATGACATTTTTAGACCCCCCGCCCCCCCCCCCCGTCACGAAGTGTCACAAATTCTTTACCCCCCCCCCCCCCTTTAGTGTCACGTCACACCTAAAAAAAACCCAAAACATTACTTACAATTTTCGTAACTAAACTAAGATTTTATTTAATTCTTTAACATTTTCCCATAATGATGATGGATTATGACGTAGTATTATTAGAGAACTGTGGCACGAAACAACGACGTCATCCCCGCGCCGCCGAATGTGAAATTGCCACAACAGTTTTTGCGCACAAGGTGTGCCGCGACCGAGATGCTCGTCACCTAAAATACCTGAGGCGATTTAGAAGACCTCAAGTTTATTGAAAAAAGATTTTCAAAATTAGAAACTTTTAACCACACACCCCCCTTACCCCCTGTCTCAAATTCTCGACCACCCTCCCCCCCCCCCCGCCGCCCCCTCTGAGCGTGAGGTAATGTGCGAACGACCCCTTACAAATTGTTTTGAATGCATTTCTATGTTAATATGTCACTATTTTGACATTTATATCAGAATGACCACGTTCATCATTTCCATACGTGTCACGTGACATGATACACCACAAACCTAATTTTGTATTCGTGTCTGGGGGCACTGTGGTTTCGTCACAGAAAGTTAAGCCCCCCCCCCTTTCCACACACACTTTTCTCCACCCTTAACAGTAACACAAACCCTGAAAGGTTTACTGTAGCCAACAAATTTAATGTATGTAGCAAAGTTTACCCACAGGTAAACATTTTTCAAAAGAAATCTTGTGTGACAAGAATTTGATATGTATCCCAGACAAAGATTAATGAGTCACAAAAGTTTCGCCCTCTCCCTTCATCCCTCCCTCTCTCCCCTCCCAAGCTTTCTTTCTCTCCTCTCCCTCTCACCCCCTACCTCTCCCTATCCCCCTCTCTCTTTCCCTCTCTCGCTTCTCTCTTTCTCTTCCTTCCTTCCTTCCTCTCTCTCCCTCCCTCTCCCCCTCCCTCCTTCACTCTCTTCATCCCTCTCCCTCTCTCCTGTCTTCCCCCCCCTCCCTCTCCCTCCCTCCCCTACCTCCTTCACTCTCCTCCCCCCTTTCTCTTTCCTGTCTTTACCTCTCCCTTTCTCCCTCCCTAACCCCCCTCCATTTCTTCCCCTCCCTCTCTCTCTCTCCCTATCTCCTCCCCTTTCTCTTTCTCTCTCTCTCTTTCTCTCTGTCTGTCTCACTCTCTGCGCCTCTCACGAGAACGTTGAAAGAATTCACCGCCAAGAAACCGTGCTCCTCACCTACGCCGTCCAAGCGTTCCTCATCGATGTTGCCGTCGCAGTCGTTGTCTATGAGGTCGCCAGGAAAAGGTTTGACTTGCGATGGATTGCCACACGGCTGGTGGGGTTAGGCAGAACGTCACGTGACAGAACAGACTCTTAGCATGATACTCAAATTAAAACAAAATTCTCTGATACAATACACACGTTAAACAAATTCTCTAACACAAGACACACGCTAAACGAAATCTCTAACACAAGACACACGTTAAACGAAATCTCTAACATAGGCACACGCCAAACAAAATCTATAACACAAGACACACGTCAAACGAAATCTCTAACACAAGACACACGCTAAACGAAATCTCTAACACAAGACACACGCCAAACAAAATCTATAACACAAGACACACGTCAAACGAAATCTCTAACACAAGACACACGTCAAACGAAATCTCTAACACAAGACACACGTCAAACGAAATCTCTAACACAAGACACACGCTAAACGAAATCTCTAACACAAGACACACGCTAAACGAAATCTCTAACACAAGACACACGTCAAACGAAATCTCTAACACAAGACACACGTTAAACGAAATCTCTAACACAAGACACACGCTAAACGAAATCTCTAACACAAGACACACGTTAAACGAAATCTCTAACACAAGACACACGCCAAACAAAATCTATAACACAAGACACACGTCAAACGAAATCTCTAACACAAGACACACGTTAAACGAAATCTCTAACACAAGACACACGCTAAACAAAATCTATAACACAAGACACACGTCAAACGAAATCTCTAACACAAGACACACGTTAAACGAAATCTCTAACACAAGACACACGCTAAACGAAATCTCTAACACAAGACACACGCCAAACAAAATCTATAACACAAGACACACGTCAAACGAAATCTCTAACACAAGACACACGTCAAACGAAATCTCTAACACAAGACACACGTTAAACGAAATCTCTAACACAAGGCACACGCTAAACGAAATCTCTAACACAAGACACACGCCAAACAAAATCTATAACACAAGACACACGTCAAACGAAATCTCTAACACAAGACACACGCCAAACGAAATCTCTAACACAAGACACACGCTAAACGAAATCTCTAACACAAGACACACGCCAAACAAAATCTATAACACAAGACTAACGTCAAACGAAATCTCTAACACAAGACACACGCCAAACGAAATCTCTAACACAAGACACACGCCAAACGAAATCTCTAACACAAGACACACGTTAAACGAAATCTCTAACACAAGACACACGCCAAACAAAATATATAACACAAGACACACGTCAAACGAAATCTCTAACACAAGACACACGCCAAACGAAATCTCTAATACAAGACACACGTCAAACGAAATCTCAAACACAAGACACACGTTAAACGAAATCTCTAACACAAGACACACGTCAAACGAAATCTCTAACACAAGACACACGTCAAACGAAATCTCAAACACAAGACACACGTTAAACGAAATCTCTAACACAAGACACACGTCAAACGAAATCTCTAACACAAGACACACGTCAAACGAAATCTCTAACACAAGACACACGCCAAACAAAATCTATAACACAAGACACACGTCAAACGAAATCTCTAACACAAGACACACGTCAAACAAAATCTATAACACAAGACACACGCTAAACGAAATCTCTAACACAAGGCACACGCTAAACGAAATCTCTAACACAAGACACACGCCAAACAAAATCTATAACACAAGACACACGTCAAACGAAATCTCTAACACAAGACACACGCCAAACGAAATCTCTAACACAAGACACACGCTAAACGAAATCTCTAACACAAGACACACGCCAAACAAAATCTATAACACAAGACTAACGTCAAACGAAATCTCTAACACAAGACACACGCCAAACGAAATCTCTAACACAAGACACACGCCAAACGAAATCTCTAACACAAGACACACGTTAAACGAAATCTCTAACACAAGACACACGCCAAACAAAATATATAACACAAGACACACGTCAAACGAAATCTCTAACACAAGACACACGCCAAACGAAATCTCTAATACAAGACACACGTCAAACGAAATCTCAAACACAAGACACACGTTAAACGAAATCTCTAACACAAGACACACGTCAAACGAAATCTCTAACACAAGACACACGTCAAACGAAATCTCAAACACAAGACACACGTTAAACGAAATCTCTAACACAAGACACACGTCAAACGAAATCTCTAACACAAGACACACGTCAAACGAAATCTCTAACACAAGACACACGCCAAACAAAATCTATAACACAAGACACACGTCAAACGAAATCTCTAACACAAGACACACGTCAAACAAAATCTATAACACAAGACACACGTCAAACGAAATCTCAAACACAAGACACACGTTAAACGAAATCTCTAACACAAGACACACGTCAAACGAAATCTCTAACACAAGACACACGTCAAACGAAATCTCTAACACAAGACACACGCCAAACAAAATCTATAACACAAGACACACGTCAAACGAAATCTCTAACACAAGACACACGTCAAACAAAATCTATAACACAAGACACACGTCAAACGAAATCTCTAACACAAGACACACGTCAAACAAAACCTCTTACACAATATTCAAGCTATACAATAGATCGCCGGGTGAATTCAACAGCGCAAGGTTACACAAGTTCTCCAACAACTTTTTAAAAATCATATTGTACTTTCTGCAGGAGTGAATAAACAGAACCTAGTATCTTAATTATAACTACCAGGGTCTATGAGGCAAAATAGCAAAAAGTGGTTAGCTCCGGGAACATGAGGTTTTTCTTACTATTGGTTCCAGTGTCATTAGTAATTTCAATAACAGACCATGCAATGACACGTGTGCATGTCAACACAACTTTGATTACACAGGTAAAAAGAGGCAAACAACATTTTTTTTGGTGGCGGGGTGGGTCCCTCGAGCTCTAAGCCTGTTCCTATTGTTATCTTTCGCGCAGATTCAGAAAATTACGGAAGATTTATCGTAACAGCCCTAGACATTATTATACAGTTGATTTTATTTTTGAAGAATTTTTTATGTAAGATATTTTTTTTAATTGAATCGGGCCGTCATAAATCGGATCTTTCTTCCGCCAGAGGACATTCGATTTCGTATCAGTTTTAACGGTCCATAAGTCACTTCAGCTTTCAGGGGATAAGTGTTGCAACTTGTCTTATGGCATGCATTATCCTTTAATAAATGACATGTCCAGCATGTCAAGAACTGGAGCTGGTGGGAGGAAAAGTGTGTCATTTTTTTGGAATTAGCGGGTAACATTAACCCTACAAATATCTCTAACAGTTCAAGGACCAAAATGTATGCTCTATATTTAAACATTATTTACCGAGTTCTATGTTCTTACCACAAAACCAGATGGCGATATGAAGGACGTGTTGACAAACGAGTGGTAAGAGTAGCAGGCGAAGTTGACGCTTGCCGTCGTTTTGATGATGTGGTAGGTGGTCCGGGCTGGCTCTATGGCTCCGTACGTCCACGTCTCGGAGCCAAATATGGAGTACCATTTGGCACTGAGGAATACAGAGGAGCATGTTTCGGGAGTCTTGTGACACTACGTGCGATGATACCTCTCTTCCTTTAATCCTTTTCCTTCTCTCTCTCCACCTCTCTCACTCTCTCTCTCTTTTTCACCAACACTCTCTTTCTTTATTTCTCTATCTTTAG
Source organism: Omphiscola glabra (assembly GCA_964017045.1). Classification (NCBI taxonomy): domain Eukaryota; kingdom Metazoa; phylum Mollusca; class Gastropoda; family Lymnaeidae; genus Omphiscola; species Omphiscola glabra. The sequence continues at coordinate 38,054,255 of OZ024800.1, forward strand.
CTCACCCTTACTTCCTCTATATTTCTCTCCGTTTCTCTTTCTTTTTTTCTCTCACTCTCTCTGTCTACTTCTCTCTTGTTCGTTTCCCCTTCTTTCTTACCGCTCCCTATGTTTTCCCTCTCTTTATTTCAATTTTTTCTTTGCCCCTTTTTCTCTCTCACTCTTTCTCTCTCTTTTTTTTATATTTCTCTCTTGCTCTATATCTCCCCCTCTCCTCTCTCTTCCTTTCTCTATTTCTCTCTCTCTCTCTCTCTCTCTCTCTTTATTGCTTCATCTCTAATTCTTTTTGTCTTTCCTTCTCACTCTATTTCTTTCCTTCTATCCATCTTTCCTGTACAATAAATTAATCTGCATTTTGAAAAAAAGATGTTATGACACGCTACATTAACATTTTTTTTTGAAACAAATGACGCCATAGCTGTATAATCTATTTTAAAAATAGTTAATCTCAACTTGATGCGATCAATAATCAATACATCCTGCAGGCATGTAAAACATCGTGACCCAATGACCTTCCATCTCCTCCAAGTGGTAAAATGTTTCTACAGCAGTCTCAAACACAAACTTCACTACTTACTCGTATTGAACACTGCCATCGACCATTAGTTTCCGCTTCTCAGCAGATTTGATGACAGCCGTGACAACGATCCAGGCCCCTTCGGACGTGCTAAGAGTGGAGAATAATGATCACAATGAAACCCGTATCGCCAGAATGTCGCCGTCGAAAAATTCCCATCAGAATTTAAAGCGACCGCCATTTCTGATCGTCCCTAAGGCTCTCAGAGTAGGAGGTCATGGGATCTAAATCACAGGATCCCAAGTATTTTATTAGTCGCAACCCCCATTTAATAGATGCAAAAGGGACACACAGCTCGCGACTATCAACTTTTATTTTTTTAAACGCCTTTCAATAGAGTTTTTCTTAACTGAAATGTCACATTAGGAAATGCCATCAGCGGGCCGTCGAGCTATTGCTCCTTATGCCCTCCCCAAAGAAGCCCCCCCCCCCCAACCTTAAGCCAGAGTGTCGGGCAGCGAAGCGGCAAGTTGGAGATGTCTCTTTGCCAGAATGGCCTCTAACTCTAACCTCATGTCATTCATAATATGAATTAAGCTTTCTATTAACTCTTAACACATGATAATCCACTCACACAAAAATGGGCTACTAGGATAATATTTAAACTTTCAGCCCCCCCCCCCCCCCCCATTAAAGTTATGATTGAACATTACTTTAAAATGAACATTACTTTAAAATGAACATTACTTTAAAATGAACATTACTTTAAAATAAACATTATTTTAAAATGAGCATTACTTTAAAATGAACATTATTTTGAAATGAACATTAGTTTAAAATGAACATTACTTTAAAATGAACATTACTGTAAAATGAACATTACTTTAAAATGAACATTACTTTAAAATGAATATTACTTTCAGTTAAAAGTTTCAGCTGGCGACCACAGAAAAAAAACAAATTTTGTGAGTACAGCGTGCTTATGAATATATGACATTTGAGTGAGCCATGAAACAACTGTATTCTTGGAAAGAGAGATAAGAGGAGAGAGAGAGGGAGGAGAGAGAGAGAGGAGGGAGAGCGGAGAGAGAGGATATATCTATAGAGAGAGACAGGGGGAAGATAGAGGAGAGAGAGAGGAAAGAGAGAGACAGAGGAGAGAGGGAGGAGAGAGAGAGGGGGGGATATATATATATATATATAGAGAGAGAGAGACAGTGAGAGAGAGAGGCAGAGAGAGAGACGGGGAGAGAGAGAGGGATCTATATATATAGTGAGAGAGAGAGAGAGAGGAAGAGAGGAGTTAGAAGAGATAGAGAGGGTAGAGAGAAAGTAGGGAGAGAGAGTAGAGATAGAGAGAGAGTAGAGAGAGGGTAGAGAGAAAGTAGGGAGAGAGAGTAGAGATAGAGAGAGAGTAGAGAGAGGGTTATATATATATATAGAGAGAGAGAGAGAGGCGATATAGGAGAGAGAGGAGAGTGATAGCGAGAGGAGAGAAAAATAAGTTAAGCGAGAGAGTAGAGAGAAAGAGCGGGGTCCTGTCCACTCAGTTAACTTTTGGACAGCTCACCTGATGTTGTGTGCCCAGTAGTAGTGCCAGGTAGTGCTCACCTGATGTAGTATGCCCAGTAGTACAGCCAGGTAGTGCTCATGCACCTGATGTAGTATGCCCAGTAGTGCAGCCAGATAGTACTCACCTGATGTAGTATGCCCAGTAGTACAGCCAGGTAGGCACGAGCACGCACAGACCAGAGTTCCCAAACCTCTCTGTTGGCCTTAACGTCTGGCTGTCTATGCAGGCCGAGGGCATGATAAAAACTACCAGGATCGGCTTGTTCGCCCTCACAGTGACACCTCGCTCATCTATCGCGTGATGCTTGGGAGAGTATGCAAATATATTTGTATGTTAGGGCTTAACAGGTTGCAGTTGTTTTTTTTACTCCGGGTCTGGATATTTTTAGAAAATACCTTGTGTGTCCAAGTGTTACCAACAAAGACAAAGAGTTAACTACTTATTTTCTATAATATATGCCGGCCTTTAAACAATAGTGCTAAAGACAGTCCTACACCCTTCCTATCGGCATTTAAACAATAGTCCTGCAAAAAGTCATACAGACAGTCCAACAGACAGTCCTACACAATACCCGCGGGTATTTATTGATTGATATAATTAAAATAGTCCAATGCGAAAAAATTCACCCTTTTAATCTGAGTTCAGTTGGATGACGGGAAGTGGGTCAATTAGCCGTCTGGGGATTTTTGCCTTAAACACAGGAACAAAAGCGAAGATAGTATAAAGGATTTTTTTTTATTTTAAAAAAAGAATAAAACAAAAAGACGGCATATAAATAAGACGGTTCTGGAATGGTTCTCTGTCAACTAAAGGGAAACTCTAGTCGACCTGCAAGTTAATGTGATTATCATCGGAGAAGCACACGTCTTATACATATCTGGACACCGTAGCCAGAAATTTAGCGAATACATCTTTCGGGATCTCATCATCTGCCCCCGTCAAGCATTGTCCAACCTGTATCCGTTAGGAAAGGGCGTCCATGCAAGTTGACTTAAACAAACGGTGCATGGACGTAACGCTGGTGTCCGGATTGACAAATGGTCCTCGCTGACTTCATAGGGGGGCGAGTGCAGCCCCTGCTGGACAATAAGGGCTTGCTCCTGACTATCGAAAAACTTGCTGGTCGACTAGAGTTCCCTTTTCTGTAACACACAGCACATTTCCAGTACGACGAAATCCCACAACAACAGACAACATGGCTGTGTTACTACTAGACAGCATAATTATGTTACTACACAGCAGAACTTTATGACTTCACAGCACAGCTGTGTTACTTGGTGCCGTCTTGTTAAGATTCTCTTGGAATTGTTCTGCCCCTTTTTTTACTTTAAAAAGCTCCCCCCTCTCCCTTTTTTAAAGATCACTTAATCATTTACGTAATCATTATTACTTTTTCCTCCTTTGATTTAACCATTTCCAACAAATTCCTATCATATCGTCCTTTTCACTTCTGGGAACACGTGGCGGCTGGAGCTATGAAGCGCTGACAAAAGCACGTACGCTCTACCAAATTGTGTCCAAACGATATCGCTCAAAACAACGTCGTACTTACAACGTCACCGATGAGTGTCGTACTTAGAATGTCACCGATGAGTGTCGTACTTAGAATGTCACCGATGAGTGTCGTACTTACAATGTCACCGATGAGTGTCGTACTTACAATGTCACTAATGAGTGTCGCTTGTAACTTGGTCTCCTCTGTATACCCATGGATGGTTACATTGGTGTGCTTGTGCGGGGCTATGACGATGAAGAAACCCTGGAGGAGACGCCTCACACAAAACACGACGAACTCATACCCATAGGCTTTCAGCGGAGGCATCATCTCTTGACGAATTTAAGATTGGTATTGTTATAACGACAATGCTCAAAGGTAAAAAAACATTACAAGAGACACGAAGAAAACTATTTATATAAGACTGTAATCAGACCGGTTGTAACACACGCAGGTGAAACATGTATCGTAACAAAAACGGCAGAAAACCTATTAAACACATGGGAGAGAGCTTTATCAAGAAAATATATGGACCGACAAAGGATGAATATGGAAGGAGAATACGAACCAACCAGGAATTGTAAAGTCTATATCAGGATCTCACGATAGTATCAGTAATAAAAAAAGGGGGTATGCTACGCTGGGCAGGACACTTAAAAGAGGAGTGAAGAGGATGCATCACCAAAACCCCAGTCTCAAAGGCAGACATAGGCTTAGATGGATGGATGCTGTGGAAAAAGATCTACAACAACTGGGAATCCAAGCATGGAGAAGAAAAGCATTAGTTAGGTCTGAGTGGAAAGAAGTGGTGAGGCAGACCAAAGCCCTGCATGGGCTGTAGCGCCACAGGGATGGATGGATGGATGGTCTGAGCGGAAGGAAGTGGTGAGGCAGACCAAAGCCCTGCATGGGCTGTAGCGCCACAGGGATGGATGGATGGATGGTCTAAGTGGAAAGAAGTGGTGAGGCAGACCAAAGCCCTGCATGGGCTGTAGCGCCACAGGGATGGATGGATGGATGGTCTGAGCGGAAGGAAGTGGTGAGGCAGACCAAATCCCTGCATGGGCTGTAGCGCCACAGGGATGGATGGTCTGAGTGGAAAGAAGTGGTGAGGCAGACCAAATCCCTGCATGGGCTGTAGCGCCACAGGGATGGATGGATGGATGGTCTGAGCGGAAGGAAGTGGTGAGGCAGACCAAAGCCCTGCATGGGCTGTAGCGCCACAGGGATGGATGGATGGATGGTCTGAGCGGAAGGAAGTGGTGAGGCAGACCAAAGCCCTGCATGGGCTGTAGCGCCACAGGGATGGATGGATGGATGGTCTGAGCGGAAGGAAGTGGTGAGGCAGACCAAAGCCCTACATGGGCTGTAGCGCCACAGGGATGGATGCATGGATTGTTATAATTAGTAATACGATCTGTCAAATTAAGTTAAAAAATAATTCTTTTTTCTTAAAATAATTTTATTTTCTCCAAATTTTAAATTTATTTTAACTTAATATAAAGAGACATTACTCAGTTGAGAATGGGTTAAAATCATCCTTTGTGGTGCAGAAAAAAGAAAGAAATTAGGAAACCCGGCTGTAAGACATGGAAAGACGGGTTGCCGAAGATGGGTATAACGTCCTTGTTGCCGAAGCGATGTGAAGTGTCTTTGTTGCCGAAGCAATGTGAAGTGACTTTGTTGCCGAAGCAATGTGAAGTGTCTTTGTTGCCGCAGCAATGTGAAGTGTCTTTGTTGCCAAAACAAGGCATAGAGTCTTTGTTGCTGAAGCAAGTAAGTGTCAAGGTTGCATAAGCTAGATATAGTTTCAGTGTTGCCAAAGTGAGGTAAAGTGTTCATGTTGCCGGAGTAATGTATCGTGTCATTGACGGATATTTTGTTTGAAGCAGCCACAGAAAACTTGAATTTTCCCACGACGGGACAGGGTGCTACAGTGGTGCGTTCATGGTTTAAAGACAAATCTTGTACACTTAGTTGGGGAAAAGTTCAAGGGGTTGACCTACCAACCGCTATGTCCATCCATTTTCCCTTTATGGTCGCAGAGGCGTGACAGAACTTTGCTAATCCGTAGGTAAGGCAGTTTCCACTGACGACGCCAATGCGATAGCGTCCAGAAATGTACGTACCTGAGAAAAATTAAACAGAGTTCGACTGGAGGCTTGCATCATTATAATTCCAATTAATACACCAGGGCTGACAGGTTGGTTGATTTGAGAAATTTGAATAATTGAGAGGGTTGATTTTTGAAAAGGACGCTAAAATATCACACAAAAGCATCATTTGTTGAATGCTTCAAGAGAAAAGTTAGGGTTAAGTTTGGAAATTTAAGGTTGGGATTTTTTTAATAAGAAAAAAAAAATCATACACAAGAGCTTTTAAATTTAATACTCATGACCAGATAAGTAAAATACTTAATTATTGTTTATGGAACAATGTCACTAAAGCTAAGAGAAACAGCCGTTGGAAGAACGTTACATTTTAAGAATACGCAGTTAGGTTCCCATAGTTTAAAAAAAAAAAAAAGCCCAAAAATAAAAAAAAACAAAAACATTATAGAACTCTTGTACTCAAATCCATTCTTTCTTTTTTTTTTTTTTTAAATGGAGACAATCTTTGAGACACCTTTAAATTATCCGGCTATGCTCATGTCCCCTTTACAATTCTTAAAACAGTTTTTCGCTCAATCAAGAATGAAGGTATGTTTGGTTATTTTAAAAAAAAAATAATAAGCTTTCTTTGCTCTAAAGCTAGATAGAGTGCTAATAAAATTTATGAAATTTTTTTTACGGGTAACAGCACTAGGGGTAACTGCACTAGGGTAACTGCACTAGGGGTAACTGCACTAGAGGTAACTGCACTAGGGGTAACTGCACTACGGGTAACTGCACTAGGTAAAATAAAATTTCTAAACAAAGTCAAAGTTTACTGCATGGATTGCCAATCTGGTTTAAAAATAGAATTACGAGTAGTTACAACTCCTAGCTCCAGCTGTTTATAAATGTGTGATAAGGTCGGATAAACGAATTATAAATATTTATTACAAAGTTATTTGGGCTGATCTGATGAAGAAGAGGATTCGTGGTTCCGGAAACAAAACACAAAAAGTAGAATTTTAAGGCTTCGGTATATTTTAAATCAACCAAAAATAAAAACATTTACAGTGGCGTTTCGAGACATTTTCCACCCGGACGGTCTTTGAGTCCCATAAACCCACCCCCACCCCGCCCCACAACGAAAACACTCGATAGAAATACATATAGTGCTTTTTGGCAAAGCTAGAACTGGATATACCGAACCTTGAAATAGCGATGCCCATGCCCCATGGCATATGCACTAAATCACCCGGGAACGGAACGGGATGAGGCGAAGGCAGTCAAGGGCGTCGAAAGCTCCTACACCAAAATGGGGGTGGGGGGCTGGGGAGGGGTTCGTTGCCGTCACATTGACCCTTGACACCGTTGTTTTAAGGTTGACGCGTGTGATCGATAGCTCTCAAATTTTGTCCTTTGATGACTATTACCTAGTTGAGTGATTTTTTTTTTAACTTCGATCTTATTTCGACCTATTATTTCATTAAAATAATAAATATACTGTATATAAATAATAATAATAATAAAGTTTATTTGAAAATCACGCTTCATCCCCAAAGGCTCGAAGCACGGTAACAAGTCAACCACATTAAAAGAGAAATGAAACAATCTATATTTTACTACGCTGAAATACAAAGACGCAACAATACAAAACCCCATAAATCAAAGTTCAAATATCTCATAATAATCAGTAGTAATTGGTAAAAAAAATAATATGCCTTCCGTCTTTTGCGCCGAAAATGCCGCTTTCTCCTATATAGTGAAAAAAATTGCCGTTAGGGGCGAACACCCCCCCCCACCCCCCACCTACGCTACTGATCATATACATATTGTTTTATATATACCCCAAAAGTGCCGAATGGGATGGACGCCCCATTTGAACACCGCCCCCCCCCCCCACTTTCCTCCCAGGTGTGTTACTGTAATCCTATTTCAATCAAGCGGCAGAATCCAGGATGAAAAACACACAGACCTGTCATGTTGCCGTCTGATGCCATGAACTTATCGTCTGCACACTTGGAGATAGCGAACGCTTGTCCTCTGAAAAGTAAAAAAATAGATCAGTACTAGATCTATCGTCATTACAGTGATACACTGCACAGTGTGTCGTTAAAGCTACAGCAATACCAGATCTGTAGTCACCACAAGGCCTTACCACTACAATAACAACAGTACATGTTTGGGGAAGTAATTCTAAATATTCGTCATTAAGTAGGGTTAAAATCTATGCGATAAGTCATTATAACAGTAAACTAAAAGGAATGAATATTTAAAGGGTAGGACCAGCTTTAGTTGTGGATGTGAGGAATAGATAACATTATAAGAAAATGAGGATTAAACCAGTGGTTCTCAATCTGTGACCAGTGGTTCTCAATCTGTGACCAGTGGTTCTCAATCTGTTTGTCGCGACCCCTTCGGGGTTCGAACGGCCCTTACACAGGGGTCGCCTAAGATCATCGGAAAACAATTATTTATGAAGTAGCAACGAAAGTAATTATATGCTTGGGGGTCACCACAACATGAGGTACTACATGTATTATAGGGTCGCGGCATTAGGACGGTTGAGAACCACTGATCTAGACGGTAGAGTAGAGTGAGTTAGAGTGACGATATCATCGGATGATTTAAAAATAGGAGACCCAAAAAATGTGACCAAGAGGAGCTGCGAGCGGCTGAAATGATAGTATGCATGATGCTTTAGGGGTCGTTCGCAAAATACGTCACGCAAAAAATGACCTTTTAGGACCCCCCCCCCCCCCCCCCGTTACATCACACCTAAAAAATTAAAACATGCAAACAATTTTCCTAACTAAATTAAGATTTTATTTAATTCTTTCACGTTTTCCCATAATGGATTAAGATTAATATTATTAGAGAACTGAGACGCGAAACAACGAAGTCATCCCCGCGCAGAATGTAAAATGGCCACAAAATGTTTTGCGCAAAAGGTGTTTAATACCTGAGGCAATTTCGACCTCAAATTAATGTTTTTAAATTAATTGAATAAAGATTTTTCAAAATTAGAACATTTAAGATTTTTTTTTTATTACAAATTGTGATGTCACAAATTTTGCCCCCCCCCCCTTTTCCTCCCCCTGTCACAAATTGTCACAATTTCTAGACGACCCCCCCCCCCCCCCCCCCCGAGCGTGACGTAATTTGCGAACGACCCTTTAAATTATTATTTTAATTTGAAACTAAACAAGTTTACTGAAAAGAAAGTAATCTTTTTGAACTTACTCGGCAAGTTTAAACTTGAGGACACTTCCGTTTTTATAATCGATTCCTTCATATTGAAGAGTGAATTGGGCGGGGTAAATCCGTAGCTTGACGTCAATGCTGTTGTCGTCCTTGGAAGAAATGATTTGAATGGAAGGATTACCCCTGGAGGAAAAGAAAAAGATTAAGTCTTGATTTTTGACGAAACGTGGAAGAGAAATTGAAAAGATGGAGTCGTTAACGTTTATCAATATACAAAGATATATATTAGGGCAGAAAGACTTAGATTAGGTTAGAAGACACGTGTTAGACCAGAAAGACTTTAGGCTAAGCGTCAGTTCACACGATCAAATTTCGCGTCAAATTGTTGTATGAACGCACTATGTTGTGCGTGGTTTCTTTTTTGGGGAATTTGATCAAATAGTAATTTGAAAGCTGTGACAAGGCTTCATACACGAATTGCATCAAATGCTTGAAGGAAAATTTGATCGTGTGAACCGACCCAAAGTCAGAAGGACATAGTTTAGGCCAGAAGGGCATAGATTAGGTCAGAAGGTCTTAGATTTGGTACAGGGTTGGATTTACCAATTTCTGTGCCTTTGGCAAAAACACATGAATTCTGAACCAATATAATCACTTAAAACAATAATTATAATCTTTGGTCCACATTGTATTTTTAATTCATTCAAATTTACACTGATACAGCACTTTATATAGACTTTTGAAAGTAATATGAATAGCCTACTGAAATATGTGTAAACATTTTATTGTTAATTCTGCTACATATATGCACTCTGACTGCTGTGCCCTAAGCCATGACCCAGGTTAGGGCAATGGCAAATCAGGCCTTGTTTAGGTCAGAAAGACAGAGATTAGGTCAGAAAGACAGATATTATGTCATAAAGACGGAGATTAGGTCAGAAAGACAGATATTAGGTCAGAAAGACAGAGATTAGGTCAGAAAGATGGAGATTAGGTCAGAAAGACAGAGAATAGGTCATAAAGACAGAGATTAGATCAGAAAGACGGAAATTAGGTCAGAAAGACATATGCTAGTTCAGAAAGACAGATGTTAGTTCAGAAGAACAGAGATTAGGTCAGAAAGACAGAGATTAGGTCAGAAAAACAGAGATTAGGTCAGAAAGACAGAGATTTGGTCAGAAAGACAGAGAATAGGTCAGAAAGACGGAGAATGGGTCAGAAAGACGGAGAGTAGGTCAGAAAGACAGAGATTAGGTCAGAAAGACAGAGAATAGGTCAGAAAGACAGAGATTATGTAAAAAAAACAGAGATTAGGTCAGAAAACAGAGATTAGGTCAGAAAGACAGAGATTAGGTCAGAAAAACAGAGATTAGGTCAGAAAGACAGAATAGGTCAGAAAGACAGAGATTAGGTCCGAAAAACTAGATACAAAAGCAGAGAATAATGTCACGTGACATATGACGACTTACCCTAAAGTTGCCGCGTAATACCGAAAGCCCCAGTAATCCACGGGTATGGCGAGCAAGGCAGCAGACGAGTTAACGTTTCGTCTCATCGCCACGGTCAAGGTGAATGTCTCGGTGCCCACTAACTTAATGCTCCACTTTTTACCCATTTCTAACCTAGAACTTAAAACCAAAAAAAAAAAAAAATACCAAAAATAAAAAAATATTTGTGAAAAAGTTTTATTAAAAATATTTTTTTTTTCACAAAAGATTCGAAGCCAAAACTGTTTTGACAATGCTCTGTTATAACAATTCTCAAGAAATGATTACTAAACTAATTTTGTTGACAGATCATTCAATTTTAGCACCTTCCTCACTCTTAAATTGAAATCCATATCTTAAAATTACATCGACGGTTAAATGCACTTTTCAATTTTGACAATAGGAGAGTTCCAGCATTTTCTAATTTTCGATTTATTCTGGAATAAGGTTCTATTAAGTTCCCAAAGAAGCTTAAAAACGCTAATGGCCATTTTCCTAACTATTATGGCAATTATTATTATAATTACCTTACAAAGTCACATACCACGACACCAATCATATTCACTCGAATGAAAGATCACCTTTAAGACAACACCACCAAAACACCAGACACGCCAACGCGAATAAAAGGACCACTTTTTAAGACAATACCACCAAAACACCAGACACGCCAACGCGAATAAAATGACCACCTTTTAAGACAACACCACCAAAACACCAGACACGCAAACGCGAATAAAATGACCACCTTTTAAGACAATACCACCAAAACATTAGACACGCCAACGCGAATAAAAAGACCACCTTTAAGACAACACCACCAAAACACAAGACACGCCAACGCGAATAAAAAGACCACTTTTTAAGACAATACCACCAAAACACCAGACACGCCAACGCGAATAAAAAGACCACCTTTTAAGACAACACCACCAAAACACCAGACACGCCAACGCGAATAAAAAGACCACCTTTTAAGACAACACCACCAAAACACCAGACACGCCAACGAGAATAAAAAGACCACCTTTTAAGACAACACCACCAAAACACCACACACGCCAACGCGAATAAAAAGACCACCTTTTAAGACAACACCACCAAAACAACAGACACGCCAACGCGAATAAAAAGACCACCTTTTAAGACAACACCACCAAAACACCAGACACGCCAACGCGAATAAAAAGACCCCTTTTTAAGACAATACCACCAAAACACCAGACACGCCAACGCGAATAAAAGGACCACCTTTTAAGACAATACCACCAAAACACCAGACACGCAAACGCGAATAAAAAGACCACCTTTTAAGACAACACCACCAAAACATCAGACACGCCAACGCGAATAAAAAGACCCCTTTTTAAGACAATACCACCAAAACACCAGACACGCCAACGCGAATAAAAGGACCAACTTTTAAGACAATACCACCAAAACACCAGACACGCAAACGCGAATAAAAAGACCACCTTTTAAGACAACACAATCAAAACACCACACACGCCAAAGCGAATAAAAAGACCACCTTTTAAGACAACACAACCAAAACACCACACACGCCAACGCGAATAAAAAGACCACCTTTTAAGACAATACCAACACAACACCAAAACATACGAACACGAAGAGGAGGACCACCCGTGTAGCTGTAACAACAATGGCGACAACAAATACAACACATCACATGGGAAAGCTATTTCTCTCACTTGTATTCGCTGCGCAGTACGTGCGATGTGTTCACTAATCTTTTTAAAACGATTCTCTCTGTCAGCCCGCCACCACCCGGGAAATGTGGCGTGGATATATCAACCTGAAAATAGCATGCAGATGCGATGGTTTGCGCATAATTATTTAGCGTAGGGGCGAGTTCATTGAAGATGTCTGTTTAAGATCACTGTCAGGACACATTATAACGAGTTAATTAGAAAAATGGCGAAACGTCCAAAAAAAAGTCCGGTTTGTCATAAAAAATAGTCCGGGGTGGGGGTGTCATAAATCAGGACTTGAAATGAATGTGTACGTTGAAATCTTAAATCTATATGATACGTCATATTTGTTAAAAGGGAGTAGAAAAAAGATTATTAAAATCCCCTAAGAATCAAAAGAGCCAAGTTGACCACAACACACAAACTAAGACTAATAGGAGCCAGAATGATCACTACATTGATCGTAGGTCCTCAAAATATAAAAGAAGAAGACTTGTTTGCTTTTTTTTTAAAAATTCGTGACATAAAGTAAAGTTTGAGAACGTGCATGAGGCCCCTGAGTTGGCGAGCTTGAGACCCTCGGTTTACGCGTTTGTGTTTGTTATTATTGAACTGTCAAGTTGCTTCTAAATGAACGTACCCTGTTCTCAGCAGCCAGCGTTAGCATGTAGAGTACAATCTTCGACGTGTCTTCGCCATCTGTGTGAAACATTTTCGGCAGCGCTATCATAAACTTTTGACCAAACGCTGCTACAGGCTCTGAAACAAACAAAAAACATCAACCGCTCTGCTGTCTTTCATTTTAATCTCAACGCCCATGAAAGAAAACGATGATGAATTCAATTGGAAATGAGCGAAACAAATTATGGGGAAATCTGGAAGAAAAGAAAAACGCAACCATACAACGAGCGTGTCGGAAAGAAGCCTTCGTAGGGGAACAGACAGAAGTAAAGACAGAATTAATTTTTAAAAAAAATAACACTTTGCTTAAATGTAGTATCCAAGAGGACACCAAGAGGACAGACAGCAACAGGACAGACAGCAAGAGGACGGACATCAAGAGGACGGACAGCAAGAGGACGGACAGCAAGAGGACATACAGCAAGAGGACATACAGCAAGAGGACAGACAGCAAGAGGACAGACAGGAAGAGTACAGACATCAAGAGGAAAGACAGCAAGAGGACAGACAGCAAGAGGACAGGCACCAAGAGGACATACAGCAAGAGGACAGACAGCAAGAGGACAGGAAGCAAGAGGACAGACAGCAAGTGGACAGACAGCAAGAGGACAGGCAGCAAGAGGACAGCAAGAGGACAGCAAGAGGAATGGGACAGAACATAAGTAGGTGAGAATTAAATACAGGCAAACAAGGAAACAAGAGAGGAAAAGTCTGGCCACTGCGATTGGTCGTGACGAGGATTGGGCGGATAAATTCAAATGCATGGCAACTACAAATACAAATACACATTATAAGAATTTGAGGATTTTCAAAAAAAAAAAAGGGGGGGGGGGATATTGAATAAAATGAGGGTCATCGGTAAATTGAGGTATTTAAAATCTCCCCTTTATGTTTCTATCATTCCCGAGAAGAAACAACAGTAAAAAACAAAAAACAAAAAAAACAAAAAAAACACCAAAAAAAGAAACAAGCAGTGACAAACTACCAGAAATAATTAAACGAAAAATACGGGGTGGACTACTTTCAGGATGAAGCAATACGAAATATACAAAGTGTAGATGAAAACCTGGAGAAGGACAAAATGTGAACATTTCGGCCCCCCCCCCCCCCCCCAAAAAAAAAAAAAAAAGAGAGCGAATAATAGTTAAAGACTGAGACCAACACTCTTAGCTTGTTGCATAGATGTGTAGTCTACTGGACAGAGACAAACACTCTTAGCTTGTTGTATTGATAATATGTTATCTACGGGACAGAGACAAACACTCTTAGCTTGTTGTATAGATGTGTAGTCTACTGGACAGAGACAAACACTCTTAGCTTGTTGTATAGATGTGTAGTCTACTGGACAGAGACAAACACTCTTAGCTTGTTGTATAGATGTGTAGTCTACTGGACAGAGACAAACACTCTTAGTTTGCTGTATAGATATGTAGTCTATAGGAAATGATAGATCTATTCAATTACGGTAGTGACGCGTGAAATCAAATTCAGAAATAATTGAAAATAAATTGTATCCCTTTTATTAAAGGGTATTTGTATTTACCTACGACTCGAGGCCGACAGAAGAGTAACAGCAGCAGGCACCAGAGTCTCATCCTCGATGATCTTAGGATATAAGTGTAGTGCAATGTCTGAGACAATGGCTCGTCTTGAGATCCTCTTGATTTTGGATAGATTCTCTTTTAATCGTAGTTAGCATTGGTTTAGTTATGCTGAAGAGTAACTGTATCTGGCTCTCCCTTTCACACTCACTCATTGTTTAACTCCATCATTCTCTCTCTCTCTCTCTTACTAACTCTTTCTCTCTCTCTCTCTGGTTCCCTCACTATTGGACTCTCTCTTATAATATAATCTCTTTCCCTTTCAAACACCGCTCTCGCTCTCTCCCTTCCTCTTCTCTCTCTCTCTCCCCCTCTCTCTCTTTTACTGAAATCAAATAATTATGTAACTTATAATTCAACTCAAACCTGAATCTCTTTTATGAATTCATCTTTGTCCAAATCACACAGATAGCAAAGGTCCTGAACTCTATTTAAATTATGCTGCACTTTTGCGTTTTCGTGCAGTTTGGAGCTCCATCGGGCTTTTAGTTTCTTGAGATCAAAAGAATGCGTACCTATATTTTTTATAGAATCTTTTTATATTTACTTCGCATTTGTTCGTGGCTAGTTGGTTGGCAAGATCTTTGGAAGGCCTACTGAACCACTTGCCCTCAACCTATCAAGCTGAAACTTGGCACATAGACTTGTTGCCGATGACAACACATTCGATCAAATTTTCAGCCCCACACCACCCCAAAAATCAGGTTTACAAGGGGAAGATGACGGAAATATGATGACACTGATTTCAAGATATAATATTCCTGATAACTGCGCTAAATGAGGTTTAAAAAAAAAGAAAAAAGATCGTTAGTGCATTTGGTGCGTAATATTTTCTTATGTTTTTTCTGAAATAGTTGGTGAAATAAATCTGTGGTGTAAAAGCGGGTGGGTAATTAGACTATTAATATAGTTCAGGGTTGTTAAAAAATGTGCGGTTGAGAGCCTTTGGGGGGGGGGGGGGAGTACTAATGGGGACAATATGCAGTGGCGTAGCGAGCTTAACTCGCGCCCGGGGCACAATACCTTTTTAGCGCCCCCCAATACCTTTTTAGGGCCCCCCCATTTCGAAAACCATACAATATTATAGTAAAATATACCATTTGGCGCCCCTTTGTGAGTAGCGCCCGGGGCATGATGCCCCCCTTGCCCCCCCCCCCCCACTACGCCACTGGGGTGGAGGAATAAAAAAAAATCTGTAATAGATATTGGTTCACAAGGGCAGAGATGTAGCTAGAGTTGGTGGCGCAGCTGGCCAAAAACGCCGCCCCTCAACATAAAGAAGAAGAAAAAGTGCCACCCGGGATAGCTGCCCCCTATGCACCCCCTTCCTACGCCAACGTACAAGAGTTATAGGTCAAACAACGTCCAGATTATTGGGCCCAAAAATCACTGAACGAAGCAGACGCGCTGTTGACACAACTGAGATGCGATATTTCAGGTGACCGCGAGACGGACGATGAACCGAGCGAGCGAGCTCAGCTACGTGTGTCAACAAAATAGTTGCGACGGACGAGATGGAAATGGGAGTAGAAAGATTCTTTATTAAATCAGCAGAGTGGCGGGAGGGGGGGGGTGTTTAGTTATATTATTTAAAGTCTCGATGGTTGAGTTAAGAAAGTTTGTGTCATAAATCATTAACGCTATGTTGATGTGTGATTTTTGGGTGGGGGGTTGCTGGGGCATAGGTCGGATAATTGTTTTTTTATGAGTGCATCCCTACATGTAGAGATCGAATTCAAGGGTACTCCCTTATTTCATAAGAAAGAGTAATCATTTTACACATGTGGCGATGTATTAATTAGAGGTATATGTGATTGATTAATTAGAAACGAACAATCGGTGTTATATATAACAATATATGTTAAGATTTAATTATATTTTTACATTTTAGGTAAGATATATGTATATATAAATATTATGTAAATGTAATTTATGCTTATTTAAATGTTTTGTTGTTGTACTGATGAAGGCATGTGCCAAAACGTCAACATATGTATAGTGTAAAATTATTGTTAAAGCTTAACATATATTGTTATACTGACACAGATGTTTCGTGTCTAATTAATGTATTTTAAAGCTTTATCGCAGTCCAACACTTTCATATTTGTGATTGAAATAGATATATATTTATTTAACAATATGAAATGAAACGTTTATTAAAAACTACATAATAATGTTACAAGATGAAAGTAACGCTTTTTAATGCCTCAAGATTGTCATTTATATATTAATTAGCACGTAAAAAACGTTAAAAAAACAATTATAAAAATGTCTCATAAAATCCGTAAATATATCCATTAAAAATTATAAAAAAGCGCAAATATTTATTTCCCTTCAAAACAAATTAATTATTTGTTTTTTTAACACCCCCCCCCCCGAAACTCGTACATAGCTCTATAGACTGTAGGCATATACTTTAATGGTACACAATAAATTATTGAATATTTAACAAAAATCTTTAGCTGAAAAATGTAATAAAATTTATAACTATTATGTTATTATAAGAGATGTGGCTTAAATTGAATAGAATCATACGTGAATAATCAAAGAAAAGTAATCTATTTCATCTTATTTAAGTCAAAACATAGGAAGTATGTTATTTCATTGTCCAGCTTTAACACTAAGACTTGATAAGAAGTAGAAGAATCCATCTCGGATGGTTTTAAATGTACAGTTGGGTATTTAGTAATTAGATGTACCAGTACACTAGTTCTTCAAAGAATATGAATCGACTTGTGTCATATACTGAAAGCTCAGATGAAGAAGAAAATTTAAACTCATCAGAAATAAGCGTGTCTTCGTTTGAATTGATAAAAAATAATAGGCCAACATATATTCATGGTGAAATAATATAATAGACCATCATATATTCATGGTGAAACAAAATAATTGTAATTTTCAATGACTGTCACTGTCGTCTCGGACCGGAGAGTTATGATGATTATAAATATATGCTTAATATATCTAAAATATGATTTAAAGATTATATAAAAATAAAATTATTCAACAAAAAAGAAAAACTATTATTTTCTTGTAGTTGGTAATTCAAGTAATTGCACGCTACTGGTACCTCTATCGCTCACCCTAACCCGAACCCTAAATCTATCATAAACAACGGGAAGTGACTCCCAATAAGGGACCACAGAAGCACATTAGCCTTGTAGTTTTCTAATTTCTAGCTACTGAAACCCAAAGATGCACAAAAAACATAAAAATATCACTTACTTACATCTTGTTATTTAAGAAATTTGTTTAAAACCTGTGGGAAACCCCCCCTCCCCGTTTTTTTCCCCTTTAACTTTTTCGCTACCGATGACGTCGACGCGACGTCATGATCACCCACTTTCAAATACCAAGGACGTCACATTGTCGTCATAACAAAAAGGCAAAGAATTTTTCTGAAATACCAAGGACGTCACATCGACATCATATTTCAATGCTATATATTTCTTTATTGGTTTATCTAAAGGGGAGTTAAAAAGCGAATTGTATAGAGAATGAAATTACCGGAAATTTCTTCGTTTTTTTTAGTTTTGTTTTGCTGAGTCAGCAAAAATCTTTGTCAAAACCCAGCAGTAGTTAAGGGGTTAAAAGAAAAAAAATGTCATTAAAAAAAGTTAAAGATGTTATTCCATATTATATTTACATTTCACTTTTTTCAACAAAAGAAAATGAGACTATTGAGTTAAACAAATGTGACACAGACACAAGGACAAGTATAGAAGAAAGGGACGAAAATGATATTTTACCAAACAATTATGCTGTGCCTAGATCTGCACCTGTACATACCACAGACAGAAAACTAGAATATGATACATGTAGAAAGAGAAAGCTAAATGAGGAAAGGTATGTTACATGTATTTTCCACAAAATTTTCTCTTGCATTTATTTAACTCCTCCGCAGATTAAGACTTCTAATTTTTAATTAATTTCATGAAATTAAAATAAAAATGTAACAATCAGATTTGACTAAAGTGGAGAGTAATTTCTAATGCTTATTTGGAAGAGTATCATATGGTGATTTTTATTACTATTACAAAATATGTATAGAACAGTTATATGAGTTCATTTTTTATGAAAGTATTTTGATTTGTCATGAGCTAGGAATCAACTCTAGAAATGGTAAAAGCTTGTAAATAGCCCTTTTCCAAAGAAACTTTTGTTAAAGTCGCATTCATAATACATATCTTTGTTTAACAAAAAAATTGGATCTGTTGCATTACATTTAGCTTTTGTTGTGTCAACATTCTCTTCTTCTTTGCTTTTCCAACTCCCTGTGGAGCATATGCCATTAAAAAATTTCTTTCAAAGCCTTCTGGTCTCTGGCTGTCTCCTCTAAACCTTTTCAATCTTTGTTACATCTTTGTTGATGTCTCCATTTTCAATTTCAGTAAAGATGCTATCAAGCGATTATATGTTCCCGATTCTGTCCAAGCCATGTTTCAACATCAAAAATGGGTAGATAAGCCATCAGAGCATGGTAACAGAGTTAGATCATTTCCCCATCTAGAGGGCAACTGGGCAACCCATGTTTTCATTCCAGGTAAAGTATAAATATTAACTTTGCATTAAAATTATTTTTCTCTTATACACTGTTTCCTTATATATTCATTACGGCATGAAAAATCATTTTTCAAAACATGCATTTAGCTTTTATGCAAAAAGTGATGGTTACAAATTATTTTTTAAAAAGGGACCTAAGAATTTGTAATTTGCGCCAAATGATAGAGGGTTTTTAAGTAGATGTCAGTCATTCTTGATGGGTGTCATGTAAATTTGTGCTACTTACTAAATATATCATCACAAAAAAAAATAATCAGAAAAATTGGAAAGAGCGATGTCAAATTGCCACTCTATAATTCTCTATGGTTTCTGGGCAACTGAGTCATGAAATTTTTGTACAGTCTTCAGCCCTTGTTAATTAATGAATTGGCTTAATAAAACATGCTACAACGTTCATTTTCACTTTACAGGATTCTATTATTAGTAGAGAGTAAAAGATATAGTTTATCACTTGAAATGAAATTCTGTCATGTAGTTTATTTTATATGAAAATGTCTGCACAAATTTATAACCATGCGGTAAGATTGTGAGTGTTATTGTTCTTTCTAGTGGAAGGTGGTGGCAAACTTGTGCAATTTGTTCAAAGTATTCTGAGGATCCTCAAGCCTGTGAAATTTCAAGCTTTTCCAGAGTTCCATATCAGCTTATCCCGTACAGTGACCATCAGACACCATTGGATTGAACCTCTTGTGGACTCTTTGAGGGACAGCTTGAGACTTATGAAAAGGTATGTATAACTTGTAGAATGGCTACAGAAATTTTTGAAGCTATCACCTATTTATTTTTTGATGTTGAT
Organism: Omphiscola glabra; assembly: GCA_964017045.1. NCBI lineage: Eukaryota > Metazoa > Mollusca > Gastropoda > Lymnaeidae > Omphiscola > Omphiscola glabra. The sequence goes on from OZ024800.1 coordinate 38,073,974, forward strand.
TAATTATAACACATTTTTGTAGGTTTTTTTGCCCTAAAATTTTTAATTAATGTTCTTCTACTTGTTAGAATTTCATAAAAACATGATTTCTGTACTCTTTGACTAAAATTGCCAAATTGCAAAACAAAAATATTGGCTTATGGCACAAATAAATGTGGACCTTATAAAGAATTTGAAACAATTAATATACTAACTATAACTTAAAGTGTTTTAAGACTGAACATTTCCTATAACTATAATGAAAATTAGCATTACTATTTTTTTACGATTCTTTCTTTTCAACAGTTTTATGAGTGACTTGTTGGCCATCAAGCTGTTCACAAATGATGAAAAGACAAGGTGAAATACATGAAATGTTTAGATGCTGAAGCAGAGGCTAGAAAATCCATCACATGAAAGTGAAGAAAGGGGGCAAGGACCTGACCTGGCTCCCTCTGTTCACTTTAATATGATGGATTTTAGTCTTTTGGTAAACTTATTTAGTTCCTTTCACTTGAAATTTACAACTTACATTGACTTACACCTACTTATGGGTTATCCTTGGCAGTGGCACAATTTGCTTATATGATGACACATACAGATAGATCAAAACATTTATGTCTATAGATATATGTAAATGTTTGTATATTATGAATACAGTTGTAGATTTTGAATTGATGCAAGTTAATGTTAACAAAATATCCCTTACTTCTTGTCTGGAAATTATTTAGTTAACATCCTACAAGCTTTGAATTTAAAAAAAAATAAATTTTTCTGCTTTTGTTAAATGCGTGTTGCTTTGCACCTTCAGTTTGTTAAATAACAAATAAATGGTCTTATGATTAATGTGCACAAGGTATTTCAATGATTTTTATTTTATTTGACCAGGACATTTGTATGCCTTGAGCTGTCACAAGATGAGACTGACTTTATTGACTTTGTCAAAGCCGTTGACAAAAGTTTTGCAGAATTCAAACTTCCATCTTATTATAAGGTATTGTTATGCCTTTAGAATGTTGATGATGTTCAATTATATTAAAATTTTATTTGTTCAGTCTTAAACGAAGGGCAACCATTTGCTCTCTTAATATGCTGTAAATAATTGACATCTCTTATATTCATATGTTTTATACAGATAGCAAATAAAAATCATATTAACATGCATCAAAATGTTATGATTATGAACATATAGATATTAATATTTTATTAGTGTGAACTTAACACTCAGCTGGGTATGTCATTCCAGTACTAAAATATGAAACACTTTATCTTTTGCATGCATTATTTAATGATTGTTTTTGGAATCTCCTTATATTTCACCATGCGTTCGCCCCCAGAAAGCCAAACTTTTTTCTCTACAATGTGCCATTATTAAATTTTTTTTAAAACAATTTTTTTTTGTGTGACGGTGGTGTAAACTTCACAGGACGAAATCAACAAGTCCTGGAATTATTCTTTTTTAGGATTGCTGGTTCCCCACATGGTAAATCACTTCTCCATGCTGCTGGTTTGAATTCAGAAATGCCATCCTAGATTAACGAGTCCCATTCCCCTCAGGGTGCTGGGCTTTGTTGGGGATTGTCCTCCAGACCATGGACTTGAGACAGACTCATGTACAGACCACTTGGCCACCCAGCATCTAAACAATTCATCAAATTTTGCTTCCTATCATAACCTCATTTTTAATGTGTTGATTTAAGTACATTTTCCTTGTTTCTACTCTCAGGATCCATCCTTCCATATCAGTATCGGCTGGTGTTTAGGAGATGTTGTTGATCAAATTTCAGAGGAGACACTACTAAAGGCAAAGGTTTGTTTCCAGTTAGTCCTGTGTTTTGTTTTACCTGTAGAGAGATGTGACTTTATTACTTTGTTCAAACATTTAAAGGAAGGCTCTTAATGCAAGTTGAATTTTATAGCAGACATTTTTTTTGTTCTACATTTCCTTTATGTTCAGTGTACAAGATGGAGTTTGCCATATTCTGAATTTGGCATTAGGATTAAAAATTGATTTAGTTCTTTTTAATGCACATGAAGTAGCTAGAAAAAAAACAAACAACAAAGGTGAATTTATGTTATCTGAGATTATTTGTTGATATTTAATCTTGAAAAATTGTAATAAGCTAGATTACTATGGAACATTTGCCATTTTCTTCAATGTAATAGACTGTGGTAAAAGTATAACTATATTAAAAAAAAACAACAAAGTCTTTGAAGCCATTTAATTTCTCATTGATATGAAAAATCTGTCAGGTATTATTTTTTTCTTTGAGACTCCTCCAATATTTTTATTGTAATTTTAGAATAGTTAACTTATACAAACATTGTTTTATCATTAAACAAAATATAAATATCTCTATTCACCAATCAGGGTATGCTTGGACACTTTGTGGCTGAAAATACTGAACTCAGTGTGATTGTTGTTAAACAAATTTGCTGTCGAGCGGGAAACAAATCATTTGTTATCACACTTCAAGACTGAATTTGTACATTTCATTTCTTCAATATCAGTATGTTGTACCTATATTAGATTAGAAAACTCAAAAGTCAGTAGTCTTAACAAGAATAATAAATTAACAAAATAATTTATCCAATGTAAGGATAAAAGTAAACAAATTTTGTTGTCTCTGGTTTTGGTAAATTTTTTGGAAATAATTTAAAAAAAAATAGTTGTGTCAAGACATTACCCATTAAGTTACTAAACAGGATACTGGTATCTACATACTGGTTATATCATTCTATAGTATAAATATGTTAGAAGTTATGGCTACCGGGTATGGTTTAAGTTTAAGTACTTATAGTGCTATTAATTTTTTTTGTAATCTGTCAGAATTTATTGAATGTATAAAAGTTAATTAATGCCTTTTCATCCAGACAATGATTAACGTATCTAGATATTTATAATAATGTTTTTTTCCTTTAATTATACAGACTGCATTAAATCAGCCAGATTTTACCACAGTGTGCATCAAACATTTTGCAAATTTAATAAATGAAATATATAATCTGAAACCCCCCCCAAAAACCTCAAGAAGTATAGACAAACTAATGTGTTGAATGTAGTGTGCTATTATGACAGTACCGTACCGTTATAAAGGTTCATACAGTTCTTAGACGTAATATGCACATGAATACGATAAGATTTCCATTCATTCAATTTTATATTCCAGTGGGATTTCAATTAATAATAAAAGAGGAAATAATGTAAATAAAAATTTCAGTACCCATTGGTTGTTTCTGGAGAGGCAACGCATTAGAAGATAGTGTGTTTCTAGAGAGATGGCACATTGGGGAAGTTAGGCTGTGTATAGACGGGTAAAATTTATCCACGGATCATCCTAACATTGCAAGACGTAATGAAAGTAACCAATGAAATAAAACTAAATTTAATAAATTTGATGAATAAACACAAACGTTTGCTCATTCGGTTTCCTTCCTTTGTTGAAATGATTTGTTCCAGTTGTTGATGTTACAGTGAAGTACTTTGAGTTTGTGACTCTTGGACTTTCTCCTATAAATATTAATGTTATTTAATTAAAAAAGAAATATATTTCAAAATTATTAAAGGTTCTTGTTTTATTTTGTTTATTTATTTATTAATTTTTTTTTTTACAATAGGTTTTTTAATTTTTTTTTTTATAAATATCTGTTTTGTTCCCAATGAGAATGTATCAGATTTCAACAAACTGTATAACGACCATCACAGCCTTCAAAACTGCCCTCAAGACGCACCTCTTCAAACTGCACTATACTGACTCATTCTCACTCCCTCTAACTTATAAACAACGCTCAATGTTGCTTGGTGCTGTCCATGGCTAGACAGGAGTAGATACTACTTGGGTGGATGAGGTCAAGCTTTTCACCAATTGTTGTTTTTAAATGTATAATTTTCTGTAATTGCTAATTTTTATGTGAAAGGCGGTGAGCCTAGCCCTAGGCTGGGGGACTGTGTTATATAAAACAACCTAATAATAATAATTATGTACAGGCATTCTAATATTGAAACATGCTTCTTTCGATTTTGAGGCATATTGTATTAAAATCACATTAATGAAATAATTAAACAGAGAGGACATTTACTATCATTACAATAGGGTACATCAAAGATTGGTATAATATATAATATATTATATGTGTTATGGGACACTTCAAATTCTGACAGAACATTTATATTGATTTCATTAATGAATTAATATTTAAGAATGTTTTCTATTTATTTAACAATAAAATTTACGAAAATAATTAATTGGTTAGGCCACACAATTTTATAGAACACTATTTCGATATCAAAATATGAATATACATCTACTTAATGTCTCAAAGAATTATTTTTCGAGTTTTACGTGATCTCGGTAAATAGAGTTACCCTTATAATCACTGCGGCAAGAGTATCTCATTGGAGTCGGCCAGACTTTTAAGTAAGTTTTATCATGTAATGTAAATTCTAAAGACGTCTTCAGTATTTAATCTTACCGTACTTAATATTTGTAACTTTTTTTCGGAAATACTTTCACCGTTTTGACCCCAGGGATTAGTTGGATAATGTTATTTGGCATCCTATCATTCATTCATAGTCAATGATAATGATTTTATTTTTGATAGTCTAAAAAAATGGAGTAGTCTCCCTAGCACTGGGGACTAGTACTACTTAGACTTAGTTAACTTAGTACTATTGACAATTTTGAATCAGAATTGCCATCCATATCAGTGATTGAAATGATGGTAATATTAATGATTAATATCAGTGCTCTAGGCCCATTTTAATGTAAATGAAAGTTTTTTAAGTGGCTGCGAGTGCGGTAATTGGTAGTAAACTACCAATAGCTTCTTGTTGGGAGCTATTTGTAAACTACCTTTCTAGAGTTCTAGATTAGTCTAGAGTGAGCTAATATTGAGTAATTTGTACTCCACTACCAGTAGTAGTCAGTAGCAGCTTCTAGGCGGCTATACTATTGGTAAAAAGGTAATAATGGGGGAGACTGCAATCAGGTTAGCACAATAGGAAATTAGCAAAACACTCAGTAAGTTAAACCTGATAAAAGGAACGCAACAAAACAACAAACATGTCGGCAGGAAGCCTTCATCAGCGAACAAACAGAAAAACTAATAAAATAAAAAAATGTATCAAAAAATATAATGTAGCACTTAGCTTAGAAGTAGCTTATACTATTGGAAGTTTACTACAAAAAAAACTAACATTTAGTGATAGATTGATGTAGTGCACTATTGTCTAAGTATTGGTAGTTACTATTTAAAAAAAATACAATTACATCACTGATATCATTCTGAAGTATTTATATATAAAATATATGTTGCCAAAAAAATGTGTTCCGACAAAATTAATTTTTTGTGTCTAGTGAAGCCTCATAAATTCACCTCAATTGGACTTTCCAGACATAATACACTAATTTTTCTTGCCTTGTTACAAAGTTTGTATATTAATTTTTTTATTGCGGCTTATGTTTTCATAGGATTCTGTGCAGTTTAAAACATTGATTCTGCAAAGCATTAAAAAATAAATAGTAAATTAGTAAATAGTGATTCCTAGACGTATGCACAATATACCCAAATTCAATGAAATTGTTTAATTGTACATAAAAATATTGATGCATTTATAAGTTAACCAGGGCTCCATTGTGTAAATAATACTCTGTAGACTAATCTCCCAACAGAAAATCAATAACTTCAGTTGGGTTGGGGGGGGGTTTCCCCAGCCACATGACCATGTTCCTCAAAACAAAAAAAAATTGGCCTAAACTTATGTTATCATCTTTAAGCCTAATCATGTTATTATACGTTAATATGCACACTTTGTATGCAGTAAAAGTCAAACTTATGGTAATTATAGACAAATTTAAACTAATGTTAACTACCAATAGACACTTTCTTTTAAGCTATTTTAAGTAAATTAAAGTCTAAACACGTTACCACCATATTAATAAATTATTAATTTAATTAATTAATTACTAGGCCTGCAGTGCTGCAGTCTTCAACTCAAGAATTGTCAATAATAATAATAATAGTAATAGACTTAAATTATTCTATAGTAGACTTGTACTAGTTTTACTCACCAGCACTCACCGCATTCACTTTCACATAGTCTATTCAGTCATAGTAACATGACTAGGACATTATCATATTTATTTATTTATCATAGGCCAATTCACATTTATATATAGTATATAAATATATTTTAAAATAAGTGTGGTCATTTGCATTCATATTTATTTAAATTTTTAAAATAGCCATCTGGCTCTAGTTCTAGCGAGTTTTATTATATATTGAAAAAGCCTTAATTATAATATAATATTAGGGTATAGGCCTAACTACGACCTGTCTATGAATTTAAGTTTAACATACTTTGTTCTTATATTTCATTTACACAACTTGAATGCAGTCCATCAATTATTATCTACCACCATAATCAGTCATTCATTTTTAGTTTTATTAGGCTGTGAAAGTGTAATTTATATATAGTCTAAATAGAATAATAGTAATACTAAACAGTAACAGAAGCCTACATTTTTTCCGACTTTTCCTCCAGTAGATTAGATTAAGTTTAAAGCATAATAGGCCCCTATCCAAATGGTTATGTGATTTATGGCTATGATTAGTTTATTAGGATGGATTTTTTTATTGTTGACATACTAACTATTCTCAGACTAATTTTTTTCTGGCTAAAAATCACAATCAAAGCTGTCTAATTAAATCATAATGATGTCCCAACTTTATAAGTAAAAGTAGTCCGAATTTCTACTTTATTAGTGATTCATAGTATTTTGTGATTCATAGTAATCCATGGAAACTACATGGTAGTATTAAAATTTGGTTTAGTTTGTTTTTTAATGATATAAATCAAAATTTAAACAATGATTAACATTTTTTTCTTATCACTTAGGTAGATAATCGTATTAATTGGCCATGAGTGGACAGTTCAAAGCTTTTGTTTCTGAAGAGGAGGTCCAAGAACAGCGGCAACGCCGGCAAGCCGAATGGGACAAAGTTAGGAAAGAAGATGATCCTATAGGTACTATTAATGTAAATGAGCTGGGTAGTTAAACAGGAATAATATTTATTGTGATGCAGTATGCACAAAAATATACAGTGCTGAAACTTTGGCATCTTGAATACATATGTGCAATGTCTTTGGTGCATAGCACCAGCTGCCACTTGTTCCACTAGTGAAAAGGAAGTTATGTTGGGCAGTTGTTATTGGAAATGGATCTGTCAACAGAGGAAAAAGTATTAATAGTATAGCTTCTTTTTATGTGGAACTGGCCAAGTAGGGGGACTGACTTTAAAAAAGGTGGCGGAACAATTATGAGAGAGATTTAATAAAATTGTTTTTAAGTAACACAGTTGTGCTATATATTGTTCCAAAATTATGCACTTCTTGGCGTGTATTGTGTCAACAGAATGAGAAGTCTGATCAACCAGTAACTGTTTCAACAAATGAGAATTGCGAATGTGTTCTTCAGTAGGTACCGCATTTGCCTTAATGAAGTCCAAATTCTTCAGGCTATCATAAGGTTCTGTGGTATCAACAGGATGTGCAGACTAGCCATTCCACTTGCTGCTGTGGAATCTGTTGCCAGTCTGTAGGAAAAATTTTTACTTGGTTATGACTTCCAATACCCGTTTCCTTTCCCCCGATCTTACACCACCTAATGCCTACTTGTTGGGAATGTTTAAGGAGAGTGCATTTTTTTGAAATTTTGGCAAGAAATATGTTACATAAAATCATCTCCATTTGCATGAGTCTGCGGCTACCTTTGTTCAATGATATTGATATATTTGAGAATCTGCGTGAACAATATGAACTCCGTTTACTACAAGGCGAAGCACAATTCGAACACTTACATTACGTATATCGTGGTAAATCAACACACTAACAGTGCACATGCTAGTTTCTTTAAGAAAAAGTAAATTCAAGTAAAAATAAGGTAACATTGTTTGTATTGTATTTTCATTTCAGTACTGATATGTTGGCGCACACTACACACTATAAAATGTTAAAATGCAGTTTCGATACATTATAATGTCCTTAATAATAGTTCAGCTTTGAGGGTTAAGGTAATTGATACCTTTGTTGCCCACAGATGATGCTGTCAATAACTTCTTAACTGTACATTTTCATAAAAGACATTAGTAACATTAGTATCTGATTTGAAATTGTGGATTTATTTATTTCCTTGCAACAGAATGCCCTGAAGAAAAAACCCGATCACTATTTGAACAACTACAGGCCAACAAAGAGCTGAAAGATCGGGAACTTGAAGATGAGACAAAATTACGTATGTAATTTACTTGTTTTCTGTGTGTCAAATTTGAACTGGAACAGAGTTGAAATATTTTTTTTGTATACTTAAGAACTGTTTTGAATAACATTACTGATTTTCTCTGTCACAGCTTCTTGTCTTTAATAAAATATTTGCAAAGCAGATGCTTAAATTTTTGTAAAGCAATGTAAATTCAATGGCTTGATTTTACATTGTATTTGTATTCACCCTTTGAAGTATTTTGTTTTTAATTGATGTTGCAGGTAGCAGTGTCAAAGGTCTTGATGATGACGAAGTTCAGTTTCTCAATTTTGTCTCAGACAGGCAGATACAAATAGAAAAAGACCGCAACAGAGAAGATAAGTCAGTCCTTGAAGAGCTGAAAATATCCTTCCACAAATTAATTTATTGCTGTAATATCTTTTCTTAATTCGGCCGGGGTGCTGAATGGCCGAGCGGTCTAAATCTCAAGCTCGTGAACCCGGAGATTGAGTCTCGTAGGTGGTATTACATTAACGCAATTAAAATTCCAACAATTACTGTGACACGGCTGGTGCCAAGCCAGACATGATTCCCTTGGGCTATCCAGATGCTTGGAGAGACATTATTAGCTGTCTAGGAAACCAGTTTATCCTAAAGAAAAAAATTCCTTCCTTCATGATTTCATCCTGCAAAGTCTAAAACAGCGTGACATTGTGACGGACAGATGTCACAAAAAACCCCCAAAAATCTTAATGCCTGAGAATGAATTAACTCCATGCAATCTCTTCGTTGCATTCTTTAGCTTATGAATTATCATATTTGATCCAGATCCTATTTGTTTGGGATTTAGTCAAATTTTATGTTGCCCACAGGATTTTTAAAAAGTCAGACAAAAAATGTGAACTCCACTTCTGACTGCTAAATTTGTCTCAGTGTTGAATAATTGAAAATGCAAAATCAGTTTTCACTTTAGTGTTAGCAGGTATTTAGATAACTTGAATAGAATGATAGTGAACTAGTGTACTTGAATAGAATGACATTGAACTAGTGTACTTGAATTGAATGATAGTGAACTAGTGTAAGAGGTGATGTTTAAAAATCAAAATCATCCAATGTACTCAAGTCTAATCTTGGTGCAGAGGTGTATCTGAATTATTTCAGCAGTAGATACTAATACTAAAGTCTATTTCATTTGGAATACCATTATAAAGAATAAATATCTACCTCAGTGTCGGTGACATTTAAATTTGCTTTAATTAAAATTACCTGAATAGCTTTTTTACTTAAAATTATTTTTGGTACTTTCCTTAACAAAAACTTACAATGCATCTGTTATTAAATTACAAGAGAAGAAAGAGAAGGCATCAGGGTCTGATGTCAGTAAAACAGCCGCACCGACATCTGGCACATCATCCAGTAAAAACTCACAAAAGCTTTTGTTGCAAGGGGCCATCAAAAGAAAAAGGTAAACCTCATCTTACTTCTCCTCTACTCCGATGCCTAAAGTATTAATTACCATTGTGAAGTGTGGCCTGGTTGAGTCTGCATTACCATTGTGAAGTGTGGCCTGGTTGAGTCTGGGTTATGATATGTGAGATTCACTCAAGTCCTTGATGAAAAAGAAAACCCGCTTCTTTATTTCACTGTATAGCTACATTCCAATCCAACATAAGACGCTTGCACGTCTTGAGTTGTTGGGCTAATTCTGCGAGGTGGGATTTTCTAACCCCATGTCACCACTGGTCAGTTGGTGTGAGCTCTCTCCATGAGACACTTACTTTCCAGCCTTGTTTTTTAAAGCCCCATAATATTCTCTGCCCTTGTGTCCAGTCAGTTTGCATTTGACCACATGGTAACATGACATTAGGTTGACTTGGGTACAGTTGTTGCATTATGCTGGTTAATGTTGTGAGTTACTTGCATCAAAGTCTGTCTTCACAAGTAATAGTTTATTCACAATGAATTTTACATTTTCTTCAAATGTTAAAATATGTACAATTTAATTTCTTTTTATTAATAAAAAAAAGTAGGACATCTCCTTTTGTTTCTTTGGTCTAGCCCATTTGTGTTGAAATATTTGTCCCTGACAATATGCTTACGGTAAATTCTCTGGTTAATAAATTTAATTGACATATGGCTAATTTTATTAGCTTAATTACAATAGTCTCGGAAGAAGGCTCCAAGCCCGAATTGATGGCCAGGATTGCGCAGACCACAACAGCACTAAAGAGGCTCAAGAAAGTATGGAACGACAAAAATATAGCCACGAGCACCAAAATCAGGCTGGTGTGCTCATTAATCCTCTCCGTTTTCTTATATGCCTGTGAGTCCTGGACATTAACAGCAGAACTTGAAAGGAAATAAAGGCGATGTTTCAGAGGCATTCTTGGCATCTGCTATAAAGACCATGTCACCAATGAACAAGTGAAAGAAAGGATTCGTCAAGCAATTGGGCAATACGATGACCTCCTGGTGTCTGTAAAAAAGCGCAAACTTGAGTGGTATGGCCACATGACAAGAAAACAAGGGCTCACCAAAGAAATTATGCAGGGCACAACTATAGGAGGGAGAAGAAGAGGAAGACAGAGAAAAAGATGGGAAGATAACATCAAAGAGTGGACGGGATTAAAACTAGGCGATGCTATACGTAGTGCAGAAGACAGAGAGGAATGGAGAAGTATAGTTTTAATGTCATCTATGGCGCCCCAACGGTCCAAAGACTAAGGGACATGATGATGATGATGAATTACAATATTAGCTTACATCAGTTGACATGTTTGCCATGCTGTTAAGGAAAACATTTTGATTGTAAATATCTTCTCTTTTTTTTTGCTGAACATTTTGCATTTGGGATGGAACCGACGACCTGAGCCAAATCTGTAATGGATCCCCTGCAAACCCCATCTTGTGGGATCCTGCCTCCTTTTAGAGAGGAAATGTACCGTAAGGGAATTCCCCAGGGATGTTTTGCCCTAGCAGCGAACCATCCGGCTACCCCAGGTAGCTCCCAGGACCTTACAGAGTAAGAAGTTTCCTACTGCGGACCACTATGACCCCCTCCCCCCCCACCGCCACCCCTGGGGAAAACCATTTGAAGACCTCAAGGGAAAAAACGGCAGAGTCACATTTTTATTTTTTTTTAGTTATCGCCCCTGGCTAATAGACAATTGAAAATAGAAGGTGCTGAATTAAGTTTAAAGTAGAAAATATGGCTAAGTCCATAAGAAAAAGGGAAACGAAAAATCCGTTTACAATGGAAAAAGGAGCATAGTCCAATGTTTACAATGGAAAAGAAGGTAAAGTCACTAATATCATGTGACATTTATAGTCACGTGACTTAAAGGTCCAATGAGAGGCAGCGTTAGGGTAAACAAATTTTCAAGATGGCGACTGATGATATTCGCTTAACTGACAAACTGAAGAAAAAGTTAACAAACGGAGCTGAATTTTTTAATTTCCTACCTTAAAAAACAAAGCAAATTATTATAATCTCAATAAATTGGATTTAAAAAATAAAATTTGTATTTTTTTATCAGATTATACCCTTGTTTTGTTATATTCAGTTCATTATTGTTTGCGTCTATTTCTTTACTTCTACTTCTACCCCGTCACTTTATCTCTGTTTTTGTTCTATGTCTGTCTCTCTATCTCTGTTGCTATAGGTCTGTCTCTCCCAGTCGATCTATCTCTGTTTTTTATAGGTCTGTCTCTCTCCCTGTTTTTTTTTATAGGTCTGTCTCTCTCCATTTTTTTATAGGTCTGTCTCTCTCTCTGTCGCTCTGACTCGCCTGAACTCTCTATCTTCGAGTTTCTGTCTTGCTATCTCTGTCTGTTACTCTCTTTACTTTACTCTTTAGTTCCTATAGCTACTGCTAGAGAAAAAACAACTAATATTGGGTCAAAATTGTAAGAAGCACACCAGAAACTTAGAAAGAATGGTTTTAAACCCGATTGTCAGGTTAAAGTATTAATAATTTTTTTTTTAAAATGATAATTATTGGCATGATCCACATTCTTATACTTATAGTAAACAAAAGGGACTTGCCTAAACGTGAATATTGACTTATAAAATAGTTTTATATAGATAGGTAGCAATGATAAAACCTTTATAAACTACTAAAAGGGAAAAAACGGCAGAGTCCATTTTGACCCTACTCTCTACTATAATGAAATTAAGCATGTTACATTCAAGATTGAATTACTTTATCTATTTAATAACTCAGGAAAGTGGACACACTTGTGAAATGCATTGAAAAAATTACATTATGTTAACACGTTTTTAATGTACATAGTTTTGAACTTTAAAAATGGAATATCTCAAAACAACAAATATGTGACCCTGCCGTTTTTTCCCCTGTGGTCTTCATTTATATTTTGCCAAAAGGTTTTCTCATTCTTTTTCATTGCTATTCTTTTTTTTTTATTTTCTTGCAGTACTGATAGCAAATCTGATGTGGATGATAAAAAACAGAGACAACACAATCGTAAGCCTCTCAGTTTTTAGCAGTTTTATTTTTTAATTGTTTTTAAATTAAGGGCTGCCAGCTTTATGTTTCTTTCAAAACTCAAATGTGCATGCTGGTGGGGATGCTGGTCATTTTAATGACCAGACCTGTTTACTCTTACGATTTTGACGTTCAATGTACGATTTTGAGGTGTAGACATCATATACACTGTATGTTTATTTTTTTACTATTAAGAACGATTGATAGATTTAGTGATGATGTACGATTTTAAGAGTTTGAGGGTAAACAGGTCTGCATGACCCACCGTGGGATTCAAGTTCTTTTACTGGCTAACAGACGAGCTGTTTGACCAGAACTGGCCATTACATGAGGAGAGCCCACTCATAAGTTCCTTTGGCAAATTTTAATTTATCTTTAATTAAACTTCATAATTGTCATTTATTTTAACAAGTTCTTTCTAATTCTGTCTGCAGCGATTGAAGAACCAGATGCCAAGTTAATGGCTGGTGTGTCCCCGACAGACGGCATCATGGTTGTAGCTGGCATCCTACCAGGAATAGTGGACTACGGGGAAGAGGACAGCAGCACAGAGAATGAAAGCAACTCCAGTGACTCTGAAGCCGATCACATGATCATGCCGAGCGCCCCCACACAGAGGTTGTTACAGGAAATGATGCAGAGGTTAAAAGAAGAAGGATGTGGTTGACCTCTGGAAGGAAGGGTATTTTTAAAATTTAAATTTGGGTGCTTGGGAACATTAGGATTAGATTCAAACTTGTTTCATGTGGACCGGGTTAAAATTTATTTGATAAGTGTAAACACAATATATTAAAAAAGTTTAGATTTGCGGGGGTCCTTTCCGAGTGGAGTTAAAGACTTGAACTTGTGACATTATTTTTATCTCCCCTGCCTGGATTGAATGTAATGATAAGATAGTCCCACATAATGTTATAAACGAGAAGCATGAAGAATTTACAGAAATTCAATTATTTAAAAATTTTTGAACATTTTCTGCGATTTTTTTATGTTATTTTGTTTTCTGTTTTAAATAGATTTGCCTGCAATTTTTATGATGTGACACGGAATAGACTGGACCATGTGTACCTGTTGAAATAGGCTAATTAATAGGCAGGACAATATGTCCCTGTTGATGAAATAGGCTAATTAATAGACTGGACAATATGTCCTTGTTGAAATAGGCTAATTAATAGGCAGGACAATATGTCCTTGTTGAAATAGGCTAATTAATAGGCAGGACAATATGTCCTTGTTGAAATATGCTAATTAATAGGCAGGACAATATGTCCTTGTTGAAATATGCTAATTCTCCCAAATATTCTGGAGAAGTTTCTCTTATTAAAAGTCATTACTTATAGTCTGTTAACTCATTCCTACCTGATTGCATCTAAATGCATGATTTCTGTAACAGCTCAATTTCAATTTTAAAAAAAAGATGTTTCTCAACCTTGATTAAACAAATACCTTTTCTTAAATTTATCCATACCTATTTTTAAAAAAAAGTTTTTCTAATTTGGTCTGCATGTTTTTTTTTACAAAGTACTTACATTGATTATTGTGTCAGTGTTCTTGGTAGTCTTGGCCATCAACGTTATTTAACTTTTTTTTAAAATGTGTCCATTTCTTGTTTTATTTGGTTTTTTTTAGATTTTAAATATACTGGAAATTGGTGTTACTTCCCTTTGGTTAGGAAATTTCAATTTTCAAGAGAAATGAGACATACAAGGGGAATATATGAGACAATCAGATTAATGAGTTAAGAATGACGACTTTGAGTCTGTTTCATTAACCTGTGGTATAATTAAAAGAGTTTACTAAATTCCTTTGTAAGTTACTCATGATCTTTGTGAACCGCTGTAGCTCTGAAAAAAAGAGAAGGCACACATGGTGCCCTCTTTTTAGCCCCTTTATTCCCTTTAGCAACAAAAGTTTGAGGGCCAACAGGTTAATTAAACAAAACCATTGCTGCTTAATCTTGAATGACCATTTCACTTGATTAAAAGTGAAAAGCTGTTGAACTGTTGCTATATATTTTTGTTTTAACTTGCTCTTTTTAAACTTTACCTTCAACACTTTTCTCATTTCTGCTGACAAAGAGAATATGGAATACTACAAGACTGTTTAATTTCAAGGACAAGAAAATGAACTCTCTAGTTTGAATCTGAATTTAGAGATTAAATTAGTTGACCATTTTTTGTTTCAAACAAGCATTTTTTACCTAAAGCTTCTTTTTCCTTTTAAATCAGTGGTTCTCAACCTGTGGGTCGCGACCCCTTTGGGGGTCGAACGACCTTTTCACAGGGGTCGCCAAAGACCATCGGAAAATACATATGCTTTACACTTATGAAGCAGCAACAAATATAAGTTTGTGGTTGGGGGTCGCCAAAATGAGGAACTGTATTAAAGGGTCGCGGCATAAGAAAGGTTGAGAACCACTGTTTTAAATGAATGAAGTTACCTAAAATGTAAATACAGTTTTATCAATCTTCAAAGTGGCTGGCAGCTATGGTTAGTGGGGGGGGGGGGGAAGATTTTTGCTGCCCCTCTTCCTCAAAAAAACCGCAGCTCAGCTCTGTTCCTCCCTAAAAAAGAAAAAAGTGCAGCCCACGGTAGATCGCCCCCTCCACACACGTGCATAACCCCCCCCCCCCCCCAGTTCACTGGCCAGCAGCCATCAAGCAGTAGACAGGTACATGTTAACCTTGACATTGCTGGATGGCATGTGGATATTTTCAGCAGAAGTGCACAGAAGTTAGATGTCGCATAATACTTAGGAGCTGTGTTGCCTGCCACATAGAATGGCTCAGACAAAATATCATATGTTGAAATGTGTATGGCTGTATGTTGATTCAAATAAATGGATAATCACCTGCTACTGGAGCCCTGATTTTGTTGGTGATTACTATCTGGTTGTTTTTTTTTTGTTATACCGGTACAAGGGATTAAAGTAATACAGGTACAAGGGATTAAAGTAATACAGGTACAAGTGATTAAAGTAATACAGGTACAAGGGATTATAGTAATAGGTACAAAGGATTAAAGTAGTACAGGGGATTAAATTAATACAGGTACAAGGGATTAAAGTAATACAGGTACAAGGGATTAAAGTAATACAGGTACAAGGGATTATAGTAATAGGTACAAAGGATTAAAGTAGTACAGGGGATTAAATTAATACAGGTAAAAGGGATTAAAGTAATACAGGTACAAAGGATTAAAGTAATACCGGTACAAAGGATTAAAGTAGTACAGGGGATTAAAGTAATACTGGTACAGGGGATTAAAGTAATACAGGGATTAGTTAAGTTCTGTATTTATAAATCAAGTGTTCTGTGTGTTTATTTGAAAGATTATACAATTTAACACTAAACTTTCTATGTCTTGAAGTTCAGGATCTGTCAATTTCTATGTCTTGAAGTTCAGGATCTGTCAATTTCTATGTCTTGAAGTTCAGGATCTGTCAATTCTTCTTCCTTGTCAACTCACTATGGAGTATAGGTCATTAACAATATCTTTCTAATTCTAAGCGGTCTGGTCTCTGGCAAGCGTCTGGTCTCTGGCAAGCGTCTGGTCTCTGGCAAGCGTCTGGTCTCTGGCAAGCGTCTGGTCTCTGGCAAGCGTCTGGTCTCTGGCAAGCGTCTGGTCTCTGGCAAGCGTCTGGTCTCTGGCAAGCGTCTGGTCTCTGGCAAGCGTCTGGTCTCTGGCAAGCGTCTGGTCTCTGGCAAGCGTCTGGTCTCTGGCAAGCGTCTGGTCTCTGGCAAGCGTCTGGTCTCTGGCAAGCGTCTGGTCTCTGGCAAGCGTCTGGTCTCTGGAAAGCGTCTACAAAACTTTGCAACGCTTTCAATCTTTTATTAAGTATGCTACATCGTATTATGCCTCTTTATGCCAGGCGAGTTTGGATCTTTCCCATTCTTTCTTATTTCGTCTTCTTCTATATATTAATAGATCATTCTGGCTCCTAGGAATGGAGAGGGGATTTGCAATGTTTCTGTGCCTGGTGTTGATGAGGATATTTCACTGGTTGCAAGAGTTACTAATTGAGGGTTTCATGCACTGGGGGTTGGAAGGCCTGAGGCAATAGACGCAAATGAGTCAAGTGTTGTCGCCTCAACTGTTCCTATTGAAAGCTTGTTCCAGTCCCTGGTTGTCTTTGGCAGGAATGAGCAGTTCCTATACTGGCTTCTCGCTGGTATGAGCCGGAACTGCCTGTCATGGCCTCGACGAGTTTCTGCTTAATGCCAGAGCAGTGGACTAGCCCATTATTTATCTTGTAAATCATTTCTGCTACCATCTGGTATGCGTTAGGGGTCGCAAAACCTGTCACTTTTGCCAAAACCGGTATTTTCGATATTGAAGTTTACGAATACCGGAATCCCGGTATTTTCGATATTTAGAGAATTTTTATTAATCAAATATTAAAATAAACAGTGTTGTTTTAATCTTTGGTCAAATTTAAATAATAAAATCGTAAAATGGCAACTTGTCTAATGTTTGGTCATTTGACTTTGGCCGCAAACGGTTACAAAAGTAACCTGATGACGAGAACACATTCTCTGACTCCTCAGTGGTCGGAGGAATAGACCTTAAGCTATCATAAGTAATCTCTAGATATTTTCCTCTTGAACCGCCTTTCTCAAATAAAACCATTTCTATTTTTACCAATGTATCAATGTCTCCATCCGTTGGTCTGGAAGTATTATCCATAGCCAGAAGTTTCTTTTGTATTTCAATTTCTAATTGTCTCTTAAGCGGCAGTGTATCTTCAAGTTCACCAAGCTCAGATCCAAGATGTTCAATTTCATTGTTCAAAGATATTTCCAACGAGGAATCCACTGTCTGACCATGCTTTTGAATATCCACGATACGTTTTCGCATCTGGTCGCAATCTGGCCTTAGAAATACGTCCAAGTAATCATTGGAATGTGCAGACTTTACTTTAATTGAGATTGAAGTTGTTCCTCCTAATGTTTTAAATATCTTGTTACATCTAATAAAGTTAGCTGAGAGATTGTCTGTAGCTTTCAAGAAATAATGCCACACTGATGTCTTTTTTTCCGATAGTTTCATATGCTTTTTAAATTTAGGTTTCATTTTTTCAGGGTCCCCCATTTCTTTCTATCAACCTTGGAAAATTAATCATTTTAAAAAAAATATTAATTCAATAGAATTGGTTTGAAGTGTAAAACTTTTTTTTTTTTAATGTTTAAATTGTCATGTAAATGTTTGACTAAGTATGGTACAGACAAATTGGGACATTCAGACATATAAATTTCGGCTAGGTACGGTACATACAAACTGGGAAATTCAGCCTGAGACAAAATAGCAAGAAAATCAATTATGAGTTGAATGTAAATTATTAATTTTGTTATCACAAAATATAAGTAGCATTATTTTTCTGTGTCTTAAGCTTAAGGTATTGGATTATCAAAATACGTATTTACTCATATTTTTTAATCTGTAGGTTTTTTGGCATAATTAAAAGAAATCAAGCAATCAACATTTTAAAAAAATTAAAAGTTGACCCCGTGATTTGAGTAATGTGCCATAATAAGGGATTACGTCCTGTACCTTCAGGTCGTGACTCGTCTCCACTTACACACTACACAAGCACGATGAAAAAAACGAAACTAATCACAACGTCATGATTCTTGACAAATAAGATACAGTAGTACAAAGATCGGTCGGCTTTCTTTGAACTTTTGACACGTGTTGTGATGGATTTGCCCATCTCAAAAATTATTGCTATAATGTCTTGCTTTAACTATGACGTGGAAACTAAGAAAAACTATTTTTAAAAATATTTAAAATAAAATCCCGGGATTATCGAAAATCCCGGTTTTCATGAATCCAATCCCGGTATTTTCGAGCATGAATTATGGTCCGGTATTCCGGTATTTTCGAAATTCGGGATCCCGGTTTGCGACCCCTAGTATGCGTTGCCCATCTCATGCATTGTGCCTACATGCTAATTGCCAACTTGATGAATTCACTCAGCCGTAAAAGATTAACGTGTAGTCTGCAATAAAGCTCTCTTTTGAGTTTGAATAAGTCATGCCGTCATCTTTTTTTTGGTACAGGGCCTCATTTCCATGACAACCGTGGGCGTGAATTTTAATTAGTTTTAAGGGGGGAGAAGGGGGTTCATTCTTAAAGGACTTCCGCAAAGAAGGAAGGTAAATGGGTTTGTTCAAATGCGAACAAGGGGTGGGGGCATGGGCGCCCGCAAGTAGTGGCAAGGTGGGGCACTTGCCACCCCCTCTGGATTGATTGATTAAAATTTTTTTTAGACAAAAATAGACAAAAAATTTATTAAAGTAAAGAGAAAATAAAGAGAAAGTATTTTGCCCCCCCCCCCTATAAAATTTTCTGCGGGCGCCCATGGGTGGGGAGAGGTGTAAAGGATATTGTAGGCATCCATTAGCTAGCATTTAGTAATATATATTCCAATATGTTAAATTAAAATTATTTTTGTTTACCAATGTTCTCCATGGCTAATATATTTGCAAAATAATTGTAATCTTAAACTACAAGACGTTGTTGAAAACTTCACAAGGGAGACCACTCTAAAAATTGGTTGCTATTTATCAAAGATCTACAACAGATGGGAATCAACGCAAGGAAAAGAATATCATTAATTAGGCCTGAGTGGAAGGAAGTGGTGAGGCAGGCCAAAACCCTACATGGGCTGTAGCGCCACAGGACTGGATAGATGGTATGAGTGGAAGGAAGTGGTGAGGCAGGCCAAAGCCCTACATGGGCTGTAGCGCCATAGGGATGGATGGATGGTCTGAGTGGAAGGAAGTGGTGAGGCAGGCCAAAGCCCTACATGGGCTTTAGCGCCATAGGGATGGATGGATGGTCTGAGTGGAAGGAAGTGGTGAGGCAGGCCAAAGCCCTACATGGGCTTTAGCGCCATAGGGATGGAAGGATTGTTATAACTAGTCATATGACCTGTCAAAATAAGTTAAAAATAATTATTTTCTCTTAATTTAATTTCCTTTCATCCAAATAGATTGTTAGCTCAGTAAGTAGGTTGCTAGCTAAGTAAGTAGGTTGCTAGCAAAGTAAGTGGGTTGATAGCTAAATAAGTAGGTTGTTAGCTAAGTAAGTGGGTTGCTAGCTAAGTAAGTGGGTTGTTAGCTAAGTAAGTTGGTTGCTAGCTAAGTAAGTGGATTACTAGCTAAGTAAGTGGGTTGCTAGCTAAGTAAGTAGGTTCTTAGCTAAATAAGTAGATAGTTATTGATACTGTTGGTGTTAGCTAAGTCAGCAAGGGGTCAGATCTATCAGTACATGGTCAGATGTTAGGTTGTCAGCTAAGTCAGTAGGTGTTCGACTATGTAAGTAGCTGGTCAGCTATGTCAGCACGTGGTTAGCTATCAGTGGTGAAAACTAATAAAAGGCTGCGCTAACTAAGTATTTTAAAGTTAATTTGATCACTAAGTCTAAGTGTAAGACATCTTTCGGGCATGGAGACTTGAGGTTCAGCTTAAAAGATATGGGGCATTTAGTATTTAGGGTCAGCTTAAAAGATATGGGACATTTAGGGTCAGCTTAAAAGTTTGGGACATTTAGGGTCAGCTTAAAAGTTTGGGATATTTAGGGTCAGCTTAAAGACATGGGACATTTAGGGTCAGCCTAAAAGACATGGGACATTTAGGGTTAGCCTAAAAGACTTGGAAACCGCCGAGTCAGCAGGTTTGAGTTCCACGTAAAAGTTCACATTGGGCCGGTGCATTGATTTAACTGACACGTGGCAACGCAACCACTGACAAGACCCCCAAAGGCTCTTAAAGTACTGTGCCATTGTCAGGCTTATGAAGTTCCGGTGTCTGAATAAATTCTATGTACGGTATGTGCATTGCACATTAACAAATATTTTAAAAAGTGCCCTTTGTTTTGTTTGCTTAACTGCTTATCATAGCACTATCAACGACCAACCGAGTTCCAAAATTCTAACGACAATGATTTCAAATATGACCTTGACCCTAACACTGCACAAATATGTTGTTCCACGGCCATTAAGTTGCTGATCTTGTACTTGGTGCACACAAGACCCCCCGCAAAAGTGATTTTTAAAGAAAAATTTGGCCTGTCAGTTAAGGTGTCAATAAAATCAATATTATAGACACCTGTCAATGTATAATGTGTGTGTGTGTGTGAGGGGGGTTGAAAGCGATTCAAAAGTGACTCCACAATCCCATTACACACCAATAATCCCCACTCACATTACACGCTCCAAGCCCCACTGACATTACACGCTCATAACCCCCACTCACATTACACACCAATAACCCCCACTCAAATTACACACTGATAGCCCCCACCCCTGTATTTCACTTATCAATTCCACTCCTCCCCCTTTTCATGAAATGTAGGCTACATTCTTTTTTGAGAGGAGGTAGTCTAAATTCAAGCTTTTGCTTTCCCATATCATTAAAAAAGATTAATCATAAAAATTAATAACAATAATAATTTCATATGCGGTCCATCATTTATGGACGGAGGAATCTTCATCTCATCCATCAGAATCACAAATCGTTAATTTATTACACAATAAACCGAAAACAGCCCCAGTGCCCCTCGGATGCAGTCCCTGCCCTTCCAGACCTAACTCTTCAGTTGAGAAAGTAGGCCTTACCACAGCGGCTCTCAACCTGTGGGGGGAGGGGGTCGCACGACCCTTTGCCAGGGGTCGCCTAAGATCATCTGAAACCAAATATGCTCTATAGTTATGAAGTATAACCGAACATAATTTTATGGCTGTGTGTGTGTGGGGGGGGGGGGGTTGCCACAACACGATGAACTGTATTAAAGGGTCGCAACCATAGGCCGGTTGAGAACCACTGCCTTATCAGAACCTGCCAACCATGTACGCCTGCAGCCCGTGAAGAATGCTATCGACGTAACGGGCAAATAGTTTTCTCTTGGTGCACCGTCGCGTTCCGACAGTAGCCTACTTTTTGCACTATTGGTGTCGACTTCGGGCGTTCCTCGGTCCCGTATTTAAATTGCAACATGGCGGTAGCTTACATCTGAATGGGCTTTTCCTCTTCGTTCAACATTTTGTCTTTGCAACAACCAAACTCAATAACCTTTTTATGACTAATAGCCGATCACTGACGTAGCCTAACGACGCACACACACCCCCACCTCGACCGCGCACACTTTGTTTCTTTCTGTGCCAGAAAAGACGACTTACACCTCAAAGGGGGGGGGGGGGGGGTGTGTGGCAAGTGTCATACGTCACTCCCAGGAAGTGGTAATTAAACAACAAATAATTCACACATATAGATCCTTTTTTTTTCCTTGACGCGATAGTTTGATCACCTCCTTATCAATTTATGATTTTATTTTTAATGTGTCTGTCGAATCAAAACTATAGAGCAGGCCCGCACAATTCAAAATGTAAGCGAGCCGTAAGGCTTTATGAAAAACTTGTGCGGGCCAAAAGAAAATAGGACAGGACTTGTGCGGGCCGAAAGAAAATAGGACAGGGGTGGGGGGAGCTATTAAGAAAATAATAATAATACATAATATTTCGTTACTTCGCGGGCAAAGGAAAATATTATTAATTTTATTCAAATAATTGTGCATACAAATTCAGTAGAGCGTCGATTATCCGAACCGATTGAACCCCCAGGGGGTGATTCGGATAACCCACTATCAAATAACTGCCAATGTTTTGTATGGATTAATCAGCGTTTTGGGAAATCGACCCTCTACCGGAATCGTAAAACAGCTTGAATACAATTCATGGATGTGTAAATATGCAGCTATGATGAAATGAGACGATACTGATGTGGACGTCCATTTGATTTCATCATTAGACTTTACCTGTTTGTGACTTGTGGAGTTAAGTTTTTTTTTGTTTTTTTTTAAAACACATTATTATGCCAAATTTAAAGTTCATACAAAAATTCGGTAAATTCGTATAGATGGTACCGCGTTTTTTTTTTTAACATGGCCGCCAACTTGACGTAAATTAAGAATGAAACGTTTAAAAATATTGCAAAAAACTTCCTAAATGTATCCCTCACCCTAGCCTGAACCCTAAATCCATCCCTCACCCTAACCTGAACCCTAAATCTATCCCTAAACCTAACCTAATGAAATGAGGTACCACACATATGAATTAGCCAAAAGGTAAATGTTTATGATAAATCCAGTAGCTTTATGTTTTTATTTAAAATATTCAGTAATAACATATTCATATGCGCAGAAAAGAAATAGCTAATTCTTTTTAAACAGTTTCACCGTGCTCATCTTGGCGATGCACCGTACACACTTACAGTACACAGAACCGGTCATTCGCAATGTTATCACTGGTTGGCTATTCGTACGGCATCGTCCACTCTAACGGTAGCCCTTATAAAAAATGGAGCGGGAAATACTGGGAGCCTGCCATTCTGTAGTGACATAGGACGGAGCCGTCACGTAACTTTTGGAGCCCCCAACCCTTTTGCCACTTTTCGGTTGGGGGCATAATCATTGGGGGACCCCTTAATTCAAAGTCGATCGCTTATTGTTTAAAGAATTTCTCTCTACTCGCATATCCACGGGGTTTGTCCGTAAAAAAACTTTATTCTTTGTGGTCACACGAATCTCTCGTCCTGTTCATCGTCTGTCTCGTGCAAACCTGAAAGGTCACCCGAGTTGTGGAGACAAGAGTGTCAGCACCGGTATGGCTGCGTAGAGTCGCGCTCAGTTCTTGATCGTGGCTGATCGCTGCATTGCGCAGTGCATTTTAATACATTTTAAATTATGTTCCACTTTTTATTGTTCCTTTATCCTCGTCTTTGATAGAAATGTGTGTGTTTTTTTAAAAATATATATCTTACTCATTCGTTGCCATTGGTAGTTAACGATTACTTAAGCTTAAAAGGGGAATGAAAAAGATTAGTGCGATCGTGGCCAGCACAAACACACCCAACCGGGTGTATTTGGCAAAACAAGCTTATGGGGACCTATGGAACCGTGGCGCCACATGGCATTGACGCCATGTCTTCCTTCATTCACGGGCTGAGTCTGTGTCTCCGCCACTCCACACCATGACAAATGACAGTGGACTGACTTCTCCTATTTTATTTCCATTTTTTTCGCCTGTATTAAATCTCTGACCTACTTATTTTCTGTCACAATTCTTTTGATGCCCTCTCGGATACTATTCAACTAAGTTCTATTTTTTTATTTTATTTTTATTGTGTTTTTTTCCCCTGTTGTTTGTTCGCTGACGAAGGCTTCATGCCGACACGTTCGTTGTTTTGTCGCGTTCTTTTTTTTTCAGGCTTGACCGCACTTTCTTTACCTATTTCCAAATTATTGAATGGTACACTCTCAAAGCTGAACGTAACGCTATTTACATCTCGCGAAAACTTTGATCAGTTTAGAGTATATTATGCAACTTAATGCTAGCGTAGTATGATATGATGCACTCACGCACGGCCGGGCAATGAGCTCCTGTGTTGCCACTAAACCTAGCGTCTGTTTGTTAAGATTTGAGCCGGTTTTTAAAGAGGCAATTGATGCTCTCTCCGGTTCATCATTTGCTGCCCGTGGTCCATTGACTTCTCTTGCTCCTTCAAGGGCGTACTCATGCATCACCTATCTCATACTCCTTCAAGGTCTTACTCTCGTGTATCACCTACTGATGAAGCCTTCAGACGTCAGCCTAATTTTTTTGCCCCACCAAACAACTTGTAACAGAGACAGTGTGCTTTTTTTTCGCTACCAAGGAACTTCAAAAAAAAAAATAAAGGGGGAAGGGACCTAGAGTACGACAGTTGTCCCCATTCAATAAATTGAGAACCTGTGATTTGCATGATGACCATCAGACATGACAGCTCTTTTATTTTGTATATTTTATTTTTAAAAAAAATATTTTTGGTGAGTGTCACACATCAGTTAAATATTAGCATACACAGTTAGTTATATGCAATTTGAAATATTTCCTTGTAAAAAATTTTTTCCGCATCACAAAATTGGCCCCTTAATTTTCCTCGGTCCCTCTTCAGCCGCAGGAGTTGCAGGGTCCACGCGACGAATCTGCGTAAGGCTATAAAAAGCCGACATATATATATAATAAAAATATAATTTGATGAAGGTCACCAACAGCAACAACAGCAAAGTTGTTATGATGTTTCGTTCATCAAGGTCACACATTCCGTGGACTTCACATTTTGCTGCTGCGGCGTAACGGATGTGAAGTAGGCGGTTGCCCCGCGAGCAAAATTTCTCAAAATAGAAAAAGAAAAAAAACAACTTTTAGTGAGGCCCCCTACTAAACACATTAAAAAAAAAAATCTCTCGAACGCTCTAAACCATTTTTTTCTACGCAGTTTTTATCAACATGACTTCGAATGGGTTACAGTGTTGCTGGTGACAGTAGTTCATAGCTTTTTATTTAGGTAGTTGAACCCGTACTAAACAAAAGACTTGAAAGGCGAAAAAAAAAGGGTTCGGAATAAAAATAATAAAAAAAGGGTGGGGGTGGGGTTGTAATCTTGTTTTGAGATTAGTACAAGAATCCCGTTCTGGGAACGATTGGAATCAATTCACAATGTAGCTTAATGTTGGAATTACAAAATCTACAATAGGAGTGTAGTAGTAACAAACGATTTTTTGTTCCATGATAATCCAAACAACGTTAAACATTCGAAAAAAAAAATGACATTGAAAAACAAATAGCCATACCACTGACCCCTTCTCTCCAGTGGCGTAGCTGCACTTTCAGTTGGTGCCAGCACCCGATGCCAAAACGGGCCCGGGCACATACAAATATAAAAGAATAATAATAAAATTATTTAAAAAAATATCTCGCGCCCGGGCCCATGCAACTCTAGCGACGCCACTGGTTGTCTTCTTATGTCACTGACACCTCTTCAAAATGTGACTCTGACTCCTGGAGAGATTTAGAACGTCGCGCATGACCTACTTGCATCAAATGCGGTTTCCGAGGGTAGTGTTCGCTCATAGGTCAATGTTAAGGTCATGAACCCGCTTCCCACCTGTGTCATTTTGAACACGAGTCACGTAGTAACATTACAACTCATTAAAAAAAAGTGATGTGTCCTGACTACCCTGCAACTCCGATTACGACTACCCTGCAACTCCGATTACGACTACACTGCAACTCCGATTACGACTACCCTGCAACTCCGATTACGACTACCCTACAACTCCGATTACACGACATGAGGTTTTTTCGTCTAAATTTCAGATTAAAGATTGACAACAGCACCGAGACGGTCGTCTAAGTTACTAAATGATATTATTTTAGGAATCAGAGATGTCTCGAAAACTGACCGTTGCCAAAAAATGTTCGAGTTCCAACTACTGACCAATTTGAGGGACCACGATCAATGTATTGATTATTCTGACTCCTATACTACTACTGACCAGTGCCAACTACTGACCAGTGATGCCAACTACTGACCAGTGATGCCAACTACTGACCAGTGATGCCAACTACTGACCAGTGATGCCAACTACTGACCAGTGATGCCAAATACTGACCAGTGATGTCAATCACATTTCAAAAGTTTTCAATTTCCCTAGGTTTGGTCTGCAAATTTCCCCAGATTTTGAAAAAATATAAATCATTCGTTTAATAATAAAATTCCACACTATTTGAAAGGCTGTGACAATAATAGTGAGGTAACGGTTAGTGCAGCCCGGGGGCGGGCATATCATTTTCCCGCTCTCTTTCCCCGAAATAAATTCTGCAGTTGGCAGTACTTCTGTTCTCTATAGCGTTGTCACCAAACTACGGCCCGCGAGCCGAATCCCGCCCGTGAGGCCAGTTCATCCGGCCCGCCAACGGTACTTGAACTTGATAAAACGTATGGAAACTCAGACGTTGAGATGCAATTTAAATTTCAATAATTATGTTTAGAATACTAGGGAATCTTCACATGTGCGGAGACCTCCTCATTTCAATTTTTAAATTATTGTGTCTAGATTTTCTTGTTTATTACAGACCTGTTTAACCTGGAACTCCTAAAACCGTACACTATCGCCTCAAAATCGTACAAAACGGTATCTTCATTGTAAATAATAAACATATAGTATGTGAAATGAATACAATAACTACTCGCATCGCAGTGACTAATGGCATATTTCCGTCTTCACGAGACGACGGAGTAGTTATGTCCACTTCATCAAATGGCTTACTAAGCTGATGTTGGAATGACAGTGTCAGCTGCACATCTAGATGGAGAATCTCGACTCCTAGTTAAATGTAGTCTTCCGTAATGCTCTTTTTGTTGCAAGGGCTTCGTTTTGCACATCTTCTGCCGGTTTGACTGCCTCATACTAGTCATACATTGCTGTTCTCCTGCTGGAACGGTGCTCATCCCGATGATCTCCCATTAGTTGATTTCAATGTTGGCTTCCCTCATGTTCCTTCTGCAAACGTCCTTAAATCGTGGCCGTCCAATAAGTCTTGTCCCTTCTGCCAACTCTCCATAATGATACAGCAGATCCTTTGGAAAATGGCCTTGCTCCATTCTCCTTACATGGCCTTAACAGCGAAGGCGCTTCTTGCTAAGAGCGGAGAATATGCTACACATTTTTGGCACGTTCCAAAACCCCCGTGTCGTGGCATCGAATGCGCAAAATGCAACGCAGCCATCTCTGCTGGAATCTGTTTAGTTTCCGCTCATGACCGCCATATGTGGTCCACACTTCACTGCTACGTAGGAGCGCAATAAGCATGTTTTAATTTTTTAAAGCATGTGGCTCCCTAAACGGAAAATTGATGGAAAGGTCTCACGTTTAAATTGTATCCAAGGTTATTTAAAGATCTCCAATAAATTGCACTGGAACCCTCAAGGAAAACGGAAAAGAGGCAGGCCAAGGAACACTTGGCGCCGTGAAGTGGAAGCGGATACCAAGAAACTTCACCACATTTGGGGGAGGCTGGAGAGATTGGCTCAGGATCGTGATGCCTGGAGGGCTCTTGTAGGCGGCCTTTGTCCTAGAAATGACCACAGACGTCTATGAAGATCGGCTGCTGTTCCTCGAGGACGAAAGAGCGACAGAAGAATAAATTGCACATTTTTATTTATGTTTATTTTCATTTGGATGCAAAGTAAAACTAATGTTATTGTTAGATCGTAAATCAAATATTGGCAAAATTTCTTTTGTCAGTATAAGAATTAAAGTTGTCTCATATATAAATATATATTTTTTTGTACATCATGATTAATAATTGTAATTCAAGTGTAATCAAACCACTATGGCAGCGTTGGGCAAATTACGGCCCGGCAACTGATAATGAAATTATACGACCCTCCAAGGCATTTAGAAATACAAAAATTACTTTGTTTTTAAGTTATTTTGTTGAATTTTACCGAATTTCATGTACCGTTATGATTGTTTTAAAATTTTTGATCAAGTTCCTTTTTAATTTTCTATTTTCAACAGACCTTGACTTTTGTCATGTAATGCTAAAATGCGAATTTACCGATTTTAATATATAGAGAAATGTTTATTGACATGTAAAAATTGGACATATATACATGCGACCCCCCCCCCATAGCTTTACATTGGGGGGAAGGTTCGCATGTAAAATATATCGCTGGAGGGTCACCCCGGGTAGTGTTTAATAGCATTTAATCAAAATGGACCCGGATACGCATCGCCGCCTTTCGGACACGGGTCCCATTAGATTAAATGCTATTCGGATCAGTGGCGTAGCGAGCTTAACTCGCGCCCGGGGCACAGTACCTTTTTAGCGCCCCCAATACCTTTTTAGCGCCCCCCCCATATTCGAAAACCATACAATATTATAGTAAAATATACCATTTGGCGCCCCTTTGTCAGTAGCGCCCGGGGCATGATGCCCCCCCTTCCCCCCTCACTACGCCACTGATTCGGATGTCATGTGTGGTAGTTTATTTTAGTTAAACTGAAGAAGTAAGTTTACAAACATATAGTCCATACAATTATCTTTCATTTGATACCTCATTTTGTCTTACAAACCCAACAATAATGTTTTTAATAGTTTTTTAATCCCAACCTCTCACTTCTGGTACCCGGGTGCGAATAGTCGCAGCCATTATACAAACCACATTTTTAACAATGACTGATAAAAAATGAATTTTTCTAAATCCTTTATCCTTTAATTACATTCTAATGACCCATCAGCTTTAAACCGCAGATTTACTTCACCAACTATTTAGGGGGAAAAAAACAACAACAAAAGAAAATATTACGCACCTAACGTACTTGCGATATTTTTTTTTTGTTAAAGTGTCATTTAGTGCAGTTATCGGGAATTTATTTAATCCCCCCCCCCCCTTTTTTTTTTGAAAACCAGTAAAAAAACGATTTTTGGGGTTGGGGCTGAAAATTTGACAGAATGTGTTGTCAACAGCAACGAGTCCGTGTGCCAAGTTTCAGGGCGATACCTTGACGGGAAGTGGGTCAGTTAGCAGACCGAAGGTTTTTGCCAGCTGGTCACCAACAAGAGCAAAGTTAATCAAATAATAGTTCTTTTAAAAAAATGCAGATGAACGATTTATACGGAAAACCTCGCTTTAAGAGTTGTTAAATTTAGTCTGACTTCTTAAGGCCATGGAAAAAGTACACATCTTTTTCTTGCCTTAGAATTGATCGCCGCAGTTGAATATATGATTTTGAGATGAAAAAAAGTGTGTGTGTGTGGGGGGGGGGGGGGGGGGGTTCTTAAAAGTTTAGTTATCATCCCCTCAGCTATCGAGACCAATTTTTTAAAAAAAACGTTTTTTTCCCCTCTTATTTAAAAAAAAAGTTTTTCAAAGGTTTCTTCGTTTTTTTTCCTAAATTATTCCCCCCCCCCGAACAGCACCCCCGAAACACCCCCCCCCCCCCCGGCGTTTGGGGTAGGGGTTAATTCCAAAGATCTGTTCAGATTTCTCAAGGTCTAGGTGCACTGCCACAGATTGTCCTTTGTAGGGGTATGTAGACCGTGACGTGACAGTAGCAGTTTTCTGCTTCTATTCGTCCCATGCACGTACACCATCCACAGTTCAATAATTAGAATACATCATCCCCCTGCCTTCTGTGCACCAGGAAGTGAAGAGCGAGAGAGAGAGAGTGATGCCGTATATATATATATATATATATATATATATATAGAGAGAGAGAGAGAGAGAGAGAGAGACAGAAAGAGAAAGTTAGAGCGAGAGAGATGAGAGACAGAGAGACAGAGAGACAGAGATAAAGAGAAAAAATAGAGAGAGATAGAGAAAGATAGAGGGTTATATATGGAGAGAAATAGACAGATATGTAGATAGATAATAGATAGACAGCCAACCATATACAAACAAACATACAGGTAGACAGAGAGACAGATAGACAGACAAACATACATACATACAGATAGATGATAGATAGATAGATAGATGGATGGATGGATGGATGGATGGATAGATAGATGGATGGTTGGATGGTATATAGATGATAGATAGATGATAGACTGACAGACAGACTGACATACAGACTGACAGACAGACTGATAGATAGACCAATAGACTGATAGACCGATAGATAGATAGACTGATAGACAGATAGACCGATAGACAGATATATTGATTGAAAGATAGAGAGACACCATAGCTGGTTCATGTAAGTCATAACGTCCTTGAGCAGACCTAGAGATTTAAACTTGTGTGGACTAGCAGACATGGGAGATTAAATCCAGTTGGGGACAGGTGTTCTTAACCCGGGGGGGGGGGGGGGAAGGGGGTGGAAGGTTACGGGAGGCAGTGCCAGGGGGTGCGCGAGGACTCATTTGAACAACAAAACAAACAAAACCCAACTGCAAACGAAAAAAAAAGAAAACAAAACACAAGAAAAAACCCTCTGAAACAGGGGTGGGCAAACTTTTTGTGCGGCAGGCCACATTGACATATGTAATGGCTATTGTGGGGGGGGGGGCGGATGTATATTATGTCCAATTTTATGCCGATAAACATTTCTCTATGTTAAAATCGGTAAATTCGCTTTTTAGCCTTACATGACAAAAGTCGAGGACTGTTTTAAAAAAATAGAGAATTAGAAAGTTGATCAAACATTGTTAAAACAATCATAACGGTACAGTACATGAAATTCTGTAAAATTCAACAAAATAACTTAAAAACTAAGTAATTAAAAAAAAAATGTCTTAATGCCTTCGAGGGCCACATAATATCAGTTGCCGGGCCGCATGTGGCCCGCGGGCCGTAGTTTGCCCACCCCTGCTCTGAAACTTCTACAACGTGCTGATAATATTTTTCATAAGCTTAAAAAAAAATGTTATATTGTATTACTTCTGCTAACTTTTGAATGAATTCTTTAAAAAGAATAAACAACAATGCATTGATATCTATGGCATCTCCAATGTATGTGTACTCAAATGTTTAGTCATCATTGATGGATTTTTGTTTACAGCCTAGATTTGTTTCTGTATTTAGTTTTGCGGTGTCTCTTTCTCATGATGCCCTAAGCCCCTAAGCACCTACTTATATTGCTTAAAAGCTAATCCAGGGTAATGACATACCGCATTTTTGGGCCCCGTCTTCTGGTTTGGAAAAGAAAAAAAAAAACGGATTAGCTTTCCCGGGGTAATGCTGTTGTTTCGCTTGGTAAATAAGAGGGAGAGACTGCAATCAGGTTGGCAAAAAAGGAAATGGGTGAAACAAAGTATCGGTATGGGAAAACCTGGAAAAGGAACGCAGCAAAGCAACGAACGTGTCAGCAAGAAGCCTTCGTCAGCGAACAAACAACATTAAAAACATAATGAAATAAAGCCAGCACTTAGCTGAAGAGTAATATCGGAGAGGACAGAAAATAAGTAGATGAGAGATTAAATACATGGCAAAAGGGGAAAGAAAAGAGGAGAAGTAAGTCCACTGCGATTGGTCGTCGAGTGGAGGGGCGGAGCAAAGGATTAACAAGCGACCGTGAGTTGTTTCGCTTTTCTGGGAATTGAACACCACAAACGGTTGTTTTAAGACTGACGTATTTTGACCGCACAGCAATCCCGCCACCAAACCGAAGACGAAAATTGAAAATGAAAACTGATAAAATAATTATTTGCCTTCTAAAATGAATATATTTTTTAAGAAACAATCTCTGGATTTGATGGTTTGCTGGATTTGATAGTTTGATGGATTTGATAGTTTGATGTATTTGATAGTTTTAAGGTTTGCTAGATTTGATAGTTTGATGGTTTGCTGGATTTGATAGTTTGATGGATTTGATAGTTTTAAGGTTTGCTAGATTTGATGGTTTGCTGGATTTGATAGTTTGATGGATTTGATAGTTTTAAGGTTTGCTAGATTTGATGGTTTGCTGGATTTGATAGTTTGATGGATTTGATAGTTTTAAGGTTTGCTAGATTTGATGGTTTGCTGGATTTGATAGTTTGATGGATTTGATAGTTTTAAGGTTTGCTAGATTTGATAGTTTGATGGATTTGATAGTTCGATTGATTTGATAGTTTGATGTATTTGATAGTTTTAAGGTTTGCTGGATTTGTTAGTTTGATAGTTTGATGGATTTGTTAGTTTGATAGTTAGATGGATTTGCTAGTTTGATAGTTTGATGGATTTGCTAGTTTGATAGTTTGATGGATTTGCTAGTTTGATAGTTTGATGGATTTGATAGTGTTCCTGGATTTGATAGTTTTCCTGGATTTGCTGAAAAGGGTGAAGTAATATTGAGCTATTCACGAAATGTTAATGCTTTATTTTAATATAGTCAACAAACCCGACTATTTTGTATGACTAATATTCATAGTGAACTCTCTTGTTAAATTCCAGTACATGACCAATAGAACCGATCATAGTGGAGGGGTGAGGGGGTGGTAGGCTTCCACCAATCATGGAGTGGGGGGGGGGGGTATAGGCGGGTGAGTGAAGATATGTATGTTGGTAGAAGTTTTTGGAGCTCACTATGGGGTGGGGGCCTTAAAGTCCAGGTAAACCACTTGGTATTACACAAGGTCTCAAAAGACATACGTTTGAGGAGTGGGGGGATTTTTCATACTGATGTTCTGATAAAAATCAAGTTCTGGTGTTCTGATATCGTTCTGATGTTCTGATAACAATCAAGTTCTGATATCGTTCTGATGTTCTGATAACAATCAAGTTCTGATGTTTTGATATCGTTCTGATGTTCTGATACCAATCAAGTTCTGATGTTATGATATCATTCTGATGTTCTGATACCAATCAAGTTCTGATGTTATGATATCATTCTGATGTTCTGATAACAATCAAGTTCTGATATTCTGATATCGTTCTGATGTTCTGATACTAATCAAGTTCTGATGTTTTGATACCAATCAAGTTCTGATGTTTTGATAACAATCAAGTTCTGATGTTTTGATAATAATCATGTTATGATGTTCTGATATCGTTCTGATGTTCTGATACCGTTCTGATGTTCTGATACCAATCAAGTTCTGATGTTTTGATATCGTTCTGATGTTCTGATACCAATCAAGTTCTGATGTTCTGATATCGTTCTGATGTTCTGATACCAATCAAGTTCTGATGTATTGATACCAATCAAGTTCGGATGTTTTGATAACAATCAAGCTCTGATGTTTTGATAATAATCATGTTCTGATGTTCTGATATCGTTCTGATGTTCTGATACCAATCAAGTTCTGATGTTTTGATATCGTTCTGATGTTCTGATACCAATAAAGTCCTGATGTTTTGATACCAATCAAGTTCTGAAGTTTTGATAATAATCAAGTTCTGATTTTTTTTATAATAATCAAGTTCTGATGTGACATTCTTCACGAGACTCTGTAACCGTGACAGTACACTATTTTTTAAAAATATATTTGAAACCGTGACAGAATATAAAAAGCAAACGTCGGTACAGCGTTGCTATACCGGGATGATCCCGGTCAAACCGTTACGTGGGGTAGCCTACTTATGCACATCAGAAATGACAAGACACCCTGCGATGGTGTGATGACTTTCTTTTACAATGGCTTAAGATTTGAAAATGCACCTCTAAAATAGCTCGTCTACAAACAGGAGTCTCTGCGATTGCTTTTTAACTTGAACATTTCATTTATATTATATGAAATTAAGCCTTGCCGGCCATATTTGGCGGAGTGTCGCGTTAAGGCCTGCTGACAGCGGACGAACAAAATCACAATACAAACAATACTTTTGAAAACATCGTATTTATTATTAAAAAATATCTATAATATAACAAAACCGGACACAAAAAATGCTGTCAATAACAAAATGACATGTCAAATGAACATATTTTATCTGAATGTAAGGTAATTTATAAATAAATGATTGATCGTGGCATGATGACATCTTAAATAATGAGTGTGCAAAATGAGTCAAGGAGAATTAATAGCGGAAAAGCATTTAAACCAAAAATATCTTCTTTAAAAAAATTTATTATAAACCCATAAAAAACCAATTAGAACCAAAAAATTTTTTTTTTTTTTTTAAATTTATTTATATTTTAAATTATTATTATTATTTTATAAACCGCCAAAGAAATCTAATAAAACATTTCAACATTTTAAAATGGATTTGCACATAACGGCAAACTTCGCACAGTCTGAACAACACGAAGAGTAGTTGGGGGGAAGGGGGGGGGGGAGGACTACGTGAAATTGGCGCTGAATTCAGTTTCAACCACCTAAGTGATTAGTCTTATCAATGGATACCAACGCTCCTGAAAAATATCACCATTGAGTCAAAGAAAAAGGTGCCACGTAAAATTTGAAACAAAATTAGAGAGTTCGATCATTCTTATGTTTTTATTATGTCTTTATCATTCGATTCTTTCTGAACTCTGAAGCTTTCTGAACTCTGAAGCTTTCTGAAGTCTGAAGCTTTCTGAAGTCTGAAGCTTTCTGAACTCTGAAGCTTTCTGAAGTCTGAAGCTTTCTGAAGTCTGAAGCTTTCTGAACTCTGAAGCTTTCTGAACTCTGAAGCTTTCTGAAGTCTGAAGCTTTCTGAACTCTGAAGCTTTCTGAACTCTGAAGCTTTCTGAAGTCTGAAGCTTTCTGAACTCTGAAGCTTTCTGAAGTCTGAAGCTTTCTGAAGTCTGAAGCTTTCTGAACTCTGAAGCTTTCTGAAGTCTGAAGCTTTCTGAAGTCTGAAGCTTTCTGAACTCTGAAGCTTTCTGAACTCTGAAGCTTTCTGAAGTCTGAAGCTTTCTGAAGTCTGAAGCTTTCTGAACTCTGAAGCTTTCTGAACTCTGAAGCTTTCTGAACTCTGAAGCTTCTGAACTCTGAAGCTTCTGAACTCTGAAGCTTTCTGAACTCTGAAGCTTCTGAACTCTGAAGCTTCTGAACTCAGAAGCTACGCATAGTTCAGGATTTGACTTCACTCTCAAATCTCATACACAAAATAATTCTTTTTACATAAATCTAAAGCTTTGTGTTCATTACTTTATTAGGGAGGTGGGTTGGAATCCATTGTAAAGCAACAACATTAAGGTATTTATAGTCTATCCATGTTTGCTTCATTCAAAAAAGCCTCCAATCTTACCCCCCTCCCCACAATCGCGTTTCTGGATATTGAAAGACACGAGTAGAACGAATTATACACTCCTTGGCCGGATGCCACATCTGTAAGGACCTGGGCCCATGACTGCGTTCGGTTTCCAAGAACGAGGATCCGGGTCCGGGAGCGGCACGTCGTCCAGGGCGAAGAACTCGAAGTTTTTGACGAGCGTGACGACGATGAGAAACATCCTTGACCTTGCGAACGCCTCCCCGGGGCACGACCTGCTGCCGATGCCGAAAACCATCAGGTTCTGTCTCACGGGGTGGTCCGCCTGCACGAGGGCACCGTTCTCGTCCAGGAAACGGTCCGGCTTGAATGCCCACGGCTCTTCCCACTGGTCTTCACGGCGATGGCAGTACCAGACGTTGGCGAGCAGGATGGCGCCCTTCTGGATTGTGAACTCCCCCAGGGGGACATCTTCCCTGCAGTAGTGGGGCAGTAAGAACGGGCCAGCAGTGGCGTAACGAAGCACTTCTAAAATGGCGGCTTCGGTGTAGGGCATGGAGCTGCGGTGTTTTAAGCTCGGGGGGTCGTGGCCTATGACCTTTTCAACTTCGGCGTAAAGTTTTTCTTGGATTTCTTTATGCAGTATGACCAGTAAGAAAAGCGTGTTCATGGCGTGGGAGGTGGTCAGGAAGCTGGCGATGGTCGTTTCGCATAACAAAGCTTTGATGACGTCATCTTCCAAAATGTCTTTGTTGCCGCCGTCCTCGTAGGTCGCCTGGGCCGTAAGCAACTGGTCGACGACGCCCCGCTCCCGACCTCTGACGTAGGTCTTTTTGATCTCATGAAAATACGTATCGACCAGGTCATCGCGGGCCCGGATCAAATCATCATACTTCGACTTGAAGGACAGTCCGGGGACGAAGCGCAGGAACGGGAAGGGCTGCAGGACCGTCTCGTTGTCGAAGAAAAACAAGTCGCTGAAAGCCGAGTCGAACTTTTCCAAGGTCGCGAGTTTTTCGCTGCTGTTGTCCGACCCTTCGCCGGCCAGCAGCGAGTCGACGACGCGGAGTGTCGCCGTGGAGATTTCTTGAGACAGATCGACCGCCTTCAGAAACTGCATCTGGTGGGTGAGTTTGTTTAAACTTTTCATGAAGATCTCTTCGAACCGAGCCACGTTCTCCCCGTAGAACTTCAGGACGCTGTGGAAGAGCTTTCTCCTGATCCGCTGCTGCGCTGTCCTGGACGTGAACGCCACGCTCTTGTCTCCGTAAACGACGTACTTGCTGATGAAGGTCGGGGGTCGGTCGTTGGTCAGCTCTTTCAGGGAAGGGCTGTTGAAGAGGTGGCGCACGATTTTGACGTCGTTGATGTAGACAATGTCCTGTGCGAAGAGTCGAACCCTCACGATGTTACCGTACGTCTCCGCCCACGTCGAGGCCAAAACGTGAAGGTTGTTCTTCCTGGCCCCACTTATGAAAGCCTTGATGCAGCCGAACCCAGAAGGGCCCGGAATAAGCTTGCCTTTGGCCCGGTTTCGCCTTGCCCTGGTTCTCAGGAGATAAAAAAATACCACCGAGACCAGGAGTGCGAGACCAATTGTTAGTAGGGACATCCTGTAGGTAAACAAGAGAAGATAAACATGATGACCTTGGGTGGATTTGTCGTACCGGGTTATATAACGGGGTGAGGCTAACTATAACGGATTAGGGTTAATGCTTGATGTGGGTCCGGTTTAAAAAATAAAATAATGTTTATGTCATCTTTAAAAAAAAAAATATAAACAAAATTATACTTTAAAGGATAATCAATTTCCATCAATAATATAAATAAGAAACACATTTGTAGTTTGATTTGGAGATATGGTTAATTTTATCCGTGGCCTTGACATGTGTAGTTAAGCCTTAGGCGTAAACATCGGTACGTAGGTCTATATCACCTGGCTAGTGCCCCCCTCCCCTCACACTCCTTCGCCAAACAGACGGCTGCCGCTGTTACACAACAGTTGTGTTTTATATTTTTTTAAATGTTGTTAATTTTTAAAAATCTTTTTTTCTAAATACCGACGTGCTTTGGCGTAGCAAGAAGGGGGGTTGCTGAGGGGGTACCGAGGGGTTTGTCGGCCCCGGGCGGTACTTTCTCTCTTATATGAAGGGGTGCATTTTCGGCCAAATGCGGATTGGGTGTTTTTTTCGTGGAAAGGGGGCGGCAAAAAAAAGCTTGTCCCGCCCCCTCCCCTTTTGCGGCACCGTATTTAGCTACGCCACTGCCACCGTTAAATGTCTCATGAAATATATAGCGATGTGTATTACTGTTAACACGTAAAAACACAAACTTACCTGCCAGACATTTTTATCACTGTAGATTACGCTTCAGTCTCATTTTTCTGTTTAATTTTGATTATAGAAAGAAAGAAAAGTGGAAAGCGGGAGATAAACATGGAGAGAAAAAATATATAAAGAGAGAAGAGAGAGAGAGAGAGAAGGGGGAGAGAGAGGGAGAAAGACAGAGACACGGACATGGTGAGAAGCAGAAATAGAGAGAAAAATGTGGGTGAGAGAAAGAGCGAGAGAGGAGAGAGAGAGAGAGAGAGAGAGAGAGAGAGAGAGAGAGTAGAAAACAGAAGGGCTAAAACAAGTAAAGAAAGACACAAATTGTCTTACTGTGTTACCTTATGCAATCCGTGTATGCTATACCCAGCTCTTCTAATACGTGTCATAAAAATCTTCACCTTCTGATTCAATCGAACCCAATCACAATCACAATCATATCAAATGTAAACATATATAAAGTGTCCCTTCATAAAGGCACATTTACATCTTTATATCTGGAGCCGACTCCTCCGGTCCCTATATTCTGATTGGATTAAGGATTTGTGATGTCATTTTCCCTGTTCTCCCCCCCCCCACCCCCGCTTTTCCCACTCCTTCTTGAAACATGTACGTATGAAGAAAGAGAGAAAAAACAGCAACGACCCTGTTAGTTCATTGACTGCAGTCAGCACATCAATACTGAACCAGGGGGTAAGCTACGCTTGAGTGTCCACGCATGGTTGTCCAATATCCCCACTGCTAAATAATTTGTATGTGGTGTGTTTGGGGGGTGGGGTTTAGTGGGTGGGTGTTTAAACTTAGAGGAGGGGTTCTATTTCTATAGGACCTGACCGCTGTTCAAAAAAATGCAAATGTTTAGGTGAGTCGAATCATTTGTTGGCGAATGAGAATGTGGAGCATCTGATCTGTGATTGTGTATCATGTTATTTAAGGAATGAGAAAGTAGAGCTTTACATTCAGGGCCGGACTTCCCGTGAGTCCAAACAACCCCCCACGGCCTAGGCCGCACTATATCCCGTGAGTCCAGCCTAGGCCATGGCCTAGGGTGCAGCAGTCGAGGGGAGGGGGGTTGTAAATACATAAAAAATAACAAGCAAATATTCACAAAATGCTCAGTATTATTTTTACAGTTTTCAATTTACGACCATTTACATGAAACAAACTGAACGTTACGTTTATGTTCCCCGTCTCTAGAGCACGAACTGTCTTGAACTGTCTTGAACTGACTTTAACTGTCTTGAACTGTCTTGGACTGACTTGAAATGTCTTGAACTGTCTTGGACTGTTTTGAAATGTCTTGAACTATCTTGGACTGTCTTCAACTGACTTGAAATGTCTTGAAATGTCTTGAACTGTCTTTGACTGTCTTGAACTGACTTGAATTGTCTTCAACTGACTTGAAATGTCTTGAACTGATTTGAACCGTCTTGCTCAGTAAAAGAAAGAAAGCATTTGTTCTTTCTCTCTCATCTAATCGTCATGCACCGCGTGTTTAGGAGAAATTTTAGAAATTGCGTTTCTATACTGATTCCATACGCTCAGATCATTTAACTTCTACATAACGTAGCCACTGATAGTAAGGGCGTAAAACATATCCTTACCCCAGGGCCGTAAGTATGTAAGACGTAGCTGACAAACTTAAAGGGGTGGGGGGGGGGGCTGAGATATTCGATTACACTATCACAAGTAGTGTAGCAGTTTATATATATAAATATAATGTGGATCAAATAATAATTTGGAAATTGTAAATCAACTTTTTTGAAGGGGGAAAAATGTGTGTGTGTGTGTGGCCGGCCCTGACTAAATCTTTGAAACTATCACATCTATAAATAAATAAGGATGTAGAGAACAACATGTATAAAAATGCGCCCCAGTTTTTTTAAATGACGATAAATAGGGAACTAGGTTAAGCCTACGAAAATGTGTGTGTATTTGGGGTGGAGGGGGGGTGGTTGCCCGTATGCTTGTTGACTTTAGTTCAAAGAGTACATTGACCTTACTAATGTGAGCTTAGTTGGGCCATGCATTATCCTGGCACAATTCTTGTAAGACGTCTCCACTGGCGTTGGACAATGTTTTATTTTGAAGTTAGATACCAAGTGGTATGCTCTTCACACGTTTGAAATAATGATGAACTTTTTTTTGAAAAGGTATAATTTGAAGTCATTATTGATATGTGTCTATCCCTTTTTTTAAAGACTTTCTCTGAAATCGCATTTCCATCTTTTGTGTGGATGGAGCGCTAATTTTATATATATTTAAAAACAAAATAGTTTTTATATATTATTACAGACGTGACATTTGAAGATTTCTCGTGTAGTGTTCATCTGATGAACGGTTGGAAAACTGGGCTAAAGAAGGCGGGTTGACACTGTCGCTAAAATGATCGTGGCTGACCGCGTCTGATCCGCGGTTGATTGAACGGGCGGGTGGGTGAGCTCGCGTCAACTTTTTATTATTAGTTTTATGCCTAGGTAAAGGGTTAAGTCCTAATTTTATGCCTAGGTCAAGGGTCAAGTCCTTTTAACCGTGATTCCGTAAACATTCGACGCTTAAAACGTAAAAAATTGAAATTTTTTTGTCTCGATTATTTCAAGGTGTGCATTTTAATAACGAAAAGTATTTTTAAAGGTAGAAAATAATTAAAATTTCTTAAAATGCACTGTGCAGAAAATATGTTCAAAAAGTAATAAAGAAATGAAACATCTTTAAGTTTCGTCCACATTCAGTTTTGAATCCTTTGGCTGTGCTCATCTCCACTTCTGCACAGTCTTTCTTCGGCTTCACAACGTGCTCATCTCCACTTCTGCACAGTCTTTCTTCGGCTTCACAACGTGCTCATCTCCACTTCTGCACAGTCTTTCTTCGGCTTCACGCTCATCTCCACTTCTGCACAGTCTTTGTTTGGTTTCACAGCGTGATCATCTCCACTTCTGCACCGTCTTTGTTTGGTTTCATAGCGTGATCATCTCCACTTCTGCACAGTCTTTCTTCGGCTTCACAACGTGCTCATCTCCACTTCTGCACAGTCTTTGTTTGGTTTCACAGCGTGATCATCTCCACTTCTGCACCGTCTTTCTTCGGCTTCACAACGTGCTCATCTCCACTTCTGCACCGTCTTTGTTTGGTTTCACAGCGTGATCATCTCCACTTCTGCACAGTCTTTCTTCGGCTTCACAAGGTGCTCATCTCCACTTCTGCACAGTCTTTCTTCGGCTTCACAACGTGCTCATCTCCACTTCTGCACAGTCTTTGTTTGGTTTCACAGCGTGATCATCTCCACTTCTGCACAGTCTTTCTTCGGCTTCACAAGGTGCTCATCTCCACTTCTGCAGAGTCTTTCTTCGGCTTCACAACGTGCTCATCTCCACTTCTGCACAGTCTTTGTTTGGTTTCACAGCGTGATCATCTCCACTTCTCCACAGTCTTTCTTCGGCTTCACAATGTGCTCATCTCCACTTCTGCACAGTCTTTGTTTGGTTTCACAGCGTGATCATCTCCACATCTGCACAGTCTTTCTTTACACAATGACACAAGAAATTGAAGACCCTAGTGCTAAAAGTGCTTAAGTCACATTTTGGTAAAAATCAATCTAAATTGTGACCTTTTTTTTATCAGGTTTAACCAAGAGAACTTGCAGAAATTTGAGCACAATAAAATGTACCCAAGTCCTATAAATAAACAAGACAAAATAGGAAAATTTTCACATTTTAGAGACAACAAGAATATTTGAATTCGATTATCTCAAAATGTGTATTTTGTGACGTAAGTACTTTTTATTGTAAATTATTTTCTGCTTTTTAATATGTTTTTACTCGTCTTTGATAGAGAATCTTTTTTTTAAAAAAAAATTTAATTTAAAAAAATAGGACAATCACAATGAAAATTTTATTCGGTACGATTCCACATTCTGCATATCGATCCTTCGAAATTTCAAATCGTCATTTTGTGCACCAACTCCACCACTAGGATGGCGCAGAAGTCAAGGATCCGTTGATGGCGTCATCGTTCGATGACCTTTCATTTTTTATCCCCTGGCCGTTGTCTCACGCCTTACTCCCTTGCTAAATGTTGACTCTAATCAGCGGCCATTGTTGATATTATTTGCTAAGCCAATCAATTGGATAATTACGCTGGTCCTTTTGCCCTGGTTTTTTTTTGTGGGGGGGGGGGGGGGGGCTGCATGGCGAGAAGTATTTTTATTTGAAGTATATTTTAGTTAGATAATACTTATCCATTTGATAGATAAATATAAATATAAAAAAAAAACATATTGTAAAAATGCACTTTTCAGCGATCCTTAGCGCGTCAAAGACAAAGTCAAAGACAAAGACAAAGTCAAAGACAAAGACAAAGTCAAAGACAAAGACAAAGTCAAAGACAAAGACAAAGTCAAAGACAAGACAAAGACAAAGACAAAGTCAAAGACAAAGACAAAGTCAAAGACAAAGACAAAGACAAAGTCAAAGACAAAGACAAGACAAAGACAAAGACAAAGTCAAAGTCAAAGACAAAGACAAAGTCAAAGACAAAGACAAAGACAAAGACAAAGACAAAGTCAAAGACAAGACAAAGACAAAGACAAAGTCAAAGACAAAGACAAAGTCAAAGACAAAGACAAAGACAAAGTCAAAGACAAAGACAAAGACAAAGACAAAGTCAAAGACAAAGACAAAGAGAAAGTGAAAGTCAAAGTCAAAGACAAAGACAAAGACAAAGTCAAAGTCAAAGACAAAGACAAAGTCAAAGACAAAGACAAAGACAAAGTCAAAGACAAAGACAAAGACAAAGTCAAAGACAAAGACAAAGACAAAGTCAAAGACAAAGACAAAGTCAAAGACAAAGACAAAGACAAAGTCAAAGTCAAAGACAAAGACAAAGACAAAGTCACCAAAGACAAAGACAAAGACAAAGACAAAGTCAAAGACAAAGACAAAGACAAAGACAAAGTCAAAGACAAAGACAAAGTCATAGACAGTCAGCTTATTTTTCTTCTTGTTCCCAAGATGGTCAAACTTGGTTGAAATTATGAGTCATTATATGTTTGCTTCATCTTTTTTATTTTTTAAAATATTTTTTTCAATGTTTTTAAATAATAATAATACTTTTTTAAAATCGAAAACCGCTACTCGGTTTTTCAATGCTTATCCCCATACAGCGGTTGAAATCTATTTTTAGATCAGCCAGAGCAACTCTCGGTTTGGTACAGTTTGGTACCAGCAGCTGACCTATTTCATAATTGTCTTCCAGGCTGCGATAATGCAATTTGCTTGTTAAATGATGTATACAGCAAAGTTACACCTGCCACGACTTAGGCGATCACGTATTTCAATACAAGCGTCAGTCAATCGAGTCGTGGCAGCGTTCGTTAGGGTTAGAAAAGCGATCCTGTTTTATACACTACAGTGCAACTTGATTATTTACTTTTTTGTGATTTAAATTTTTTTTTTTTTAAAGATAAAACGTATTTTTAAAAGTCTAAATTTAAAATAACAAAAAAAAAAACAAACTAAGTGAATTATGTTTAAAAAAATATAAAATAAAATAAATTAACAACGGTTCATCGGTTTCAAAACAAGCTTCGCTAGAAGGACGTTCGTGATATCAAAAAAATAGGTTCAGGCGTACCCCCCCCCCCCCCCCAATTGGTGAAAAGTGTAATCACGTGTGCCACGCGCCCTCTGCCGTAAATTCCACATACCGTGACATGGAAAGAAGGTCGATGCATCCATGCCACGCGCTTCAGGGAAAGAAGTGGGGGGGGGGGGGGGGGGAAGGGGAAAGGCATTTGGGCTATGACGTCATGAAACATCGTCGGTTATGTATTCGGATAATTTTTTTTTTTTTGCTGGCACCGGTTGACGTGTGAAGTGACGTCATAACTGAAAATGTCAGAGTTGCAAATTAACTTATTTGTATTCTTTTTTTTTTTTTTTTTTTTTTAAATATTTTTTCTTGTCATTCTGTGAGCGCAGACACTGATACATTTGGCGTGGTTCTAAAAATGAATGAAACAACCCTTGATAACAAAGTTTTTAGTGTACATCCTTTATAAAAGGTAACATCGAGCAATTGGCGGTGTGGCGGGCTGAAAATTCAAGTAACGCACATCCGAAACAGTGCCTTCCCCCCCCCCTCCCCCCAAGGCTCACAACCGCACATTTTTTCAGACCCCTGATTAATTATGTTAATGTTCCAATGACCCACCCGCTTTTACACAGAAGATCAGTTTTCAGAAACAAAAAAACCCCAAAAGAAAATCTTACGCCCTAAACGCACTTGAGATTAATTTTAAAAAAATCAAGAACTTCCTTTTTGCACACACAAAATATCGCATACAGCCTTTGGT
Organism: Omphiscola glabra; assembly: GCA_964017045.1. Lineage (NCBI taxonomy): Eukaryota > Metazoa > Mollusca > Gastropoda > Lymnaeidae > Omphiscola > Omphiscola glabra. The sequence goes on from OZ024800.1 coordinate 38,117,843, forward strand.
GCGTAATATTTATTTATTTTTTTTTTTTTCTGAAATAGTTTGTGAAATAAATCTGCGATGTAAAAGCGGGTGGGTCGTTAAAATATTAATTAAAAGTATAAAAAAAAACCACCTTAGTTTTGTAGGTTTCTCTATAAATTAACATCATCTGGGTCAAGAACCCGATTTTTAGAAATCGAATCTTTCTTCGAAACGCCGCTTTGGAGTCTTTCCACCCACCCCCCTTATTACCTATAATACTATAGCGGATTCCATACCCCGTCCTACTTGTTCTCAACATTCTACACGTAGAGGCATGGTGTTGAATTGGTTCTCCTTGACTATTGCCAATATATATTGACGTCATAGGTACGTATGCCCCCCCCCCCACCCCCAACGCATTCACATGTCCTTTTTCACAAGCCTTCCAGGTAGCACTTACACATAAGAACCAGTAGATCCGGTAACGGCGGTCCATATTCCGTCGTTTATTGCCCCCCCCCACCCCCACCCACATCCCCCAAATTTGAAATGTTTCACATAAGGCAACCGCGCGGCCCCCCCCCCCACCCCAACTCCCTCGGACCGCGTCAAATAGGTGTGAATTCAGATCTCTGTACTTAAAAAATAAATATCATTGAAGCTACATTATAAGCATACGTTATAAACAATAGTTAGATTATTAAGCTTGACATCAGAAACGTCTTTTGGGTGGGACAGGAAGGGTCAAAGGCACCTCATCTTGAATGTACACGTTTTTGGTATCAGTATCTAGGACACACTAGGTATCAGTATCTAGGACACACTAGGTATCAGTATCTAGGACACACTAGGTATCAGTATCTAGGACACATGTATCAGCCTCTATGACACATGTATCAGTATCTAGGACACCAGGTATCAGTATCTAGGACACCAAGTATTAGTATCTACGACACACTAGGTATCAGTATCTATGACACATGTATCAGTATCTAGGACGCCAGGAATCAGTATCTAGGACACACTAGGTATCATTATCTAGGACATACGTATCGGTATTTAGGACATATGTATCAGTATCTAGGACACACTACGTATCACTATCTAGGACACATGTATCAGTATTTAGGACACACTACGTATCAATATCTAGGACACATGTATCAGTATATAGGACAGACTCGGTATCAGTATCAAGGACACAAAAGTTATCAGTATCTAGGACTCACTCGGTATCAGTATCTAGAACACACCAGGTATCAGTATCTAGGACACCAGGTATCAGTATCTAACACACTAGGTATCAGTATCTAGGACACATGTATCAGTATCTAGGACACCAGGTATCAGTATCTAGGACACACTAGGTATCAGTATCTAGGACACACTAGTTACCAGTATCTAGGACGAAAGGAATCAGTATCTAGGACACACTAGATATCAGAATCTAGGACACACTAGGTATCAGTATCTAGGACACACTAGGTATCAGATTCAAGGACACACTACGTATCACTATCTAGAACAAATGTATCAGTATTTAGGACACATGTATCAGTATCTATGACACAATATGTATCAGTATCAAGGACACAAAAGGTATCAGTATCAAGGACACAAAAAGTATCATTATCTAGGACTCACTAGGTATCAGTATCTAACACACTAGGTATCAGTATCTAGGACACACTATGTATCAGTATCTAGGACACCAGGTATCAGTATCTAGGACACACTAGGTATCAGTATCTAGGACACACTAGTTACCAGTATCTAGGACGCCAGGAATCAGTATCTAGGACACACTAGGTATCAGTATCTAGGACACACCAGGTATAAGTATATAGGACACCAGGTATCAGTATCTAGGACACACTAGATATCAGTATCTAAGACACACTAGATATCAGTATATAAGACACACTAGGTATCAGTATCTACGACACACTAGGTATCAGTATCTAGGACACACAAGCTATCAGTTTCTATGACACACTAGGTATCAGTATCTAGGACACACTAGACATCATTATCTATGACACACTAGTTACCAGTATCTATGACACACTAGGTATCAGTATCTAGGACACACTAGGTACCAGTATCTAGGACACTCTAGGTATCAGTATCTAGGACACACTAGGCATCATTATCTATGACACACTAGGTACCAGTATCTAGGACACACTAGGTACCAGTATCTAGGACACTCTAGGTATCAGTATCTATGACACACTAGGCATCATTATCTATGACACACTAGTTACCAGTATCTATGACACACTAGGTATCAGTAGCTAGGACACACTAGGTACCAGTATCTAGGACACTCTAGGTATCAGTATCTAGGACACACTAGGTATCAGTACCTATGACAGCAGAAAATCAAACGTGTCAGAAAATGAAAAAAGAAAAAAAAAAGAAGAAATATTCCATCATCTAAAAAGAACAATTCAATAGAGATCATCAATCACAGTCTGGCAATTCTAATTTAAATTGCTATGTACTGTGGCGCCTTTAGTAACAGACAACTGAACAATCCGGACAAGTTTTGGTGCCCCCTCCCCCCACCACCCCCCCACCCCACAAAAAAAAACTGAACAAAAAACTTAAATGACGTCACTGCTCGACATGTTCTTTTTACACTTGTAATTATAAACTTTCCATACTTTTTTTTTTCAATTGCTCGTAAACAAAAAGTAGGGATCCGAATTTTTCGAAACAAAAATAATCAAAGTCATATTTGAGATAAGGTGATTTAGCGTTGTTCCAAGTAAAGAAACGGGACTCCAAACCCAACAGTTTCTCAAACTGAAGGAGTTTTGCTAACTGGTACTTAGCCTGGACATTGAAAGACTGCGGACATTTTCATTGAGATCTGACATAATTGGTCGCTAAAACGTTATGTATAAATATCTGGCTAACAAGTATGTGAGTCATAAGACAGCCTTCTGTCACTAGATACGTTCATATGTGCATCGCTGCGTTAAACGTGCATACAAAAACGAAGGCCATAGTGCGGAACAAGGTATGTGGAAGCTTGAGATATAAAGACAGGACAATGAGATGTGAACGTTTCGGCTAAGAGCCTTCCTCACCAGACGGGACAAATTAAAATAAGACAAAAAACGGGAACTAGTTCAAAAACAAGTTAACTTGGATAACTTGTTTAAAAAAAATATAACATTTATTACGCCGCCCCCCCCCCCACCCCGCAAATAACAATGTTAAGGAAAGGCACATATTTTTTTGGAACTCCCCACTGCCCCCACCCCCCGGGCAGCTTGTCTGCACCCACCAGCTGGTACTGGTTAATCACGTATCCTGCTGTCAATATATATGTGGACTGAGAGACATACGCGCGACAGGGCAAATGGTGGGCAATGGTTGCATGTAGCCTTCCATGCCCCCCTCCCAGTCAGTCTTGTTACCAGAGGGTTGACGGCGCGCTGCGTGTATTCACATATCACCACGCTGCGTGTATTCACATGAGCCCGGATTCGAGTTCAAGTAAATTTTCTGTTCATTTCCAAAACCCTGAAACTTGAAAGTTGTCGCAAAAAGTATGAGATAACTGAAGAAAGAAAACCACACGTGACCACATAGTTGACATATTGCCTTGTGTGAACTGACAGATCATTTTTTTTCTTTGTATATATTGTTGGGGGAACATTTAGAGCGGAAACATGTTACGCTTCTGAATTGACTAGGAACTCGTTCTTGTGCATTTCAGCTTGGGTTAGTGGGGGGAGAGATCGTTATTTGAGTTTAGGTTATTGGTGGGCATCGTTTTTGTGCATTTCAGCTGGGGTTATTTGGGGGGCATCATTTTTGTGCATTTCAGCTGGGGTTAGTGGGGAGGGGCATCGTTTTTGTGCATTTCAGCTGGGGTTAGTGGGGGGGGCATCGTTTTTGTGCATTTCAGCTGGGGTTAGTGAGGGGGCATCGTTTTTGTACATTTGAGCTTTGGTTAGTGGGGACATCGTTTTTGTGCATTTCAGCTGGGGTTAGTGGGGGGCATCGTTTTTGTGCATTTCAGCTGGGGTTAGTGGGGGGGGGGGCATCGTTTTTGTGCATTTCAGCTGGGGTTAGTGGGGGGCATCGTTTTTGTGCATTTCAGCTGGGGTTAGTGAGGGGGCATCGTTTTTGTACATTTGAGCTTGGGTTAGTGGACGATACAAGCCAAAATACATCGAGGAATATGAGCAAGCTTCCCGGAAACAAGGAAGTATACTATTTCACCCCTGCAGGTGAGTTCGAAAAAGATGTGTTTTCAAATCAGTTTTGAAAGACTGCAGTGTCTGGCTGTTTCTGAGAGCGACAGGAAGGTCGTTCCAGATACTTGGGCCAGCCAAAGCGAAAGTACGCCTTCCGTAGGTCTCAAGGTGCAATATCGAGAGTTTACTCTGGGCGAGTGCGGACCGGCAGCCAATGCAGCTCTCTCAGAAGTGTCTTAGCATGGTTGTATTTGCGTTTGCGAAGAACAATGCGAGCCGCATTATTCTGTGCTTTTTGAATTTTATCCAGGAGCGTTTTTGGAAGACCCACCACGAGAGCATTGCAGTAGTCCATGCAGTAGTTGATGCATCAAACGTTAAATAAGGTTGATACATGGGCGCCCGCAGGGGTGGGCAAAATATTTTTAGTAATGTTTTAATGTAGTTTTAATTTACTGTAGCGTATTTGTATGGTGAACGAACGGACAGGAGTAATGAAGGGCATACGGTAGCAACAAATATTTTATTAACACAATATATGTATATAACAAAAAATATTACAACGCAAATTTAAAATAAAATTTATTATTTAAACAAGAACTGGAGTCGTCTGTTATCGCTACCAAACATATCTCCAATTGTGTCCATTTAGTCTTTTTTGTTGCAGTTCACTTTGCATCTGTGTACGCTTAACATGCACAAACCAGACAGACGTTCATCTGACATTGTAGATCTAAGCCATGTTTTTACACGACGCAATGTGCTGAACGATCGCTCCACCGTACATGTTGTTGCTGGTAATGTTAGCAAAACTATTAAGGCATACCTGACAGCCGGATAAAACTTTGTAAAACTAATTAATATAGAAAATATAAAAATAATTACCCAGTAAAACGAGATCAGCATCAGCTTAGTTACTTTCTCTTTATTTTCTCTTTACTTTAATAAAAAAAAAATCTATTTTTGTCTAAATTTTTTTTTAATCAATCAATCCAGGGGGGGGGGGGGCAAGTGCCCCACCTTGTCACTACCTGCGGGCGCCCATGGTCTGATATGACTTATTCTGCGCAGCTCTGGAAAAATCACCTTGCAAAGCATGTTAATGTGATGTTACATAGTTAGTGTTCTGTCTAAGTAGACATCCAGGTTTCGCACTGTCTGAGCAAACTCAATCTGCACACCTGAGAGAGTAAAGGACGGTGTGTTGTTTACAGATTTTAGCTTCTGGGTGGTGGCAATGGGGATCAGCTCAGTCTTTTCATCGTTCAATTTGAGCTCGTTTATAAGGTGCCATACTAGACATATGGGGGTGCCATACTAGACATAGGGTGCCATACTAGACATATGGGGGTGCCGTACTAGGCATAGGGTGCCATACTAGACATATGGGGTGCCATACTAGGCATAGGGTGCCATACTAGATATATGGGGGTGCCATACTAGGCATAGGGTGCCATACTAGACATAGAGTGCCATCATAGACATAGAGTGCCATACTAGGCATAGAATGCCATATTAGACATATTGAGGTCCCATACTAGGCATAGGGGACCCTACTAGACATGTGGTGCCATGCTAGGCATAGGATGCCATAGTGTAATAGGACACACCTCAACCAGCAAAAACAAATCTTCAAAATGTAATAATGGATTACTCACTCACTTTTACTGAGATCTTTATACACTTGGTTGTAAACTTCATGTACTACTTGCAGATAATCATCGTTCATCCCATCGTTCATCCCATCGTTCATTCCATCAATCATTTCATCTTTCATGCCATCTTTCATCCCCTCTTTAAACCCATCTTTCATCCCATATGTCATCCCATATTTAATCCCATCTTTCATCCCATTTTCCATACCATCTTCTATTCAAAATTTCACCCCATCTTTAATGCTATCTTTCATCCCATCTTTAATGCTATCTTTCATCCCATCTTTAATGCTATCTTTCATCCCATATTTAATCCCACATTTCATCCCATCTTTATCCCATTTTTTATTATATCTTTCATCCCATATTTCAACCCATCTTCATCCCATCTTTCGACCCATGTTTTATTAAAAATTATTTCATCCCATCTTTCATCCCAACTTTCTACCCATCTATTATCCCATCTTTCATCCCATATTCAATCCCACCTTTCATCCCATCGTTCATCCCACCCTACTCTTCTATTAGCTCAGACAGGTGTGGTAGTATGATGAGCTTCGGTCTGGAGTGCACAATGAATAGTGTCAAAAGTTAAACCAAAAAAAAAGAAAAGAGATGGCAGATTTGGTTTTATTTTAAAACTCTTTATTTCTTGCCGTATCAAAGACATTTCATTGCACCTAGCATTTATAAAATACGTTTGTTAATTATGCCGTATCTTTTGCTTTTACGTCGGCCACAAAGAAGCATACTTCACAGCATTTGTTCAAATTCGATCATATGATTTTTTTTTTCGTGAACTCGACAGCTTCAAGGCTGCCCTGGCATCTGCTAAGAACCGTTATGATGGCAGCATCGCTTCCCCAGCCGTTGCTCATATGCCAGTACATGGATGCAGCGACGTACCCTACCAGAACCAGTGTGTATTAGTTACGCGCAGAATTGTGCAAAAAATTACGCACCGAATAGTATATTAATTACGCACTAAAATGTGTAAAAATTACGCACCGAATAGTATATTAATTACGCACTAAAATGTGTAAAAATTACGCACCGAATAGTATATTAATTACGCACTAAAATGTGTAAAAATTACGCACCGAATAGTATATTAATTACGCACTAAAATGTGTAAAAATTACGCACCGAATGAACACATATTTTGTTTAATTAGATCATGCCGCACCCGATGGCACTGCTCTTACAATGTTTAGGTTTGAGCGCGTACACCCAAAGAATGATAACTTTAACATTCAGAAAGCGATCTACTTTGCCATACAGGTATTTATTATTAAAGTGGTCATATATAGCGCGGTACCGCAGCCTAGGGTTAGGCTCACTTATAGAGCGCGGTACCCGAGCCTAGGGCTAGGCTCACTTACAGAGCGCGGTACCCGAGCCTAGGGCTAGGCTCACTTATATAGCGCGGTACCCGAGCCTAGGGCTAGGCTCACTTATAGAGCGCGGCCCCCAGCCTAGGGCTAGGCTCACTTATAGAGCGCGGCCACCAGCCTAGGGCTAGGCTCACTTATAGAGCGCGGCCCCCAGCCTAGGGCTAGGCCCACCGCGCTTGACATGAAAATTGGCAAAAGAAAAAAAAAAAGAAAAAATACATTAAAAAAACAGTAACATTAAAATTATTCATTTAAAACAGCTGTGTAAAAATATTGACCTCCCCCACCCAAGTACTACTGACCCCTGTCTAGACATGGACGGGACGGCATCCAGCAGCATCGAGCCTTGTTTATCGGTCGGGGAAAGGGGGGGGAGAGGAATATGTTGAAATAGTAGAGTTTAAAGAGATGTGTCTTGAGGGCAGTTTTGAAGGCTTGGATGCTCGATACATTACGGAAGTGTATTGGGAGAGAATTCCATTGTTTTGGGGCGCATAAAGAGAAAGATCGTTCACCGTATGTCTAAAGTAGTGTCTTTGGAACAGATAGAATACGCGTGTCTACGGAAAAACGAAGCTGTCGATGGGGTGAATAGACAGAAAAAAGATCAATAATGTATGAAGGGCAGAAACAAGAGAAAAGTCTGTGACAGAAAACAGACGGCTTATAATCAATGCGTGCCTGTAAAGGGAGCCAATGAAGTGATTGGAATGACGTTATCCATTTTACGAGGCTAAAATTATGTTATTGTGGCTTATTTATACGACTGCTGTCAGCTATTTGCCCGACGACGCTCAGCTATTTTCACGACTGCTGCCGGAAATGTTTGGCTTATTAAAAAAAAAAAGATTTTAATGAACAAGATGACACTTTCTGTTTATATTTGTAACTTTTGTCCCTTTGTAAGTATAGATATAGTGCTTCCTGTGCAACGTGCACCATTCATAGTGCACATTGCACAGGAAGCACTAATTCTATCGTTACAAAGCAACACCAGTTAAAGATGTCCAAACATTTTTTGGGGGGGTCAAATAACACAAGCAGGGGAGCTTAATCAGGTTTCACCAAGTGATGTCTAATACTAATGGTTATCGCCCATTAATGGATTTTGTTTGCGTTTAAAAACGATTAATAATTTGTGTTGTTTCCCTTAAACATTGAGAAACAAAAAGAAAATTTAAAAAAAAAAAATTCTTTCACCTCATTTAAAAAATGAAGTGAACGAAATAATTTTTTATTTAAATTTTCTTTTTTTGTTTATCAAAAAAATAAAAAAATAAAATAAAATTATTATTATTTTTTTCATTTCTAAATTTTTTAAGAAACTTTCTTTTTTGTTGATAAACAAAAATAACATTTTATACAAATTAATTCTTTCACCTCATTTTAAATGTATTCAAGTAGCAAAAAAATTCATAATCTTTGCCTAGTAGCCAATTATATAAGGATTCATAATTAAGGGCGCAGGCCTTAACGATTTTTGTTGTTGTTTTACAATATACACCTATTTGTTTGTTTTTCCTGTGATTTTAAATTTCTTAAAAATCGTCATCAAAACACTGCAACTTTTTTGTGTTTGATAGATTTAGCTTTCCAGTGGTGACAACTAGCCAAGCAATATGTGTTTTCCAGTGGTGACGACCATCCAAGCTGACTGTGTTTTCAAGTGGTGACAACTCTGACCTCATGTCTTCTCCCATGAGACTTACTGCTCTACTGATGTTTGCCTACATCCAAATCAATGCTGTTGGTAATTACAGTTTGTATGCATAGTTGTGTGTGTATGTGTGGTAATTTTAAAATTAATTCAGCAGTACTAATAATAGAAGGATAAATGTCCTTTATAAGGCAACAGTGTTTCTAAATTATTATTTTTTTAATTTTTTTTTAAATAAGGGGAGATAATTGTCGGCGCATCTAAAAATTAACACATATTGAGTTATTATTCTTAGTTTCAGGATGTATGAAAAGAGGAAATTTGAGGATTAAAAAACATTTTTAAAAATTTTGGAATTAATATTTATAAGAAATTAACTTGCCCATTTATACATTTATTTAAGCAAGATTTTCTCCATTCTTTTTTAAATCTGAAAACGATTCCTTTGATAATGTTCACGATTTGAATTATCAACTTTCTTAAGAAAACAAGACTTTAAACGGTGTGACCGCGACAAAAGCTACGCAGTAACAGTCAAAACCCAAGTGTGATAGACTTTTACGATCAAATCTAAACAAGTAGAACCAAAGCTATGGGACGTTTGCATAGCTGACGACCAAAGCTATGGGACATAGTCACAGCTGACGACCAAAGCTATGGGACGTAGTCATAGCTGACGACCAAAGCTATGGGACATAGTCACAGCTGACGACCAAAGCTATGGGACATAGTCACAGCTGACGACCAAAGCTATGGGACGTAGTCATAGCTGACGACCAAAGCTATGGGACGTAGTCATAGCTGACGACCAAAGCTAAGGGACATAATCATAACTGACGACCAAAGCTACGGGACGTAGTCACAGCTGACGACCAAAGCTACGGGACGTAGTCATAGCTGACGACCAGAGCTATGGGACGTAGTCACAGCTGACGACCAAAGCTACGGGACGTAGTCACAGCTGACGACCAAAGCTATGGGACATAGTCATAGCTGACGACCAAAGCTATGGGACGTAGTCACAGCTGACGACCAAAGCTATGGGACGTAGTCATAGCTGACGACCAAAGCTATGGGGCATGGTCATAGCTGACGACCAACGCTATGGGACATAGTCATAGCTGACGACCAAATCTAGACAGTGACTGACCAAATCCTTGTGCCATTGTTTACGATTATCAAAAACAAATCTTTATTGCATTTGGATTCAAATACATTTTAAAAAAACTTATATAGGAAGAATTGTAAAAATCTAGCCAGAGACTTAAAACGTTCATGGCCGTCAAATATCTGCCTGTCAAATATCCGGTTGTCAAATATCCGGTTGTCAAATATCTGCCCGTCAAATATCCGGTTGTCAAATATCCGGTTGTCAAATATCTGCTTGTCAAATATCCGGTTGTCAAATATCCGGTTGTCAAATATCTGCTTGTCAAATATCCGGTTGTCAAATATCCGGTTGTCAAATATCTGCTTGTCAAATCTCTGCTTGTCAAATATCTGCTTGTCAAATATCTGGTTGTCAAATATCTGATTGTCAAATATCAGGCTGTCAAATATTTGCTTGTCAAATATCTGCTTGTCACATATCTGGTTGTCAAATATCTGGTTGTCAAATATCTGGTTGTCAAATATCAGGCTGTCAAATATTTCCTTGTCAAATATCAGGTTGTCAAATATCTGCTTGTCAAATATCTGCTTGTCAAATATCCGGTTGTCAAATATCTGCTTGTCAAATATCTGCTTGTCAAATATCTTGTTGTCAAATATCTGCTTGTCAAATATCTTGTTGTCAAATATCTGCTTGTCAAATATCTGCTTGTCAAATATCTGCTTGTCAAATGTACAGGCTGTTTGGACTTTAGATGAAGTGTGCAAACGTTACCTGTAATTGTTGGAAGCAGAAAACACGATTTGATATGGAACGTCCATAATTGAATTAATTGCATTCTTAATCGGAGTCAGTAAATGTCACTGACATTGTCAGGTGTTTAGGAGTCGTTGATTGTCACTGACCTTGTCAGGTGTCAAAAATGAGATGGAGATTTTTTAAATTAAATTTCAGAGTCCATATCGTCGTTCGGAAAACTGTTCATGGTGTCATTGCCCAAGATGTTCCCAGACAAAAGCAGGTCGGTGACATTCTACATGGTGTCCATGTCCACAGCAAGTGAACCTTCGTGTCTGGTGAGTCTGCAGCAACAACAATATCATCAACTACATCAACACCAACAACACTCTCGAAATCAACAACAAAAACACCAATAACAACAACAACAACAACAAAAACACGAACCCCATCATCAACAACAACAACACCACTAACCCCATCATCAACAACAACAGCAGCACAAGATGATACAAGTACATATTGTTGTTCCCAAAGTTCCTGCTGTTCCAAAGTATTTAAGGCTGATCAAGGACGATGACGTCGAGCCAAAGCTTCAAAGGCGTATCCTGGAAATTTGTATGAATGAAACTTTTTCCCGTGGAAAATTGTTGGGCGGAAGTTTATTCAAATGGAAATATGTTTCGAACGGAATATTTGTTCGAAGAGGAGTTCGAAATTAAATTTATGAAATGGAAATGTATTTCTTTCTTTTTTTTAAAAAAAGTTTAAAAAAAAAAAAAAGTTTTTAAAGGAAAGAGTGAGAGAGCGATGGCAAAATGAAAACTTTTTATAAAACTTATTTTTTGGTGGGGTTTATTTTTCGATAGTATTATTTGGAAAACAAATTCCGTTCGACCAATTTTGTTTCAAAAACAATTCTTTCCTACAAAGCCGCGAATCCATCGAATGCAGTGGAGGTAAAACATTTATAAAAACATAGATAAAGAACACCAATAAAGAAAAATCGATAAAGAACACCAATAAAGAACACCAAAAAGAACACCAATAAAGAACACCAATAAAGAACACCAATAAAGAACACCAATAAAGAACACCAATAAAGATCATCAATAAAGAACATCGATAAAAAGCATCGATAAAGAACACCAATAAAAAACACCAATAAAGATCATCAATAAAGAACATCGATAAAGAACACCAATAAAGATCATCGACAAAGAAACCAATAAAGAACATAGATAAAGAACACCAATAAAGAACACCAATAAAGATCATCAATAAAGAACTTCGATAAAAAACACAAATAAAGAACACCAATAAAGAACAACAACGAGCACCAATAAAGATCATCGATAAAGAACACCAATAAAGAACATGGAAGCGATATTTTTCAGAAAAGCAAGGAAGATACATTTTTTACCGTTGTCTATTGCAACTTCCTATTGTCATTACGTTCCACATTACACTCCAGGTTCTTATAACTTCTCCACATTATACTCCAGGTTCTCATAACTTCTCCACATTACACTCCAGGTTCTCATAACTTTTCCACAAATACACTCCAGGTTTTTATAACTTCTCCATATTACACTCCAGGTTCTCATAACTTTTCCACAAATACACTCCAGGTTCTTATAACTTCTCCACATTACACTCCAGGTTCTCATAACTTTTCCACAAATACACTCCAGGTTCTTATAAATTCTTCTCCACATTACACTCCAGGTTCTCAAAACTTTTCCACATTACACTCCAGGTTCTCATAACTTTTCCACATTACAATCCAGGTTCTCATAACTTTTCCACAAATACATTCCAGGTTATTATAACTTCTCCACATTACACTCCAGGTGCTCATAACTTGTCCACAAATACAGTCCAGGTTCTCATAATTTTTGCACAAATACACTCCGGGTTCTCATAACTTTTCCACAAATACATTCCAGGTTCTCATAACTTCTCCACATTACACTCCAGGTTCTCATAACTTTTCCACATTACACTCCAGGTTCTCATAACTTTTCCACATTACATTCCAGGTTCTCATAACTTTTCCACATTACACTCCAGGTTCTTATAACTTTTCCACATTACACTCCAGGTGCTCATAACTTCTCCACATTTCAAGAACGGTGCTGAGCTAAGAAGCCTTGAACTCATCCGCGGAAATCAAATTACGAAGACGGCTATAAATGACATGTACATGTATGTCAAAGTTACTTAAATGTCAAGTACATGCTAATGCATGTCATAAGTTACAAGTGCATGTGAGTTCATGTTATTCAGGAGCTTTGGGCAAATTTCAACCCTGACACTCTTAACGTATATTTGATCGTATTCATTGTTTGAGTCCCTTGTATCGTTGGATCTGTTTTATAAAATGGTAATGATTATATTTACAAAAAATTGTTCAATCAACCAGTACACTGCTTAAGATAAGGTGAGAGACGATAAGAAAAGATAAGATAAGATTCTTTATTGATCAATTGTACATATTTATTTTCCGCACATAAATAAACCCATTGTTTTTTTAAACATATCAGATTTATTTAAAAAAATTAACACAAGACATCTACAGTATTTCTCTCGCGTAGAAATCAGCCATCAATGAACTCCTTCAGCGACAAGATCGACTTAATAAGGGATCATTTAGATTTGATAACCGCTTGTGGAGCAGTCTGGTAAATACGTACAGAGTGGGAAAAACAAGAATTTTTATAACTTTTGATCCTAGCTTTAAGCAAAAATATTCGCCCTGATCGCGCTGTTCTTAAGTGTCTGTGACGAAGAACTACACTGTTTTAACACCCAATACACTGTTTAGAACAACCAATACACTGTTTATAACAACCAATACACTGTTTATAACAACCAGTACACTGTTTATAAAACCCAATACACTGTTTTAACAACCAATACACTGTTTTAACAACCAATACACTGTTTATAACAACCAATACACTGTTACAACAACCAATACACTGTTTAAACAACCAATACACTGTTTAAACAACCAACATACTGTTTAAACAACCAATACACTGTTTAAACAACCAATACACTATTGCAACAACCAATACACTGTTTAAACAACCAATACACTGTTTAAACAACTAATACACTGTTTAAACAACCAATACACTAATACAACAACCAATACACTCTTAAAACATTCGACTTTCTTTGGGAAGTTCCGAGGTGGAGATAGGTAAAAAGAACAGCCTGAGACTCGCTGGAAACGCTTCCTTCTCACTGACAGTCGTCATGGAATACAAGGGCACCAACGCGTCAGCGTCATTCCTAGCCGTGCCGATTGAGTTCTGGGGCACGCATTACTACGCCATAACACTGAAGTAAGTTGCTGTGTCGTGCCGATTGAGTTCTGGGGAACGCATTACTACGCCATAACACTGAAGTAAGTTGCTGTGTCGTGCCGATTGAGTTCTGGGGAACGCATTACTATGCCATAACACTGAAGTAAGTTGCTGTGTCGTGCCGATTGAGTTCTGGGGCACGCACTACTATGCCATAACACTGAAGTAAGTTGCTGTGTCGTGCCGATTGAGTTCTGGGGAACGCATTACTATGCCATAACACTGAAGTAAGTTGCAGTGTCTCATTCCAGACCCGGGGCGTAGGAGGAGGGGGGCCTCGTACTGCAAGTCGACGCATTTTAAACATATTGGCTTGTTCCTTTGAAGATAGTTGAGTGAAGCTACAGCTGTGGGAGATGATCTTGTCCTAAAGTGAAGCTATAGCTGTACGAGATGATATTGTCCTAAAGTGAAGCTCCATCCGTGCGAGATGATCTTCTTTAAAGATTAAGCCACAGCTGTCCCAAATAATCCTAAGTGGAAGTTACAGGTCTACGATACGAACTTTGTGGAGTTAAGCTTCTTCGATAGGATCTTTGTGAAGAAAAATTACAGTAGTATGAAACCTGTTGTAAAAAAAAATATAAAAAATATAAGAGTGCCGATCAAAATAAATTTTACAAATACCTGATTAAACTGAAACATTTCCCATCTGTTTTGAGAGTTTGATAAAAAAAAAAAAAAGAAGTTTCTGGACAAATTTTTGAAGTTGTAGAAAACATCCTGACTTTTGTCACACTCCAGTGTGTTAGTTCTTAAAGAACGTTTTGCATTATGCTTCAGTGGAATTGGACTGAACCGCAGAAAAAAAATATATAAGCACTCGCCGTGTTGAGCATTTCTGGAAATATCTAAATGTCTCTACAGAGTCTGTTGCTTTGTTTATTTTAAAACGGAGAACGAACGGTGTCCTGGTGAGTAGATTGAAGGATGTCCTAGTCAGGAGATTGAACGGTGTCCTAGTCAGGAGATTGAAGGATGTCCTGGTCAGTAGATTGAAGGATGTCCTAGTCAGTAAATTGAAGGATGTCCTAGTCAGTAGATTGAAGGATGTCCTAGTCAGTATATTGAACGGTGTCCTAATCAGTAGATTGAAGGATGTCTTAGTCAGTAGATTGAAGGATGTCCAAGTCAGTAGATTGAAAGATGTCCTAGTTAGTAGATTGAAGGATGTCCTAGTCAGGATATTGAAGGATGTCCTAGTCAGGAGATTGAAGGATGTCCTAGTCAGGAGATTGAAGGATGTCCTAGTCAGGAGATTGAAGGATGTCCTAGTCAGGAGATTGAAGGATGTCTTAGTCAGATGTCCTAGTCAGATGTCCTAATCAGATGTCCTAGTCAGGCGTAACTACAGCCCTCATCAACCCTTAAAACGCTCAGCGGGCGTGGCTACAGGACGAATTTTTCCTTCTCCATGAGAAGCCACCATGAGAAGCCACCATGAGAGGCCACCATGAGAAGCCACCATAAGAAGCCAACATGAGAAGCCACCATGAGAAGCCACCATGAGAAGCCAACATGAGAGGCCACCATGAGAAGCCACCATGAGAAGCCACCATGAGAAGCCACCATGAGAGGCCACCATGAGAAGCCACCATGAGAAGCCAACATGAGAGGCCACCATGAGAAGCCACCATGAGAAGCCAACATGAGAGGCCACCATGAGAAGCCACCATGAGAAGCCACCATGAGAAGCCACAATGAGAAGCCACCATGAGAAGCAACCATGAGAAGCCACCATGAGAAGCCACCATGAGAAGCCACCATGAGAGGCCAACATGAGAAGCCACCATGAGAAGCCACCATGACAAGCCACCATGAGAAGCCACCATGAGAGGCCACCATGAGAAGCCACCATGAGAAGCCACCATGAGAAGCCACCATGAGAAGCCACCATGAGAAGCCAACATGAGAAGCCACCATGAGAAGCCACCATGAGAAGCCACCATGAGAAGCCAACATGAGAAGCCACCATGAGAAGCCACCATGACAAGCCACCATGAGAAGCCACCATGAGAGGCCACCATGACAAGCCACCATGAGAAGCCACCATGACAAGCCACCATGAGAAGCCACCATGAGAAGCCACCATGAGAAGCCACCATGAGAATCCACCATGAGAAGCCACCATGAGAAGCCACCATGAGAAGCCACCATGAGAAGCCACCATGAGAAGCCACCATGAGAAGCCACCATGAGAAGCCACCATGAGAAGCCACCATGAGAAGCCACCATGAGAAGCCACCATGAGAAGCCAACATGAGAAGCCACCATGAGAAGCCACCATGACAAGCCACCATGAGAAGCCACCATGAGAGTCCACCATGACAAGCCACCATGAGAAGCCACCATGAGAAGCCACCATGAGAAGCCACCATGAGAAGCCACCATGAGAAGCCACCATGACAAGCCACCATGAGAAGCCACCATGAGAGGCCACCATGACAAGCCACCATGAGAAGCCACCATGACAAGCCACCATGAGAAGCCACCATGAGAAGCCACCATGAGAAGCCACCATGAGAATCCACCATGAGAAGCCACCATGAGAAGCCAACATGAGAGGCCACCATGAGAAGCCACCATGAGAAGCCACCATGAGAAGCCACCATGAGAAGCCACCATGAGAAGCCACCATGAGAAGCCACCATGAGAAGCCACCATGAGAAGCCACCATGAGAAGCCACCATGAGAAGCCACCATGACAAGCCACCATGAGAAGCCACCATGAGAGGCCACCATGACAAGCCACCATGAGAAGCCACCATGAGAAGCCACCATGAGAAGCCACCATGAGAAGCCAACATGAGAAGCCACCATGAGAAGCCACCATGAGAAGCCACCATGAGAAGCCAACATGAGAAGCCACCATGAGAAGCCACCATGACAAGCCACCATGAGAAGCCACCATGAGAGGCCACCATGACAGGCCACCATGAGAAGCCACCATGACAAGCCACCATGAGAAGCCACCATGAGAAGCCACCATGAGAAGCCACCATGAGAATCCACCATGAGAATCCACCATGAGAAGCCACCATGAGAAGCCACCATGAGAAGCCACCATGAGAAGCCACCATGAGAAGCCACCATGAGAGGCCACCATGAGAAGCCAACATGAGAAGCCACCATGAGAAGCCACCATGAGAAGCCACCATGAGAAGCCACCATGAGAAGCCACCATGACAAGCCACCATGAGAAGCCACCATGAGAAGCCACCATGACAAGCCACCATGAGAAGCCACCATGAGAGGCCACCATGACAAGCCACCATGAGAAGCCACCATGAGAAGCCACCATGAGAAGCCAACATGAGAAGCCACCATGAGAAGCCACCATGAGAAGCCACCATGAGAAGCCACCATGAGAAGCCACCATGACAAGCCACCATGAGAAGCCACCATGAGAAGCCACCATGACAAGCCACCATGAGAAGCCACCATGAGAAGCCACCATGAGAAGCCACCATCCGAGTTTGACTAATCTGTTACCTGTTATTGGTTGGATTTTAACCCCCACCCCAGGAGCAAGTCTTTCATATCCTGCTTGTTAATAACACACCTTATCACAAAAACCAGCCAGTCGAATAGATATATACAGACCTGTTTACCCTCAAACTCTTAAAATCGTACATTGTACGCCAAAATCGTAAGAGTAAACAGTATATATATATATATATATTAGATTTCAATACAAGATATACTGTTAATACCATTTAGTAATTAAAACAATTTCTTTGATTTTTTTTTCTTTCTGCATCCAGTGGCAATCCATCCATCCAGATCATCTCATCGATGGCCAAGAATGACATTGACATCACCCTGAGGATGACCCCCGTCAGCATTCGTCTGGTCTACGAGGGGCTCGAGTTCAACGACGGGACGTCGCTGCTCTTCACGCTGGACAGGTAGCGTCCGACCCGGCGGATCTGACGTCACACAGTCTGCTGGTCGTTGGAACGAGTGCACAATTTTGGTTGTTGTTTTTGAAAGCATCTTTCCAATGATAATTCCTAAAAACTTAGTTGAGGGAGGGTGGGGGCTTGGGGACAGGGTGGGGGCTTGGGGACAGGGTGGTGGTGGGGGGGGGGAGAGAAGTGGATGCTAAATGCTGAATGAATATCACGAATCTTATATTCTCCTTAACTTTTTCTAATCTTCTTTCCGCCCAGGCCCCACACTTTTCACAACCAATCGCCATGTACTTCCTTTTCCTCTCTTCCGCCCGCTTTGCTAATATTATATCTATTACCTATTGTGATTTCAGTACAACCCCCAAGCTTCCCTCTGGAATACCATATTTCAGCTAAGATTTTATGTTTATGCCGGTTATTCCTTATGTGTACTGTTTCGCTTAAGAAGGCATCTTGTCGACACGTTCGTTTTTAAATATTTATTTTAAAAAAAAATGTATTTGCAACTTTTTCTTCCGAGTTTCCTTACTTTGTTTGACATATTTAACCAATATTTTTCTCACTCTCTCTTTCCACCCCACTCTCCTTTAATCATCACAATTCTCTCTCCGTGTATACATAATACAGACTTTTGTATACATAACACAGACTTTTCGTTCAATTAAAGGTGGGAAGCATTTTCCCTTTCCACGTGTCGCAGTAAGACTACGCCCCTGGAGGAAGGAAACATGACAGGTAATTTAGTTGTTTGGTGTTGTTTTTTATTTTTAGTTTTTGGTGGTTGGGGGTGGGGGTCGGGGCAGAGGTGTAGCTAGAGTGTTTGGCGCCCGGGGCAAGATTCATTTTAAAGAGCCCTCCTTTTTTTTCAACTCACAAACCCATTATTTTCATCAATAAAATAATACCAAAGCACATTTTGGCGCCCTTAACTAGTCTGACGCCCAGGGACATCTGCCCCCCTTAGCTACGCCTCTGGGCTGGGGATATCTGGATGGGATCCCCCAACACACCAGAAACCATTTCGTAGTATCATGACTATTTTGAACGTCTGCATTCATAAAGAGAGAACCATACTGTTGTTAAGTGTAACTATCTGGTCAGGTACGTTCATCACCGGAACACGGCGCATCGGGGTGGTCAGCGGGAATTGTCTCACCCCTGGGATAACTGGACGATGCTATCTGCAGCCCACCATCGAGGAGGGTCAAATCCTGGATATCGCCGCTGGTGAGTATTGCAGAAGTATGAGAAGCTGCTTAAGTGATACTGGTTTTGAGGTATTGGTGCTGTTCGTCAGTCGCGAGACGACCACGACCACACAAATCATCAGATGTGTGCTAGTTTTGTCTGTGGGTGCGCAGATGGCTAACGAGACCGATTCTGGCACGAAATTTTCTTGTGCAGTAGGTGCAGAGGAATGATGGGACATCTCCGGGAGAAGAGTCAGACCGGTCCATCCTGACATGTCTCTTGCGCTCTGCAGTCGCTGTTCTGTCAACTTCATGTTGCATAGAGCTCCTGTGTAGAGTGGATCACCATGATGTTCGATCCTTTGCTTTTTCCTCCCACGTGTCTGGGTTTATGTCGAACGCTTTCAGTGAGGCTTTTAGGCTGTCTTTAAAACGTTTCCTTCTGCCCGCCAGCAGACCGCTTTCCTTGTTCGAGCTCACCATAGAAAATTCTTTTGGGCAGGCGGTCGTCTGACATTCTCACAACATGTCCTGCCCAGCGAGGCTGGTACTAAGATGGTAAAGACGCTGGGGAGACATGCCTGTGTGAGCACCTCAGTGTCTGGGACTCTGTCCTGCCATTTAATGTTGAGGATTTTCTGAGTGTTGTAGCATTGAAGTATTGTAGTAATATCAGAAGCTGTTAAAGTAATACAAGTTTGCTTAAGAGTACAACTTCTGGAAAATATAAGAGTTTTCCTTTAAGTGAAGACAATTTAAAAAATTAGAAAGCCAGTTCTATAAGTATATAACAGTAATGTACTCTTAAGTGGGGGGGGGGGGGTGTACCTCACGAGATGAGGTCCCCGGGGGAACGAAGAGGCTCTGCTCATGTCGTCGACGATTTTCTAAATATAACATTTTCAATGAATATACGAAACTATTGAATTGTCCATTGAGACATTAGACTATCGGAACATCACAGAATATCGTTCACCTATAACACAACTGAAACAATAGGCAATGGCATTAGCGTAACACACGACTGTAACAATAGGCAATGGCATTAGCGTAACACACGACTGTAACAATAGGCAATGGCATTAGCGTAACACACGACTGTAACAATAGGCAATGGCATTAGCGTAACACACGAATGTAACAATAGGCAATGGCATTAGCGTAACACACGAATGTAACAATAGGCAATGGCGTTAACCTAATACGACAGTAACAATTGCCTAACGAGCATAATGAGCTCTGCTTTGTTTCGTTATTCTATAAATACTTTTTTTAAAAAACTGCATAACGCTTTCCTACATGCGTTAGATATACATGCTACGTCCTAAATTAACAACCATCTGATTAACGTTATAAAAGGGCCATTTTTTTATAGTTCTAATCGGGATGCCTAATCCTTCCTATGGTGGCAGCGGCCCTCCGTTTAGCCAAGTTTCGCCCTAGGTGGCCGCCTAGTCCTGCCCTACGGTAGTAGCGGCCCTCCGTTCAGCCATAATTTCGCCCTAGGTGACCGCCTAGTCCTGTCCTACGGTAGTAGCGGCCCTCCGTTCAGCCATAATTTCGCCCTAGGTGACCGCCTAGTCCTCCCTACGGTAGTAGCGGCCTTCCGTTCAGCCATAATTTCGCCCTAGGTGACCGCCTAGTCCCCCCTACGGTAGTAGCGGCCCTCCGTTCAGCCTTGTTTGACTTATATTTTAAGAAATGATGCATCCCGTGGAGTCCCACGGAATGGAGTTTGTTATAATAGTCATGCTGCGACGGATGCAAGGCTACTTCTACACCATTGCCGAGACGGACCAGACGTTCATAACCGTGTACGAGCGTTTCAACCAAACTATGACGTACGTCCATGCGGCTGGCACAGTTAAACTGGTAAGTCATGCGTCATTGGCAGGTCATGTTTTACTAATAAGTCATGTATAATTGGTAAGTCATGTTTTACTAGTAACTCATGTATAATTGGTAGTCATGTTTTACTAGTAAGTCATGTATAATTGGTAAGTCATGTTTTACTACTAAGTTATGTGTAATTGGTAAGTCATGTTTTACTATTAAGTCAAGTATAATTGGTAAGTCATGTTTTACTAGTAAGTCATGTATAATTGGTAAGTCATGTTTTACTAGTAACTCATGTATAATTGGTAGTCATGTTTTACTAGTAAGTCATGTATAATTGGTAAGTCATGTTTTACTACTAAGTTATGTGTAATTGGTAAGTCATGTTTTACTATTAAGTCAAGTATAATTGGTAAGTCATGTTTTACTAGTAAGTCATGTATAATTGGTAAGTCATGTTTTACTAGTAAGTCATGTATAATTGGTAGGAAATGTTTTACCAGCAAGTCATGTATAATTGGTAGGTCATGTTTTATCAGTAACTCATGTATAATGGTAAGTCATGTTTTACTAGTAACTCATGTATAATTGGTAGTTATGATTTACTCTTAAGTCATGTATCATTGATAATTCATGTTTTACTAGTAAGTCATGTATAATTGGTAGTCATGTTTTACTAGTAAGTCATGTATAATTGGTAAGTCATGTTATACCAGTAACTTATGTATAATTGGTAGTCATGTTTTACTAGTAAGTCATGTATCATTGGTAAGTCATGTTTTACTAGTAAGTCATGTATCATTGGTAAGTCATGTATCATTGGTAAGTCATGTATCATTGGTAAGTCATGTTTTACTAGTAACTCATGTATAATTCGTAAGACATATTTAACTATTAAGTCATGTATAATTGGTAAGTCATGTTTTATCAGTAACTCATGTATAATGGTAAGTCATGTTTTACTAGTAACTCATGTATAATTAATAGGTCATGTTTTACTAGTATGTTATGTATAATTGGTAAGTCATATTTTACTAGTAAGTCATGTATAATTGTTAGGTCATGTTTTACTATTAAGTCATGTGTAATTGGTAAGTCATGTTTTACTATTAAGTCATGTATAATTGGTAAGTCATGTTTTACTAGTAGGTCATGTATAATTGGTAGGAAATGTTTTACTAGTAGGTCATGTATAATTGGTAAGTCATGTTTTACTAGTAAGTCATGTATAATTGGTAAGTCATGTTTTACTAGTAAGTCATGTATAATTGGTAGGAAATGTTTTACTAGTAGGTCATGTTATAATTGGTAAGTCATGTTTTACTAGTAAGTCATGTATAATTGGTAAGTCATGTTTTACTAGTAACTCATGTATAATTGGTAGTCATGTTTTACTAGCAAGTCATGTATAATTGGTAAGTCATGTTTTACTCTTAAGTCATGTATAATTGGTAAGTCATGTTTTACTATTAAGTCATGTATAATTGGTAATTCAAGTATTACTAAAACGTAAGGAAAATGAAATAATAAAAAATTAGTTATAAATTAAAAGTTCATAAAATCTATATGTATTTAGCTCACTTGGAATAGCTAGGTTGATAACGATCATTATAAATTAAAATTTTTTTCTTGAATCCAATAAATTAAAGTAGGATTCCAACAGTGTCTAAAAGGCAATTCATCGGACAAATGTTTCATCAATGAATGTAGTCGAGCTTAAAATATTTCTTACTTCACTTAAGAAGAAATACCCGTCATTTTTCTGTCTACTAACCGAGATACAATTCTTTCACTGTCCCCTTCCAATGACCAGCTAATCAATTCTGTCCCAGTCCACTTCCATTGACCAGATTAGCGATTCTGTCTCAGTCCACTTCCCATGACCAGATCAGCAATTCTGTCGTATAGAACGCCTTACATCTAGATTTCAGTTTAACCGGCTAGGGCACCAGTTTTAATATTATTGATAACAAATTGAACGAAAATCTCGCATTTTTGCTATTTCAAGTTGCTTATAATCGGGAACTCATTTTTAAAAAAATAAAAATTCAGCAATGATGTCTTTTCTCGAACAGTAGTTAATGAGATGCACTGGTTTCACATTTCTCCTAATTTTAATGGAACATGTATCGATGGCATATTATCTGGTACTGATATAACATGTCCCACTAAAATTAGGAGAAATGTGAAACCAGTACATCTCATTAACTTTAACTGTTCGCAGATTTTGCGTTCTCATATACATTTGGGTCTAGATGTACGTCTACAAAACAAACGCTCTTTAACATGTCGGTGGAGTTATCGCGATGTTGATGTTCAATGGGATGCTTCAATAGTTCAATGAAATCTTCTAGCATTCAAATGTACGAAAACTAAATACTATTTTCTTCGCATAGCTCTAACTGCTAATCTATTGAAGATGCGCTTATAGCAGTGGCTCTCAACCTCCCTAATGTCGCGACCCCTTAATACAGTTCCTCGTGTTGTGGCGACCCAACCACAAAATTATTTTCGTTTCTTCTTCATAACTGTGGAGTATGTGTTTCTCGATGGTCTTAGGCGACCCCTGGGAAAGGGTCATTCGACCACCAAAGGGGTCGCGACCCACAGGTTGAGAACCGCTGGCTTATAACGTAACAAGACTTTTTACAAGTTTAATTTGTTGGTGTTGTTGTTGTTGACAAGTTGGGCGTGATGACGTGCACTGTCGGTGACTGCGAAGCCTTCAAGGTAACAGCGAGCCGGCCGATCTGCGTCGTGTACGTAGCACCGTCCCCGTGTTTCACCAATGACCAGCACACCGCCTTTGAGCCCGCAGGCAGCTCCGGCATGGCTGTCATCATTCCGACCACTCTCTTCTTCTGGAAGTATTACTTCAGGTGAGCTATGGCTGGCGCCATTATTCGTTAGTAATTTAGTACTTGTTTGTGAAGTATTACTTTCTGCAATGTGTTACTTTCTGTGTTGCATTACTTTTTGTAATGTACTACTTTCTGCAATGTATTACTTTCTGCAATGTGTTAATCTGGGTAATGTGTTACTTTCTGTAAGGTGTCACTTTCTGCAAGGTGTTATTTTCTGTAATGTGTTACTTTCTGTAATATGCTACTTTCTTTATTGTGTTACTTTCTGTAATGTGTTACTTTCTGTTATGATTCACTTCCTGCAATGTATCACTTCCTGTATCGATGGCATATTACATTCGGGTACTGACTCTGGTACTCGGATATGCCGAGTTTAGCACACCCGGCACTTACCAGGCCTGGCAAAAATCGGAACCGGTTCCAGTTAGTGGCGTAGCGAGCTTATTTCGCGCCCGGGGCACAATACCTTTTTTGCGCCCCCCCCTATTCGAAAACCATACAATATTATATGTAAAATATTCCATTTGGCACCCCTTTGTGAGTAGCGCCCGGGCATGATGCCCCCCCCCCTCGCTACGCCACTGGTTCCGGGTGTTAAAAAAAGAAGTTATCCTCTCAATGTCTATAACATGTCCCACTAAAATTAGAAGAAACATGAAACCAGTACGCAGAATTTACTGGAATCTAATAAATAATTAAAGAAATGTGACAAGCGATTGGTGCAAAACTAAATGTAAGCTAACTGAAACTAAATATGATCTAAATGAAACTAAAATGTAAGCTAAATGAAACTATTTGTAGGCAAACTGAAACTAAATCTGATCTAAATGAAACTGAATGTAAGCTAAATGAAACTAAATGTGAGCTAAATGAAACTAAATGTCAGTTAAATTTAAGTTAAATGAAACTAAATGTGAGCTAAATGTAAGCTAAATGAAACTAAATGTAAGCTATATGGAACTATTTGTAGGCAAACTGAAACTAAATCTGATCTAAATGAAACTAAATTTAAGCTAAATGAAACTAAATGTGAACTAAATGAAACTAAATGTAAGGTAAATGAAACTAAATTTAAGCTAAATGAAAGTAAGTGTAAGCAAATTGAAACTAAATGAGCGCTAAATGAAACTAAATTTGCGCTAAATGAAACTAAATGTAAGCTAAATGAAACTAAATGTAAGCTAAATGTAAGGTAAACGAAACTAAATGTAAGCTAAATGAAACTAAATGTAAGCTAAATGAAGCTAAATTTAAGCTAAATGGAACTAAATGACAGCTAAATGTGAGCTAAATGTAACTTCAACGCTCTGAAAATAATAAAATACTAGCTGCAAATTTTTTGTTATCATTCGTCGTAACAAGATTCACAACCAGACTTATACCTTGAAATTGAGAAACGGGTATTGAGAAGGGTGGAGGGGGGCAGTGCTTTTGTTAGATAAAAGGCGTTGCTACTATAAGCTTTGGTCGAGGAGTAAGAAAAGGAGAAATGAGAGTAAAGAAGAGTGGAGGGGGCAGAGCTTTTGTTAGATAAAAGGAGTAGCTACTATAAGCTTTGGTCGAGGAGTGGGGGAAGGAGACATGAGAGTAAAGAAGGGTGGAGAGGGGCAGAGCTTTTGGTGGATAAAAAAAAGTAGCTACTATAAGCTTTGGTCGAGGAGTGAGGGAAGGAGAAATGAGAGTAAAGAAGGGTGGGTGGTTCTGTAAATGGGCTCACACACACTCACAAAAACAACCTCCCCACACACACACACAAACGTATTCACATGTTGGACTTTTGCGTTCAATTTTGCTAATTAACAATGATTTTTATCGCATTCCTAAAACAAGTCACTGTTTACTCTTATTTTTTATTTTTTTTAAGCCAGTTCACCCGCTTCAACGAGCACATAGTTGTTGTGATCAAAATTACCGACATGAAAAGCCTGTATGTGGACGGCTTGAGCTATGCGGAATACTCGTACGTAAATGGTCACCAGCTCTAGCGCCATCAAGTGTGGGTGTGTGGCCTGTTGAATCAGTAGCACGCGATCTCTTTAATTATAATGCAATTCTTTTCATTTGAACGGTATTTACACCGTATTCATCTGGTCAACAATTCAAGTTTACTAATCTACTAGAGTCGTTGATAGAATGACCCGTAAAAGAGGCGTAGCTAAGCGGATGCCGGAGGGGTGGTGGATGTTCCGGGGCGCCAGACTAGTTAGGGGCGCCAAAATGTGCTTTGATAATATTTAATTGAGAAAAATAATGGGTTTGAGCGTTGATAAAAGAAAGGGAGGCGCTTCAAAATGAATCTTGTCCCCGGACGCCAAACACTCTAGCTACGTCTCTGACTCGTAATGAGGATTCCCCCAAAACCAAATGAGCTATAGCATAATAACCAATTATACCCCTTAACGCTCACAGCTCACGGTGACAACAAGTTCACACTAACTACAGTGATTCTCATCCCTCGACATTGACTAAAATGCACTACTCAACATAAAGACAAAATTGCGCCCCCCCCCTTTTTTTCCCGGGCGGACTGCGCACCTTCCCCAACCTTCCTACGCCACTGGCCTCCAAGAATATTATCGACTTTTGTATCTACTTATTTTAGGATTAGTTGTTTTGGTGATACAAAAATATTATATTTCTGTACAACTCAGCGATCTTATTTTGTTGAAACGTCCAGGTACGGTATAAATTAATATTCAGGTCCAAAGATTTTTAATTGTTTAAAGTGTAGACATAATTATTTCATTTAAAAAAGGGCCCGAACTAACACCAACGCTTAAGAAAGTTTACCAAGGGTAATTTTTTTAAAGTTTTGGCTAAACATTGCGAAATTGGGATCAATTTCCAGAACTGTGAATATAACTCACCTCTAGCTAGGTTTCTTAGCTTTTGTCCTAATTTTTAAAAAAATAGAATTAGGAACCATACATATCTGTAAGTCCGATTTTGCAGCAGAAATTTTCATTTTCAATTGGACAGAAAAAACGTTTATTCTATTTCCGGGCTCGACACCTGGAAGGTCGTTGAAATCGAGACGAGGAAGAAAGAGACCTTGCACGTGATCACCACCAGAGCGTTCTCGAATTTCGGTTGCTACGCCTACGACTCGGTCAGGAACGGGACCATGATTTCCCCGATCGGCTTTCAAGTGAGAACAACGACGTGATTCTTGTTTGTATATGAGGAAATAAACCTAAGACAACATCTTTTATTTGGTCATTTAAGTGTTCCATATGTCGACCAAACATACGTCATCTGAGCAATGACCGCGGGTAGTTCAAAATTTATGTATATTTATATTTCTCCAAACGCAATAAAGAAAGGAAATTGTTCAAATCTAAGACGTCAAACGGTAACTGAATATACATTACCATAATTTATAAAGCTACGCTGAACTAGGTGACGTAAATATAGATTATGATGACGAGCATAGAGCAGGCCTGCAGAACGTACGGCCCGCGGGCCAAATGCGGCCCGCCAGCACACACTTTGCGCCGTCCGCGAAGTAACGAAATATTCCCTATTATTATATTTTATCTAAATAGTTTTCAACCCTCTGTCCTATTATCTTTCGGCCCTCACGTTTTTCATAAGTATTACGGCCCGCCTTACATTTTGAGTTGTGCAGGCCTGAGTTTGAGTAGGGTATATGTTAAATGTAAAAGTTTGACCAATACGTATAATTCTGTGTAGGCATAAAAGAAAAGTATGATGTATTGGTGAGTTCAACAGCGTGCAAAAATAAAATTGCCGACACCTGCGCTAAATGAGATTCTTAAACGTAATGAAAGTGCGTTTAGTGAGTTATAGATTATATAGTTTAAAGGGAAAAAATGACAGTTAAATTATGACGTAATAAATCTGCTGTTTAAGGAAAGGATGTTTAAATATTAATGGAGCATTGGTTTTTGCCTTTGAGCTGGGGGATTATTTTTTTGGGGGGGGGGGGGTTTGTGCCACTGGACAGAAACGTAGCTTAGGGACATATCGTGGCCGTCGAAAGTGTGCAGCTGAAGCCAATCACTGAGGCCCCGGAAGGGAAGGCACCCCTCATCCTAACCCCTATCCCTCACCTTAACCCTATCCCTCACCTTAACCCTAACCTTAATCCTAACCCCTGATAGTGTTAGTGATAGTGTTAGTGATAGTGTTAGTGATAGTGTTAGTGTTAGTGATAGTGATAGTGATAGTGTTAGTGTTAGTGTTGGTGATAGTGTTAGTGACAGTATTAGTGATAGTGTTAGTGACAGTGTTGGTGTTAGTGACAGTGTTAGTGACAGTGTTAGTGATAGTGTTAGTGACAGTGATAGTGTTAGTGACAGTGTTAGTGATAGTGTTAGTGACAGTGTTAGTGATAGTGTTAGTGACAGTGTTAGTGATAGTGTTAGTGACAGTGTTAGTGATAGTGTTAGTGATAGTGTTAGTGACAGTGTTAGTGACAGTGTTAGTGACAGTGTTAGTGACAGTGTTAGTGTTAGTGACATAGTGATAGTGTTAGTGATAGTGACAGTGTTAGTGATAGTGACAGTGTTAGTGACAGTGTTAGTGATAGTGTTAGTGACAGTGATGGGGGTTGCTTTATTTTCAAACTAAGGGCACACAACTCCGAGATGATCTTTGAGTCAAAATTTCAGTAAACGCTTTGTAGAGATATTCTTAAATTAGAATATTTCCCTTTGGCTAAGCTACCTCATGGCCGGGCTAACTTTTAACGAGGCTGCCTTCTTGACTGCGCTTCCTGCCGGCTCTGCTACCTTTCGGCTGGAAGGCAGACCACGTCACCTTTGCACCACAACTGCCGACATTGATTCTATTTGACATTTCATGCATAAATATCTATTATTGTACTCGAATCATTTATCTTACTTTATTAGCATTCGTTGAATGATTCTGATTGTATGCATTCCTTTTAATCTTTTTTTGTAACCCCCCTCCCTCCAACCGGCTTTCCTACCCCCCTAGCGTTGTGAATACTTAACCCGATACACTGCCGTTGCCGACGATGGCATAGACAACGACTGTGACGGTCTGATAGACGAGGAGGCAGAGGATGACGCAGGTGAAAATCGTTTGTGTTCGTGGGGCTCCATGCTGTCTGTCTTAGGACTTCGCCAGCCTGGCACAAGGGGTGTGTACATGAGTACAGACGCACAGGTAACTCAGGACTTCGCCAGCCTGGCACAAGGCGTGTGTCCATGAGTACAGACGCACAGGTAACTCAGGACTTTGCCAGCTTGGCGACGGGTGTGTACATCAGAGCAGATGTACAGTTGATGACTCTGATTATTGTTTGTATTGATGGTATTGATGGTATTGGACAGCTGTGTTGCACAAACTCGTATCAAAATTTTCTTTATGCTAATTTTTACCCCCCCCCCCCCCCAAACCAATATATTTTCTCCAAATAAACCAAAGGAAAAGTTAAACTACAAATGTTTTTATTTCAGATAATGATAACGACAAGTTGATTGATGAAGATTTCAAGTCAGGAAAACGTAAGATATAAAGTGAAATGATAAATGGGGGGTCAAGGACACGAAGTCAAAGGCAGGGGGATCAAGGACAGGGAGTCAAGGGCAGGGGAGTCATGGACAGGGTGTCAAGGGCAGGGGGGTCCATGGACAAGAGGGGAAGTTTGCATTCACAAATTCTAAGAGAGAAAACTATTTTTAGATACACCATGCTGGAGACAAATTCTTGACAAGAAGATGTCCACTTCAGGGGAAAGTGATCAGTTTTATTCAAAATATCGGAATACTAAAATCCTACATGTAACTACTTTGTTCGTTCGTTGGGGAATGCAAAAATACAACAACAAAATAATAATAATAGTAATAAAATAAAAAAGAGGCATCCAAAAATCATACAACACACATTTAAAAAAACCACAATAGAAAACATGCAACAAAACAAATCTTACAACAACAATGCACTATAAAGTTTTCCCAAACGAATCACACAACAAACCAACATGCAACAAAATAACACGCACAAAAAGGGCGCCTCGAGTAAAGTTGAGATAAGAAGTTTTCCCTGA
The DNA here is from genome assembly GCA_964017045.1 of Omphiscola glabra. Taxonomy (NCBI): domain Eukaryota; kingdom Metazoa; phylum Mollusca; class Gastropoda; family Lymnaeidae; genus Omphiscola; species Omphiscola glabra. The sequence goes on from OZ024800.1 coordinate 38,147,794, forward strand.
GGTTTCTGACTGCTGTAACTTCTTCTTCTTCTATATATCAAGGGCCCGCGATCAATTTATCGATCATTATGGCTCCTATGAATGAAGATGGGATTTGCAATGTTTCTGTGCCTGGTGTTGATGAGGATATTTCACTGGTTACAAGAGTAACTGCGTGAGGGTATCATGCACTGGGAGTTGGAAGGCCTGAGGCAATAGACGCAAATGAGTCAAGTGTTGTCGTCTCAACTGTTCCTTTTGGAAGCTTGTTCCAGTCCCTGATTGTCTTTGGCAGGAATGAGCAGTTCCTATACTGGCTTCTCGCCTTTGATGGAAGAAATTTTCCCCAAGTTTCTGACTTGTAACCAAACCCTGTAACGATCATGAAGCAATGATTAAATCAATCACCCGAAGTGTCCAATGTTTTGTTATCTCCCGCAGGTATTCATGACGAAGAAAAGACCACAGGTAAGTCGAAAAATATAGAAGATTTTTATTTAAAAAAAAAACTGATTGAGAAAGTTAAAAAAGTGTGGTCATCGGTCTCCATTAAGTTGTTGAAAATTAGATTCATCCCCTGGTCACAGGGTGATTTGACTGTTTTATGGAAATTTAAATTATTTTCTGACTCCAACTCCAAGTTTTCAAATTGACATGCATGTATCAATATTGCTTTTATAGAGTTTCTACATACGGCATGTGTTAATATTGCTTTATATTGAATATGTACATACAGCACGTGTGAATATTGCTTTATATGCAATATGTACGTACGGAATGAGCTCTAAATTAAACTTGAAATGTCAATTTCAATTATAAAAAATAGAATTATAATATATTTAATGAACTATTAATTGAACACTGCAGGCATTGATTTGATGCAACCGACAGCGAATCCTTTGGGTAAGTGATGACACCTTCACTTTGACATCTGACACTGGGACACTTTGGGTAAGCGAGGATTGACATGTGTTGCTGTGACAATTTGGGTAAGTGATGATACATTCACTTTGACGTTTGTGATCGTGACACTTTGTGTAAGTGATACTTTCACTTTGACATTTGTCCCCGTGACATCGCCTCCACCTGTTCGATTACATCCACCATGAAACACATCCATTTGTGACATTACATCCAACTGTGACACATTTATCATAACCTTTTAAATGACATTCATATGCCACATTTCTTGTCTGTTTGCTTTCTCTTACATGCTCTTCTGTTTTCTCTTACATGCTCTTCTGTTCCTTCTTACATCTTCTCCCAATCAGCCTGCCCACCGTTCCACTGGGGCGTCTTCTGCAGGAGCTGTCAAGGCTGCATCAAAGAATGTGACAAAATGACCGGTGTGTGCTCTGGTTGTAGGCATGGCTACAAGAACAAACGGTATGGATGTGACGAAGGTGGGTGCCTCGAAACATGTTTGGACTTTCAAAACTAGGTCAGGGCATTGGGAAAAAATATTTTAGGGCTTTCACAACTTGGGCAGTGCATAAGAACAAACATTTTAGGACTTTCAAAACTAGGCCAGTGCATAAGAACAAACATTTTAGGACTTTCAAAACTAGGCCAGTGCATTGGAACAAACATTTAAGGACTTTCAAAACTAGGCCATTGCATAAGACCAAACATTTTAGGACTTTCAAAACTAGGCCAATGCATTGGAACAAGCAGTTTAAATGACACACATTAAAATAAACTTGTTAAAACAATGAGAGCACTATTTAAATTACCGGTATTTTCTTTCCTTGTACCATGTTTCTATGACTCAATGACTCAAGTCTAAGTCATATGACCATGAGTCGTGAGAGAATTAATGTAGCTTAAGTCGATCGTGTGGCATCCTGTAGCGTTGAATTGCTCCTTGTTGCGAGCAAACAAGTCTGAAAGCAAGCAAGCCAGCAGAAATCGCAGTGCTCCATGTTACATTTTGTAAGGGATCTAAACGAAAAACTTTGTTTTTAGGCGTTGTTTAAATATTCACGTTGTCTAGTTTGTATGGCCCTCCAATGGACCGGTCGTTACATTTATTATATGATCTTTGCTTTCGTTTCATCTACAATCTTTTCCAGCTTGTTATTATCTCCCAGCTTAGTTTTTGTACCGCGCTTCGAGCCTTTGGGGATGAAGCATGATTTTTCAAATGAACTTTATTATTATTATTACTTTCTGCTCCCATAAGAGTGCGATGAAAATGAATATGGAGAGGACTGTGGAGGGAACTGCTTCGATAAATGTGGCAAAGACTGCCTGAATAGAGAGACCGGGGAATGTCCCAGCGGTGGGTAGAAAAGCTATTGACATTAGTTACACATGGTAGGGTACTCATATTCAATATTAAAAGGTTATCTTGTAATACAATAAGAGATTAATATCGTGTTATCGTCATTATAAATATTATTATTTTGAATTCTTTAAAAAAAAAAAGAAAAGTAAAAGAAATAGCTTTTTAAATTTTTGAAAAAAAATCATTACCGCTTACACAAAGAAATCACTTTCAATGGAATTATTCTAATTTTATCGAGTCCGATTGGATAAAAAGAAATGGTCTTCTAGTGAAAAGTGTTAGCTTCGTATTTATATCGACAGACTGTCACTACCGTCAGATATTCACTATTAGTATTTGTTTTAAAGGATACATGACGCTGATTGCTGATGAGACAATGCGTTAAGTCAAAAATATTCTAGATTCGGCGTCAAGCATTCTGCGATCATCTCAAACATTTTAGAGTCTCCGGCAGTTTCGCCTTTTTTTAAAAAAATCAGAGTTAGTTAGTTTTAGTTAAACAATAAATATTTTTTTAAAAATGAATTATGTCCATTAATTACGTCAACAATTTTAAAGCAATTTTTTACCCCCCACCCCCCCCCTTTTTTTGTCAACAACTGTCAAAATTTCAGTGAAAAGGTTGTTAAAGACTAATTAATCATTGTTTGTGGAAGTATAAATAGGATTATTGCCAGTAAAGCTGACAATTGTAGTATAGTTTCTAGCTGCTATCATCTTCCCAGGGAGTAGCCAGTTGTTGGTCTATCATAAAAATGGGCATAGTAGCTGATTTATCACTTTCATCTTGCGGAACTGATATACCAGACAAGTCAACATCATCCTCATCATTGCTATAAGCTCTCTCTGTCTTCTGGCAGCTACTTGCATCAGTCGAATCCTTTTTGTTGAGTAGCTGGTGGTAATTTCTTATGCATTGTCGGTGCTGTTGAACTTGCCTTTTCAACTTGACCTGTGATGCAAAATAGATGTTACAGATTTTTGCAAATCCGTTCAAGCAGCGATGCTATTATGGTTACTCACTTTACTTTCCATAATTCTCAAAATATCGCATTCCTACTCTATCAATATCATTTATCTTTACTGCACATGACACTTGAACCTTGTCCTTGTTCCATACCTGCAACATTATCGCAAACATACCGCCCTAGTCATTTGAGGTAAACAGAATCTACAGGCGAGGAGAGGTCAACTTTTGGCTTCTCTTGCACTAAAAAAGTGTGCTAACATTCTGACCAGCCATCGGCAATACACAGACAGACACACATTAAATAAATCTTTTATTGTTAAAAGCCTAAAAATTATAAAACAATTTAATTTACATTCATTAAATTTGTTAAAATAATGTAATAACCAGTCAATTTTTAAGATTAAAATTTTAAAAGAAGAAAATATGATTGTTGACGTCAATTAATCTAAAAAAAACTTCCCCCTTGTCAACAATTGTCAAACATTTACACCCCCACCTATTTTGTTGACAATTAATGAACGACCCCCATGGACTGTCTTCATAATTTTACCATGTTCCAGATCACTCTAAGTTCGTCTTCCTCCTGTTGCTGATCATACCGCTGGTGCTGGTGATTTGGATTATGTAAGTAGATGGGATTTATTTTGTAAGGCAAAAAGGGGCGGAAGGTGGTTCAAGGGCTGTGCGAAGGAAAAACGGCGCCCGGGGCGGGGTCTGAGTACCCCCCCCCTTTTAAATGATATATAATCTAGGGCTTATGCAAGTATTGTATGCCCCCATACACAGCCTCGGCGGCTGCCCCTATGCACGGCCCCGGGTGGTTGTCCCCATACACAGCCTCGGCGGCTGCCCCCATGCACGGCCCTGGGTGGCTGCCCCCATGCACGGCCCTGGGTGGCTACCCCCACGCACGGCCCTGGGTGGTTGTCCCCATACACAGCCTCGGCGGCTGCACCCATGCACGGCCCTGGGTGGCTACCCCATGCACGGCCCTGGGTGGCTACCTCCATGTACAGCACTGAGTAGTTCAATCATTGTCCAGTGCTTTTTTTTAGATGTAGCACACAACTAACCGCGGATAGAGAAACAAACAAACAAACAAACAAACGCCAAACTTCATACCAAACATTCTTCAAAACAAATCGTCTGGACTCCAAACTAATTGAAAGGATTTCACCTGCTCCATCTCTATACATTAAAGGAAAACGAATACCGGGTACGAATGTGTGTGTCTAATATTTAAACAAATACTTCTGATGGCATGATAGTGTGTACTATTCCAACCACACTCAGCAAACATGCCATCGTACGTGTCTGGCGATAGGTGACGAGGAAAGAACCTTGGGGGTATCGGAAAAACCCAGAAGGAAAGGCTGAACAGTACAATGAGCGCGTCGGCAAAAAATCGCCTTCTTTAGCGACCAAAAGCAGTACACATTTTTGTGTGTAATTACCAGTGCCAAAAATATCTTTTCTTATGTTCTGTTTGGTGATGAATTGTGTTACTGATGTTCAATAATGATTTTTGAACGAATCACTATCGATTAAGCTCGGTAGATTTTTTTCCCAGGTTCTCTATATACACATTCTCAATATGATTTTTTCAAAGAATAAATTTAATGTCATCAGGTCGACAAGATGCAAGATGAAGAGTCCGCAAATCATAGCAGAGGCCATGGATACGTATATGCAAGAAAACACTACTACTGTAGGAAGCTAACGTTGTAGGGAGCTAACGTCACCGATAAACTTGAATAATACGAATATGTCTGTCACTAATGTGTCTGACCGTAAGGCTACTGGGACTGAATCTACATTTGTATGCGGATTATTATTAGAAGAAACATATGGAGAGAGGGGGCGTCACATATACATATAGAAAACAAATTTAAACCATTTTTGTTCCGGCATACTTCTGGGCTTTGCCGCTCTTTGAAAAATTCCGCTCTAGACCGATGAATACATCGGCTACTCCTAAAGCCGGCACTCATCATAACATGTTTAATTTTATTGTGGTTTTTTTGGGGGTGGGGAAGGGGGAAAGCATCTAATACAACAAGCTGTTTAGCATGAAGCCTAGCGTAACCTAAAACGTTGCCACTTTCACTCTATTTTCCCTGTGCAGGTCTATGCATAGGTCTATGTGCAGGTCTATGCATGTGCAGGTCTGTGCATAGGTCTATGTGCAGGTCTGTGCACAGGTCTATGTGCAGGTCTATATGTCTACTGATTCTCTCAACAATGATGGACTTGATGCTAATAACAAATTAAACTTAAACATGTTGAAGAAAAAAGACAAACCAAAATTACTGACAATAAAAAAAAACTTTATTGTTCATTATGGTACAAGACTCAACAATGGAATATTCTGTACAAATTATACATTCTTCATGTGCACAGATATCATGGAAGAGTAAAACATGTCATAGTAATAATTAAATCTCAACTCTTCTGTGTCCATAAAAGATTTCTATATCCTTTAATCCATTTTATTATTAGACTTTGAATTAGAATAGTAGCTTTTTTTTTTTTTTAAATAATTATTAAAATTTTGTTTTATCTTAAATAGTTGTGATCCAGAAAAGTTATTTTTAAAAAATTGAAAATAACTGCATTGAAGATTTTTAAAAAAAATATAAGTTTAGAAAAAAAAAAGGGGGAGGGCGCAGTCCGCCTGTCAGAGCCGGGAGACTTATTTTGATGATAATAAAAAAACTAGAAGAGGTCTCACACAAATTCATTTTCTTAATATTTTATTACATTTGTGCAAGTCCTACTTTTTGTTATGAATTTTACTTTTTTGTTGCGTTTATTAAGTATTTTTCTCAATTCTTCTTAGTAATTTAGTTATTTCAGAGGGTGAGAGGGAGATGAGTCATGTAAGCCCCCCCCCCCACACATCTTTAAAATATAGTGTGGCCGACCATGGGGTGTCTCTACAGGGCAACAAAGACAGTTACCGTATGTCTGGGCCCCCATGGGTACAGTTACCGTATGTCTGTGCCCCCATGGGTACAGTTACCGTATGTCTGTGCCCCCATGGGTACAGTTACCGTATGTCTGGGCCCCCATGGGTACAGTTACCGTATGTCTGGGCCCCCATGGGTACAGTTACCGTATGTCTGGGCCCCCATGGGTACAGTTACCGTATGTCTGGGCCCCCATGGGTACAGTTACCGTATGTCTGGGCCCCCATGGGTACAGTTACCGTATGTCTGGGCCCCCATGGGTACAGTTACCGTATGTCTGGGCCCCCATGGGTACAGTTACCGTATGTCTGGGCCCCCATGGGTACAGTTACCGTATGTCTGGGCCCCCATGGGTACAGTTACCGTATGTCTGGGCCCCCATGGGTACAGTTACCGTATGTCTGGGCCCCCATGGGTACAGTTACCGTATGTCTGGGCCCCCATGGGTACAGTTACCGTATGTCTGGGCCCCCATGGGTACAGTTACCGTATGTCTGGGCCCCCATGGGTACAGTTACCGTATGTCTGGGCCCCCATGGGTACAGTTACCGTATGTCTGGGCCCCCATGGGTACAGTTACCGTATGTCTGGGCCCCCATGGGTACAGTTACCGTATGTCTGGGCCCCCATGGGTACAGTTACCGTATGTCTGGGCCCCCATGGGTACAGTTACCGTATGTCTGGGCCCCCATGGGTACAGTTACCGTATGTCTGGCTACAGATTGAATGGATGTGATTGTTCTTAAAATTAAAAGTACATATTGAGATGCAATTTATTCAGTGGAATGAAAGAAAAGGTTACACAAGCCCACAATGAAGTAGCCATCTGGCCACCAAAAGTTTTGTAAAAGAGACATAAAATGTAAGCAGACGACGGCTATTGACACAGCAGACGACGGCTATTGACACAGCAGACGACGGCTATTGACACAGCAGACGACGGCTATTGACACAGCAGACGACGGCTATTGACACAGCAGACGACGGCTATTGACACAGCAGACGACGGCTATTGACACAGCAGACGACGGCTATTGACACAGCAGACGACGGCTATTGACACAGCAGACGACGGCTATTGACACAGCAGACGACGGCTATTGACACAGCAGACGACGGCTATTGACACAGCAGACGACGGCTATTGACACAGCAGACGACGGCTATTGACACAGCAGACGACGGCTATTGACACAGCAGACGACGGCTATTGACACAGCAGACGACGGCTATTGACACTCACAAACTCACTCATTAAATAATGTCCAAATCGTTGAACATGTTCAGATCTAGAAGAATGAAATAATAAATAAATAACGTAAAAAGTGGCATAAAAATAGAGTTGTTTACCTAATTCCTCTAAAGGAAAAAAATAGTATTTATTTTTTGAGTAAAAATAGATAGCAGTTAGATAGCAGTATTTTCAAATATCTAATTTTGATTAAAACTAAATTGAAATCAAGATGCAAAGAATTAAAATAAAAATGTTTTTAAAAAAAGAATCAGTACACTGGAAATTATGCACAACGTGTTGCTTATATTTTTATTTAACAGCAGATAAGGTGCACTTTTCCAACATGTTCTTGTCTCTGAATATTAATTACACTTTAAGAGGAACAAGCTACCCAATTAAGGGAGGAATGTGACCAACAAATGATTGAAGAAATGTAATGAACTATTGCTATTTCTTACTAGTGAAAAACATGGAACAGCTTAAATCAGCAAAGACAACTTGATTATTATTACATTTTTGATGTAAAAATATAATCATTTTGGCCAATCAAGACAATGAGAAAATAAACCCACATAATGCCCTTTACTAATAAATCAAAAACTATAAAAAAAATTAAATGCCTATTATGACTACTAAAAACAGTGTTTGTCAAATCGCAAAGAAAAGAATTCAATGAAAAATAAATAAATAAACCAGCAATTAAAAACTCAAATATGAAATTAAAACTAAACATTAAAAGGATTTGAATTTTAAAATTAAAAGTAAACATTTTGCCCCCCCATCTCAAAAATGATGCCAGATCCATTTTCTAAATCTACAGCAGCTCTGAAGTAATCATTGGTACTGATTGACTAACAAAGTAAAACAAAGATGGAGACAATTTTATTTTTTTAAAAGCAATTATTTGAACTAGATAAAAATGGATGACAAAGTTTCTCACCGGGTATTCATAATATTTTGGAAAGTAAAGCGTACAAACACTTATCGGGAATCATTCTCACAAACATTAGGTTCTCTCATGTTTCATTTTAATATAAAATTAATAAATCATTAAATTATAAATTTAAAAAACTTCATTTGTTTTACCACTCATTAAAATTGGGATATTCTGAAAACAAAACTTGAAAAAGATTGATACTTTTGTGAACAATGCTTCAGATCATAAAATAAATTTATTTAAAACTAACCCAAAATATACTTTATGCAAATTTATAAAACCCCGATAAACAGGCTAGTGAAAATAGGCCTTAGCTATCAGGGTCCTCATTTATGACAAAAAATTTAAAATTAATCTCTTTTGTTCATAAAGAATCATGATGAATAATATCAGCTCTTCCAAGTTATATAATGTTTTAAACCAAGGGTGGGCAAACTTTATGTGCGGAGGGCCACATTGACAAATGTAAAGCTATTGGGGGGCCGCATGTATATTTTGTCCAATTTTTATACGTCGATAAACATTTCTCTATATTAAAACCAGTAAATTCGCAATTTAGCATTACATGACAAGAGTCAAGGACTGTCAAAAAAAAGAAAATTTGAAAGAAAGTTGATCCAAAATGTTAAAACAATCATAACGGTGAATGAAATTCTGTAAAATTCAACAAAATAACATAAAAGTAATTTTTTACATTTCTAAATGCCTTCGAGGGCCGCGTAATATAAGTGCGTACAGCCCTCGGGCCCTAGTTTGCACACCCGTTTTAAACAGATCTTTACGGGGCTTCATCTAATATTTTCAATGTAATCTCATCTAAAAAAGATAAAGGTAATTCAAGAAGAGGAAAAGAGAAATAAATCAGCTTAAATAAAAATTTTTGCATCTGAGCAAAAAAAAAAGGAATGTATAAAATATAAATCACACTTATGAAATTCTTTTTTTTAAATAGCAGCGCGGTACAAAATTTTTTTAAAGTATTGTAAAGAAATCAATGCAGAAATTTTGATTGATATATGTAAAAATCAAAGGGTCTGCTTTTTAAAAAAAGGAAAGAAAATCTTCAGATTTTAATCCTGCCAAGTAGCAATTGCAGCTTCAAAAAATGAAACTCTTTTTATTGTTATTTTAAATTATCAACAGCTCACAGCCTTTTCTAGTAACGAAAAAGTTCATAGAAGTTATTTTTAAATCATATTATGCTTTAGGCCCCTGCAAAACTATCTTTTAAAATTCCAAATAAATGCATGTAAATCTGTAAAAATAAAAATTAGATAAAAAGCTCAATTAAAAACTAATCCAGGTATATGAAACAAAATGTCACTACTTGACTAAGGAAAGGAAACAAATATTACTTATTTTCCACGTTTTTTTCATGAAGTGCTTCCCAGTCAAAAAATTATGATTTTCATTGTCATTTTGAAAAAATGTCTAAAAAATCCATATACAAAAAAAAAAAACTGAATGAAAAAAAACTTGACCTTTCAATTTCAGATTGGATTTATAATTTATATAGTTAATTGAATGTGTATAAGTAAATGCTATTGAGTATTGACTATCATAACACAAGACTTAATAATTTAAAGAGATTTCAACGTTTTTGTTAATTTGTTTATTTAACAACGTTTAATATCCTTAATGTAATCATGAATCTTTCTTTACAAATATATTCATTACATGGAAGATGTATTCATGATTAATAAAAAAAATTGCAGATATTTTTTTTATATATACTTTGTTAAATCTCTTACAAATTGTTTATGGGATTCTAAATTACATTTTGTTTTCATTAAATTAGAATTTTTTTTTTTAAAAAGCTGTACATTAGCTTTAAAAAATTGATATTATCAAGATTTGATTTAAATTTTAATAAAATGCTTTAGTTAATAAAATACATTTATATTGACATAGATTTAGCTTTATCTTAAATGGTAAAAAAATTTTTTTGCAGGTAGACATTAAATAAAGTTTACCAGTAGACACCAGGTACTTTAGTAACACAAACAAATTATCGTTGCCTGTCAAAAAAAGGTACACATTGTTAGTTTGCACATGGAAAAACTTCTTAAAACCATTCTAAGTTCAACCAAAAAAAAGCTAATCTTTGCAGTCAACTGATTCAAAAAAAACTTTCAAGACTTTTAAATGAATGTAACCTAGCTAGAAAAAAAAATGTACAAACATTTTTTTTTTTAATAAAAGACTTGGGCTAATGTGCTTCTGTGGTCCCCTTATTGGGAGTCACTTCCCTTTGTTTATGATAGATTTAGGGTTCGGGTTAGGGTGAGCGATAGAGGGACCAGTAGCGTGCAATTACCAAGACTTGTTTCATAAGACTAAATATGTGCTTCAAGAATCTTGCTAATAATTATAATCATTCCTTTCAATTTCATTAATCCTTTAATCACGAAATGCACTGATCATATCTTATGTCTAATTCTTATTGTTATTTTGACTTAGAAAAAATGCACTCCTGTCTAATCTTAATATTAAAAACATTTGTTAAGCATGCATTGCTGCATTTTTATTTGTCATAATTATAATACTAGTAAATACATTACATAAAACAAAAGATTGATTTAATGTTCTTTGTGGGGAAAGTGTTTCATTAAATTTATGTATGACAATTATGCAATGACAGCATTTGATTACACGAGTAGAGGACCAGTTTGATAGCATTTGATTACATAAATACAGGATCAGTTGGACAGCATTTGATTACATAAATACAGGACCAGTTTGTCAGCATTAGCTTACATCAGTAGAGGACCAGTTTGATAGTATTTGCTTACAGGAGTAGAGGACCAGTTTGATAGTATTTGAATTTCATTACATAAATACAGGACCAGTTTAACAGCATGTGATTACACCAAGTACAGAACCAGTTTGATAGCATTTAATTACAAGCCTACAGAACTACTTCATGCAATCAGGTAATAAATAAAGTGATATGCTTCAAAGCGTTGCATTGAATATATTGTTTAGGGCGTAGATTTATAGTTTAGGAAATTAGTTACATGTTTGAGTGTCTGCCTCCAAGAGAATTTGGATATCCTGCTAATCCTTTTGCATTGAAGTTTTATCACAATTCTTGGGAATGATCTATTTGTGCACAAAGTTGATTGATTCTTGAATTGTGCAATGTCTATAACATGATTGCATGACATGACAGGAGCAGATTCTTAACATATGAGGAGCCAGTGGAAAATATGCAACGACAGAAAAAAATATGGAGAACTGGGGGGGAATTTGTTACAATTGTAATATTCGAAGATTCTATTAATTCAATTTTTTATAAACATGTGCAGAATTATTTTGGGTGCCATAAATTTTATTTGCTCATCTGTCTGTTCAGAATTTGACAAAAAAATGTATTGTTGACTTCTGATTTGAATTTTCATTAATTTAATTTGAATCAAGTTTTCAATTTTTTTGTTAATAATAAATATTGAATCGTTATTTGATTTTAGAATATTGATCTGAGAAAAATAAATAAATGAAAGAAAGAGAAATTTATTAATTGCAATAACGTACATTAAAATAATTCATTCAGTTAAGTTAATAATAAATTATCAAAAAATTGAATTGTTTGAAATATTTGGCAAAACAAAAAAAAAACCCGCTTCTTATAATTATTAAAATTGTTGTTTTGTATTTTATGAAGACCTTGTGTTTGGTCCATTAGGGTGAACATTATTCACTGCAACAGGGAAGAAATTGGCGATTTGACCATTTGGTGTTATCACTGCAGCCACTGTACTCTCTCTGCAGTTTGCGTTGCTGTCCTTGACAGGGGAGAGCCCATTGTAGGCCTGAACAGGCAGGTAGTCTCGCTGTACAATCCAGAATGCTGTCGCTATCTCAGAGTCGTAGTAGGATGGTGGACTGTCAGGGAGACCGTGTTGAGGCGACTCAGCATTGAGCATGTTGTGAAACTCCATTCCGTGGTAGCTTGAGCCGGTGATGGTGAATGGGAAAAAGGGCTGGAGTGGGCTGGAGGCCGCAGATGACTGTTGTCTGATGATGGACTGAGGCTGGCTACTGAAACCGCTGGTGGTGGTGCAGACATCCATGGGGGTATCACTGTTGGCATTCGTGTTGGTTATGGATGGGGCCAATCCAGAGTCACCGCCATTGATAACGCTGAACCGTACTCGTTTTTTATCGAACTGAACACAGGTCCTGTCATTGCTGTCACAGTCATCCTGACAAGCAATGCTAGACACCCCACCCATAACACTCTCAACATCTCCTGCGGAAACATTTGCATTGAGGTCTTGCTTGACCTCAGTCACATTATTTGTGTTGGAATAATTGCCCACCCTAGCCACTTGGCTTCCGTCAGCACTGATTTGGGAATCCACTCGTCTCATTAGAACTACCTCCTCTGGCACTGGTGGAACAAAACAGTTTCTAGACTGCTCACAAAGGAGCCAGTTGGCCACGTACAGCTGTGAGTAGGGAGGTGGGGACGGTTGGAAAATATTTTCATTACAGTCTTCCATGTCTGGCGCTGAGGGCTCCAGATACTCTGACATGTTTTCGGTGACCTGGGACATGCCTGACTCCTGTCTGGTTATTACAGAATGGTGACCACAGCAATCCTGACCTACGCTTGCCATGTCAGCTCCCCGAGAAGAGGCTAATCTGTATGACTGGTCGCAGACTGATGCTGTTGCAGGATATGTGACTTGAGATTCTACATCTGGTTTGATCAGACCTTCGCACAGCTCGTTACACTCATGATTACTAAACACATCGTGGATACCTTTGATCCCTTGGTCTTTGTTCCCAAATTCGCCAGCCCGAGAATGAATCGTGGGTGTCTTCAGGAAAAATCCATCCTCATCATGGACCCCTTCCAGTCCGCAGACCACCAGCTGACCCCTGGTATAGTGATACGTGAAGTGAGCGAATGCCTCCAGGTCCCGTGAGACGTGATGGTGTTTGCGGCCCTGCGAGTCCATGTAGCCAGTCAGCTTCCTGGGCTTGCCCGGCCTCTCGTCGTTGATCCTGACGTCATCCTCAAACAGTACCGCCTCCTTTGTGGATAGCCTCCTCTCGCCAGTGAAAAACAGCAGCTTAAGCTTGGATACTTCATCCATGAGTGCCCAGTAGACTGTAGCAATTTTAATCCGGCTTTCTTGTTCTGGGCATAATTGCCTGAATGCCCTGGCTAGCTCCTTGGCTTTCAGAGATTTCTTCACCTCGCATGAACATAAGCTCTGGAGAATTTAAAATTTAAAAAAAAATTAATTTTAGATTTTATTGTATATGTCTCTGCTTCATTTAATGGCATTCATACTATTTTAACTTTTTCTGTACTATCAAGTTAAGAAGCATTTGCTATTTATATTTTTTTTAAACATATAAATTAATTTATGTTTTGGCAGAAAAAGATTATAAAATAATCTATCCCCAGACCTGTTTAATGTACGATTTTGAGGTGTATACATTTTACAGGGTGGGCCAATAAAAGTGAGAACATCTCATAAAATGTGATTTAATCACATAAAAGTAGTTTAACTATACCCATACTAGATTAAAGTCGTTGAGAAGCAAGGAGGACACATTGAACATGATTTCTGATTAGCTAAATATTTCGCAAAAAAATGTATGAAGAATTATAATTAATTAAATTATATTTTGAAATAACTCATATGCTACTAGATGTTCTCACTTTTATTGGCCCACCCTGTATATACTGTATATTTATTTTTTTACTATTAAGATAATGTATTGAATGATTTTGTGATGATGTTGTACGATTTTAAGGGCTTGAGGGTAATAAGCAGGTCTGTGTTCCTAAATGTTAAGCATCACATCTTTATTTTATTTGAAAAAAAAATGCAGATGTAAAGGAAAGTCATATATGTTAAGATTTTGATGAACTAAATCCTTGATTGGAAAGTTTCTCACCTTTGTTCCCTCGCACTGTCTGAAGACCTTGACAACACACCTGTCGCCAGATTTAGGTCCGTTTCCATTCATCCTTCCATTGTAAACCTTGAATTCTTTCCCTTTTGAGAAACTTTTCTCTTCAAACGACACCCAATAGGTTTCCCCATCTCCTCTGTCCTCAGATTGTAAGGTGCAGTTCTGAAGGCTGTTGAAAGAAATATAAATAGTCACTTTTATTTATGGTTTAAAACATTAAATTTTAACACAATGTTCCTACGTAAAATAATTAAACGAGGATATTTGTTTGTTTGTTAGACATTATACTAAGGGGAAGTAATTCGGATCATGTGACTTTGGTAAAAATAAAAGAGTTGCTTACCCTCAACCAAAAATCAAAATGATTGAATTATTATCTATTTGTATCATTATTTCGAGTAAATAATATTTGTTTGCACCCTAAAGTTTTTCATGTCAATCAATTTTTTAAATAAATGGAAGTGCATCTTTATCAAAATGCTTGAAATTTCCCCAAAACCCCAACTCTAAAAAATCTCAACGAACAAATAGCTTTATAATTAATATCTCGGTAACTGGTTGGAACGTCCACTAGCCGAACAAACATATTATTGAGCCCACTGAATAATAGCCGCCACTAGAAGGTACATTTGCAACCGGGACGAAGCCTGAAAATTGCGCGCCCACAATTTTTTTTATCAATAATAATAAATGATATAAGTCTATAAGTATATGTATGTATGTATATATATATATATATATATATATATATATATATATATATATATATATATATATATATATTCAGAAACCACTCGTTGTCCCCCCACCCCTTCTAAATCCAGGTCCTTATTATAAGCAAACAAATACAAACACACAAACACAATTATAACATAGCATCCCGAACTGTTGCACACATGCCAGTACATGGCTTCAGCAACATACCCTACCAGAACCAGAACTTGATGACAAATGACAAATGATATACGAAAGTGCAATCAAGTACTTTGTGACAACGCACTAAGTTGAATATTAATTTTGAAATTATTGAAATGTCTTTTTTGTTGTCGTCCTAATTATATCCTCAAAAACGAACTTCAACCCCTACCCATTCCCACACACACCACGAAATGTCGGCTTATTTTTTGTCCATTTTAGGCTTTCTTTGACAGCCTGTTTCCTGATAAATTTCTATCCGAACAGATTCATGATTTTCAGTAAAAGGAAATAAAGAAGTCGTGTTCTCTCCCCACCCCCTCACACCCCGCCCCTTAACACCACAGAGCATCATCGATTGCTATTTACCTGAACATTGGTTGATAGGATCTCCCCTTGTTGTCACTGTAACTGTCCTCCTCATCTGACCACTGGATCTCCTCCACCGGCTGGTGTCTAGATCTCCTGCCCCTGCCAGATTTCGTCTTCTGCTTCTTTTCGTCGATCAGCGAGGCCTTGTTTTCATCCGGAGTCAGGGCATCGTCCAGCGCCTGCTTGGACAGACACCCGATGTGGGCCTGGGGGTAAACAGCAGGAAGGGGGAACAGTTAGATATATTATATAAAAAAACATACATACACACGCAAGCAGTGCATTTTCAAAGACACAGGCGAGACTTAAGAGTAACTAACGAGAACCTCAAATACCTCTTAAATATTACGATACTTCGCGGATAAAGCCACACCAAGAAATATTATATGCTTGTGCAAAATAATAATAATAAGATTCTGTTCCAAATTTAGTTCCACAAAATTACCGCATCAACAATATTGTACAAAAAAAATAATTAAACATTGTTAGCAACATATTAAAAAAACGAAGTGGCTATTCGTACCCGGGTACCAGAAGTGAGAGGTTGGGATTAAAAAAAACTATTTAAAATATTATTCTTGGGTTTGTAAGACAAAATGAGGTATCAAATGAAAGATAATTGAATGGACTATACGTTTGTAGACTTAATTCTTCAGTTTAACTAAAATAAACTACCACAAATGACATCCGAATAGCATTTAGTCAAAATGGACCCGGACTCGCAGCGCCGCTATTCGCACCCGGGTCCCATTAGACTCAATGCTATTCGGATGTCATTTGTGGTAGTTTAGACGAATAGTCACCGCCGTAAAAAAATTTAACAATTTTTAAAACACAGACTTGTACTAAGGAAAAGAAATCGAATCATCTCGAAAATGTGACGTAAAAACGCTAAAATGAACTTTCGTTGTTAAAAGAAGCCAATAGAATTAATTAATTCGCTTCTAATCAATCGATTACAAACAACCTAATTATTCTAATCGATTACAAGCAACCTAAAATATAGGCAAATCTGCAGCAATTCTCCGTTTTCAATGTATTTATTTTTTAAATGACCACACAGCTCTATAAGAAATCATGACGTATGTCTTCAAGACATCCATTATATTTTTGTTCCATCATACTGAACGAAAACGTACACTTTAACGATTACATGACTAAAAAAACAACAAAAAAAACCCCAAGCTATGACTCTTTTTCAACTAACTCCTAATAACTGTCAACATATTGTGAAGTTAATTTAATAATCCAGAGGAGTAGTTACACGGTGAATTAATAAAACACTTTTCAACATTGTGAGTGTGAGGAAAACGTCTCCACCCGGCCGGACAGACGGGGATCAGGTCCAGTGGCACTTCTGCTGACTCGACCGGACATTCAGATCTTAAAAACGCCGTGGAATCTTCGATTTTAAACGCTGTTGGTTTAGAGGTTAGAGAATCGGCGGGAGGCGCAAAAGGGAAAGGGGGGGGGGGTAGAGGTCAATGCATTCAAAGACACAATTAACCAAGTAAGCTGTGCCAGGCTACTTAACATTTGTGACCTACCGTCTGACCTCGTGGCTCGACCTCCTCTGATCATTGTATCACTACGCGGGCGAGACATTGATACACAATGTTGGCAATTATTAGTGTGTTTCAAAGGAATGGAGGTTAAAGGAGAAAATGTTCACTACAGGACAGACTGGGGGAGGTACACAATGGCTAAATCCTAAAGTGCAAGTTCATGAAAATGATTGAAATCAGACAATTTGTTACGAAAATGTAACCCCCCCTCCCCCCAGGGTTTCCATATCAATCATTTCACACCACCCCCACCTCCCAAACGCTCGCAAGATCTAAATGATTGTGTGATTGTGAAACTCAAAATTTGTTGGCTCTTATGGAGTTTTGCTTGTTTTTTTCGATTGTAGTAATGAGTATTTTACAAATGTAAAACTTTTAGGAAATCTTAATATACTTTTTTCACCGTGTTAAATATTTTCGTGCGAATCAAATTTAAAAAAAAATAATATATATATATATATATATAATCTTGCCAAGATTTCATGATGTATTGACACGAGACAAATCAGATCAATAATTTTTCCACAAAAAAAAAAGGAACAGAATAGACGCAATTATGAATCTCTTCTGGCTTTTTTTTTAAAAGAAGTAGTCGTTTGGACTTTCGTGGATAGGCGTCCAATGATACGGTGCAAACCTTTCATGAGAGCTGGCATGGGGGTGTGGGGGAGGAGGGTGCAGTTACCTTTTCTAATTAACTGATAGACCCTATGCATGGACGTCCTCGGAATAATTATGTCAAGAGCCCTCCACCCCACGAAATTACAAAATTACTAACTACAATTAAGAAAGAAAACAAAAACAATTCTACAAAACTAAAAGTGAACTAACGAAATAATTGCTTGAAAATGTCAATTAGATGTGGACAACACCTTTCCACAGTTTTGTCTTTGCATAGAATTTAATTTAAAACATAGTTGTCTGCACTGAAATATATGTTTTACAGTTATCCTTCTACTGGTAATTAACGAATGCAAAATATAATTTAAAAAATTAAATTAATAATTCTGTTGGTGGCCACGACCATGACAAACTCTGGTTGCTTGCATAGCTGCTTTTATGTTTAACAGTGGCATTGCTATTGTGTTTGAGAGTGATGCGTGGTGGCAGGTTTGAGAATGGAGTGTGGTGGCAGGTTTGAGAATGGAGTGTGGTAGCAGGTTTGAGAAGGGGGTGTGGTGGCAGGTTTGAGAAGGGAGTGTGGTGGCAGGCTGCTAATGTGTTTGAGAGAGATACATGGTGGCAGGTTTGAGAATGGAGTGTGGTGGCAGGTTTGAGAATGGAGTGTGGTGACAGGCTGCTAATGTGTTTGAGAGAGATACATGGTGGCAGGTTTGAGAATGGAGTGTGGTGGCAGGCTGCTAATGTGTTTGAGAGAGATACATGGTGGCAGGTTTGAGAATGGAGTGTGGTGGCAGGTTTGAGAATGAAGTGTGGTGGCAGGTTTGAGAAGGGAGTGTGGTGGCAGGTTTGAGAATGGAGTGTGGTGGCAGGCTGGTAATGTGTTTGAGAGAGATACATGGTGGCAGGTTTGAGAAGGGAGTGTTGTGGCAGGCTGCTAATGTGTTTGAGAGAGATACATGGTGGCAGGTTTGAGAATGGAGTGTGGTGGCAGGCTGCTAATGTGTTTGAGAGAGATACATGGTGGCAGGTTTGAGAATGGAGTGTGGTGGCAGGTTTGAGAATGGAGTGTGGTGGCAGGCTGCTAATGTGTTTGAGAGAGATACATGGTGGCAGGTTTGAGAATGGAGTGTGGTGGCAGGTTTGAGAATGGAGTGTGGTGGCAGGCTGCTAATTTGTTTGAGAGAGATGCATGGTGGCAGGTTTGAGAAGGGAGTGTGGTGGCAGGCTGCTAATGTGTTTGAGATTGAGGGCGTGGTGGCAGGTCGCAAAATGTGTCACGTGTGCTATCTGTTGTGACAACCCACGTCATCTATTATTCTTTCCCCAAACATAATGCGATCATGCGGATGTCGTGTGTATCAAAATACTGTCCATTTCTCCACTTACTGGTCTATGGAAGTACACTGTGTATTTAAGTTCACATTGCAGCCACATTGACATTTACGATACACATTAAATAGCACCAAGGTCACCTTCAAGACTGAAATTCTTCTGTCACGCTTCACCAAATTTTACACCAATCATTTTACGTTCATTCTTAAAATTATTAGAATTTGGTCTGTTGAATACGGCCACGATATTCTAATCTACTGATGCCACGGGATTATCGAATACGAAGATGACCAAGGCTTTTATTCTAAACGGTGACCAGTCCTATCTGTGTCTGGAAAGTTTTCCCGCACTTTCAGCACACGTGTTTTAGGTTCCTATTTGGATTGGATTCCGTTCTGCTTTTCCTTGCGCGAGGGCTGTGCTCCGACAGTGAGTCTGCCTCGCAAACTTGTACAATTCATGGCAAGTTTTTCCCAATACGACGTCGATGGATTTAAGTGCAGCTTTTAGACAGTCCTTGAAGCGCTTTTTTCTGCTCACCAGCTGAGCGTTTCCCAATAGACAGTTCAACTAACATTAGTCGTTTGGGAAGTGAACTGTCTGCCCAAATTGGTCTCTCTGTCTATTCACCTCTTCGACAGCTTCTCTCCTCCGCAAACGCGCGTATTCTTTCTGTCCCCAAGACACGCACAAAAACATACGGTGAACGATCTTTCTCTTTCCGTGCCCCCAAACAATGGAATTCTCTTCCACAACACACCCGCAATATACCGACCATCACATCCTTCAAAACTGCACTCAAAACACATCTCTTTAAACTCTACTATCCTGACTTATTCCCCCTTCTAACCGATAAATGATGCTGCTGGGTGCCGTCCATGGCTCGACATTTTAAATAGTTCTGGAATGGTTGGAGTGAATACACATTTGTTTTGTTTTTTATACAATTGTTTTTATGTTCATTAATGTATGTTAATTTTTAAGTTCATAATTATGTTTGTTAATTGTATGTACAGCGCGGTGAGCCCAACCCTAGGCTGGGGTATCGCGCTATAAAAAACCTCTAAAAATAATAATAGTAATTTTCCGCTGCTTGGAGGTTATATCACTAAACTGATATTTTAGGTTCTTTGTAAACTTTTTCCGGGAGCTGGCGTTCTGCGAATACCATGTCAGCTGAGCCTCATTTTGATCGGAAGCCACATTGACTTCCAGGAAGTAGTCCGTGTTCAAGGTGTAGTTGTAAACAATTGGGTAAAACTCTGGCCAGGATCTTCCCAACTATGGAACTGAGAGACACGCCTCGAGTGTTGTCCCGTGTTTAGTTACTGCTCTAAATAATAATAATAATAATAATAATAAAGTTCATTTACAAAACACGCTTCATCCCTAATGAAGTCTCGAAGTGCTATAAAATACAAAACTCAACAATACAAAATCTACATACACTCCTAGGGACAATACAAGCCAATGGACAATACAAGGCAATGGACAATACAAGCCAATGGACAATACAAGCCAATGGACAATACAAGCCAATGGACAATACAAGCCAATGGACAATACAAGTCAATAGACAATACAAGCCAATGGACAATACAAGCCAATGGACAATACAAGCCAATGGACAATACAAGCCAATGGACAATACAAGCCAATGGACAATACAAGCCAATGGACAATACAAGCCAATGGACAATACAAGGTAATGGACAATACAAGCCAATGGACAATACAAGCCAATGGACAATACAAGCCAATGGACAATACAAGTCAATGGACAATACAAGCCAATGGACAATACAAGGTAATGGACAATACAAGCCAATGGACAATACAAGCCAATGGACAATACAAGCCAATGGACAATACAAGCCAATGGACAATACAAGCCAATGGACAATACAAGCCAATGGACAATACAAGCCAATGGACAATACAAGCCAATGGACAATACAAGCCAATGGACAATACAAGCCAATGGACAATACAAGCCAATGGACAATACAAGCCAATGGACAATACAAGCCAATGGACAATACAAGCCAATGGACAATACAAGCCAATGGACAATACAAGCATATGGACAATACAAGCATATGGACAATACAAGCCAATGGACAATACAAGCCAATGGACAATACAAGACAATGGACAATACAAGCATATGGACAATACAAGCCAATGGACAATACAAGCCAATGGACAATACAAGCCAATGGACAATACAAGCCAATGGACAATACAAGCCAATGGACAATACAAGCATATGGACAATACAAGCCAATGGACAATACAAGTCAATGGACAATACAAGCCAATGGACAATACAAGCCAATATACATCGAGGAATATGAGCAAGCTCCTTGGAAACAAGGAGGTAGAGTACGTCACCCCAGCAGGTGAGTGCGAAAAAGATGTGTTTTCAACTCAGTTTTGAAAGACTGCAGTGTCTGGCTGTTTCTGAGAGCGACAGGAAGGCCCTTCTCTTATATATGCCTATAATATATGCGTAATTGAGGTGCCATCTTTCAATATCGACTCAAATAGCTATGTCACTCTTTTTATCAGATTTCTACAGCAATTGCATCATAATTGGGACTGTTTCTGGACCTCAGTAAACGAACAGGGGCATTATCGGACAGTGGCTTTATCGGACAGTGGCATTATCGGTATAGGATGCTCCTTCCACGACTCCAATATGGCGGTACACTGCCCTGTCTTCTATCACAGCAATATGGCGGTACCCGGGCTGCCTTTTGCGACTCCAATATGGCGGTACCCTGGGGTGTCTTCTACGGCTCCAATATGGCGGTACCATGGGGTGTCTTCTACGGCTCCAATATGGGGGTACCCTGGGGTGTCTTCTACGGCTCCAATATGGCGGTACCCTGGGGTGTCTTCTACGGCTCCAATATGGCGGTACCCTGGGGTGTCTTCTACGGCTCCAATATGGCGGTACCCTGGGGTGTCTTCTACGGCTCCAATATGGCGGTACCCTGGGGTGTTTTCATTTGGTTTATAAAATGGGGCCAGGGGCATTGTTTAATTGGCAGGGACAATTAAAACGGGAAAGAGACATATCTAAACACATACACCTATAAACACATATATGATTACAAACACGCCTGTATCTGAAGTCCTTGTTGTAGTTCTTACACATATAACATTATGTTAAGTCAAATTTAAGTCCCGAGCACACACTCTTCACTTCCAGCCACACCACTTAAACACTTATTCTGGACACAGCACTTAAACACTTATTCTGGACACACCAGTTAAACACTTGTTCTGGACGCACCACTTTAACACTTGTTCTGGACACAGCACTTAAACACTTGTTCTGGACACAGCACTTAAACACTTGTTCTGAACACACCACTTAAACACTTGTTCTGGACACACCACTTAAACACTTGTTCTGGACACACCCCTTAAATACTTGTTCTGAACACACCACTTAAACACTTGTTCTGGACACACCACTTAAACACTTGTTCTGGACACACCACTTAAACACTTGTTCTGGACACACCACTTAAACACTTGTTCTGGACACACCACTTAAACACTTGTTCTGGACACACAACTTATACACTTGTTCTGGATACACCAACTTTTTCATTCACTAACATGGCAACTCCCAAAGTCGCTTCACTTACACCACATTCCGGTCAGACTACTTAACATCACACACCCAAAAACATCTTCTACATTCACAAAACAAAGCACGTCGCATCCCATCACACTCCAGTAATGCCACATCAAACCACATCAAATCACATCAAACCACATCAAACCACATCAAAATCGCATCAAAACAACGAGACACCACAGCAAAACCACCACATCACACCGCATCCAAAGCAAATCACACCACATCAAAACCACATCATGCGACATCCAAACCACATCTAAACCAATCAAAACCACATCACACCACATCAAAACCACATTTACACCACATCCACAAGTCATCAGATCTACATTCACCACCAACATTTAATTTTACCCGGTGGACTCGGAGTCGCACAATTTCGATTCCGACTCCGGCGAACTGAATGTGGGTCACGTCAACAAAGAAAAGAAAATAGAGTGACACACGTTCCACTGATCAGGGAATCTCACTCACGGTACCAAAAATACCCCCCGAGTCAAGTGCTTGGTTGCCTGGGTTTAGTCAGAGTCGTTTGAGAGATGAACGTATTTACCAAACGTCTCCCATGACCTCGCGTCTATAAATAACCTCGGCGTTGGACCAGGTCAGATGCGGTCTTGTTTAGAAAAAAGAGTTGGAATTTCCATTTTATTTTTTAAATAGTTGGACTAAGCAAAAATAATTTTTTAAAAACCAAAACACTTAATAATAACCAAAAAAATAAATAAAATTAATTAAGTAATGTTATTAAAGAGGAGAGAAGATGCAGAGAATTACAATGGAGTAAAAACAATGGCATGGAGGACAGTTAGACAAATAATTTAGGTTTTCTTTTTACAAGATCCTATTTTAAAAGTTACAACCCCCTCGATTTTTACGATTTCCGCTTCCTGGCAGGGGTGAGATGGTGGCACAGACCCAAGTGCATGGACAAGACATGTGTCACAAATAAGCTATGATATTTATAAGCAGTGGCGTAAGAAATGGGGGGGGGGTGGGTCCCGACCCCCCGAGGAGCACTGTCTTTTTTTTGTATGGAGTGGACGGCATTTTCGGCATATGAAAAAGTTTTTTTTTTTTTTTTTTCGTGGAAGGGGCTGGGAAAACATCTAGGTCCACCCCGGGGGCGGCACTAACCCAAGCTACGCCGCTGATTATATGTAACACATATAAGCCATGCTTTGAGAGTAACGTGTATGAAAATGGCAACCGCTTTCGTGAGTGATCCAATTTTTGGATTCATTGAATGTGTTGAAGTGTTACTGTACCACTTCATGCATTCAAGTGGGTTTTCGGTTATATTTATTTATCTTTATTTATGAAATAAAACTATAATTAAAAAGAAGTACTTTAAAAACAACACACGCTTTTCCAAAAATTATTCTAAAAAGAGAACAAAAATCTACCTCGCAACTTCAGAGTTGTTAAAAAAAAAAGTGGGGCGCCCATGAACTCAAACTTCTTGGTTTCGGCTCAATTGGAGGCCAGGAAGTGGGTCAAAATTGAGATACAAGATTTGATCACACACAAACTAACAAACGGACATGGCAACCTAAAGAGACGGCATACGACTCAGTTAAGTGCTATACTATATTTTAATTTTTTTATATTTTTTAATTTTATTCGTTTTTTTCTGTTTGTTCGTTGATGAAGGCTTCCTGTCGACACGTTCGTTGTTTTGTTGCGTTCCTTTTTTCAGGTTTAACCTTACTGTGTTTTACCAATTTCCTATTGTGCTAACCTGACTGCAGTCTCTCCCTTTATTACCCTACACCAATTGTACAAAGAACCACCCATAGTCGCAACAATAAAAAAAAAAGGCAGACTGCGCTGGGCAGGACATATTGAAAGGATGCCGAAATGTAGAGCAGCAAAAGCGATATACAGGCAGAAACCTAGGGGCAGACGACTCACTGGTCGCCCAAGGCTGAGATGGGTCGACGATGTAGAGAAGGATTTACACCAGTTGGGGGTTCGCGCATGGAGGCGGAAGGTCATGGATCGATCCGACTGGAAGGATGTGGTGGATTAGGCTGGGCCCTACATGGGCTGTAGCGCCACTGATGATGATGATGAAACAATTTTGATCACACATATGTATATTGTTAACCCATGCATTGTGGTCCAACTTAACCCATACATTGTGGTCCAACTCCACGACTCTCAGACCCAGCTATCGCTGCCATACCTCAAGCACCAGCTGTTAAAGGAGAGGGGCTGAAAAGAACTATATTAAAAAAAGATAATAATACTTTTTTTAAAAAAAAGAACACAATGAAATCATGCCAACAGGAAGGAATAAAGAAATGGGGGGGGAGGCATATCGATCGCCACTCTCTCCCTCGGCGTCACGTGACGCGGGCTATACGCCCTATGAATTATTATAGGATATGATCAGTAGTGGTTCATTCACGCCTAGACAAGACCAACGGACTAAAATAACCCTGTCAGTACAAAGGAGTTGGAGTTAGGGGAGAGGGGGGGTTAGGTCAAAGGTTGACTGGGATCTCCAGTTACACGCGAGCCCTAGTAATGGAGCTTGTTTATTTATAGTCAATTACTCTGTGTGTTGTGTTTTGTATTTTGTGTTGTGTTTTTTGTATTGTGTTTAGTTGTGTTTTGTCTTGTGTTTTTCCATTATGTTTTGTATTTTGTGTTATGTTTTTGCTTTGCGTTTTTTGCGTTGCAAATTTTTCGGAATAAAAACATTGGTCATAGCGCCTGCTTAGGTTGTGTCAAAGATACAAGCGACATAGCACCTGCTTAGGTTGTGTCAAAGATACAAGCGACATAGCACCTGCTTAGGTTGTGTCAAAGATACAAGCGACATAGCACCTGCTTAGGTTGTGTCAAAGATACAAGCGACATAGCACCTGCTTAGGTTGTGTCAAAGATACAAGCGACATAGCACCTGCTTAGGTTGTGTCAAAGATACAAGCGACATAGCGCCTGCTTAGGTTGTGTCAAAGATACAAGCGACATAGCGCCTGCTTAGGTTGTGTCAAAGATACAAGCGACATAGCGCCTGCTTAGGTTGTGTCAAAGATACAAGCGACATAGCGCCTGCTTAGGTTGTGTCAAAGATACAAGCGACATAGCGCCTGCTTAGGTTGTGTCAAAGATACAAGCGACATAGCACCTGCTTAGGTTGTGTCAAAACAACGGTATTTAAATACGCTAAGGCCTACTAAAAATAAATGAGGATATTTAAAATATAATCCACTCACGTTGCAGTTAAGTAATTCCAAAAAAAACTGGTACCGTAATCCATACACTTAATCCATGGGATATTTACATCCTGCCCTTTGTGAATCCAATTGGTCCGCTTTATATTTTGCTATGTTTACGTTTGAACACTCGCCACAGATCGGCGTGAATCGGCACACCGGGAGTCACTCAAACAAAGCCATGACGGAACCAGACAAGGACAGCCCACATACCCCCCCCACACACACACACTGAACAGCAGTCGCGTAACTTCGACATTTCCCCCAGTCATAAACCCTCCGATGGCAAATAACTGCTTTTTTAAAATATTTTTTTTTACATTTTTAAAAAATGTTACGGCGTTCTGGTGGTGACGGTCCCCCCTTCTGTTGCCACGCGTGATCCAGCCAATCAGCTTCCTCGGCACGGAGGGTACTCTACATACGGGTACCGCTGATGCGTTGAAGACACGCGTGCTGAAAAAGATGACATCCCAACATAACTAGTTTAATGTAACCTAACCCATAAAGGAAAGACACACACGATCCTACACACACATACACACCCACAATCCCCCCCCACACACAAGCCCACACAATATTTCCATTAAATATATTTCGCACGCATATTGCAAAAAATAAACTTTAAAATGTAATACGTTGGAGTCTCCGTCAACGAACGATACTTCGGGCTACGAATATAGGCATTCTCCAGTACGCATTATAGCTCCCAACTTTTCAATAGACTCAGTTTTGCGTAATCACGTTGCAGAAAATATCGTTTTTTTTTTGTTTTTTTTCGAGTGCTGTGTTTAAGTAAACACAACTTTTGTAATGTTGTGTTATTTCATCCCTCATTATGACGCCTAGAGAGAAAAGTGCTATTAATAGGAGCCGTGTTAGTGTGGAAATGAAGAAATTAACTCTACTTTAGCGGGTAATAGAGGGGAGTGTTTCAGTGATCGCCCAGCAATAACAATGTGGTGAAATCCACATAGTGTTAGAGAGACAATAGTTTGTGAAAAGGCGCCAGGCATTTCAACGGTCATTTGTTGGTCAAACACAGAATACACGTGCCAGGCAGTTGGACGGTCATTGGTTGGTCAAACACAGAATACAAGTGCCAGGCAGTTGGACGGTCATTGGTTGGTCAAACACAGAATACACGTGCCAGGCAGTTGGACGGTCATTGGTTGGTCAAACACAGAATACACGTGCCAGGCAGTTGGACGGTCATTGGTTGGTCAAACACAGAATACAAGTGCCAGGCAGTTGGACGGTCATTGGTTGGTCAAACACAGAATACACGTGCCAGGCAGTTGGACTGTCATCTTTTGGCCAAAAGACAGAGTACAGTTGGCAGGCAGTTGGAGAGTGCTTTTTTGTTGTTGGCCAAAACAGTGTACAAGTTGGATAGGGATATGTTGAACCACACACAGAGTACAAGTGCCAGGCAGTTGGATAGGGATTCGTTGGACAACACACACAGAGTACAAGTGCCAGGCAGTTGGATAGGGATATGTTGGACAACACACACGAGTACAAGTGCCGAAGCTGAAGACTTTAAGGCGAGTCGATGGTGGTTGGAGACATTTCGATGAAGAAGAGGATATCGTATCGACGTAAGACATTAAAAGGCTGCTCAGTTAGATACAAATACATACTTTTCATTCTAGAACAAGGTATATTTAAAACAAGTATACATTTCCGAGTTTGAAACAGTTTAGTTCAATTTACGTTGATTTCAATAGGAAAAAATGGTTTCGGTCAGCGAACGTTTCGGTTTAAGAATGTAGTCACGCAACGGATCCAGTTCGTTAACCTGTATTTGTTTTTAAGGTTAAAGAGATTAAATGTCACAGTTGTGGTTAGGCGAAACTGAGAAGCAAGAAAGGGTTAGAGTAACTGAAAAAGGTTTCTAATGGTTTCGAATTACAATGCTAAGCAAGACGTATGCACTACGAACAGTGTGTTGTTGAGAGTAGTGTCGCACGGTGGAGGAGATGGCACCAAGTCTAACGTATTGGTGTGGTAACCGAGTGAGATGGTTTATTACGAATTGTATCAACGTCACAATGTTGTAAGTGTGTGTGTGTTTTGTTTCGGTCAACATGTGATGACCGGCACGGAGACGGGTTCGTCACATTCAGAGTTTCTCTACCTGGGGTGCTCTCGCCCCGAGGGGGTGCGTTACGGCCTTTCCGGGAAA
The DNA here is from genome assembly GCA_964017045.1 of Omphiscola glabra. Classification (NCBI taxonomy): domain Eukaryota; kingdom Metazoa; phylum Mollusca; class Gastropoda; family Lymnaeidae; genus Omphiscola; species Omphiscola glabra. Next base: position 38,175,988 of record OZ024800.1, read on the forward strand.
GGGGGGGGCGCAATGAAAAGTTATTATGAGAACGCAATGAAAAGTACTTTCAAATGGTGACTTCATAAGAAGTTCAAGTAGTTGAGATTTGAGAAGAGTCTTAAGAAAGATAGTTTATCACGGTGAAAATTTAAGTGTTGTCCCTGAGTTAGTTTAGTGGTGGCGTTCAAACGTTAAGTGGTGTTAAAGGGAGTGTGTTGTGGTGAGTGCTGTGTAGAGATTGTGTTGTGATGAGTGATGTGTGGAGATTGTTTTGTGGTGAGTGCTTTGTAGAGATTGTGTTGTGGTGAGTGCTGTGTAGAGATTGTGTTGTGGTGAGTGCTGTGTAGAGAGTGTGTTGAGGTGAGTGCTGTATAGAGATTGTGTTGTGGTGAGTGCTGTGTAGAGATTGTGTTGTGGTGAGTGCTGTGTAGAGATTGTGTTGTGGTGAGTGCTGTGGGGATTAGTGTTTTTTTTGGTGAGTGATGTGTAGAGAGAGTGCGTGTTGTGGTGAGTGATGCGTAATAATTGTGAATTTAGGTTGATGTGGCGTGGGAAGTGAGTGTTTGAAGGGTGTAATGTCGTGGACGTGGTTTTGTTAAATTGTGTGGGTGTGGTATGGGATGTGTGTGGACGTGGGGGTGGAAAGAGAGACGAAGCAGGTCTATCAAGGTGTGTGTCACGGCTGTGTTGTAATAAATTACCCTCACACAACACACACAACTTTTATATTGCGCCGTTAGAGACAAACCTCAAGTGTCAAATAAATCATCCTTGAAAAAAACACTTTCGTCGCAATTTGACTTGTTGAAATCACTGATATCTTTTTTTTATGACTTGTTATCACGACAAAAGTTTTTTTGAAGTCTTACGTCAGATGTGGATACGCCTTTATCACCCATAGGATATGAGGTGGTTTATTATCCATGGGATATGAGGTGGTTTATTGTCCATGGGATATGAGGTGTTTTATTATCCATAGGATGGGAGGTGGTTTATTATCCATAGGATATGAGGTGGTTTATTATCCATAGGATATGAGGTTGTTTATTGTCCATAGGATTTGAGGTGGTATATTAGTCATAGGATATGAGGTAATTTATTATCCATGGGATATGAGGTAATTTATTGTCCACAGGATATGAGGTGGTATAATATCCATAGGATATGAGGTAATTTATTATCCATGGGATATGAGGTAATTTATTATCCATGGGATATGAGGTGGTATATTATTCATAGGATATGAGGTAATTTATTATCCATGGGATATGAGGTGGCTTATGGAGTGGTTTATTATCCATATGAAATGAGGTGGTTTATTGTCCATATGATATGAGGTGGTTTATTATCCATGGGATATGTGGTGGTTTATCATCCATAGGATATGAGGTGGTTTATTGTCAATAGGATATGAGGTGGTTTATTATCCATAGGATATGAGGTGGTTTATTATCCATTATAAAACAAACATATAGGAATACATATCACTTTATCATTTATTACATCATATAGCAACCCCCTGGTTAAGTCTATACAAGATGGTTTCTGTCAATGGACAAATCAACCCGCTGGTTAAGTCTATACAAGATTGTTTCTGTCAATGGCCAGCGTACCAGGGGCAAGTGCCAAGAAAGTTTTAGAGATTTATTTGTACTCTTGAGTTGCATGTCTGCGGTGAAGGGGCTGTTGAATGGCCTGAAATATTTGACACTGGGTGGTAATCAAGAATGTTTTATTGTACATCCATCACACGGTGTACAATAAATGTGTACAAGTGCCGGTAACGTGCCGAGGGGAATATGAGATCACCCTAAAGACTCCCACACGACCATAATATGTCATCACTAGGAGCGTCTGGAAAAGATGTTCGGGCGGGGGGCGGGGGGGGGGGCGAGGGATGGGGGAAAACTGATATTGAGCAGCAAGGGGCCCCTGGATTCATGGGGCCAGTGTACACTTGGCCAGTGTACTTAAGCCTAAGGTCCATGGGCAGATCTAGAGGAACGCTCTCAATGACCGGACGGGGCTCATAATAACTGTATTGTATTGTTTAAGATTTTGGAACCATGTATTCTAATCAATAAATTCATGGAAATTATATTTAACAAACTATATGGAGCGTATATAAATTTGAAATTAAAAGAGCCCTTATACAACATTTAGCCCACTGTATATTTTATGGCATACAAACAAAGTAAGCCATGAACCCTTATGGTCTACTAGACCATTTCGACGGGAGAACAAAAACGCATGAACATCTTGTCCACGGCTACTAGTTTAAAACATGTGTCTTTAAAGTATGTTCATTTATTGTGTCACATGTGTTGGGATATGTGCGCAGTTTGTTTGTGTTTTTAAATGTGGGAATGCTCTGTGGATGACGTCGTGCGGTACACAGATGTGTTTCTACGAGAAAAGAGAAGAAAAAAAGGTTAGGCCGTTAGAGAGTATCTCCAATGAACTTTAATTCTTCATCTTTGACGTCATAGCGTTGCCTCGAAAACTGTGTTCCTTATGCCCTAACTTATGTTCTAAATGTCAAGTACCCCGGAAAATAAAGATACTACTACAAAGATACGTTACCTTTATTCAATTAATAAAATAAGAAACCAAAAAAAAATACCAAAAAAAAATGAAATTAAAGTCACATTTTGGGAAAAAACAGACGTGCGGTTGAATTTTTTTAAAATTTCTATAATCATTTATAGCTTTGCTGCAGAGATAAACCTGTCTTACAAATAAGTCAAAACGAGAAAAAAACGTGTAGTTCCTTATACTAAGTTGTTCCCAACTTTATAGTCATAGTGCCACCTTTGTGTTCATGGCCCACCTTTATGGTCATTGGTGCCAACTTTGTGTTCATGGCCCACCTTTATGTTCATTGGTGCAAACTTTGTGTTCATGGCCCACCTTTATGTTTATTGGTGCCAACATTGTGTTCATGGCCCACCTTTATGTTCATTGGTGCCAACTTTGTGTTCATGGCTCACCTTTATGGTCATTGGTGCCACCTTTGTGTTCACGGTACCATAGTTTTAACACTTCCTTCAGAAGCCTGAAGCATCCAATTACTTTGTAAAAGTGTAAAATAAAGATTCTTGTTTACCTGTAATCCAATGGAATGATTAAGAGTGTATTTCAGTCGGAGTAATCCACTTCAATGAATTAGTTGTTGAATGAAGTCAATAAAAACATACACACTACACCTGTTACATACAATTAATATCGGGAATACTTTAAAAATATTGTTTCTCCTAGTGTCATGGTCTCCACTGCGAAACGTTGTTCCGAAAGGCTGATATCCCGCTGGCTTATATCTCGAATCTGTGTGTGAGTTTTCGACAAGTGTTCATGTAAGGTCACATATGGTTTGCGGTCTCGCACCAAAATAATGGACGTATAATCCGCAAACCTGATGTTCAGTCTCAAATGTAATCATGAAAACCTAATCTCTTAATCCAGTCTCTTGGTGTGTTTTACTAATCGCCTAAGTCGAGTAATTCATGTCAAATTTCATAGGCTTAAAGTTTTCGTAGTCTTTGTCAGTTCTGTAAACGCTATCAAAACAATGCTATATTTGATGGATGCTTTGAGTGTCACACTACGCCAGTGTGTCGTTACGCCACTGTGTCACTATGCCCCTGTGTCACTATGCCACCATGTCACTACGCTACAATGTCGCACATAGGTTGTATACATAGAATGACGAGAGCACTGCCACTACTAATCCGTTTCTATTATACAAGTATGACCCACAGTCAGTGCAGTCAGTTACTGAAAACATGTGGTGGCGAGAGTATCTCTCCTTTCAACCTCATCTATAAATAGAATTGCTAGGACGGACGTGGAAGTTCGGGTTTTTTGTGTTTTGTTTTTTTTCGTTTTTTAGTCAGTGGTAATGATGTCCCTTGGGGGGATGTTAATTGGTCACCATGACAACGGCTCGTCAAATGTGATCGCACATTAATTATGACAAATACGCCCACCAGGATGATGAATTGGAGGAGGATTTTTCCAGAAAGTTGAATTGGTGTTGTCCCTAAACAGAAACAAGAATGATATGGAAAAACAAATCAGATTGTGGCGGTCCTTCCAGTTTTAGATCAGGAATCGGGGAGAGGGTGGAATTTCAGGGGGGGGGGGCTAGATGGTATTTCAGGAGTTCAATGTGGTACTCAGGGGGTGCGAGGTGGTCATTCAGGGAGTGTGAAGTGGCATTTCAGGGGTGCAAGGTGGCATTCCAGGGGGTTAGAGGTGATATTTCAATTGGTGGCTAGGTGATATTTCAGGGGGGTGCAATGCGGTATTTCAGGGAAGAGAGGTGATATTTCAAGGGGGTCCGAGGTGGCATTATCTCGTACGGTTTGGGGTTATCTATCCTTTGATGATAACAATACTGGCTAACTTATCTGTCAAGTCGTGATAAGTGGAGGGGAGTGTCAAGTGAGCAGCTCAAGGGGGGTGGGGGTGATGTCGCCTGCTGAAAAGGAGCAGAGGTGTTCTGGAGCCGGTTCGGTCCGCGCGCACCGGTTGGTATATTTTAACTATACTTCCAAACCTGTTGTTAAAAATGTCATAATAATACTTTTAAAAAAGTCAAAACTCCAAAGAAATCAGAAGAGTACCAAACCGGTTGTTACTTGACTGGGATCACAGGGGCGTGCCGCCTGCTAGGTAGGCGGAGGGCCTGACTGGGAAACACAAGAACGGGGGTCTTGCCGAGGAAAAGGGCGCCCAGGTGCGAAGCGCTCATCAATATACATTTTTTAAGAAAGTCTCGCTTGGACCAGTAACATGACATTTAGGGACCCTTTTGTCGGTGTGAAGTATATAAGAATTATAATTTAATTCACTTTTAAAGTTTATCTAAAGTCAGTTTTTTGCGCGCCCTTATGTTGGGACCGGGGCGAGTGCACCCCTCCCCCCCCCCCCCACACCTTTTTTTTAAAAGTGATGTTTTTAAACAAAACTGTTATCTGATAAAAATAAACAACTTCATGTTCATTAATATTTAACCATGAAAGAATAATTAAATAATAAAAGTCTATATTCATAGCAGTGGCGTAGCGAGCTTAACTCGCGCCCGGGGCACAATACCTTTTTAGCCCCCCCCCATTCGAAAACCATACAATATTATATGTAAAATATACCATTTAGCGCCCCTTTGTGAGTAGCGCCCGGGGCATGATGCCTACCTTGCCCCCCCCCCATCTCACTACGCCACTGATTCATAGAGACATCTCAGAGCGACATTGTGCGTCAGATAGAAAGAGATAGTTATAGCGACATTGCACGTCAGATAGACACAGATAGTTATAGCGACATTGTACGTCAGCTGGACACAGATAGTCGTAGCAACATCTCAGCTTCGACCCAGACGTTTTTATTTTCATACTGGATTTTCATATTATAAAGCAAAAATGACGCGTCTGTGCTATGGTCACGAGTCATTGTGATCCGCTGGACAGATGATGTCACGTGATGGGGTCGAAGTGACAGGTGTACTATTTAAGGATGTTAAAGTCGTATTTGTAGATACATTGTTTTCACCCATAATCGGTTTCTACGACGCATGTGTCAATTTTCCGTTCAGAAAGATCAGACGGACAAGAAAATATGTCGAAAGTGGAAATTCGATGGTAAATTATTAATTTTTTTTTAGAACCGTTCCACTTCGATAAAGGATTTGGCTCCAGCATTTAACATAATTTAAGTACCAGCATACACGCCTGCAACGACATCAGACAGTCATACAGTTTTGGAATGGACCCCCCCCCCCACCCAACCAATTTCTTTTACATCTGGGAGAAAAATATTCAGTTTGAAGCAGGTACTTTAATTATTTTAAATATATTAATTATTTTGAAAAAATAGTTGTTTTTTTTTTTTTTAATTAATTTTTAAAAAATTGTTACACTTTTTTTTTTTTTTTTTTTTTACATTGATATTTTTTTTTAAAATTAGCTCTTAAAGAATGACAAAAAATAAGTCGATTATCATTTATTAAAAATTAACAACTGATTATCGGTTTCCAACAAGATAACCGGAGATCCGATTAGCTATTAATATCCTCGGTATCGAACCCACACGGTCCAACTTGAGTTTCAAGACATTGCTTAAATAAAAAAAATTTAAATATTTTTTTTAATTTTTACAACTTGAAGGGTATTGAATTTAGCGCTTTCCTCTAGACATTCAGTGAACATTTCCTGCACTGATGTAGGAACAGGTAGGCGTGGGTTAGGACAGGTGTCTGGCCTGTTAGGTCACTTAACATTTATAGACTACACTACAACTTATTTCACCTTGGCTTTGGGGCTGGGTCGCGCGCGGTTTTTTGAAAGTTCAACCAATGAGAACACGGCGATTGAGACCCTCTATTATTATCTTTGGAAAGTTACGTCACCGGAGAGGTAGGAAAGTTTTTTAAATTTTTTTCATTCTGAAGAGTTCATCAAGAGTTTTTTTTTTTATAACTTGAACCAGAGCGTGACTTTCCACCCGCCTTGCGATTAGCCACCAAGGTAGCAGGGAGTCAACTCCCCCCCCCCCCCCTTACGCCCCCACCACTTCGCCCGTTTCATTTATCGTGGTCTTTCTTTGTGGGGCAGTAGTTCTTAGAAATAAAATACCTTTTTTTTTTTTCAACACATGCCAAAAAATAATTTAGCTCTTGATGCTTTAGGGCACATTATGAATTCATTTTAATTTTTTTTGTTAAATTATGAAAAATATCAAAATTCAGAAAGAAGTTTAAAAAAAAAAAAAAAAATCAAGAAAGAAATGAAAAAAAAAACCACACACACACACTCTCTTTAATGAACTGGTAAACACGAAAAACAATGATCAGGTTTATATTGATTATTCAGCTATTAATATCAAGCCTTAATTCTGACAGACGGTGTGTTAAAAAGTTGTTGAGTTTAAAATGACCAATGTTTTAAGCCGGTTTAGAAATCATTTCTACCTACGGCAACTTCTTTGCAATGAATGGAACCGATATTCTTTCGCGTGGCGTTATAAATTAAAATTTGTATTTATTATTTGAACTTATTAAATTCCTGAGTAGCAAGCCCTCCCTCAATAATTAATACTTATTTCCTTTCAATGGTTATCCTATAAATTTAATCTTCACATCACACACGATTGCGGTTTTCAATCTGTGGGTCGCGACCCGATTTGGGGTTCGAACGACCCTTACGCAGGGGTCGCCTAAGACCATTGGAAAACACATACTTATAAAGTAGCAAAGAAAATAATTGCATGACTTAGGGTCCCCACAACATGAAGAGCTGTATTTAAGGATCGCGGCATTAGAAAGGCTGAGGACCACTGGCACATGTGCCCATAACTTATCATATGCCCATTATTTATTTGCTACAGAGGCGTGGGTAGGGTTTGTGCTGCCCAGGGCGAGCAAAAATTGGGCGAAAATGTCACCCTTCAATATAAAGTAAAAAGTGGCGCCTGAGGCGCACCGCCCCTCCGGCCCACTTCCTACGCACCTGATCATAAGCATTGGGGGGGGGGAGAAACATTTTGGAAAATGGGGAGATAACTTTTGTTTTAAACACTTGCACCCGGTTCCATTTACTCGCCGGTTACGCGAATGTGCCGGGTGTGCTAATACTCGGAATATCCGGGTGTCCGGGTCATTACCTGGCTTTCCCTAGTACACACGATTAATCATATGCACGAATGGATCAAAAGCACAAATTTATCAAAGGCAATTATTTTCTAAACAACAACGCAACCAGATTATCGGAACGGCAATTATAGCAACGTTTACAGTGACCCCGGGGCTCATGGGGGCCTTCGTTAACAGTGACCTTGAGGCTAAGGGGGGCCCTTCTTTCACAGTGACCCCCGAAGCTCATGGGGGCCTTCGTTAACAGTGACATTGAGGTTCAGGGGGCCCTTCGTTAACAGTGACCTCGAGGCTCATGGGGGCCCATCACCGGGGGGCTTAACAGATATTTATAAAAGTCTTATTTCAAATAAAATTATTTTATTTAAAGCTATGGGCCCTTTTAGTTGACTGTATCCTGGACTCCAAACGAAAAAAAGACCATTGGAACTTTAAGGGCCCCGTGGCTGAATCTGACCAATCAGAAACATTATTAGTTCTTATAAAAAAAATTGTTTAAAAATAAAAGGAAAATATTTTACTTCTGTTTATTTTAATTTTAGCAGAAATTCATTCTAATTTTAGCTGCAGACTTGACATTGGAAAACTTCCACCATTCGGATGTCACACCGTGTCAGCATAAGTGACACCACGTGACATAAGCCACCAATAGAACTAGATTTGAACTTTCACCTCAGTCACAAAATCTCAGAGTCAGTGTTGAGACGGCCGTGACATTTTCGGGGATTTCCCGATGTGAATTAACAAATCTCTCAACGGATCTAAAAATATTTCTAAACATAGCGCAGGAAAGAGCAATGAAAACATCATACGCAGGAAAAGTTAGGGAAAAAAAAAAGGGGGGGGGGGGGATTATTTCACTGAAACTGGACTTCAAACTCTCAGGAGCCCAGGCTGATAACGATGAAGCTCCTTAGAAGTAAGGAAGTGATTTCTATATTTGGCGGCTGACCACGCGGCCACCCTTTTAAGAAATCTAATTTTAAAAAATAAAATAATAATGAAATAATACTAAAAAGTTGGATTGTTTCTGCCGGCTGAATACCACAATCTTCATAAGAACATTCGGTGATTCAAAATCTAAAATCTTTTCTATACAATTCATAGCAAGCTATATCACCCCATTTCATCCCGCCCCTCGACAATTAGAAAAACAATCCAGTAAGACTGAAACTGCCCAGACAAGTGGTCCAAACAGAAATAAAACAACTGTCGAGGGCAACCTTAGGGGCTGTCCATTAATTATGTCAACAAAATAGGGGGGAGGGGGGTTTGAATTTTTTTGACAATTGTTGACAAGGGGGAAGGGGGGGGTCAAGAAAAGTTGACCTCAACACTGTTACTTTTTTTTAATAAATTTAATTTCATAAGTTTAAAGTTTATTAAACGTTTTTTTCTAAACCTTTTACATTTATTCACCTTTTTGTTGTAGTTGTAAACTAGTCTATTTAAAATATTGTGTTTTTTTTTCATTTTATTTTTATTTGGGGGGGGGGGGGGGTAATCAAATGTTGACGTAATTTTATAGGGGGGGGGGTCTCTGGAAGTTTGACAAGTTGTTGACAAGGGGGAGGTAAAAATCGCCAAAAATTTGTTGACATAATTAATGGACAGCCCCTACTATTTTTTTTAATGGCGTATTTATTTATTTTTTAAGAGAACCATTGAGAACCATTGGTTGGTTTGTCCCCCCCCCCTCTCCCATCCCCCCCCCCCCCCCATCCCTTCCGCAGTTTCCAATTTCTAGATGTGTTTCTCATCCGCTCCGAATTCTGGTGGCCGTTAGTGAAGAAACGGAACAAAGACGCCCTTGTTTAAAACGAGGCTAAACTTGTCCGGCTCAGTAGTTTGTGTATAATTTAAAAAAAAAATTACTACTTCGACTCTAGGGCAGGTGGGGGGGGGGGGAGGGGGGTCCCCTTGAAATACGGCACGCGGTCCCGATCCGGTCATTAGCCAAATGTAGACCCCCGTACATCTCATTGAAATACTAATGACAAATGACTTAATGTTGATTAACATAGTGTTCTGATACTGTCCTTTTTCCCCCTCGCTTATTTTTGCACTACAAATAAGGGAAGGGCAGTGGGCATAGGAAATTATAAATATTATTTTCAGTCTATGTCGCGGCCCCCAACAGCTCTGTGAGACAGTGAACCGGCCCCCTGATTAAAAAGTTTGAGGACCCCTGCTCGAGGTAAATGACATGATTTATGACCTCACGCAGAATGACTTTGTTTTTTAATATAACCGTCCTTACCCTTTTAAAAGTATTTACATAAGATTATCAACTCTGATTTCAGAACCTCAGTGGTTCCCCAACTTTTTCAATGAACGGAGCCCTTGCCGGGGTCCAGGTTTCCAACGAGTGCAATGCGGAGTAACGAATAGTATTTTTTTTTTAAAATGTTTGGGTAAAAATAAATAAAGCGCTAATTTAAGAACGCAAACGTAACTTAAACATGTTAAAATGTTTATAATTTAGAAAATTTAAAATGAAGGTAGCTATCCCCCTTAAACAATTCAGATAATTGTAATGAGATGGATAGCCCATGGATCACCGCACATTTGGCTCAATTCTTGCAATCAGAATGGGCAAATGATGAATTTGTGGCGGCATCACTGTTTGGGAACCCTTGCAGTTACGTGATACATTTTTTTTTTTTAAAATCTGACAATAAAGGCGGGAAAATTAAGAACAACTTCATCAGACAAGTTGTCTGTAGGATTCTAAAAATAGGTTCTGTTTTATTGAAATCTCCTAAGTAAGTAGATCGTGGATTTCCCCAGTCTCCTTCCTATATGTGAACATGTTTGGTAGTCTGAAAGTGACGTTTTGGGGAATTCCCTGAATGAAACGAAAACGGAATCTTATAGGTGGAAGTTCGGGGTCACTGTCACAGTCACTGGCACGGTCACTGGCACAGTCACTGGCACGGTTAGTGGCACGGTCACTGGCACGGTCACTGGCTCTGTCACTGGGACGGTCACTGGGACGGTCACTGGTACGGTCACTGGTACAGTCACTGGCACAGTCACTGGCACAGTCACTGGCACGGTCACTGGCACGGTCACTGGCACGGTCACTGGCACGGTCACTGACACGGTCACTGGCACGGTCACTGGGACGGTCACTGGTACGGTCACTGGCACGGTCACTGGCACAGTCACTGGTACAGTCACTGGCACGGTCACTGGAACAGTCACTGGCACGGTCACTGGCACGGTCACTGGTACAGTCACTGACACGTCACTGGCACGGTCACTGGCACGGTCACTGGCACAGTCACTGACACAGTCACTGGCACTGTCACTGGCACGGTCACTGGCACGGTCACTGGTACAGTCACTGACACAGTCACTGGCACGGTCACTGACACAGTCACTGGCACGGATTGTTGAAATGTAAATATAAGGGCGCTATCCCGTGCAGTTTTAAATAGGACTGGGCATTAGAAGATGTTGGTCAGTAGGAATAGACTTGTCAGTAGGAATAGACTGGTCAGTAGGAATAGACTGGTCAGCAGGAATAGACTGGTCAGTAGGAATAGACTGATCAGTAGGAATAGACTGGTCAGTTGGAATAGACTGATCAGTAGGAATAGACTGATCAGTAGGAATAGACTGGTCAGTAGGAATAGACTGGTCAGTAGGATAGACTGATCAGTAGGAATAGACTGGTCAGTAGGAATAGACTGGTCAGTAGGAATAGACTGGTCAGTAGGAACTGATCAATAGGAATGACCATGTGTTTTAGAGAGAGAGAGAGGGGGGGGGAGAGTACGAGACAGAGAGAGCGAGAGGAGACACATAGAAGAGAGAGAGAATGAGGGCGCGAGAGAGAAAGAACGAGAGAGAGAAATAAAAAGGGAGAACGAAAGAAAGAGAGAAAAGAGAAAGAGAGAAATATAGGGAGAAGAGAAAGAGAAGAGAGACAGCGAGAAAGAGAGATAATGAGAGAGAGAGAAAGGAGAGAGAGAGAGAAAGAAGAGAGAGAGGGAGAAAGAAGAGAGAGAGGGTTATAAGAGGGAGAAAAAGAAGAGAGAGAAAGAAAAGATTGAGGGAAAGAAGAGATAGAGAGAAAGAAGAGATAGAGAGAAAGAAGAGATAGAGAGAAAGAAGATAGAGAGAGGGAGAGAGAGAGAGAGCGAGATGAGAGAGAGAGAGTGAGAGAGAGGGCGAGAGACATTTTAAATGTTTTCAAATAGCAAGGCTTCTCTGACCACCCATCCCCAGTATGTAGGTGCGCCCCTGCTTTTATAACTACCGAATCGAAACTAGACAATTCATCTGTTTCCAGTTAATGCAATATTCAAGTATACAAATAAAAATCTGACTTAACATACAATAGAGTTACTCGCATAAATAGTTTTTAAAATATGGTTTTAATGAAAAAACATTTACAGTTGTTTTTTTTAAAACTGTTTAATGTGATGGATTACACGGCATTGCCTTGTTTATGCAGGGCGTGTCTATATCACTTGACAGACGGAGTGCGTCTTTCCATTGGCATTTGCATAAATGATGACATTCTCGTGCTAAGTATTCTAGTTCTCGCGTCTACCACAGGCGACAGTCCACTGCCACCTGCAGGTAATACAATAGTGCATTTTGAAGACACCACGACTCAGGTCGAGGCTACGACTCAGGTCGAGGCTGCTACTCAGGTCAGGCCTACAAATCAGGTCGAGGCTACTACTCAGGTCGAGGCTACTACTCAGGTCCTTAGGTCGAGGCTATTACTAAGGTCGAGGCTACGACTCAGGTCGAGGCTACGACTCAGGTCGAGGCCACTGCTCAAGTCAAGGCCACTACTCAGGTCAAGGCCACTACTCAGGTCAAGGCCACTACTCAAGTCAAGGCCACTACTCAAGTCAAGGCCACTACTCAAGTCAAGGCCAATACTCAAGTCGAGCATTGCCTTGGTCATCTTCTTACGCGGAAGACGCACACCAAACCAACAGTATCCACAAAGGTGGATTATTTACATAGTGACCGAGTTAACACATCTCCAAGAGCGGCATATGATTAAACATAGGTCTTGTCATTTTTGTCAAGTTTGGGATTGTGTGTGTTGGTGGAGAAAAAAAAACGGGTGGGGGGTGCGTTCACACATTTTTGTTTTTCAGGATTCGAGCCCTTGGAATAAACACACATTGCAACCCCCCCACCCCCCCCTTGACTCACACACCACATAGCCACGCCTCTGACTATATTTACAGCTTTTTGTTGTTGTTGTGAGATAACGACTTGTAAATCAAATACGAATCATGTGTAGCATCAACAGAACAGAGACGTAGGTGGTGGGGGAAACCCTTTGTGTGGACGTATGTGGAGTTGTAACATCCACAGAATCACGTGACACTGGGTGGTGAGGATTTCTTTTTGTGGGGAGTAACAGAGCAACAACAAAAAAGAAGTCTTGTTGGTTTTTTTTTACTGCTCGGAACTCCCAACTTTTAAATTCTTGACAACAGAAAGTAATCGACAAAAACCTTAAAACCGTGACGTGACGTAGTCATTAAGTGTTTGCCAGCATGCAGTTCCGGGCAGCGGTCGTGTTGAATTAATCACTTGAACTGTTTGTTGTCACACAGAAAGTTCAGAGAGACGTTGTCGTTGGATTTGTTGAAAGTAATAAATAAAAAGATAGTTTCTTATCATTTTTACAAACAAACAATGTCACGTACTGTAAAATTAAGTTGATAAAAAATAATAATTTATTTTACAAAAAATATATGAATTAATCTTTTTTTTTTTTTTTTATAATTCAGGGCGTAAACATCTGAAGAAATAACTAACCGATAAAAAAATGACGCTAATTACCGAAACATTTATAATGGTGTGAATGATGTTTACCGTTTTGTTTTGATGCAAGCTGAAAAATGATATAACAAGACACATCTTAGGAGAGAGTTCCGAAGGTTACAATAAATGTTTATGAATGCGTTTAAGCATGTGTTGCTTGTTGGTATTTGTGTTCGTTTCTGTAGGTTGATGTGTTTAAATTGTGAGGAATGACATCGAGAAAGCAAGAACCCCAAGTCAGAGACAAACCTTGACACGTTCTGGACAAGTCAACGCAGATCGCGTGCCTAGACCTTTCGTTCGCGTGTATTGATCCAAATAAGAAGTTACATGCTGCATTTATAGCCACTCAAGTGACACGTCGCCGATAAGCAACAAAGGGCAGGGGCGTAGCTAAGGCCGACCTCGGACACCAACCCCTTTCCATGAAATAAAAAAAAACCTCTCAAGTGGCACAAAAATGCTGCCCCCTCAATATAAAGAAAAATTTCCGCCCGGGGAGTACCCCCCTCCAGACCCATCCAGCCCCCATTTTCCACGCCACTGTTGAATGGCCAAAAAATGCCCACACATTTATTGTAACATTTACTGAAAGACACACTATATACTCACTGAAAGACACACTATATACTCACTGAAAGACACACTATATACTCACTGAAAGACACACCATATACTCACTGAAAGACACACTATATACTCACTGAAAGACGCACTATATACTCACTGAAAGACATACTATATTTATACTAATTGAAAGACACACTATATACTCACTTATTGAAGGAATTCTGCTCTTGATTAAATCCATACGGAGCTGATAACGCACAAAATGGTTTCTTGTTTAAACTGTTATTGTAAACATACAAGTCACCCAGTTCGTATGTCCCAGGTCATCGCGGTAGATCATAGAACACATCTCTTAGTTAAATAATCCAATATCAATTTGTTGGTGTGCTTTCATATGCAAATACTTTGTCCCTATTGATTTTTAAAAATTAACTTCATTTTTCATATATATCTACTTGCTGACAGAATTAATTTCTAGTTTTGAGCCCAAAATTACTCAATATAATGGGTCTATCTCCATTTTGTAAATCACAAAATGCCAGAGAATTTAAAACGCAAATTACAACAACCTCAAAACATTTTTTTTTAACATTGTAACTGAAAGTAGCAATAGACTGATCTTGGCGCGTCCAGCACTACTCATCAAACAGCACCACTCATCAAACAGCACCACTCATCAAACAGCACCACTCATCAAACAGCACCACTCATCAAACAGCACCACTCATCAAACAGCACCACTCATCAAACAGCACTACTCATCAAACAGCACCACTCATCAAACAGCACCACTCATCAAACAGCACCACTCATCAAACAGCACCACTCATCAAACAGCCCCACCTGTCAGCAAATGAATTTCAGCATAGGCGGCTCTCTGAGGTTTTCGTGCGGCTCAACCCGCTGATGACGACGGGAACTGGCATGAAGCTGGCTCGATATACGAATTCAAAAAAACTCAACACGCACAATGGGAGTAACGATGCACGTACCTTTTTGAACACATCACGCGTTCCTCAGAAAACCTCCTTATTTCAGAATTTAAATCATAAGCAGCTTGCTAAGAAAAAAATGGAGTTGAACACAATCCTCGTTCAAGAAACGGTACAAAAAAAAAAAAAAAACCAATAACAACACAATCTAATGTCGTTATGTGTGAGACACGGGCAAAGCACGACCAGATAGGTTGTCGTCTCTACATATTGGTGACCACTGCACGTGCAACAAGTCCAGGCGGAGACATGCTGAACGCGGTTGTAGCAAACGGAAATTTTGGTGGTCCATGTCTGCTGAAGTCAAGAAGCGGGTTCTGGCACGCGCGTCAAGGATCAGCGATTACGTCTGCTTGCGTAAAATTGTTGACACAATATGGAACTGGAGATGTGTCGTGTGTTCAGGGCCGGAATAAGACCTATGTGAAGGAACGGAGTGAGGTCTTCGTGCAGGGCCGGCGTAAGGACTTTATGCAGGGCCAGAGTAAGGC